>CM075939.1:26817171-27417171 GCA_038030265.1 Corythucha ciliata
AAATGGAACTACACATATAAAGTAAAGTGACGTGGGTAGACTCTACTAAACGTCTGATTATATTTACTGCTACAACGGATAGTGAGAACAACCTAAAGATAGTAAACCTTTAACCAAAGTCAGCTTGTACAATCAGCCTTTCAGTATGTTAGACGTAGCTGACTTATTTGGTATGTCTGACTACAGACGTACGGTTAGGCCAACTACATGTTGTGTAACTTTTATCTTGCGAAGGTTACGGGCGCCCACTTTTGTAGTTGGAACTACCGTTCCGTTGGGTTCAAATAAAATTCAGGCGGGTAGCTTCTACTAGAGCTCAAGGTTGAATTACCCATCCAGTTTGAGGTCCAATCAACCGGACAACAAAAACAAAGGTTGTGGTGACACGTGAAGTTGTTCTACCTTGCTATCTTGCTGCAATTTGCAGGTAATTTGAAAATGTTAGGGGTACTCCCCTCTTTGCCATGGTTGTTTGTACAAGGTTTTCTCGACTACTACCTTTCCTTCTTCGTAGGCAAGAAAGAAAGGAAGAGGCAATGGAAGGAGAAATGGAGAGCGTTTTTATGGGATTAGAGTTGTAAAAGGGTTGTCCTGGTATGGTGCGGAATCCCCACGAGCTGAACTCCCACGTAATCATAATGCGTAGTTCCCCCGATTTCAAAATAAGTGGCCCCAGAAATGTTGAACATTTTGTTTTATTGAAAAAAGTCCCACCTATTAATTTTTTAAAAATTTGTCATCGTTGACGTCATGGCATAAACAATAATAATTGGTTGAAAATTAAGAGCATACCTCTTTAGTCTATTTACCTTGGTCTTCAACAACTTTTTTAACCAAGGTCAACAACTAATCATGATTGCGACGTAAACAATTTTATCAGAATTCATATTAGTACGGTTAGTAGATTAGTACCACAACATCCAAAGTGAAAGTTTCCCTCCAACGCCAAATTGTCCCTCACAACCCAGATATTGATTGGTAAAAAGTTTCACCATTTGGAGCTATGGGTTTGCGTGGGAGGGGGTAATAAGTTAATAAATTCTTATTTTGTTCCAGTATTTCTCAAATATTTCGAAATCTATGAGGTTTAGCGTGAAAATGAGCGTTTACAAGTATAATCTTTATCAAATTGCCCACAAAAATGATCCCCGAAATAATCTTACTTGAGTGAACGGTTCGAGAGTTACGGCGGGTGTAGTAATAAACATTTTTCGTGTTTCGACGTTTTTTGTCGAAAAAGTGGCATAAGGAAACTTTTTTTTGTTTGCACGATTTTCTTTTGTAAAATCAAATTGCAATTTCGGTGGGCTGTAGAATGTTAGTAATATGCCCTTGGAGGGACAAAAACCTTCTCTTCTTCTCAAGGGGCGCTAGTACTTTTCAAGGGAGAATAGGCTTCCTTTGGCCTAGGTCATATACACAAGGTGGATCCGTATTACTCAGATACAAAATTTTGGGTGAAACTACGTTTAAAGCCGAGTACAATGCCATATCTCGAGCCATTCCTGGTTTATGATTTTTTTCTTTATAATGCAAAAACAGGGCAATTTCGTTCAAAGAACCGCGATTTCTCGGCTTATATCGCACCTAATCTAAACATCGATGGCAGTTTCGGGAACTATCGAAAATTGGAAAATAGAGGCCATTTCATTGCTTGAAACCATCATCAACTCCTAGAAATTTGGCCTTTTGTCATAGATTCACGTAAACTCCATAAATTGTACGTTTTCCAAAACATTGCTGTATCCAAACGGGGTTTTCCACAGACTGACGATGCTCCAAAAAAACGTCTCTTATTTTCTGAAGTTTGTTATGGCGTATTTACATTTAACGACACCCCTGACATTTCCCGCGATAATATAGCGAGAATGCTCAGAAAGTCATTTGTCTACAGAATGAATAACAATCGCTCACCATATTCGTCGAGAAACGTCAGTTTCCGGTTAACATGATATGTGAATACACCATAAAAAAGCTGATAATACGGGGACGTTTTTGTCATGCATCGTAAGTCCGTGGAGAAAACCGTTTGGGTACAGCAATCTTTTGGAAAGCGTACTTATTGTGGAATTTACGTGAATCTACGATAAAAAGGCATATTTTTAGGATTTGACGATCATTTCAAGCAATGAAATGGCCTCTACCTTAACCGAAATTGTCCGTAGTTTCTGAAAATGTCATCAAGGTTTGGATCAAGTCAAGTGTGATGTAAGCCGAGAAATCTGGGATTTTTCAAAGCAATTGTAACGAGGCGGCCCCAATTTTTGGCTTCATTTATATTATTTCATTCCCCAGTATAAGAAGGAGAAACCTTCAGTTGAGCGAGTTTGTTTACCAGATGATAAATAAAGGAAACCCCTAGCAACGGGAGGAAAGGGAAAGAAAAGGCATAATTTGGGGGAAATCAAGTCCCTATAAAAAGGCGTGCAGAGCTCGTCTCGAGGCATTATTTTGACAGTTTTTTGCTAGTTTTTACGCAGTTTTGGCAGTTTTCATAGTTTTCCTAACACCAAGTGTAATTTTGTGAGTTTAGTTCACTCAAAGGGCAGGGAGTGATTCACGGGGTGAATTGTCGCGTTTGTGCGTCTGTTCTGTAAGTTGTGCGTCTTTTTTCTCGCTTTTCTTCTAAATTCTCTCGCTCGTCACCGTGTACGAGTTTTTCACCGGTGTGCTCGTTCGAGTTACAATACACTCGCACACACCACGCACAGTTGTCTCCGACGTTGCCGCCGCTCACCGTAGCTGGACCCGGCACGCAGTAAGACACATTTCGTCGTTCGTTGTCGCCGCCGCTCACCGTAGCTGGACCCGGCGCACACACACAAGACACCAACCGTCGCAGACGTTGCCGCCACTCACCGTAGTCGGACCCGGCACGCACAAGACGTCACTCGCCGTTCGTTTTCGCCGCCACTCACCGTAGTCGGACCCGGCGGACTCTGTTCATCGAAGTGGAAACACGGACACGCACACGCACAAACACAAACACGCGACTACACCCAGAAACGCAGAAGCGGACATCGTGAGTCAGTCCACTCCCTGCGCCTGCCGTCTTCAAGACCCCGTCTCTACCTCCTCTGCGGAAGCGAACCAGCTCGCCGGCTGTTGCCGTCGACCTCACACCCCTTGCCACTGACACGCACACACCACGTGTCACTGACACGCACACACACACTGACACGCACACACCACCTGTCACTGACACGCACACACCACGTGTCACTGACACGCACACACCACGTGTCACTGACACGCACACACACACACCCACACACCCACACCCCCCTCACACCTACACCCCCCCCCCCCCAGTTTGATTCGCTTCCTCAACGGAACTACAGGGACACCGGTCGAGGGACGGTTTAACGAACCGAGCGGTCCACAGGGAATCAAGCGGGTGAGTGCCTTTACTTTTCTTTTTTTCTTTGGCTTTCGTTGCTTAGGGTGTTTGTCCGTGTTCACAGAACATAACTCGCTCAACAAGCATCACCCTGAGTGTCGATCGCAGCACGCAACCACACCACCGTTTCTTCAAATCATCGTTCTCAAATTCATCTTGTTCTTCTAATCAATATAACTTTCAATTTTTTTACAAACTGTGTTAACCCCCTTTCTTTTGCAATCAACCCCTCAACCTAAGCAAACCCCACGGAAAGTAAGTGTACGGCTCGAACCCCGTTACACAATTGCCGTAATTTCCTTTAATTAAAAAAAAAATCATAAACCTGGAATGGATCTTGATAGGACCCGTTCGGAAAAGGCGTTGTACTCGGATTTAGAGTAGTTTCACCCAAAATTTTGTGCCATAGTAATACGGATTCACTCTGTGTTTATGGCCTAGGCATGTGAAAGCCTAGTATCCCTTCAAAAGTAGCGCCCCTTGTGAAGGAGAAGGAGGTTATTGTTCTTTGAAGGGCATATAATTAACATTCTACCGTCCACTTCAATTGCAATTTGATTTTACAAATCTCAATCATGCAAAAAACAAAAAGTTTCCTTATGCCAGTTTTCTCGACAAAAAACGTCGAATTGCGAAAAATGTTTACTTCTACACCCGCCGTAACTCTCAAACCGTTCACTCAAGTAAGATTATCCCGGGGATCATTTTTGTGGGCAATTTGATGAAGATTATTTTTGTAAATGCTCATTTTCACGATAAACCTCAAAGATTTCGAAATATTTGAGAAATACTGGAACAAAATAAGAATTTACTAACTTATAATAATAGTAATTTATTGTTCACACACAGTCTGTTGTAAAACATTGTCAAATATAAGAACGTCGTTCTCAACAATTGCGACGAGTGGAAACAAAGTCCATCGGGCGCTGCATCGAGTAGAATACGCTTGAATTGTGACCGAAATGTCTTTTGTGGCAGTTCTCTCATAGCAGCCGGAAGAAGGTTATGGAGAGAAGGTCCTAATACTGAGGGATCATATGCTTCTGTTCGCGATAGTCGACAGCGGTCAGGAACCAAGTCATCCTTAAATCGCGTTTGGTGATCGTGTTTGCGAGACTGCAGCGCTCCCCGTTGAGCAAGCAGGTGTGTGTAGGACAGAACCTCCAAGATCAATGCCCCATAAAAGGTAAGAATACCTTGCTCCTCAAAGAGAGCTCGGCAAGGAGTCCGGGGGGGCTTCCGAGCAAGAAGTCGGATAGCCTTTTTTTGAGCTTTGAACACTCTCAGTGCATGCGGCGAATTTCCCCAGACTATTATTCCATAAGGCATCATTATTACCCCCTCCCTCCCAAACCCATAGCTCCAAATGGTGGAACTTTTTACCAATCAGTAAGTGGGTTGTGAGGAACAATTTGGCGTTGAAGGGAAACTTTCACTTTGGATGTTGAGGTTGGGCCGTTTATTTTGGTCGCCATTGGAAACCAATGTGTATCAATTTTAACCGCGATCAATTTTGCTGGTGAAAATGGGCCATACCCGATCAACATGGCTTGTCAACCTTGTTTACAACATTGCGTTTACAACGTTGACTGTTTGTGGGGGGTCCTCCTAATTTGCGGACCAACAAAATGAATTCTGCGGACCAGCCCATAACTCTCCATAAAGGGTTCCGACTGGGCTGATTTTCTGTAATTATACTTTACTCCGATGGCAGTACAAGCCATCAACATTTGATGACGATTCGGTAATTTGCTGACCACCTTCGAGTCGAATCCTCAATCGAGTTGAATTCTGCGGACCATCCCATAACTCTCCATAAAGCGTTCCAACTGGGCTGATTTTCTGTAATTCTTATGTAATTGATTATTTGTTTGAGTAAAAACATTCTTTTATTCTATTTAAATGTGCCGACCAGGAGGTGTTTAGAGGGTTCAGTGAAGAGACAAGTTTCCTGGATACCTGTCTATCAACAGGATTGTTGGTTGTGTGTGCTTTTTTGACATGTGACGGGGAGATACCTACGGGTGCCTTGAAAATGGGGTGCATTTACCCCGAAACTAGTCGGCACATTTAAATAGAATAAAAGAATGTTTTTACTCAAATAAATAATCAATTACCTAAATCTTTTAACATTCACGATACAATCAAAATTTGGCTGTAATTCTATTCTACTTCGGTAGCAGTACAAGCCATCAAAATTTGATGACGATCCGGTAATTTGTTGACACCCCTCTCCCCACACCACGCGGAGTTGAATTCTGCGGACCAGCCCTCCATATGCGGATCAAATAGACTTGATATCTCTCATTCGTTGCTTCTGTCGTGTAGGTTACGCTCACCAGCCAATCACAAACCCTCCCCACTCTAAAGGACCACATATGGTGGTTATTGTCAGTGCCTGTATGTAACTATAGGTTCTCTACCCCTTGCCTACCATTCGATTTTGTCTCCGATAGTAGAAGGCAATCGCTTCACAACATTTTGGACCAAAATCCGAATACACTGGAATTCGGCGATTTCTTTCAAATGTCATACCTTGTTATCCCCATTCAAGTTTTTCGAGTTTATAGCGCAATTGGCAGTATGTGTTATACTATTCATTTTTATTACCGACCCCCCCTCCCACCGATACTGATGTGTACTATCGGTTGAGTTTGAGCCCAACTTCATCCCCTACCCCATCGTCACCTCACCCCGCCCCCCCCCAACAATTACTGTGTACCAACCAATGACTAGCTACCTTCACGTCTCACGTGAAATATTTGCACCGAATATGATGCTTCTAGAATAAACTGGTGAATTGTGGTGATTTTCTTTACCATTGCAACCCCTATTTTTCCCTCTCCCCTTCGACCTATTTGACTCAAATTCAATACCCCCCCCCCCCCCCCCGAGGTCTTATGATTATTGGTTTTTGGGCTGAAGCTCGTTCCGCTAAATTAATGTCTTTGAGAGTTATCGTGCTAACAATAAGAAAAAGGTCATAAATAAATGTAACATACAAATAACCAAAGACCAGTCAATTAGCGTGAAACGTGAAAAAACATAACATGATCCATGTTTTGCTACTTGAGATCTGTAGTGCCTTTTCAAAAAGACATGCACAAAAATCGCGGTCCTCAAATTTAATTTTAATAAAAAATCAAATTCAACTATAACACAAGTGAAAGTGATATTGATGGATCTCTAACGCCCGACCACGCCTTAATTCAGGGATCCACCGGGATGCCAATTCAGAGTGTATAGAGTCAAACGAGTGACCGTAGTGGCGCGAAAAAGCGTAGAGTGACAAGTGATGGTGTATTTATAAAACTACCCAAGATTGACTGACGTTCCTTTCGACCCGACGGGCTTGAGGTCACGTGATCAAGCTTATTCGCGCGGGCAGGTCGCGAAGGCACGGCTTCCCCTTAAAGACTTCGCAGAACGTCAGAAACCCAGGGCCATGTTTCTAAAATCCCTTAGTGTTGTGGATAGCGAGCAGTTCCCTCAAGAATAAAGTTGACGATACCTGGCCATTGTCCCTCGCTCATCCCTGAGCTGGCCGAGCTCACTCACCGAACGGCGAATTACCCCGGATCGAGCTAATTTCTTCAATATTATATTTCACATACCATAGCACTCTTTTTATTTTAGGCCGTTACATCACCCCCATCTCCACGCCAGCGCACTGGTGGGACCCACATTCAGGCACGCACAAAGGGCAAGGTCCAGCTCGACGGCCTACACAAAAGGGCGGCTTCCGAAATACTATCTTCCAACGACAATGGCCTGTGGTGGGAGGAGGGTCGTTTATTGTTACGACGAGCAAGGAGGCCGGCTGATGCCCTACATGAAGATAACGACCCCGCGCCGTCTCACCCTCGAGATCCTGCTATGTGCCACAACACCCGCTTCCCAGCTGACATTCTGCAACTTTTGACAATGGATTCGGGAAGAGCACACTCTTTCCTGTAAGGACTACCTATTTTCGTCAAAAAATAACTATTTCTGGGGCCTCGGCAGCTCCTCAAAGTTGTGCGAAATGGAGATTTTTAATTTTGCAATAAAAGTAAACCACTACTTGCCCACTCACAGCGATTTTGAATAGAAACCCCACTCTTTTTTCTAAAAAATTGTCAATTTCTGCCGAAAAATTGCCAATTAATGTAACAGAAGCTCGTGAGTATTTTGAAATGGACACTTAGAAGTTTTTCCGATCCATGGGAAGTCGATAGGCGCAGATTTGAATTGAACTCCGTGTGGTGTGGGGAGCGGGGAGTCTGCAAATTACCCGATCATCATCAAATTTTGATGGCTTGTACTGCCACCGGAATAGAGTATAATTACAGAAAATCAGCCCAGTCGGAACGCTTTACGGAGAGTTATGGGCTGGTCCGCAGAATTCAACTTGTTTTGGTGTGGGAAGAGGGGGTGGGTCAGCAAAATACCGGATCGTCATCAAATTTTTATGGGTTGTACTGCCATCGGAGTAAAGTATAAGGGCAAGTGAATTCAAAATTTCAACCATCAACTTCCCCACAAACAGTTAACTTGGTTGTCAACACGAATATTATATTAAACTAAGTGGACAACCAGGTTGAACGTGTACGGGCCACTTTAGTTTACAAATTTTTTTCGACCTTTTCGGGCGGCCCTCCAAACCTGAAAAAGTTCCAAATTTTGCAAGTTGTATAGATTTTAAGCCAGTTGAGCTCATGTTGCTATGTAAACTTCCTACAAATTTGTAACTTTTGTAAGTCGCCCGTGTGTTGACAAACCCCTACAGACAGTCAACTTGGTTGTCAACTCTCAATTTTGTAAACTAAGTTGACTTCTAGATTGATTGTGTACGGAGCCCATGAAATATGACACGAGTGGAATGAATGAACAATATTTGATACTTCGATTTCCTTAGCAACAAACCCGTCAATCGTCCGTGTGTCTAAACATGCTTAATCGAGGGGTCTGTCTAAAACGCGGATCTGCAGATCTGCAAAATTAACACCTCGCATCTGCAGATCTGAAGATTAACACCTAAAATTCCATAATTCAACGAAAGTGAGACTAAAATTGAAAAATAAAGTTAAGGGGGAGTTGCACATGTGTTTCCTCGACCCCCCTCCAATCATACCTCGCCTACTCCGCGTTACGGAAATTACCGCCGTATTTCTGCACCAATTGTGGATTTCAAGGGCTCATTTAAATCTTCAGGAAATTCCGCACAAGCGTACGATCTTCCTTTTTCATATTTCATCCCTAAAATAACTGTAAAACGCACACAAACGTTTACCTTGAAAATTCACACTCTTTCGACGACTTATTTAGGAAAGCAACATCGTACGCTTGTGCGGAATTTCCTGAAGATTTAAATGAGCCTTTGAAGTCCACGATTGGTGCAGAAATACGGCGGTAATTTCCGTAACGCGGAGTAGGCGAGGTATGATTGGAGGGGGGTCGAGGAAACACATGTACAACTCCCCCTTAAAGTAGACCAATAATAGGCACAACATTACCGATCATATTTTAATAAGACACTAATGAAGCGACACACTCGAACAATCACTTTTACTTCATTCGCTCAGACTTCAATTGCATGCAACAGCCAATCATACCATTTACAAAAATTTGCTTAAATTTTGACGTTTCCATGTAAATACAACTAGCACTTCCCCCCGCAGCGTGCAGATCTGCAGATTCATAAAAGCCTGCAGATCGGCCACTTAGCGTTAATTGTTCAGCCTCAAAATGCATACTAAAGCTAATCCAACAATTTGAGATAATTCACCTCAATTTTGACCCCTCCTGGTCAATACAACTAGCACTTCCCCCCGTAGCGTGCAGATTCATAAAAGCCTGCAGATCGGCCTTTTAGCGTTAATTGTTCGGCCTCAAAATGCATACTAAAGCTAATCCACCAATTGGGGGGTTTTCACCTCAATTTTGACCCCTCCTGATCAATACAACTAGCACTTCCCCCCGAAGCGTGCAGATCTGCAGATTCATAAAAGCCTGCAGATCGGCCTTTTAGCGTTAATCGTTCGGCCTCAAAATGCATACTAAAACTAATCCAACAATTTGAGATGATTCACCTCAATTTTGAACCCTCCTGGTCAATACAACTAGCACTTCCCCCTGTAGCGTGCTGATCTGCAGATTCATAAAAGCCTACAGATCGGCCTTTTAGCGGTAATTGTTCAGCCTCGAAATGCATACTAGTGCCAAACCAACAATTTATGATAATTTACTTCAACTTTGACCCTTTTTTTGTCAATACAACTGTTCTTGGGATGTATCCAAACATAACAGTAAGGCCCGTATTCATAGTCGTCACTTGAGTTGAGTATTTACTTATTTCGATTCAAAACAGATGTCTCAATTATTAGAACGACCGATTTGAAGCCACTTAAGTAAATACTCAGTTTGAGTGACGTCTATGAATACGGCCCTAAACATCACTAATTTTCCTTCACACTTTTACCAGGCTTAGGACTGGCAGAACGGTTAGTTTATTGACCAACGTGCATTCTGGCGTGTTTAAAAATTTGTGTCTGGGCTTCACATGTTTGATATTTGGTCGGCCTGAGTCCAGGATGTATAGTTATCTTCTTGTAAGCTCCGATTAAGTGGTGCCCCCGCAGAAGTAGGCGTAGATTATACATGTGATATGATGTTGTGCACAACTGGGATCTCTGGCTGGAAACTGGCTGTAATGTTCAAGTATTTCGACTTCATTTGTACCTGTTGCGCCTGCGTGGCATCTCAGGCTTTCATTCATTTTCAACGATGTCGATATGATATGATGCCATCTTGTTTGCACGGTTGTTCCTATGGATGGTAGTTCAAAGTTCCATTTGCTGTTTTGCGCCAACAAGTTTCCATTTGATGTTTTCGTAAAACTTTTAACGACGGAGGTTTGTTTCAATTCATAATGAAGGTCTGGAATAATGTATGCGACGCACTTTTTATGAACAGGTAAGACTTGATGGTGTGTGAGTTTGTATGACGACAACGAGTCTGAGAATTTGGATCGTTGTAGGCGTGAAATTATAGGTTCTACTTTGTAATTTAAAAACATTCATATTGCCGAAAATATTCTTGATATATACAGTTGCTAAATTATTATCATTGTTATTATTGCTATTATTATTATCATTATTACTATTATTGTCATTATTTGGGCGGGAGGGGGCTCAACAACAAGGTTGAATGCAAGGAATGATGCCTGACTACTCGTTTACATCTAGCAGGTGGGTTACAAAAACATGGAATTATTGACTTGACGAAATACACTTTTTAAAAGAAATTAATGAACGAAATGCGTTATTCCAGTTTTTACAGTATTCTATTCATAAAACAAACAACGCATCACCATGAAATTGTCGACATTAATCTTTTACCACATTAACATAGATGGTACTACAAAATGACAAAACTATTCGTAACAAACGCTAAAAGAAACGCAAGTAACGACTACTGTAGCAAAAGCTGTGAGAAAGACAAGTAAATGCTATTAAGCTAATGGGTTTTCAAACAAAATGGAGTATTTATGATTTTAAAAAATGATTTTGGTCTACTTTCTGCTTTCTCAAATGAACTTTTTTTAAATTTTTTTTCTAGCATTCATAAAACAAACAACGTATCACCATGAAATTGTCAACATAAAACTTTTACCACAATATAGATGGTACTACAAAATGACAAAATTAGTAGTTACAAACGTTAAAAGAAAGACAAGTAACGACTACTATAAAAAGAAGCTGTGGTAAAGACAAGTAAATGATATTAAGCTAATGGTGTTTTCAAACGAAATACAGCATTTATCATTGAACAAAGTGATTTTGTTCTATTTTCTGCTTTCTATATTAACCTTTTTTTAAAATTTTTGTCTTCTTCTTCTTTATTCATAAAAAAAGCGACGTATCACTATGAATATGTCGACATGAAACTTTTACCACATTAACATAGATGGTACTACAAAATGACAAAATTAGAAGTAACAAACGCTAAAAGAAAGACAAGTAACGACTACAAAAAAAAAAAAAAAAAAATCTGTGACAAAGACAAGTAAATGCTATTGAGCTAATGGGTTTTCAAACAAAATAGAGCATTTATAATTGAACAAAATGATTTTTGTCTATTTTGTGCTTTCTCAAATGAACTTTTTTCAATTTTTTTTTTCTTGCATTCATAAAACAAACAACGTATCACCATGAAATTGTCGACATAAAACTTTCATCATATTAACATAGATGGTACTTCAAAATGACAAAATTATTAGTAACAAACGCTAAGAGAAAGAAAAGTAACGACTACTATAAAAAAAAGCCGTGGCAAAGACAAGTAAATGCTATTAAACTAATGGTGTTTTTAAACAAAATACAGCATTTATCATTGAACAAAGTGATTTTGGTCTATTTTCAGCTTTCTAAATTAACTTTTTTTATAATTTTTTTTTCTTTTGTTTTCTCTCTTCTTCTTCTTCATTCATACAACAAGCGACGTATCACTATGAAATTGTCGACGTAAAACTTTTATCACATTAACATACATGGTACTTCAAAATGACAAAATTAGTAGTGACAAACGCTAAAAAAAATACAAGTAACGACTACTAAAAAAAAAGGTGTGGCAAAGACAAGTAAATGCTATTAAAGTAATGGTGTTTTTAAACAAAATACAGCATTTATTATTGAACAAAGTGATTTTGGTCTATTAACTTTTTTTTTTAATTTTTTAAAATTTTAACGATGCATTATTAGTAATAAAAGCGAAGGCAAACACAAGTAACGACTATTTGTTTCCATCTAGAAGGTGGGGTACAAAACAACTCGAGTAACGTAGTATGTACGTGTGGTACCAAAACTATCGTTGGGGGAGGGCGGGTCAAATAAACTATTTCTGTTGAAATAATGCCGTGCTAAATACTACTGTTTGTCACCACGTTTCACGCAGGCAGCGCAATGGAACCTCGGAGGCAATCTGGTCTTCTCGTCGTGGCCTATACATGACAGGTGGTACCAATGGTCACATCCGACGCATAAAACTTCTTTTCCCCCTGTTTCTTGACAATTGCCATCGTAGCAAATTTCTGTTGTTTGGTCCCAATAGTTATCAATAATATTTTGGATATAATGCATCGTACCTTCTTCTCCAAGAGGAGCATAAACAATTTTGAAATCTTTTACAACAGTTTGCTTAGTTCCTAACAATTTTTGTTTATTATAACCAAATGACTTTGGGCCGGGAACAGGATTTTCCATGAAATTAAGCAGTTTTATTTTCATTTCGGACCTATAACTGTCGCTTGAAATTTTAAACATCGCATTTGTTGAAGACAATAACGCCTCAGCAAACATGCAGACGAATACGCCGCAGTCAATTGTATTTGTTTGTTGTGGCACGTCGGGTGGAATGTACAGCTTCCATTCACTAGCGTCGAATTTATCGCCAAAAAATTCCTTGTAACTGTAGTACAATTCTAAAATGTTTGTTGACGCTTCCTTAGCCCGATTGACATTTTGACCTAAGCTATCAAAATTTATAAGAATTTTTGGTTTTTTCAAAACAATTATGATGGAGCAGTGTTGATGTTTAACGATTGGGAAGAAAACTATGTCATATTCTAGGACACGATGTTTCACAAGGTTTTGTAGGGCCGCGTCAAACCAGTGCTTGGAATTGTAATTTGTTACATAAGACTCTGCAGAAAAGCATTTCACCCTGCAGTTTTTTTTGTCATTTTCATAAATTAATAATGGGATGTAAACGTCAATCAGACAATCACTGAGGTAGAAGTAGTCTGGCTTTTTGGCTTGAGAAATTCTTTCGAGGCAATTTAGATCTGGAGGATACAACATTCTTCCAAAAGTCATACACTGCTTGTTAATTTTGATTTGAAGGTCAAAGGAGGTATCGAATTTCCTGATATCGCGTGTATTTTTTTTGGCGGGGGGTGCCTCGGGTGTAGAAGTTTTAAATTCCAATTCCATGAAATCATCTGCTTCACGTTCGGTAACTTTGTCGTCTCTGAAAGGAGCGAGAAATCTCTTTTTGTGTTGACTTTTTGTCCATTTGAACTAGTCGTAGGGATCAACAATGTCGTACTCTCGTGCTCATTCACTGGAGTAATAACTGAAACTGAGTCGTCCGCGGCCTCTACGACGGTTATGTTTCCAGGCCCACCTTTCCTGCCAGATTTGAATCCCCTTTCTTTTCTCAAAAAAGTTGATAGTTTTACTCGTTTGGTTTTTTGAACGTCAACGCCAATGGCAATTTGAGCAGCTAATATATGGTGGCAGTTCTTTCTGCATTTGCAACTGCACTTTCCAGTTGGGTGCAGTTGTACGACATGCTTTTCTTTCCCTGAAGTTATCAGAAAAGACTGATCCTCGGGCACCAAACGAACGCCTCCGTTGTTTACGATTTTGTACGCGAAACTAAATTTCGTGCATGGGACTTCTTCGCGCGGTTTCTCTACGTTCACTCGTCCGTAAAATGCATATGGCAAATTCTCCAGTGGAATATTTGCCCTTGGAAAATTTACGAGGCCCGGTTCCGATGAATATATGTCGATGTATTTTTCCTTCATAGAACATTTCCCCATCCTACATAAGCCCCGAGTTATTTCTTTTCTGTAGAACAAGTCCAGCTCGTACAATGTAAGGGCTAGAACGTGTGCAAGCACTTCTTGTTTCTCTGTGATTCTTTTCAACGTGGCATTCATGCTCTCTGAAGGGTTGATTGTGATGCCACTTCTCGGTGTATACATATTGAAACTTTCTAGTCTGAACCGGGCGCTATTTCTAATGTCATTTTGTAGCCAAAGTTCAAAATATGTGGCAAAACGTGTTGACCACTGATTTTTCATACTTTCATATTTTGCTTCCATCCCATCGAGATCGGTGATGTCTAAGAGATCCCATACGTGGCTACAGTACGTTTGGACATCGTCAATCTCGGAATCTTTTGTTTTTTAACCCAATGTTTGACATCCTGCTGTATATGATTCCAGCAGTGAAAATGGGTAATGCATGGAATCTGTTTTTTTATTGCATTTGCTATTCCCAATTCACGGTCGGTGACAATAACTGTAGTTTTGTTGTCGACGTGAGGACATCTGCTTTTTATGATTTTGAAAAATATTTCGTGTACCTCTTGACGTTTTCGGTCGTGAATGAGGTATGCAAGTGGAATAACTGGGCCACCGATAAAAATAGGATGCTTGTACGTGAGCACAGAGAGATAGAAATCTCCCAAGTTGAAGGTGGTATCGTAAAATAGTGGAACTGGATGAATATCATGAATTTCATTATAAAGACTGATGGAATCAGAACTGAATAATACGTCACAAAATTTGTTAATAGTCTTAGGTCTTGAATGAAGTTTTCCGTCTCCTCTGCAAGGAGGTACAGACCAATTATATCGTCATTTGAAATTAGACGTCTTTCTCTTTCGTTATGGATGGTATTAGCAACTTGTTTCAAATTGCGGGGTTGCAGAACTTTCATCAGGTCGGGATTTTCATCTTTTGAAGTCAAATTCGTATAAACTTTGAATGTTTTTTTTTTCTAAATTTTGTTTTTGCTCCTCCAGCTGGGATTTAGCTGTCATGAAGTGGGGGTCCTGAACAGCTTGACGACGATTACCGTGATTGAAAAACGACAAGTTTGACGTATCTCCCACGTAATGAACCACAGTCTTCGATTGGTACAGGACTCCGTGCTCAAAAAGCACGTATGCCCGTCGTCGGAACGAGCTTTCCGGATGAACGGGAGTAAAGTAATGGCACCTTACTTTGGGTTCGTGCTTTGGAAGCAGCGGATTACCGTTATTTCGCCATTGGTATTGGTCCGCCTTCCAGTCTTCTTTGTTTTTGGGATTAAAATAAACCACAACAGTGCCAGGTTTCGGTTGTTTAAGAGGCTTACAATGGTACTGCTCGGGTTTTTCCTCCGTCAAAATACGATAGTACTCCTGGTTGGTTAGCCAGTTTTCGGAGAACATGTACATTTCTGGAATGTCGTCGTTATTATCGCACGACATTTTTGTTATTTGAAGGCCACGAAAAATATGAAATCACATATACGTATTAAAAAAAAGACGAAAAACACAAACCTTACGTTAAATCTTCTGGGTGCAATAGACCTGCGGGTTATTTTTCGACAGGACACTCGATTCACACCAAAATACGGAAGTCAAGAGATATAAAACTGTCCGATTATCACGAGGAATAACAAAAAACGAAATCACATCACTAAAATTGGCAAGACGCTTAACGCGGGTTGAGGGAGCCCATCGGCTCTTTAGGGGGTTAATTAGATTTTCCCCGCAAGTCAAAATTTAAACAGAAATAAAGTGAAACAAGGGAAGAAGGGAGAGAGGAAATTGCGGACGAATGAATTACTAAATTTCTAGCGAACAAGACTCACCGTCACAAATTTAAAATTTTTGAGTTCTTCCTGGGTCCCACCGGACACTTGAGAAAATACGCCAACGCGAAAAAACGAAAAAACGGGTTTTTAACTTTCAACACCTTTTTTCTGGTTTTGCTCGAAACGAACGCGCACTTGACTTTTTCGGCATCAAACGTGGGAATAAAAAAGACGATAGAGGGGAGAAGGCCAGAGGGCTTTTTTGGGGGGAAAGGAGCAGTCTTTCATTTTTTTTTTTTTTTTTCTTTCTTTCTTCTTATGAGCATGATGCTGAACTAAGGCCGTTCGCTCCCTCATAATAGTGCCTCCTTTTTCTAACTTTTTTTTTTTTTTTTTTTTCCTCTCTTTCTTTCTTTTCATAAGAAAAGGGCACCAAACAAAAATGAATTTACACACACAAAAAAGACTTAATCTACAATGTTCATTAAAATAAAAAATAAAATAAAAACTTAGTTGGTCCCAAACACGGGTACTGAATTTAACAAACAGTGCAACAGTGAAAAAGTGCATCACAAATAAATTCGGAAGCTACACGAAACGGAAAAAATTTCGCTCCGGCAGCTGGCGGTCGGAAAGAGTGCATTTCATTTTGTATTCGGATACCCTAAGCCGTCCCAGAAGTAGTAATGTTGAGACCATCATTTGTTTCGTTAATGTTTGACCCTCCCTCATAATGTTTGCTGCCGGGTTTGTTTAAGCTGAACTTAATGGGAATCAAAGGCTATTTCAAAATGGAATCATCATACCGAATATAATGCTTCTGGAATCAACTGGTGATTTGTAGTGATTTTTTTACCATTTCAACCCCTATTTTCCCCCCTCCACCTTGACCGATTTGGCCCAAATGCAATACCGACCGGGGCCTTATGACTACTGATTTTTGTGCCAAAGCGCGTTCCGCTAAATTAATTTCTACGAGAGTTATCGTGCTAACTAGGCCTCACACTTACTTCCACCCCGGGGACATCACCCCCTCCCCCTCGACTTTTTCAAAAAATTAAAATTGGAATCAAAGGCTACTTTAACATGGAGTATACGTACTGAATATGATGCTTCTAGAATCAACTGGTGACTTGTAGTGATTTTTTGATCATTTCAAGCCGTATTTTTCCCCCCACCACCTTGACCGATTTGGCCCAAATGCAATACCGACCGGTGTCTTATGACTACTGATTTTTTTAGATAAAGCGCGTTCCGCTGATATAATTTGTACGAAAGTTATCGTGCTAACGTGACCACACACTTATTTCCACCCCGGGGGCACAACCCCCTCCCCCTTGACTTTTTCAAAAAATTAAAATTGGAATCAAAGGCTAGTCTAACATGGAGTATGCGTACCGAATATGATGCGTCTAGAATGAACTGGTGATTTTTAGTGATTTTTTTACCATTTCAACCCCTATATTCCCCCCTTCCACTTGACCGATTTGGCCCAAATGCAATACCGACCGGGATCTTATGACTACTGATTTTTTAGATAAAGCGCGTTCTGCTAAATTAATTTCTACGAGAGTTATCGTGCTAACAATACCACACACTTACTTCCACCCCGGGGGCACCACCCCCTCCCCCTTGACTTTTTCAAAAAATTAAAATGGGAATCAAAGGCTAGTCTAATATGGAGTATACGTACCGAATATGTTGCTTCTAGAATCAACTGGTGATTTTTAGTGATTTTTTGACGATTTCAAGCCCGATTTTCCCCCCCTCCACCTTGACCGATTTCGCCCAAATGCAATACCGACCGGTGTCTTATGACTACTGAGTTTTGTGCCAAAGCGCGTTCCGCTAAATTAACTTCTACGAGAGTTATCGTGCTAACAAGGAAACGTCCATAAGCTTATAAATAAATAAACCTATATATATATATGAATTCCGGAGACCACTGAATTCGTGTTCTAGAGGTTCTGAAACATGAAAAAAACATGCCATGACCCATGTTTGCCACCATCACGACGAGACCAATAGTGCATTTTTCAGAATGAAATGCACTAAAAAGATTAAACTGAAAATGAGGAAAAGAAGCTTGAATTTTTCTCAAAATTGCTGACGGCGCATTGATTACCTCAAGTAACGCGGTCGTACACAACCAAGTACGTTAAATTGTATGAGTGGAATATACTCGCGGATTATTTTTCGACAGGACACCGATTCACACCGCATACGAAAGTCAAGAGTTACAAAACTGCACAAGTATCACACAGGAACACTAAAAACAGACCTCTAAAAGTAGGTAAAAGCTTTAAGCCGGCGTACACAGAACTCAACTAACATTGAATCACAAATAAATTCGGAAGCTACACGAAACGGGACAAAAGATTAAACTGAAAAAAATGAAAGAAAGAAACTTGAATTGTAGAAAACGCTGATGGTGCATTGATCACCTAAGACCATAGGCCGATCCTAGAGGGGTGGGGGGGGGTTAAAGTAGAATTGCTCATCACCCCCCCCCCCTGGAGCTGGCAAAATTGCTCTAAACGATGGGAAGAAGAGGGGTGGGGAGTCACTGGGTGATGGGGAGGGGTTACGATCACCCCCTCTGAGAGAGGTCATAGATCCACCCTTGCCCAAGACGGGAGAGAACATTAGAGATGGCAGTTTTTGGGATTCCCCTCATCAATGGACTCCCGAACCACCCAGAGATCTCAGTTGTGCACATATCATATCACATGTATAATCTACGCCTACTTCTGCAGGGGCACCACTTAATCGGAGCTTACAAGAAGATAACTATACATCCTGGACTCAGGCCGACCAAATATCAAACATGTGAAGCCCGGACAAAAATTTTTAAACACGCCAGAATGCACGTTGGTCAATAAACTAACCGTTCTGCCAGTCCTAAGCCTGGTAAAAGTGTGAAGGAAAATTAGTGATGTTTACTGTTATGTTTGGATACATCCCAAGAACAGTTTTATTGACAAAAAAAGGGTCAAAGTTGAAGTGAATTATCATAAATTGTTGGTTTGGCACTAGTATGCATTTCGAGGCTGAACAATTAACGCTAAGTGGCCGATCTGCAGGGTTTTATGAATCTGCAGATCTGCACGCTACGGGGGGAAGTGCCTGTTGTATGGACAAGGAGGGGTCGAATTTGAGGTGAATTATTTTAAATTGTTGTATTGTTGTGTTATCTACAGGGTGTTTCAGGAGGAATGTGCAATACTTTGCCATGTTGTAGTACGCACCTGGACGCACCAAAAATACCATATGAACATATGGTCGAAAGTGGTTACCTTACGAGATATCGGCATTTTCCTGTTTTTCACGCTCTTCGTGACTTTTTTACACAAAGAGCGAATTCACAGCTTGCATTCCAATTTTAGACAAAAACTAATGACTGATTCGGAAAGGGCAGAAAATTTCCTTCTCGAATCTGTCATTAGAATGGGTTTTCGGAGTTAATTTGAACATGTAATCTGCATGCAAACACAGGAAAAATGAAATGCCATAAATAGCAGGTGAATTTCAAGGTGGCGTACGTCAGCTGTTTTATGGTCTCGTGAGTGGCAAAATTGATGAAAACTTCTCCATTCGATGGCCTTTCGAATGGTGTATTACAAACCGTACTTACGTGAGCCATGAGGGCAGCGGGCACGCTGGAAACAGAAAAAACGTAGGAAAATGGTCGTATTGGAGCGATAATCACTTGGGATTATGTCCTTAGCGGACCCCTGTAATTTGCAAAATAAGACGGCATGGGATATGGTGGTATGCTAAATTCATCTAGGGGCGGTGAGGCTAAATTCATCAAGTGTGAAGGGTAGTTTCTCAGCCCCCACCCCCAAGATGGATGGATGGATCCATAATTATTGTTACTTCAACCACTCGTCACCGCCGGCCGTCAAGCCCGGAGGTGGTGGTAGATTCCTTGTACACTCGGCGTTGACACTAATTTTTACACTTCCCTTGAGAATCACGCCAAGCCTCCCGTCCTTTAATGAAAAGAGCCCAGAGACCCGTCACATAAGAAGCGTGGTCGACTTTTTAAGCATTTCATACCTCCTGTGGACATGAAAAATAATTCTAGCCATCATGAGAGGGGGTTATGATGGCGTGGTAGCCAGGAAGGGAGCGGGAAAACCACATCAGTCCCAGATTACTACTACCTGCGTGGCTATAGCTATAGCTATGTATAAAAAATGATGGATTCATTAGAAGGGAGGGAGGGTGAGCACTCTGTCCTTCTTAGTAGAGCACGCCGAGAGGCCATACCGCCGCTGAAATGAAGTTACTCCCATAGACTGAATTGTATTTTGAAAATTAGAGGGTCTGCTAAGGACATAATCCCAAGTGATTATCGCTCCAATACGACAATTTTCCTAGGTTTTTTCTGTTTCCAGCGTGCCTGCTGCCCCACACATTTGATGAATTTAGCCTCACCGCCCCTAGATGAATTTAGCATACCACCATATCCCATGCCGTCTTATTTTGCAAATTACAGGGGTCCGCTAAGGACATAATCCCAAGTGATTATCGCTCCAATACGACCATTTTCCTACGTTTTTTCTGTTTCCAGCGTGCCCGCTGCCCTCATGGCTCACGTAAGTACGGTTTGTAATACACCATTCGAAAGGCCATCGAATGGAGAAGTTTTCATCAATTTTGCCACTCATGAGACCATTAAACAGCTGACGTACGCCACCTTGAAATTCAGTGTTTGCATGCAGATTACATGTTCAAATTAACTCCGAAAACCCATTCTAATGACAGATTCGAGAAGGAAATTTTCTGCCCTTTCCGAATCAGTCATTAGTTTTTGTCTAAAATTGGAATGCAAGCTGTGAATTCGCTCTTTGTGTAAAAAAGTCACGAAGAGCGTGAAAAACAGGAAAATGCTGATATCTCGTAAGGTAACCACTTTCGACCATATGTTCATATGGTATTTTTGGTGCGTCTAGGTGCGTACTACAACATGGCAAAGTATTGCACATTCCTCCTGAAACACCCTGTATATGTTGGAACCCGAGTCAGAAATCGGGCCCGGACCGTATTGTATCCATTACACCATCGAGGCGCCTGCTAGACAGCATTTAGTAATAGGCGAAGAGTGGGTGGTCGAAGCCATCGAAACACTTCCAACAGCAGGCATTACTTTGAAGCGCTCTCGGTAGACAATGCTTGAGGAGATGAAGCTTTCTGAACTTCCTGTGTCTACTAGAGCGTCCAATTCAACGTTATTAACTTTTATCTTGGTGATTGCCTTGTAGAGACACGTTGGAGCCGAAGCGGCGTACGACCTTTTGCAGGCCGCAGTAGTTGACCTTTGACTAGAGTTTTGAGATTTTGACCAACAAACTTTTGAAAAGTGACCGATTTTGTTACATAATTTACAAGTTGCATTTCTGGCAGGGCATTGATATCTCGGATGACGGTTCGATCCACAAAAGTGACATTTTGAAGTGAGTGCGGGCGAAGGATTGGAAATAGCAGTTGTAGAAACTTCACTGTCATCCGATTTCTTAGGAGAGCGAATTTTGAAGATCGATCGGACAGTTGATAGAATTCAAGTGGGATGTTTCGTAAGAAATGGCGTATTGTGTAGCTCTCTCTAAAGCCTGAGCTTGGCTGAAGGCATCAGTCAATTCCAAAGTCTTATTTTCCAGTAATCTTAAACGGATTTCTGGTGAAGCAAGTCCCGTTATGAAAGCGTCTCGAATCGAATCGTTCCGATTTTGTTCATACTGACTTGAACCCACAGCTTTTGCTTAGATCTTTCAAAGCTAACAAGAACTGATCGAAAGGCTCTCCAGGCTGCTGACGTCGAGTGGCGAGACAGTGACGAGAAAAAATTTCATTTTGAGGTTTTTCGTAGATAGATTTTAATGTGTTTACAGCATCATCGCACGTTTGAATTTCGCTGATGTGTCGATAAACGGCCGGAAATATGTAGTTAAGTAAGACTCAGTTTCACTCTATCGTCTGGAGGATTTTTGTTTGTAAAAACTGCGTCCGGGAGTCCCTAATCTGCTGACAGAATGAAAAGTCTGCTGACAACCCCCTCCCCTACATCAGGCAGGAACGAAACTCCCCACGTAAACACCATCAGCAATATGTCAAGTGCCACAAGGGTCAAATTACCAAAAATCATGAAAGTACTAGAGTACTTCCCCCCGAGTAACGTAAAACAAATAACAGTTGACAACCCCCTCCCCCACATCGGAAGAGGTTGAAACTCCCCACGTGAATACCACCGGCATAAACGTCAAGTGCCACAAGGGTCAAATTACCGAAAATCCTGAAAGTACTAGTACTTCCCCTCGAATACCTAAAAATAAAGTTTGCTGACAGAATGAAAAGTCTGCTGACAACATCAGGCAGGTACGAAACTCCCCTCGTGAACACCATCAACAATATGTCAAGTGCCACAAGGGTCAAATTACCAAAACTCATGAAAGTAGTAGTACTTCCCTCTGAGTAACTAAAACAAATATCTGCTGACAACCCCCTTCCACTCATAAAATTTGAGACGGTGACAATTTTTTACTGTGGACTACGGCTAAATAACCCGACGTTGACGAGGAGGACGCGAAAATGTACCTTTGGCATTGCCGACGACTCGTGTGCGGAAGACCTTAAAAATACTGTTTTGTTGTCTTAATTGTCGTTTGCGATTGAAAATACCCTATGCACCATGGTCCGAAAATCAAAGATCTTCGAGATATCAGGCTCACATCACTTTTCTATAATCTAAATGTGATGTACTCGGTTCCCTGGTGACATTCTGCAACATTTGAAAACAGATTCGGAAAGACCTCACTTTTTTCTGCCAGTATTAGCCATTTCGTCACAAACTAACAATTTTATGTGGCCCGACACCTTCTCGAAGTTGTGGGAAACAGGGATTTTTGATTTTTCAAAAAAAAAAAAAAAAAAAAAATCCTCCACTATTTATTCATACCGAATCTGGGGGGGGGGGATGACCTTGACTTCTCAAGGGCCGGAAAATTTTCTACGATGTGCCCCTTTCAAAATTACTCAAGATCGTTTATTTCGCGATTTTTCGGCAGAAATGACCATTTTTAATTTAAAAAGGGTCATTTTATTTTCTCTTCGAAATCTGTTTCGACCCCATATGTCTCAATGCGATGGTAATGAGATCTAACGGCTGAAGGGAGCAAAATTTCAAACCCACGTTTGGTAATCACTTTTTATTTCGAGCTGAATAACTTAGTTTTCTACATGACTTTGGTAATTACTGACAATTTGAATTAATTTTGATTTTACAATTGATATTATAGATTCTTGATGTTTTTCTTCTTTTTTTTAAGTAATGCATTTCGTTTTGAAATATAATATTAAAGTAATAATAAAAATAATATTGAAGTGTTAAGTATTCGGGAGGAAGTACTAGAACTTTCAGGATTTTTGGTAATTTGACCCTTGTGACACTTGACGTTATGCCGGTGGTATTCACTTGGAGAGTTTCAACCCCTTCCGATGTGGGGGAGGGGGTTGTCAGCAGATATTTGTTTTAGTTACTCGGGCGGAAGTACTAGTACTTTCATGATTTTTGGTAATTTGACCCTTGTGGCACTTGACATATTGCTGATGGTGTTTACGTGGGGAGTTTCGTTCCTGCCTGATGTGGGGGAGGGGGTTGTCAGCAGACTTTTCATTCTGTCAGCAGATTAGGGACTCCCACTGCGTCCTTAAATTGTCGAAGGTTTTGAACCAGTGAGTCCAAAGCTCAGTCGAATTAGGAGTTGATGCTTCGACGTCGAATCTGGCTGGCTCAAGAAACTTATTCATATTTTATGTTGATTAAATTGTAATAAAGAAACCTTGAGAAGTTAAGGTTTTAATCAACACAAAATTTTAGGGAAAGACTATGGAAACACACACATGTGACCTAATTTCATGACACTCCTTACTGTCTCCTTGCTGTATGCGTTCCTCTAATCATAAAAATAGGGTTTAATGTTGGGTTTTATAATCATCATTGCATATATGGAAAGTACGGGAGAGGTTTCACCCTTGGAGTTGGAGACCCGATGAAATGGGAAATTCCCTTGTGAGGCGTGGTCTTCAGAGAGAGCTCGGAAATTCAGATAGTTTTAAGCGTCCCAAATTTCCTAGGGGCAGAGAGGGCAGTTGTGGTTCCTTGGGGCCAGATCTCTTATGAAAAAGTTGTGTTTCAAACACAGCAGCGTACCCTATAATGAACTGTGGGAAGGGTTATGGCAGAATCTATGGCTTACGATTATTTTCCACGCATGCCAATTTTACGCAGAAATGTTTTCTTCTTCCATATCAACTGCAGTTGCAGATTTTTTCCGACGGTTCGCATGAGAAATTTAGAAAGTCTCCAGTCCCCATTTCGACCTCAATAGACCTATCCGAATCTTGTTAGATGGATATTAATGAATAAATCTGTCGCCGGTA
Source organism: Corythucha ciliata (assembly GCA_038030265.1). Classification (NCBI taxonomy): domain Eukaryota; kingdom Metazoa; phylum Arthropoda; class Insecta; order Hemiptera; family Tingidae; genus Corythucha; species Corythucha ciliata. Next base: position 26,841,370 of record CM075939.1, read on the forward strand.
TTTTAATTAATAAATTAATTAGTCTGATATTATCCGGACGACGATGGAAGGGCATAGCCCAACACCCGCATAGCCCGCAGAGGTTGCGGGTTCGAATCCCGCCGGGGAGCCATTTTTTCTCGAAACTCGAATCGTGTTGGGCTATGCCCTTCCATCGTCGTCCGGATAATATCAGACTAATTAATTTATTAATTATCCGAATCTTGTACCAGAAATAAGTACTCGTGATGGATTGCTGTAACCCTATTGATAGAGGCTCTACTCAAGTTAGAATTTCTGTACAAGTATTCTCTGAGTTTCCATACTGTTCTTTTTAGGTCTTCCGGAAACTGCAAAAGTCCATGGAGCTTGCAACGTCACTTTGATTCGACAGTACCGAGCTCTTATCGAAGCTGAAAGAAAATTGCTGAGCTTCGGTAACGTTCTCCTTTTTACCCCTACAGAAAACTATAGAATGCTTAAAAGAAGCTGCTAACTTCTATCATTATGACTCCCCTGCGGCTTTCGCGAAATAATATACGTATATGTATAGAAGCATAGATGTTGCTTGGGAAGGGTGTGAAAGAGGGGGTTGAATTTGTTGAAAATTCGCTACCGCACGGCTGTTGCTGCGATTGCCCCCAAAATTGACTCGAGTAATGAGAAATGAACGCGCTTTCGTATGAGACCCTAGTGAACCAAATCCGTTCATATGGCAGGGGAGTTCTCGGTTGAGGGGAGCTATTAAATTAACTCTATGCCTTACTGGACCACCCAATTACCCAAAAATTTCATTGACATTGTATTTTGAGCAGTCTCTTTCATATGATTTGCCTACAGCCTAATAAGTCTTGAGTAAAAAATCCTATGGTGGGCCAAAGGGGGGGGGGAATTAGAAAAAAATTGTTTCGGTTTCGAACCCAGGCACTCAGCAATGGTGAAATTGTGACATACCTTGTAGGCCCGTAATCATAGTCGTCACTCAAGCTGAGTATTTGCTTAAACGGCTTCAAATCGGTCGTTATTTGTTAATGAGTTTGATTTGAAAGAGCCGTGAAAGAGCTTTAAAAACTGAGATTTCGAGGCTTACTAGAAGCCGCAAGTAGGCTTCATTCGAAGTTGGATGGCGACAGTGGTTTTCTAGGAAGAACCAATTTTTACATCTGCCAGCCATTTTAAAGCACCCCAAAGGGGTGATCGCTACGTCTGCGGTGTCGGCCCCCGCAGCAAATGTCTGGCAATCTCAGAAGTGTCATCTCCTCCTAGACCATAATAAAAAAAAAAAAAAAAAAAAAAAAAAAAATACAAGCCAAATCCCTGGCAATAAATTAGTATTCAAGTATGTCTTAAAATTTACTATTTACGAGTCAAACCCGCGAAATTAATTCTGAATTTGGAATTGAAATTGGTATTCTGAAAGGGCCGAGTAGCCATGAAATTATGCTAGAGAAAATCTGCGGCGTTGAGGTTTCGAAAAGATAAATCTGAACAATGTTTTGAAGAATTCAAATGATGAAAACTGTCTTTGAAGGCGTCGGAACCGCAAAATTGAGTTGTACTGAAAGAGCCAAACATGCAAAATTGGGTTTTCACCTGTAAGTGGCGAATCATTAAAATTGTTTTTCCGAGTGAATCGAACGTTCGCATTGAAGAGAAATCTGCCAAATTGTGGTTTTAAAGGGCCAGATCGGCAAATCCAAGTCTTCGCCACATAGAAGATAGAGAAGGCCTTGTTCAAGGGCCGCTGACGCCCATCTATAGGAACAACTTTTGTTTGTTCAGTTCGAGTCGTTATGACTGGAAAACAAATTAAACGGGGTTGACTTATTCAAAAGCAAATTTTGTGGATTTTTCTCGCCAGCTCACTTTCGCAGTTTTGTCTCACTAAAAAATATTTTAGTGGGTTCCACTAGTTAATTAGCCGTTTTCGCAAGTCGGGTTTTTACGAAGCTGGAGATACCTATCTTCGCAAATTTCCCCCAAATTCCTTAACAAAATATACTTTCTTTATCCAAATTCCCCAGACTCTACCATGAGCTTATTGCTGCGCGTCTGGGAAGTGTATACAACCAAACAAAATGCTTCATTTTTATATTAGTGGAAGAGTGGGGGGAGTGGTAAAACTGTAGCAGCCAGGTGGTAAAATTAACTCTCACACCCCCCAAAATATTTTGCTACTTGCACCCCTGGGCAAGGTATAGTATTTGTCCACCCTGGTATCGAGGAGGAAAGCTTTATATTACCGCCCCAGAAGGCGGGGGCAATATATTTCATTCAGTTCGTTCATCGTTCACATCAAAGTTACATTGATGCATCAGGCTATACGTTTTGGAAGGCTCGTTCCCGTGACAAAACCACTCAACGCCGTGGGGGGGGGGGCGTAGCCATGAATTACAAGTTTCGTGGGATACATAAATAATAGAAAATAAATTTGAAGATTCAGGACTACATACTTTTACGTTAGACAACGACATTGAAAGTTTCAGTGAACAATCGCAGCCGCGAAATTGTGAGTTTCAAGCTTAGCCCTAAAAAGCCACAAAATAGAACATTTATGAGGATAATTAGACGTGAAATTGCATTTTACCCGGGAGTAATAGCCGCAAACTTCCGGTTTTGAATATTCAAGGGCAGTGAAATTGCGAGTTCGGATCGATAAACATACTCGAAATTGTAAGTTACTGAAGAAATTTGCTGCAAAGTTACAGTTGGAAGGGGGAAGGTGACAAAAAATTGCCACTAAATTGACGTTTTAGGGTTGCATTGCAGGTGCAAAATTGTGCGAGATTTAGCTCTTTCTAACCCCGATCGAATAAGCCTATTCTGGAAACTGAAATTGAGAGATGTACTAATTCGCGTTTTACGGAGACAACTTCGTGGCTAAAATAGACAAAATACGCTGATCCCTAAAGTTCGTGTAGGCACTTAGGCGGCTGAAATTGCGAAGGCACACTGAAACACTGTTCTCGATCGCAGGATATTACGCGCCATGACCCATGAATGCTGGAAAGAGCGCAAATATTCTTCGCTAAAACCGCGAGGGGGAAAAAAAACAAAAAAAAAAAACTAGGGTGGTGCGGTGAGGGGGGACTAATCCCTTGAAAAGTCCTAAGACAAGGGTCGTCTAATTTGCAATTAAAAAAAAACGCTCGTTCGATGTTTTAAGGGGGAAATGCAGTGATGATTCCTCGACCCCCCCTGCAATCCTCCTCGACTACTACTCGGCATACATTTTCTGACCTTATTTTTGCACCAATCTTGGTTTTTAAGGACTCGTTTTAATCTTCAGGAAATTCCGCATATGCAGTAGTTTTCCTTTTTTCAAATTCCATCCCAGAAGTTATTTTAAATTCGCCTTGAACTTTTACCTTGTAATTTCAGATTTTTTTTTCGACTTATTTGAAAAAAGGAAAACTACTCCATATGCAGAATTTCCTGAAGATTAAAACGAGTCCTTAAAAACCAGGATTGGTGCAGAAATAAGGCCAGAAAATGCATGCCGAGTAGTAGACGAGCGAAGGATTGGAGGGGGGTCGAGGAATCATCACTGCAGTTCCCCCTTAAGATGCAACTTCCAGAACAAAATTGTGCCAAAATCGCAGAGTATAGAGCCATTTTATATCTAAATTTTTAAATAAAACAAAATAATGGTCTGTTTTTGAACTAGAGCCGGTGAGGGAACCGGCGGAGTTTCTACAAGGTGCTCGTTTATTGTCGGGCTTCTTCGGGACGTGTATGTGTTTTCAAAATTGCTTACAGGGGTGGTTTGAAGCGCGGGTGAATGATGGTAGCGGTGTAGTAAGAGGGGTGAGAGCTTCTAGGAGCGGGTTACCCCCCGACGTGTCTGCGTTTCAAGAAGTGGTTACAACTTTACAAGCCTACGTTTTTCTACTACTGAACTGAGCTGGGAGGGACGAGAGAGGCTCCTTGCTCCTTGGGCTGGAGCTAAGAAGACCGCGAGCTCATTCGCCTGTTCTCTACCTCTGTGTTAATAAATGGTGCGATACTTTTTCGTTACTTATAGCTAAAACCATCCCGTAATATCTTTTTAATCAATTCCGCTATTCCCAAAATATTCAGGGTTTGGTTCGAAACTGTAAGCAATGCTTACATTGCTTACATGGACGCTTCGCCCCATCGCTTCCTACTAGGAGATCGTGATCCAGTGGGAAGAGGATGGAGGAGGGATGGATAAAGTAAGATCGGAGAACGTAGACGGAGAACCTTCGGGATAGCGATTAGCGAATAATCACCACGTGGATCGGGATTCGGGATTGTTGTGTTGAAGTTCGAAGCTTTTAGCTTTTAGCTGTTATATTATATGCTCTGTGGTTCGAAGTGGCAAGTGGTGAACTGCTTGGTATTTGACTTCGAGACGCGCATTTTTTGTTGCACCTAATCCTAGGGGCTGTCGAATTCTTCTTGAGACGCTAAGAAAGAAATTGGACATTTCGGTAATATGCCATCTCGTCTTTTTCAAAGGATGGTTCATGATTATTACATGGACAATATCATGGAAAAGTAAGTTTTGCGTTTGACACATTTTTACACAGTATTCGTTGTCCAATCGTCTGATTTCCCCGTTTCAGGTATTTTATCTCGGAGAAAGATGGTGTCAAGTCATCCTTTTTGAATGAACGGTATGTTGTTGTTTGTGATGCTCCCGTGTACTTTTTGAGATACATTTTCAGTGCTGTAAGAAAGTGGCTGATGCATCCTCCGAGCTCTAAATTAATCGTACAAGGTAGAGACGCACCTGCTCGGCATTCTAAAGGCGGCTGGGACTTGTACTTTCAGGCCCCAAAAACCAGGGATTTTACGTCATTGTCATGTGATTTGTGGAGGTAAAAAGGTTTGGTAATAGGTATCTGTCGCCCTTGTTATTTCAGTGGTCGGGCGAGGGCGCCAAGGGACAATTTCACAGCCGCGACGTTCGAAGTTCCAGCCTCTAGAATCAAAAACCTCAAAATGAGCTCCGGAGGCAGAATATTCTGATCAAATAAGAACGTGTCAGCTGTTGGGGTTAAAGTCCACCAGAAAAAAGCGAGGTTGGCCCAAAAAAGCGGTTTAGTCCCTGTTTCGACCTAAGATTTTTAGCAATCAAGGCTATTCGGTCCTGGGCTGAGGTCGGTACCTGTTCTATAAAATTAGCAACAGTTGATACCAACAGTCAATCACGGGGCCATTCACTAACTTTATTCATCATTGCTTTTTTCAAAAATCATGTTTCCGTTCAGTTTTCTTAATTTCATGAATGAGATTTCAATGTTTCTTCCAAAGCAACGTTTCTATTTCGTTAGAGAATAAGGCCCCAGATTTCATTCAATTTCTTCGATTTAAGCCCACGATGCAATGTTTGAAGTTATATTGCATGCTGGGTTTTTAAAAACATATGTTCCTTGGTAGTGACCGAATCGACTGGTTAAAGGTGAAAGGTTGTAACCATGTTGTAACCCTCGATTCCCAAATTTTATTTGGAATGCCAAAATACTGTAAATAAAAATCACAAAGACCACTTTGAAAACGCTTACAAGTACGCCAAAATGCCCACGCCCTTTCCCCAAATCTACCCCTCATGCCAGTGTTCACTACAGTAACATGTTGCAAGGGGGTTATAACATCTTACCGGTCTTTGTTTGACGTACTGTGTGGGTTACACCAACATTAATTGTATTGTATCTTGCTGCCCCTTTTTGACCGACTTACAACCTTTTAACAGTACCTTCGGGAGAGTGGCAACTACGAAATAGCACAGAAATCGCACTTTTCAAAAATTTGAGGGTTACAACCTTTTACCTTTAATCAGTCGGAATGTTTTTAAAAATCCAGCATGCAATTTAGCTTCAAACATTGCATTGTGTGAACAGGGCTTTAGTCAATAACAATAATAATATACTTTATTGCTTAAAATTGTGACATTACAACGTCAACATTGAATTTTTAAAATACGACCGGCTAGTCGAAATGTATTTTATAAAAGTCTTGCACTTCGTATAGGGCCGCGCCTGTTAAACTTGCTCGGAGCCGTTTAGTAAATGGTCCCGCGTCTAGGCTTCGGATTCTCTCGGGAATATGATTATACAATTTTTTGGCAACGCTCATGAAGCTTTTACATGTTTTGGTCAGCCTAAACCGTTGCTGCACCAAATTGTTATTTACCTCTCGTGTGGTAGGAGTGCTGCTGACTCAGTGTAGAGAACGAGGACTCCCTGGCGTATCGAACGCACTGAAATACGTTAAGTCCCGGGACCGTCAAGACATCCTGTACGATGAAGGCATCTCTACACGATTGCCTCGGTTTCAGGCCACATACTAGCCTATAGTCGGATCGGTGAAAGAATGTGCATGAAATTACCCTCTCTCTTTTCCCTAAACCCACATGACTTACCGCTACCACGCCATCACCTGAGAGGAGCCTCTCCTATTTTATCGGTAAAACTCTCTGTTATTGGTTGCAGTTGTTTGATAAAAGTGGAGAAGTAGAGAACCACGTTAAGAGAGGGAAAAATCGGGCTTATGGCCTCCCACCACTCATGCACATTCTTTCGCTGATCCGAGTATAAGTGCACGTTTCTGCAGTACAAATATTCTCTTTACCGACACGGAACTGCCCCAGATCAGCGCCCCGTACGATAGGTGGCTATGAAAGTAAGCGAAGTAATCAATACAAGTAGTCAATGAAAGCATATGACTTACCTACTATCGTTATCAACTGTTGTAGAAGTTACAGAACAAGCCCCCTGGGTATTGTATCGTTAGCCCGGAGAAGGAACACTCCATAGGCGAGTTTGCGCATAATACGCCATATTTGATCATTACACTCGTTGTTTTATGGCTTAAACACGTTAAACAATACATTTTTGCCTTCGAAATCTCGTGAAAAGAGACAATGAAACCTTGTTTCGACGTTGCGTGGCTTGACGAGTTCAAAGCCAATTTCGCGGTTTTTCATGATTAGAAAATCCAATTTCGTGGGGGTTAATTCTCCAAAAACCAAGTTATTCGGATTTTAGCTCTTTGAAACTCCAATTTCGCGGATTGTCTCTCCTTTTAAAATCATTATTTTGTGGGTTCGGCCATTTCAGAATACCAATTCAACAAACGTGCCTTAAAATTGTGAAAACTAAGTTGAGTGTGACTCCTGAACGATTGTTGCTGGCGACCCTCGTAGGTCGGGGACCCTAGGTGGTGGCCTACCCTTTAAAACGGCCCTGCTCTCTGCTGGAGTCGGTTTTGCCGGGTCTGGTTGTGAGCCGGGAGCGGGGATCGTCGTGCTGTGGCGTCTCCTTTTCCGTCGAGGAGAGGTCCACCGGCTTCCGGTCGCCGATTCGGCGATCCTTCGTAAATTGAAGGCATGACCGGTCATAAATGGGTTACTCTGATGTCTTCAGGAGCTATCTACTCGGCTTGGTTACTATCAATATGATAGAGCTAAGCAGGCGAGGCTCCAAACAAAGATCGAGAGCGTGCCAGAAAGCGGTGCGTTGCGGAAAGGGTACGAGGGAGAGAGGGAAGGAGAAATTGGTAGGTCTCCCCAGGCCAGCTTATGGGGTCGCCAACTAACCGTCCCTTTTTTCGGCTAATTATGTCCAAAACGAAACGTAATTGGGGTGGTAAGTGTGTGTTATGTCAGAGGAAGAAGAAATTCGACTCCTTCATTGTGAAAAACCCAAAATCACAAAATTTTGATCGAGACAAAAGTTGTTTTTGGAAAAGCCACACCCGTGAAATTCAGGCCCGTATCGAGATCGAGTGCGGTCTTAAAATGGCAACGTAGCTTTAGAAATCCAACCTATGCCGGTCTATCAAATCGTATGTGGCATCTAAGAATCAACCAATCATTCTCGGGAAAACTTGGATTCCGTCCCCGATTCAGAAACCAACCTTAAGTTCTCCTTATAGCGCTTCGAATGAGGTTTCGTTTAGTATAAAGGTTGGATTCTAAATACGGTCCTCAGTTTTGAAAGGCTCAGACACTTTTTTTTTTCTTTTCTTGGGGGGGCGCCGCCGGTCTTTGAACCCGGCAGGCGTCTAAGCCTCCCTTGGGGATCTTACTGTTCACTTCACATCCGTACTACGCGGGCGTTTCGGTCGGTGCGCGGTTTGTTGAACGCACATCGCCGGGAACGCCCACACGAAGCCGAGTGTGCCGTGTCACAGCTCGCCGCAGCCTTATAGTGTTAATGGGCAATGGCTGGGTTCGAACGCAGTCCCGCTGGGTTGCGAAGCGAGCATTGTTTCCATTACACCATCGAGGTGCGCGCCCAGACATGTGACGTTTGGGTTTAAACGAGTAAAACTCGGGAAATTTAATTTTTTTAAAGAGCCAATATGATGTTGGTTTTTTGTGAGATCCAAAATCCTGATACCCAAATCCTTGAAAGGTTTTAAAAGGTCCAAATTCGTAAGACATTGCTTTTTGTGAAAGCTAAACGTGCAACTTTATTCTTTGAATTGTCGGACCCTACAAGCGAAGCCTAGGAGAGAAATCTGCCAAATTTGCTTTTTATCGTGATTTTTGAATTCGATCTTGAAAGAGCCGTTAAGCCGGATACACACATGCGGCACTTGCCAAGTAACGAGCAAAATATCAATAAATTTCTAGCCATTGCCTAGAAACCGGTACCGCATGTGTGTATCCGGCTTTACAATAAGGGGCCCTGGAAAGCCAGTATAGCAGGAGTTGATTGCCATACCCATAAAGGCCCTTCCACACTATGTTGAATCGTAGTTGAATGAGTTGATCAACTCGTTCGATTCAACTTTCTAGGCGATACATCAAGACGTCCACACTAAATTGAAGTAAAAATAAGTGTGGACGTTGAACGTTGAATGTTGAAAGTTTAAAATTGAATGAGAAGTTGAATGAGATCTGGGTTCAATGTCCACTGGTCTTTTTTCTTCAAAGGGTGTGAAACACGATTACATTATGGTGCCAGCCCGGGCACGATTTCTTTGGGGTAAAACCACAGCTGGCATGTAAAGAAAGGGGTTAGGGTGCAAAAAATTGCCGAGTTGACTGAAAAAGTTGTTCAACACATCCACACAATGGGTGCAGAGAAGAAGTTGTCCAACATCGGTTTCAACTCTCACTCAATTTCACGTTAAACTTTAAAGCAGTTGTTCATCTGTCATTCAACTCGTCTACACTCGTTCAACTGAGTTGATCAACCCCATTCAATTCCGATTCAACATAGTGTGGATGCACCTTAAGGATCGCAGACTTGCCCTAAGAAATGACAGTGCCGGCTATTCTAAATTTTAGCCTTTAAAGGGCCAGCGCATATACTGGGCGACTTAGCGCCTCCCTCAATTTTACCTGCGAATTGTGGCTATTACTAAATTTGCATCCATGAATGAGAGCTCTCTCTCTCTCTCTATTTGAATCGAGAATTAGCAGTTTTTGTTGTTGTTGTTGTTTTTTTGTTTTTTTCACTTCGTTTCGTGCGCTTCCCCCAGATTTTAGTAGAATTCGCCTTCTGAAACCGCAAAGTGGGGCTCAATAGTTGTAGCCGCAAATCAACGCCTTTTCCCTTAATTTTAGCCACAAAGTTGCGCATTGTCTCAATTTTAGCCGCGAATTGCTGTTTTTCTGATTTCTAACCGTGAAGTAGCATTTTTTTCGCTTCAATTTTTGCCAGGCGAATTAGCGCTTTTTCTCATAGGATAGCCGAATAAGTCGCCGCCTGAAACCGCGAAAAGTGTTTTTTCAATTTTAGCCGCGAATTAGCAGTATTAGCAACTGAAACAGGGGTCCCACATGTCGGCGTAGAAACTGCCAAATCCCCCGCTTCCCTGGGAAAGTGACTGTAAAGCTTGGAAACAGTTAATTTGATTCTCATGTAACGGAATGTATGTTGTGATGTGAATCTTAGGAAATGGTCACGCTATGAGGGGGTGAAACTCTGCTTAATTCGTGACTATGATGTGTGGGGGGGGGGGTACTTTTGAAACTTATTAGGTTTGTTCAGACGAGCCGGAATGTTGACCAGGTGGTGCAGTGAAAACCCGAAGGCGGTTAGATTGGTGGGGGGGGGAGGGATCTCCACTCGGTATTATAAACGCGGTAGCCCAGCTTTTAAAAGCTCGGAGTCTTACTGTCGTGGATTTTAAATCGCATCCATTAATGCTTCTGTGGCTTTACAGGTGGGTACAGGAGGCTGACTTTCTCGGAAAGCTGGACCGATTGGAAGCAATATATTGGCAAACGGTATATGGTGGCATGGGCGCTGGAGGAATTATTTGGGGGGCAGAGTCTTCGCCCGTCTTCAGGGCTATCGAAAAAGACAGCATTGATTTCCTCGAGCGATACTTCTCGGACCCTTCGGCCGACACGGAAATCGTGTTGAACAAAATTCCCGGACTCACGCCATTAGTTTTCGCATGCTCCACATTTGCATTTTCTGTTGAACATAGGCCTGACTACGAATCCTTGAAAAAGAAACTCAACATCGTTAAATTTTTGATTTCTAAAGGGGCAAATGTCAACAGTCGCTGCGAGACACTCAGGACACCCTTACCTGGATTTTCAAATGTCACCGCACTTTTCCTGGCTATTAAAAGTAGGAACGTATCGTTGATCCGACTACTGATTGACAGTGGTGCCGACGTGGGCGCGCAAATGTTACCCCTTAAAATCACTCTAGTTCATCAAGCCGCGTACGGTGATCTTCCCGACATTTGTACTAAGCTCATTGAGCTAGGAGCTGACATCAATCTTGAGGATATCGACGGAAACACACCTCTAATCATTGCTTGCGCTTCTGGGTGTTCCTCTGTTGCAAAAGTTTTGATAAATGAAAAAGCTGACGTCAATATCACCAATGTGCGTAATGTGACAGCTCTTCACGCAGCTGTATTTGGCTGTGGCCCTGAAATAGTTCAGCTTTTGCTGGGAGCCGGTGCCAACGTTCATGTTAAAACAAATGAAGGTCACACTCCTCTGGACATGGCGATTTTTATGAAGAAGAATAAATTGAAAAAGTTGATCATTGAAGCGAAGGGAAGTTCTTCGCTTACGAAGAGAGGTCGAGCACCTAATCCTCTACAATCGTATTTGGTGCCCAGCTACGGTGGTGTCACTCCCCTTCACGCTGCTGCCCTCGGTAATTATTTGGACGACGTAAAGTACTTTTTAGGTAGAGGCTGCAGTGTCAACGTTACAGATGCCCAAGGACAAACCCCGCTGTTCTCAGCTGTTATGGGTGGCTGCGTTTTCATGGTTGAATTCTTACTAAAGTTGAACGCTGATCCCAATATCGTGAACGCTCACGGAATAACTCCTCTTCATATGGCGGCATCGGCGGGTTTGCTACAAATCTGCCGTACTCTTTTAAACTACGGAGCGGGGGTTGATACTCGCCCTCAATTCATACAGCCATATTTGATCACCGCTGCAGAGATAGTTCTATGGGTTCCTGAAGAGGTCAAGGTCAGAAAAACAAAAGTGGCTGAAATGCTTATAAAGCAAGGTGCGCCTTTTGACGAACGCTTTAAAGGCCACGAGGCTATGGAATTCGCAGTTCGGCATGAAAATCTTACAATGGTGACACTCCTACAAACTCAAATTCAACTTTTCCGATTCATAGTGGGCCATAACTTGATTGAACTGAAAAAATGCATCGCGAGTGGAGCCGTCCTGAATTGTCGAAGCGTCAAATTTGGCACCCCTCTTCAATGCGCCGTCATGAAAAACAGGCTCGACATCATCGCCATACTTATCGAGAGTGGGGCTGACGTTAATTACAACCCCGCGGGTAGTCCTACGGCTCTACAATTGGCCGCTAAAGCCAATCACTACCACATCGCTAGATATCTCCTGATGAACGGCGCTGCTTTCGACCTGCGAACCGCTGAAATGAAGACTCCTTTGGAGGTTTGCCTTGAAAACAACGCTGAAGACTGTGAAACGGCCGTTCTTTTAAGAACTGCGGAAGCTACGTTCAAGCAAGGAAACGTAAGTGACTTGCAGCAAGAATCGAATGAGAATCGTCATCTTGCAGCAAATGACCGCTATTGTGAGGGAAAGCCAGTTGGCGACGTTCGGCCAACCGAAGACTGACCATGTAGCCATTTGTCTTAGTTCTTGTAAGTTTTTTTTTTTTCTTAATCTTTTTTATGCTTTTCACTTGAATTCGTGATTTTTATGTTCCTGTTTCGCACCATTCGGTGCTTTATTGTCAACCAACCATAAATTAGATTGAAAACTTGTGATTGCGAGGCTTCCGAAATTTGTGAAAATCATAGGATATCCTGGAAAACGATGATTCTCCCCAGAACCTGACTGATTTGTCCACTTAGTATTTATTTTAGTGTCAGAAATCGAAAATGACGGATTCAATGCTGACAAATTGTGTTCCCAAAAAGTTAACAGTTCACTGTGACTCTCAAACCCGCCGACGTGGGGCCCTGACAAAGACCGGACGCAAGCCGGCGGACAAAAACACGGGAATCACCCAGTGATCCCTTCAACTGCTCGTCTATAGTCTGTCCAGTTAGGGATGGACTCTCGCCCGCCCTTGAATTAATTGTCTGTCCACTTAGGGATGGACTCTCGCCCGCCCTTACATTTAGTGGAATGAGCTTCCCCTTCGCCCCTTCTCATAAAAATAACGCACCGGGAATAATTTTGGAACCATAGTACCCGTAGTAAAAGTTTTTTTGTTGAGTTCTTCAAATATTTTGGATGGGAGTAAACAAATCGAACTATCGAAATGAAGCAACACACTCGAGAGTCCATCACTAAGTGGACAGTCTATAATAAAAATTCAGTTTCGTTTTTCGTGCTGCTTCGTATTTTTTTATTTATATTGATAGTTATTTCATTTTTAACATTTTTTGGATCAAGTTATAATATCTTAATTCTTGGGGCACGTCAAGCACAGTTTGGAGTTTGGTGCAAAATGAACGGTTCCTCTAATAGCCAAGTCCTCTGACATCTTGGGGAAAAATGGATTTATTTTTATGTATTTGTTGTGGTTGAATTGCGAATTTTTGTACCAAAAATAAGATTTTGTCACTAAATTATCAGTTTTAGAGTCGAGTATTCGGCGCTTTGAGCTGCATTGCGCGGTGTCTGAGCCCAAGAGCTCAACGTTCAACCGTCAAAATCACAAGTTTTTAGACCGAATAGCAAGATATCGTGACTACAGACTAGTGGTGTTCGACCGAAGTGTGCATTTTATGGGTGGAAATTGAAATTTGTTTGGCCAAATAATTGAATCCCTTGGACTAAAAGCTTGCTTGCGTGATGGTATGTTGTTTGGACTAGAAAATCCTAAATAATTCGTTCTGGTTTTCGTGCTGAAGGGTGAAGGGTCAGTTTGTGTCACAAAGTTTCCAGTTGTTGGGCTCTAGGAAACCATTCCTTATCCTTAGGAGTGTCACGGGGTCATATACTAAGTTTCACTAACGTCAGATAGGCAGTCTGGCAGTAAAATACATAATCAGTCTCGCGGGCGAATGGGGAACTTGCACTTACCTATTTCAAGTACTGGTGTTTGGGGTGTGGAGGGATTTTCAAGAAGAAAATTGATCACATTAAAAATTGAAATTAATCAAGGATTTTTTAAAGCGAAATTTTAATTTTTTTTTTGTGGCGGTTTGATGACGTCAAAGGGCAACGCATGAAATGTATGGTGTTGGGAAGAGAGGGGAAGACGCGTTTTCTTGGGGTCAATTTTTCTTGTTATTTGTAATCAAAACATTTTAGAGTACCAACAAATGTATCACAATTGCACATTGACGTCATTTCCCCTTGAACCACCCATCCTCTCCTGAAGAACTTTGAAATGTATTTAAAAATCACTCGGGCTGAAATCACCTTTGATATCCTTCTGTCCATGTGCAAATTCACCGGTATACTTTTCTCCCAAATCGGGCATTCGTGCAAGTTCCCTATTCGCAGCTTTTGGGCAACGCGATTACACGTCTTATAGGTAATTAGATTATAGGCAAAGACAATTATATTATGATAGCCGGATCTCCAGTTTTCTGCTTGAATAATCAGCTTCCTGTTCAAAACTGTTTGTTTTTTAGGCCGCTACGTTAGTTTCTGTGGAAAAGTGGTTGTTTCCTGTAGATTTTCCGACGAAAAAATTCATTCACGTAGAGAAAAGTATGTTTCAGGAGGATAATTTCGTGGATTTCAGCTTATGGGGGCAAAATATGTCCAGTTCAAGTTGCGTTGCTGGTTGCTGGTTTGAAGGGATGAATAGGTGGTTTCCAAGGCAAGCTGGACTGGTGGTCGTATCTTTCTTTATCCTTTACTCTATTTTATTTTTAATTAATCCTACCCACTTATCTATGTCGTTGATCATTGCCTTATGAATAACATTCCACTGATGATATTTTAATAAACCGAAAACCGGTTCAGAAATAAAGATAATTTTTTGTGGGTAGACGCAGTGATGTAGGAACGGGGGTTCATGGGCTCAGTGCTCCCCCCCTCCCGATTTGAGCCCGGGAGTACAGCGTATGAATTTGTATCCCCCTGATTTTGGCAGACAGAGAATCTTTGGAGCCTTTTCCCCTCGTTCAAAACGTTTTACAAATTTAGGCCCGTATTCATAGGTGTCACTCGGCTTCAAATTCCGGCTTGAAACAGAGGCAAAAAAGTAATTGAGCTGATCTGGAATTCTGGAGAGCCTGTAATTCGGTTTTCATGAATATTTAAAGTTATAATGTCAAAATCCGGGTTCTGAGGTTGCATTCAGTTCTTTCAAGCTGAATATTGAAAGTTTCCAGTAATGAATTTGTAAGTTTCAAGAAAGTTTTCTGTGTTTCTGATGAGAAATAGCACAACGTACCTAAGCTGTTTTGTGATAAATTACTAGTAGGCCAGTCAATAAGAACATTAAACATAGCTAAAATCGCAATTAAACGGCTAGTTCTGATTTTTTAGTATGTTGTTAGGACCAGCACCAGTAGTGTAAATCCAAGTTTTCAGCTTCGAAAGACTTGTGCTACTTTCGTGGCACTCGAAAAACCGCGAAAAGTTTGCACTTTTTTGGGTTTTTCACGTTATCTCCTAAAATATGCATTTTAAAATAAAACGTACGAAATACTTAAAAACTACATAAAATTTGCTACAATTTGAGACCTAACGTAGCTCTGTAGGTCATATAATAACCAAGATACAGTTCCTCGAATTTGGATTTATTTGTCAAAAAAATTGAAATTTCAAGTTTTGGTCAACTTTCGACCCAAGTTTTGGCCAAAATACTCATCCTACGGGGAAATCCGAGTCGAGAGAAGTTGTAGCAAATTTAATTATGTTCCATTTAAGCACACAACGATGTCTGTAGAACAAATAGTTTCATCAATAAAATCCTCGAACAAACAAAAAGTTTGGAAACTACATTTTTCTAAAAATGAATCTGTTGAGTTCCCACCTAAGTTTGGGTGGGTCCCAGTGCATACGAGCGATAAGTGTAGCATGGTGATCGCTACGCTTATCATCAGGACCATTCTCCTCTATACACTCTATGAATGGACTACTCCACTAGTTGCTATTGTTTTTCTAGGTCGCAGTGACCTGGCGAAACTTATCGCTCGTGTGCACGGAGCATAAGGCTAAATGAAACTACCACGTGAAATTGAAAGAACTGTGTAATTTCAAATAAAACTTGACCATTGGGAATGGAGAAGAAAAATAAGTGAAGAGGCTAAAATTGCAAGCCCAATATACTTAGTTCCGTACAGTTCTTGAATGTCCCACGTATGCACCAGATGAGGTTTAAGTGATTTCAAATCCACCCCACCAGCAGAATATTCAGTTCCCGTCTCGGCATCACGGTTCAGACCGCAGTTCTGGCGAGCCGGGTACTTGCCTGACTCGGTTTTCCAAGTTGGGTTGACAGCCAGGGACGTGAATCGTAGTAGAGTGTAGCACCTTCGCTTCCGGTGAGGGGCGGTTCATCGCATCCATAATCTTGTACCTCTGATGGACTAGGAGTAGCTCTGGACCACACCCAAAGGTACAATTTTTGTGATTGTCTGGGGGTCCAATACAACTCAATCAAATTGTACCATGATTTCGCGTTATACGCTCTTGGTCATCCTTCTCCCAATAATTGTGTACACCAACCTCACGTCAATCTGCTATTGTATTCTATATTCGATTCATCTCTTGTATACTGTGACGCCTTGTGCTGAGGGGAGGCATCCTTGTGATCAATGAAAATAGAAACTGGTAAATGAAACAGCATTTTGTGCTAGGTGATGGATCCAAGTTTCCCCTCTTTTCTACAATTGACGAAAGTTTCATTTTTGCCGCACATCAAGTTGAAATTCCCCACAATTTGTTCCTTTTCCCAGCCCACGGACGCTGATAGTGAGAATAAGAATCCTACATCGGGAGAACCTTACCGCCGCTGATGGATCATCTGCCGGGGATGGAAGGGAACATCTGCCGATCCCGTTATTATGCGGGTGGGCCCTAAGTGTCTTCAAATAGTTTTATGCTCCAAGTTGGGGCCCAATTTTTCGCTCTCACGGTCACAATATCTGGCTCCTTTTTTACTATTGCTTCTCCTTATCGTAGGTGCACACCCGAGGGTTCACGGATTCTTTTTTTGAGCACAATTTTCAATTTCCAGCGAGGCCAACACACCCGAGTTTAGTCCACGACAACTGGTCTTTTTTTTGCAACTGGCATTTCTACCCCAAGTGGGATACATTAGTGGGACTGAAGAAGGGGTACCACTGAAGAAATTTCGAGCTTGATGTAATTTAATGGCCATCAAACATGGTGGGAGCTCAACAGATTCATTTTTAGAAAAATGTTGTTTCTGGGTTTTTATCGATTTTGATTAAACTATTTGGTCTTGAGACATCGTTGTGTGCTTAAATGGAACATAATTAAATTTGTTACAACTTCTCTGGACTCGGCTTTTCTAGTAGTGTTATAATCGGGGATCTTTGGGTCAAGACAATATTAACACATGGAGGAGACTCGATAGATTCACACAACTAGAGAACTCAGTTTATTTTTCAAGACTTTAAGTTCAATTAACCTACGGACCAAAGTCATGCTTCAAGCAGAGCGCGAGAGCAGGCGGACCAACATAATCTGCTCATAGTACAACAGTCATTCACAACAAGTAGGATGAGTATTTTAGCCAAAATTCGGGTCGAAAGTTGACCAAAACTTGAAATTTATTTGTTTGACAAATGAATCCAAATTCGAGGAGCTGTATCATGGTTACTATATGACATACAGAGGTACGTTAGGGCTCAAATTGTATGTGGTTTTTAACGTATTTCGTACGTTTTTAAAATGCATATTTTAGGAGGTAAAGTGAAAACCCCGAAAAAAGTGCAAAAATTTCGAGTGCCACGAAAGTAGCACAAGTCTTTCGAAGCTGAAAACTTGTATCTGCACTACTGGTGCTGGTCTTAACAACATACTAAAAAATCAGAACTAGCCGTTTATATAATTGCGATTTTATTGTTCTTCTTGACTGGCCTGTAGGTTTCACTGTTAGTTTACTATTCAAATGGTCAGTTTCTGCCTAGAAATTGTATATTTTTTTGTGATAGCCAATTTGATGGACTTCAGGGCTTGAGTAGTCAATTGTCGGCGTTGCAGTTTTGTTTGCAAGTTCCATTGGGGACACAGTTTTAAAGTTCTGGGACAAAGTATCATTTCCTGGGGTCAAAACTGACACCTTTAGCTTTAGTGAAAGGAAGTGGGAGTTTTTCATGGATGAAGGCCATTGTCATAGTGACATGTTTGCACGGACAGCTTCTGTGGAAACGTGTTTTTCTTGAATATTTTCGAGTTTCTTGGGAAAAATTTCCCTCTCTGTGGGGGATACTTACTTTATCGGAGTAAATGAACGACTGAAAATTACATTTTTTGTATTGGATAGCCTGTTTTTTTGAGCTGATACGACGCAGCAAAATGTTCAGTTTTTAGCAAAAAAAACTGGACTTAACCTCAACGTCTTTACCATCCATGTGCAAGTTCCCCATTATGACTTTTTTTTGTAACAGAGTAATGCTACTTCTTAAAGCCCATTCACACTCGTTAGTTGTGAGAATTTGGATTGATTGTTAATTGCTGGTGGTAAATCGGATTGAAAGGTAAAATAATGCCTTATTGAAAGAGCATAACATTCTCGCAAATTTTCCGGATAAATTATTGCTTGATCAAGACGGTTTTATTATTCGCAACAGCGCGTTTCATCACCTCTTTCTTACAATACAGAACACGGCATACTTATTGCTACAAATTACTGAAATCATGGTGGCTTTTAGCTCATACACACGTGGCCACAAAATCACGCAAACCACCACAAGTTAAGGGGTCTGTCTAAAACGCAGATCTGCAAGATTAACACAGATCTGCAGATTAACACCCCAAATCTGAAGATTTACACCTAAAATTCCGTAATTCAACGAAAATAGGACTATAGCAGAAAAAAAAGTTACACTAGACCAGTAATAGGCACAACATGACCGATCGTATTGTGAAGATACAATCATTATAAGCGACTCTCACTCCATCAATGACTTTTGCTTAATTATCGTTCCGACCTAACACGCAACAGCTGTAATTATCCCATTTATGAAGATTTGCCTCTAGTTGGCCCCTTCCTTTTTAAAAAAACTGGCACTCCCTCCCGTAGAGTGCAGATCTGCAAATTCATAAAAGCCCACAGATCGGCCCTTTTATTTGATCTGCTTCAAATAGCGTACCAGAGGTTTGCATACGAGTTAAGAAAATTTTCCGCCATTTAGGCCCCTCATTGTCAATAGAACTGGCACTTCCTCCCCTAGCGTGCAGATCTGCAGATTCATAAAAGCCTGCCAAATAGGACCGATCTGCAGGCTTTTGTGAATCTGCAGTTAGAAACTGAGAGAGTTGTGGTCCACACCCACAAACGAATTTTATTAGGCAGAGCGCTTTCGGCTTCTCAATGCTAAAACAACCACACAAATAGGACAGTGAATAACAATGATGTGGAATAAATAAACAAAATGAAACAATTAAGGCAATCAAGATAATAAAGATGAAAATAAGGATGATTTTGTTAATTTATTTCACGTTATTGTTATTCACTGTCCTATTCGTGTGGTTGTTTTAGCATTGAGAATGGCGTAAGCCGAAAGCGCTCTGCCTAATAAAATTCGTTTGTGAATGTGGACCAGAACTCTCTCATTTTCTATCGTGAAAACGCTCACCACAACGCCTAAATACACACGAATCTGCAGATCTGCACGCTAGGAGGGGGGGAGTGCCAGTTCTATTGACAATGATGGGTCGATGGCGGCGAATTTTTCATAGATCGTATGTAAACCTCTGATATGCAATTTGAGGCCGATCAAATGACGCAAAAGGGCCGATCTGCAGGCTTTTATGAATCTGCACGCTACCTGCTTCAC
Source organism: Corythucha ciliata (assembly GCA_038030265.1). Classification (NCBI taxonomy): domain Eukaryota; kingdom Metazoa; phylum Arthropoda; class Insecta; order Hemiptera; family Tingidae; genus Corythucha; species Corythucha ciliata. Next base: position 26,860,738 of record CM075939.1, read on the forward strand.
CTTGTTTATTTCGCTAACGCACGCGTTATGAGTTACAGAATTGGGGGACAGCTATGTTGTGCCTATTATTGGTCTACTGTAACTTTTTTTTATATTATAGTCCTATTTTCGTTGAATTACGGAATTTTAGGTGTTAATCTGCAGATGCGAGGTGTTAATCTAGTAGATCTGCGTTTTAGACAGACCCCAAGTTCAGAGCGTGATGATCGGAAGCCCTGAACAAGCGCTTCTTCAGAAGTCTAGAATACACAGGGAACGTCCTCGCCCCCGTACGTCTTCAAAAATAATTAGGAAGAGACCCCCTTGCAATTGAAGCACAAGTTGTACTTCGGAATCACACTCATCTTCAAACAAATCCATCGAGAATGTTGACGGCGAGAACAGGCGCGGATCCAGAGTCGGCTTAAGGAGGGGGCCATATTATGATTCTATCCGGCCGGGGAAAATTGAGGAAACCCAAAGGTAAGAAAAGTTAAAAAAAAAACAACAACAACATTCAACAACTACCTATGTGACGTGAAGTTTTTTGTTTGTTTGTTAAACGGTGAGGGAAGCCCAGAAGAAACTATCTCCTACCAAACTCGACCTATGAGATCTATTGTGGTGTCCCCTCAGGTTGCCCTGCCAAGAAAGACGCTAGCTTTCAAGCGTCCTCCACCACCACTCCTTAACGAAGTTGAGGATGTTCCCCGTAGCCATCCTGGAGATGTCCTCCGGTTGAAGCACATCATTTCCAAGATGGTGAAAGCGTAACCGCCCCAGAGCCTCGCACTCACACATTACGTGCTCTGCTGTTTCCACGGCCAAGTCGCAAAATCTGCAAATGTCCGTGTCAGACTTCTCCATTAGTCTGAGTGTATATCGAAGGGCACAATGTCCCGTTAGCAGTCCCACCAAGATCCTAAGGTCTCCTCGGCTCAGAAAGATCAGACCCTTCTCCGATCGTCCCTTTGGAGTGACAAAGAGCTCGGCCTGCCTCAGACCTGGTTGTCTAACCCAGTGTTCACGATGCCTCTCGTCCAACCACGCCTGCACCTGCCTCTTCGTGAAGGACTTCGTGATCCCGAGACTTGGCTCCGGGCCCACGTAAGGCATCTCTGATCCTCTCTTCGCGAGTTGATCAACTATTTCATTCCCCTCAAACCCCTTGTGACCTGGCACCCACATCAAAGTAAGGATGTTTGCCGTTGCCACAGGCCTGAGGGCTTCAAGACATCCCCAAACTAGCTTCGAATTCACGACACTTGAGCCTAGGGCTTTAAGAGCCGCCAGGCTGTCAGACAGGATGAAGATCTCCGCTTTCCGAAGACCCCTCTCATTAATCTTCCGTGCACAGGCTTCTGTAGCATAGATCTCCGCCTGAAAGATGGTGGCGGTGGTCCCAAGGGACTCCCAATGCTGAAGCCTGGGGCCAAAGACCCCAATGCCAGCACCCCCTTCCTTCACAGATCCATCAGTGTACCATACTTGCGTGCCGGGCTTAAACCTCGGCAAACCCTTAGGGGAGCGCGGGGCATGTTGTCACTAGGGGTAAGTAGGCACCACTGTTCTAGAGCTTCCTCTTGCGGTGGTAATGAGCAGGAGAGAGCAGGTTCGTAACCTTCAAAGGGTCCTCTATCTGGGACAAGAAATTCGGTTGGTTTGGGGTACGGGTGGTGACAAGAGGCTTGAAGAAATGTTTTTGTCCTAGAAAGTAAAAATTGTTCATCCCTGTTTTTTCTTTCTAGTTAGCCTGAGTAATGTGATGGAGCCAAGTTTTGTGGCCCATTTGAATCAGTAGGACTTAACGTATATAGCCCACGAGCCGTTTTTTAGTTTTCCTGTTTGCACAAGTTTTAGTTGACTCATTTTTTCAAAATGGAGTAGTGGGGTAAGTCGGCTCTATCAAAATGGGGCATGTTGGCACTAGTGCAAACTTACCCTCTTGTCTTCTCTGTTTTCGTTATTGCGCTTTTTAATAGTTTCATTACATTACTTTTCGGACTCAAAATGGTCGGAAAGTAAAAAAAAAAAAAATTGATATAAGGGCATATAAGGGTATCATGCCCGATGATAACATTATAAGGAAGCGTGCTGTGGAAGTTCATCTCATCCATAAAATCAGTTTGACTGATGCGCCCCATCAGTTCAGCATTCCATGGAGAACCTTGGCACGCTACTGGCCGAATCGTTTGCAAAAAAATGGCAGGAAGAGGAGACCGAAGAAGTGCCTAATGTTAGAGGCTACAGCTCCGTTGGTAGACGTATAGGTGTCTACGCATTTCCTCCATCCCCTCTAAGAAGGTCCTCCACGTGGCCCGCTTTGCTTTCCTATGGGCCTTGTTATACTCCGCGAGGAAGCGCCTATAAGCCTCCCACTCCCCACGTGATCGGGTCCTATTGTAAAGCTTCCTCGTTCCTCTTCTGAGCATCTCCAGCTCATTGTTCCACCAAGGGACTTCCCTGTTCCCCTTCTTCACCTTAACAGGACAGCTTTCCTCGTACGCACTGAGGACCGCTGAATGGATCGCCTCCACCGCTCTATCAAGGTCGGCTTGGCACTGAATGTCAAGGTCCATCTCAGACAACTCCTGTTCAAGATATGTCCTTTAAAGACCTCCCAATCTGCGTTTCCGCGATTCCGATAAGCTGTACTTCTGACCCTAGGAAATTCGACCTGAAACGAAATCAGCCTATGGTCAGACATTGATGTTTCTGACATGACTTTCCAATCTCTGACACTATTGGCCAAAAACTGGCTGGCCAGAGTAACATCCAGGACCTCATTCCTCGCACTTGTCACGAAAGTAGGGATCGAGCCCTGATTTACCACCACCAGGTCATGCGTCATCAAAAATTGAAAGAGTGAAACACCCCTGGCGTTGACATCTGTACTTCCCCAGATGGTATGGTGAGCATTCGCATCACAACCCACAATCAGCTGCAGGTTACTCGCTGTGCAGTATAGGACCAAACGCTGAAGCTCCTCCGGCGGCGTCACCTCAGCGTCCCCCGGGAAGTACGCGGAAGCTACCACACACCTCCGGGTCCGGTCCTCGTCCTTGGCTTCCAGGATGACTGCTGTCAAATCTCTGCACAGAAATTCTGGCATAGTTGAAAATTTCACTGCGGGACTTAGAAGCAGCACAGTTCGCGGCCGCTCCTCATCCCTACAGTAAACCAGCTTATCTGCTGTCGCGGAAAGGCCCTTGACCTGCCTCTCCCATGCCCATATGGCTCCTGAACCATGGCGACGTCATAGCTTCCCCCAGTGAACACCCTGCTCAAGACGACCGATGCCGCTACCGCACGATGCAGATTCACCTGGAGGAAGCGCAACCCCGTAGCGGTAACTTATTCCCCTTATGTACCCCACTCTGCGATTGCTTCTTCAGCATCGCCTTACTCGGAGTAGGGTGGGGTTTCCGTGCCCGACCTGCCGCCTTCGGGACTCTTTCATCCCCCGCTGGTCCGACACTATCACGATTCTCCCCCGCCTTGCTAGTAGATGGCCTAGCGTATGAGGGAGCTATCTGCGTTGACTGCCCGGATGCCGTGGAGCCAACTGCTGTTCCCACAGATAGCACTTCCTGCCGCGGTGCGGGGGTGGTACCCCGCACAGCAGCGGCTACCTGATCCACCTCCATCGGCTGCTGCCGGGGGCCGGAGGATGATCCTTCCCGCTCCCGAGCCTTAGGCCGGATGGTCCTCTTGCCGAACCTGATGTGGACTACGTTATTCCTTTCCAGGATCTGCGCCGACTCTTCATCGATGAGCAGGGTCATCATCAAAGCCGGCGTGCCCTGAGGCACACTCCTCGACAGTACCTTCCACTGTCCCACATTTAACCCCCGATTTTGTGCACGAGGAACTGAAGGACTTGGTCGTTCCCCAGATCCACGCACTTCGGGAGAAATGCAACCGCCACTCTGGGCTTGGGCAGGTCACTCCTCTCAACCACCTTCAACCTTGCCCCCTCCCAGGGTACAATACTTTCAACGAGCGACTTTATCCAAACAGCCGTCCCGTCGGCCTCGCAGGTGATGGATAGCCATCCCCTCCTTCGCACCAGACCATCAAGTTGGGGCACTACCTCCCCAGCTTTAGGTTCCAGTGCAACAATGGCCCCATATAAAGTATATTATTCCCCAATAAAATTCATAATTTCCTCATAAAAGTGACAATTTCCCCATAAAATGGATAATTTCTCCATAAGATTGATTACTTTTTCATAAAATTAACAATTTCCCTATACAAATTGACGATTGCCCTAAAAAATTGTCAATTTCCTCATAAAACAGACAACTTCCCTATTAAGTATATTATTTTCTCATAAAAGTGACAATTTCCTCATAAAATTGAAAATTTCCCAATAAATTTGATGATTTCGAAGCGATCACCAATTACTCTATTAACCATATTCACCGAAAAGGCAATTGCCCATCGAGTCATGGCACGAAATTAATAAGATCCAAGGACCAAAAATAAAACTATTGTGGTAAGTTACGATGCGAAATGCTTTGAAATATTGCGAAAAGAGCAATGTTAAGGTGATATATTGTCCATTTTATGACAAAACTCGTCGGTTTAATGAAAAATTTGTCAATTTCATAACGAAATTGTCTGTTTTATGAGAAAACTTTCAATTTTCTAAGACATCTTAAGCCTATGAGCCTAATGGTTGATTTTATGATGAAATTTTTAGTCTAAAAAGTGTCAATTTGATGAGTACGTCTTCAGTTTAATAAGGAAATAGTCAATTTTATGAAGAAAATGACTATTGTATGAGGAATTGTCAATATCATGAAAAAATTGCCCTTTTTGAATGAATTTCCAATTTTGTACGGAAATTGTTAGTCGAATTGGAAATTGTTAATTTCAAGAGGAAATCGTAATTTTTTTTATCGTTAATTTTCTCGTGAAATGAAATTGACAATTTTTTTCATGAAACCGACGAGTTTAGTCATAAAATGGACAATATGTCACCTTAACATTGCTCTTTTCGCAATATTTCGAAGCATTTCGCATATTTGTTGCGCTCCACTGGGCGAGAACGATGAACTCTCTATCATCTCTGATAATCACTCGACTTTTTCCTTCGAAAACGTTTCACGGAAAATTGGTGTAAATGAATAATTAAACCGGAAAATTGATATTGTGCTTGTCGTTGTTTTATAAGTTACCATGACAACAATTCAAATTTGAAGCACCGAGCCTTGCCTGCCAAGCTACTGCAACTAAAAGTAGCGGTAACTCTAGTAGCTTGAGTGTAGCTCTCATACCCTATACAACATCGCCCGAATGATGCAATGCAGTTCTGTAGGTCGCCGGAATACGTTTTTGCAGATAAACCTACACAAACTACAAAATTTGTAACTTTGTAGCAAAAAACTGTCGCCCGAAAAGACCTATTGTCTAGACAAAAATATTGTTAAGTTACCGCCTAGGAGGGACAGGCGGGACCCTTTGCCCCGCTATGCATAGTGCCCTCACGCCAAGTGAAATTGGTGTCGCTAGCTCTAGTTGAACTTGAATTTTTTGATTTTTTTCGAACCATTTGGCGCTCTTACTGCCCAAGCTCATCTGTGCGCGTTCTGCCGGTATCCGACAACACCGAACTATCAAACGAGGACAGGTGTGACAGGAGATAAAGAGAGAGAGAGAGAGGAGATAAACAACAAGTAGCAATGAATAAATACATGAAAAGTCTTCTGGAAAAGTAAAATTACTCTGTCATTATATTTCATCTCAACGGTGTAGTTAATGGTAAATCTCATAATTGTAGAGTTGACGGCCTGGAGTGCATCGTAATTTCCGACAAAGAAGGAGTCACAATTTTGAGCGGTAACGTAACATTTTTTTGTTGTAAAACTTGGTTCTTCAGCGGTGACTGACATTTTAGCGTGTTCGAATAAAATTGCCGACACGTCCATTATGTCCAGTATTCTGTCCACTTTCTGCCTTGCTTCTCATCCGGGCAGTAAATTGAACTTGGGCGAGAGCGTAACAAGCTTGTGCATCTATCAAAACTTTCAGGTACAATCATGTTGTACATGCACCGCGTACCCGATTTTTTAGAACAGAACGAGACGTTTTCATTTCGCTTTCAAGGTGATACAAACTGATATTCTGGGCATGATCGTCACATTTATCGGGAATACCGCGTGCAATACTGGTCACGTTCTGGCGCTATCGAAGGAGATGCTCCCGCTGTTGACTGAGCTGAATACTATGTTGACTCCGGAAATTTAGGATTTACTCCACGATCATTTTTGTAAATTATATTGTCTATATTCGCAGTTTATTTTTTTCAGTGGAGTCTCAAAAAATCGCCTTTCTACTTTGCCTCGTAATTTGCTGATAAAAAACTCTGCGGCTCATTCGTTGCGGGGCCGTCAGCGGCTAGGTATAGATTTCTGGCCAATTCCATGAGATTTGCAGTGAAACTAGAAGATTCAATTAAGGGGCGTAGTCAGACCTTGATCTAGGCGTGGGCAGCTTCATTGGAGATGTCGGATGCGCCATTGTCTATTGCAGGCTTATTTTCGGGGATAAGCAGAGCCCCCTGCAAGGGAACTGAGAGTCCATCAACTCAGTGTACGAGGCGTATGCAGCCCTCGATCAAGGGATGGGCAGCTTAATTTACTAAAAAATATGTTAGATGCATCATTTCACATTATTCAGGCTTATAATTCGGCGGCGAGTCCTCAAAAAGAAAACTGTCCGCTCATCAACTCAGAACTTGGCGCTGGAAATCGTCAATTCGTTTCCAGAAACTGAATTTACATAGAAAGGGACGTTGTCCTTCATAAACTAGTGTCTTTGCATGGAAACTGTCGTTTAGCCTTCTAGCTAATGAGAGAGAAGAGAAGGGGCGAACAGTTCCCGTTCCGACACATCCCACAGCAAGACGAGTGTCCGGTCAAAGTCTGCAGCTGGCACAGAGGGCTAGACACATTTAATCCCCCCCCCCACTCATAATACAGCAAAGTTGGGTTGCTAGAGAGCAAAACCCTGTAAAATGTGGGCTTTTACAGGCCCTAAAATCAAAACAATAGTTTTTTAGTCAGCCAAACCGATGAAATGGATCATTTTAATGAGACAACCGCGAAAAAATTGAGTTTTCAGCTAGCCACAACTCACGAAAATGGGCTTTTAGTGAGCCAGGCCCGCGAAAATGGTTCTGCAAAAATCTGCGATATTTGCATTTTAGTGGAACAGAATCGCAGAAACGCTTTATTAATGTGCAAAAACCGCGTAATTTTGTTTTTGAATGAAGCAAACACGCAGCAACAAAAATTCGCATGCTTTATTTTTACAGAGCTAGCGAGTCCCCGAAAATGGGATTTTTTGGAACTGGAATCTGTGATTTTTTGTGTATTTATTAATTTTTTCAGTGAGCAAGACCCGCGAAAAGGTTTTTTGGCCCTGGAAAACCCTGGAGATTCCGGTATCGGATTCCCGTATCGAGAATGCTAAAACTACAATAACGCAAACGCGCTCATTCACATTTAAGATTCCGATATCGGATACTAGTAGTATGCGATTACGGAACCTAAGGGTGAAGGAGCGCCTTGACTCTAGTTTATTTTTAGTATCCTCCATACGGGAATCCGACGCCGGAATCTCAAGAGTGAAAACGGTCTAATCCGCAAAATGGAGTTTTTAATGGGGACCTGGCGAAAATGGGTACTGTCAGCAAAAATCGATGAAATTGGGGTTTTAGGGAGCTGAAAACTTATTTTTTTTTTAATTTTTGTCCTTAAAATAATCCTAGAAGTTGGTTTTGTAGAGAGCGGAACGCGAGAAATAGGTGTTTTAGTTAGCGTTGCTTCTGAGGCGGTCGTTCTAATTTTCATTAAAATATCACAAGAACTATTCGACACGGCTATCCGTCAGCGCGTGGGCGCAGTAGGGGTTGGCCAGCCCGGGGTCGGCAACCTCTAAGGCCATGAACCAGGCAATTTCGCTTGAATTACGACAGGAAACTTTCAATTTCTCGGAAAAATTGTACCCGGAAACATCCAATTTTCGCGTAGCGTATGTATTATTTGCCACCAATATAATGGATCCACTTCCAAGCCCACGAAATCAATGGCAAACTCGTAATTTCACAGATATTTAGCACTGAAACTTGCAAGCTCTCCGAAACTATTTATTTCGCTTGAATTAAGACACAAAATTTTCACAGAAATAAGATCAGAAAATTCCAATTTGGTGGGTGATTAAATTTTAAATTTCGTATTTTTATACTTCTCAAAATGTCGCAATATCGCGGCTATAAAGACCCGAAGACTTTAAGCACTGTCGTGGCCGGCTGGCCCGGGTTCCACCGTCATTAAGAAATATCCCCGACACTCGAAATTTGACGGAGATGAAGACCACAAACTGGCCATTCCACAAATTTTCAGCTTCGAATTATGTAATTCTGTGGTTACATTTCTTAATTTTACCTGCGAATTTCAGGTGAAAATGAAACGTTTTTTCTCATCAGTCTCTTTGACAGCGAATAGGTGATATCTCAGTTTTAGCTGTTAATGAGCGTTTTTTTCAATTCTTAGCAGTGAAATTTGGCTGCGGTGAGAGTTTTTTTTCTCCAACTTTAGCTGTGAATGAGCTAATTTTCTCAATTTTAGCCCAAAATTAACGTTTTTATTAATTTTAGCCGTGAAGCGACTCTGCGACAAATTACAATTTTTCCTGTATTCGGAGAAATCTCAAGATAATTTTGAATTTTTAAAGGCAAATTGACGGTTTCCGATTGTAGCTGGTTTTGAACGAAGACGGCTTGAAGAATGAAGGGCAGCTCCCCACCCTTGCCCCCTCCTGTTGGGTGGTCTCGAGTTGTATTTCTCGTTCTATTGGCTGGCTACGAGAGGGATGGAAACAGCCCTGCACTCAACCACCAATTTCGGGGGTTTAGTTATCATACAAAAAAAACAACAAATTCACATTTTTGGTACATGTGAACCAAACGCACTCACGCACCACAATCGCGTGGAAGTTGGTCCATGAGAACGCTCCCGTTGAAGGCAATGTATTTCTAAAGTGGTGCGTTAGTGTCTGCCACAGCCAGCCACGCGTTAGTGGCTCGTGTGAACGTGCCCTAAAGAGTATGAATCTCACGAAATCCAACTTCCAGAGATGGAGGGGGGGGGGTCCTCATTCAATAAACCAATTTCAGGCTTTGGCTCTTACAAAAACCTATTTCATAGGCTCGTCTGGAAAAAAAAACTTATTTATATCACGGAATTGAAATCCAATTTTCGCGAGTTTGGCTCTTTCAAAGCCAAATTTTACGGACTCGACTCTCATAAAAACTAATTTTGTGAATTTGACTATCACTACCATCACAACAGCCAATATAGGTGAGGCAAAGCGTATCATTTGAAAACCAAACATTCGCTCATACAAATTTGGTTCTTGTACGAACCTGGTTTTCGTCTGAGTGAGGGGGGGGGATTCTTATCTAAAATGCAGTTTCGCGTGTTTGGCTCTTTCAAACGTTGAATTTCGTGATTTTGTCTATTAAAATTATAATAATGTATAATATTTGGGCTCTTTCAGAACCAAAAAGAGGATGTGGCTCCTTCAAAAACAATATGGCTCGTTCGTGATATTGACTTTTTCATTCCGCCGAAATTCTTAGGTTTGTCTCTTTCTGAAACAAGTTTCGCCTGATTGGTAAATTCGAAAAACTAATTCGGGACATTGAAAACCCAATTTTACGGATTTGTGCTTATTTAAATTGAAACGTAGGGTTGACTCACGCTAAAATATGTTTCGTAGGAGTGCGGTTAATTCAATGAACCAGTTTAACCGATTTTGTTTCTCAAAAATCATTCCGTTGTTTTGGTCCTTCAAAACCCAATCATCACGAATTTGGCTCCTTCAAAAACCAAATTTCGCGGCTCCAACTAAAAACAAACGACTTCACGAGATCGACTCTTTAAAAAATACCGAAATAAATGGGGAACTTGCATGAATCTCAGATTGGGTAGAAAAGCATACCGGTGATTTGACCCGTGAACTGAAGGATAACAACGGAAGTTGCAACCCGATTGGTGCGTTTTAAGATTTTTAAAAAAGGTTCAAAGTTCTTCAGAAGAGGATGGATGGTGCGAGGGGAAATGACGTAAATACTTACTTGTGAAGCATTTGAGGGAACTCTAAAATTGTTTGTTTACAAATAACATGAAAAATGTCCCCCCATTAAACTCGTCTAACCCCCTCTTCCCCGCATCATCCATTTCAATAAGTAAGTTTTTACGTAATCGAACCCCCACTCAAAATTTTTAAAAATTCCCTAAAAAAACATCCTTGACTTATTTCAAAGTTTAATGTGAGCAATAGACTTGTAGAAGAGCCCTCTTTAAGCAACACCAACTTTTGAAAAATGTGCAAGTTCCCCATTGCTGACTAAGGTGCCAAAGAGCAGAGTTGCTGATGAGCCCAATAGCGAGAGGAATACCTAATTGGTGAGGGGGCTAACGACCTTCGACGATTCCCCTTGAAGGAATAAAATGGGTTGAGAGAGCGACAATTCTATGAGTGCCCGGAAACTTCCTCGATAGCATTTTGGACCGATTCAGAACACTTAACTACTTTTCTCACAAAAAAACAAAACAAAAAAACTCCTGGGCCTGAGCACCGGACACATTATATTCTCTTAATACGATGGGCCAAAAAATTGGCTCAAAACAAGACGAAAAGGGGGAGGGAAATCCGTAAATCACGTGAGTACACCCAAGTGGTGAAAGTAACTACCTGAGTACACCCGAGCTGGCATGACGCGAGTACACCCATAGTACCGCTGTACACCCAGCACGAGTACATCCACTTTGCGCCAGTACACCCAAGGAATAGTCAGGAAAAAAGAAGAATAATACTCGTCAAACAATATGATGGTAAAACTGCTTAGGACCATTATTCTACGTCGTCAATCGGGAAATCTGCCTTTGTGGCTTGTGGCTAGTTTTAGTCCCCACAGCTGGATGGGAGAGGGTTCTCGCGCAACTTTGTAGTTCGCGACTATTAAACCCCAGAACACCACATCTGTCGAAATTGTTCATTTCACTCCTGAAAATGGTTCTTTGAAACCGCCAGCTGATGGGATTTAGGAGTGATTTGGATTGCGTTCAAAAAGGTTTGCGATGTATAGCGTGTTTTTTAAAGTTAACAAATGAATGATACATAGGTGGTAACATGGAAGAGTTATTGCTTTTTTTGTGAATTGCTTGCAATTAATTAATTAGGTACTGCTAAATATTTATCCAAAACATATGTGGGATCGCTGCATCATACGTGGACCTGCAGATACAGTGGACAACAGCTTTCTATCATATCCGCATCTCGCCACTTTTTTGTCGAACGTATCCGGAGTTAGAATATTCCTGGAATAATAATAAAACGAAAGTTTTGTTAGTTACTCTGTACAACGAAAATAAACTGTCTTGTTCCAACCTAAGCTGTTCTTTCAACTCAGAAATGTTTTGAGCTCTACTTTTTGACTCGAGGATTACTCTTTCTCTTTCTTGTTGCAAAGTTGTAATTTTGTTCTCCTTACTTCTGACTAATCTTCTCAAAAGCTCCGCTTTTATCTCCTCTTCTTCCTTAAGCCTTCGTTTTCGATTTTGACACAATTATTTTATTGTCCGTATCATCGCAGCAATTGTTACGTACTTGTTCACGTTCAGAACGTGTAGAACTTCGTCGTTGCGTTGCTTCTGGCGCAAGCGCTCTAATTTGGCACTCAGTGCACGTGACGACTGCTCGTGCGCCCTTTCAGTGTCCAACCATTGCAATAATAAAACACGGTCTTGCCAAATTTCCATGCCTTCTTCCATTTGCCTTTGAACCCGTTTGACGTCGAGCTCTCGCAGTTCACGCTCGATGCTGCCGAAAAAAGAAATTTATTTCGACCGCTACAGGTAGAAGCACACAGGATAATACCTGTTTTCTATTATTTGTTTATATTTGAAGAGCGAATAGCTAGGATCCGTGTATTCAAATTTCATTTTGTCAAGTTTCTTTTTATGCTCCTGAATTTTCTGCTTTCTTTTGTCTTTCAGTTTTTTGCCAAGCGATGACGTTGGCCTCTAAAAAAATTAACCGGTTCTGAATACGACTTCCTTGACGATTTCGTTAGGGGTTGGCGCACTGAAGCGACACGAATTTGTCGCGTTGCTTCAGCGGCCCACTTACAATCTTCGGATACTTTATTGAAGTTGAAGAGTGGTTGTTGTTGATGTCTTGAGGCTTTTCTGAAGGCGTAATATGGCCCTCGATTGAGTTAATTTCGCTTATCCGCTCTTCGCGAGGTTCTGATTCCGGCTTTTCTTCTTCGAAAATTCTTTTACCACATTTATCCTGTACAGAAGTGCGAAAAAAAGCGCTGGTCTCAGCACTTAAACTGAACATTTTAGTTGAGTTTTACCTTATTGAAAGGTTCGAAACTGTCCACGTACCCTCCAAGACTTTTCGACTGAGCGTCTATTCAAGGAAGAGGGAAAAAAAAAAAAAAAAATCAAACTTATTTTTTGGTAGACCTTCTTAACAAGATTGTAAGTGGGCCGCTGAAACAACTCGACAAATTCGTGTCGCTTCAGAGCGCCAACTCTAACAAAATCGTCAAGGGAGTCGTATTCAAAACCGGTTAATTTTTTTTACAGGCACCTGTCAAAACTGGAAGTTCGGTTGTCGATGCGCGCGACTTTGCGTGCGAACCTTGCCTGGAGGATGGTCTACCGCTCGGCCCGCTTTGCATCAGCAGCTCATTTCTATATTTCCGACAAATTTCGAGTCTTCCTACAAACATTTACACGGCCAAGCGTAATTATCGGTATTAACTATCAAACTATTTCTTACGTTGTCTTTCTTTTTCATAGTTGTGGTATTTTTCGCTTGCGCCCTCCCGCGTTCCCAATTCTCCTTCAAATTCCGTGATACTCTTGTACAATAGATCTAAAGGCTTTGAAATAAATATTTCGTGCCGTGAAAATTGTGGTTTAGACTGCACATTGTCGCTAGTATACCTACTCACTTTAATTCCTGCCCACTTGCAAGCCTTCAAGGAGCGCGGACTAGTTAAAATGTATCTACAGGCTTTTGACTGAGGTAGTTCGAAATTCAGTAAATTCAAATTGGGAAGCATCGTATATAAAACAATTAGTGCAATTGCGATTTCGACAGATTCATTTGGCCTGCTATGGGAATGCACTGTTTGGTAAATGTTGCTATGACACTACACTCAATTAGAGCGAGCCTCCTCCTATGACTGAATGAATCAATAGAGGGTTTTTTTTTTTTTTTTTTGTTTGCCTGGCAAGAAAATCGGTTTGGGCTAGATTTTTGGTGACCATCCAGACTAGTGCACTGGTGTTGGATGACTAAATATTTCTGGGGTCAAAGCAATTTTAGACTTTTCAATAGGGCCGAATTACCGTTCGATCAATAAAAATCTGATTCGGGGAGAAAACCGATCATTTTTAGACCGTAGAGTGAAATTTTTGAGTTCAACAACACCCTTTGTACTCAATTTGCCATGAAATTTCGATTTTTATTTCAAAAACTAAGTCCCACGGGGGGGGGGGGGCTTTTTTGGAGGAACTGTGAAGAGTAAAGTGTAAAAATTGCATTAGACGGCGCTATTGAAAGTGTTAATGAGCCAAAACCTGGGTTTTTAAACCCCGTCCATACGCTCAAACTAACTTGTGCAAACCCGTTGAAACTCTTTTCTCTTCTTTTCAGGAAGACACTTCCCGTCGCTATACATGCACACACTTGCGTTTGCAAACCCGTTTGTGCACAAGTAAGTTTGAAGAAAAGTTTGAGCGTCTGGACGGGGCTTTACGGAACCTAAACCTGCAAAATTTGGTTTTCTAGGAGCCAAACCAGCGGAATCCGTGAAATTTATTCTAAGAAGAGCCAAACACGTGAAATTGAATTTTTAAAGAGCCAAATCTGTAAAATCCGCGAAATTTGGTTTTTTTTTGGAAGGAATCAAATTCGTGAAATTTTGTGGCATCAAAGAGCCGTAGTCGTGAAATTAGGATTTTAAGGAGCCAAACCCACGAAGTATTTTCTAGAAAAACAAATATCCGTCGATCTGGCATATTTGTCACTCGTACAAAACAAATTTTAGCAAAAGTCAAAACCTCGAAATTTGAATGTGCAAAAATCGGCAACAAATTCGGCAAAATTGAATGAGCCAAGTTTACGAAATGTGGATGCCGAAAGAGCGGAAATCACCAAAATTTGGATTTGAAAGAGCCGATCCCACAAAATTTCTCACTGAATGAGAAGAAATCCTTGAAAGACTTTGAAAACCCCAGTTTTATGACAGTTTGGATTTGAACGATCCGAAAATCTGCCAAATTTTCTAATAAAAAATCTGGGATCATGAAATTCACGTTTTGAAGGAATGAAATCGTTGTACCTACTTTGTTTTTGAACGTGTCAAAAATTAGTTTTTCGTTGGGCTATGTGCGGGAAAACCCCGAATTTGTTTCTTTTTTCGGGCGAGGAAATCTGTTGGAGTTGCATGGGTGTTGGATTTTGTAAGAGCAAATTCGGGAAAATTAGTTTTTCAGAGAACCTATTCCATGTGGTTTTAATACGACCCAAATACGCGTCAATTTTTTTTGGATGAGAATACATCCCCCCCCCCCCCGTCGAATGGGGTTTTTTGCCGTGGAATTCAGATTTTGATGCATGGTCACCCGCCCGTCCTCCCCAAAGTTGGTTTTTGTTTGAGTGAGACCCTCATGAAGATGAATTGAATGAGAGACATTGGCTTGAAATCACCAATTCCTTGAAATTCGCGAAATTTGTTTTTGAAAGAGCCAAATTCGTGAAATTTGGTTTTTCAACGAGTCGTGCATTCTGCCTGTTGAAAATCAATTTTCGTGGTTCTGGCTCAATAAATCGTCAATTTCGCTCGCTAAAAACCACTTCCACGGGTCAGTGACAAAAAAAAAAAAAAAAAAAAATCGTCCCTAGAGTAAAAGGGAGCCCCAGGGACCCAAATTTACGAATTAAGCTTGACATTGACACGTCACAATGGAGCGGGGTTTCCTTTCTTAACCCCCTCGAACCCTATCCTTTCATTACAATTTAATGATTAAATTATATTTCACGCATTTCAGGGGTGAAAAAGAGTGCTAATCGGATTATTTAAGTTTCTTACCAAAATATCCGATACATACACCGTTCCTCAATCCATAACCGAGCTCCTTCTTATCCTGCTCCATATAAGGACTGTGGCGATGAAATTCGGGAAAGTTGGCCTTTTATTTCACCGAATGTCATAAAATGTACATTATTTACAGATAAAACATCAAAGGGGTCGAATTAAAACCGAGGCCGTGAAACCATTGCATTTCGTTTTGTATTTTAGTTAGGACGTAGTCGAATTACAGGAGGTTGGTTCAGGTCCGATACAGCCAGCGTACATCATAGCAACTGGAATCATCGCTTCTTCAAATACTCCAGTCAATAAATGTGCCCAAGGTCCACTGGAATAGACAGCGACGTCTTCCCCACCGTGCGTTTCATCGGTCATGGGGACGTGGGCCTCATAGAGATAGTCATTGGCCTCTGAAAAATCGAGAACGGTTTAGCAAATAGAATGAGAGGGATGTGTGAGGGCGTTTATACCGACCAACATCTTCACTGACGAGGTTATGTCTCCTGAAGCTTGGACCATTGGCGTATCCGAGAGTTGTATACAACATTTTGTCAACGTTAGACTTTCCGGCAAAGGATAATATGTTACTTCCGCGGGCCTGATACCCGCTCATGGTCATTGTATGAGAGTGATCGGCCGTCACGACGATGAGAGTCTCCTCAGGATTCGTCATCTCAACAGCCCTGGCAATGCCGGCTGCGAATTCAATCGTTTCATCCAAGGCTTTTTTAGCCTTCGGACGGAACGTAATTAGATCGGTCTAACAAGGCAAGGCAACGTTTCGATCTACATATAAGCAATACCTACTTTTGTAGCATGGTGGCCATGGTCGATTCGGCCACCTTCGGCAAAAAGAAGAAATCCGTTTTGGTTGTTCTTCAAAATGTTAATGGCTGTTTCTACCATATCTTTGAACGAAGGAGTTTTTTCTTTGTTAGCGTCCAGGTTGTAAGGCATTTCTTCGTCAGCAAATAAACCTGATGAGCAAATTGTTAGCTGGACCTTTTGTTTTTTGTTTCTAAACTGTAATCTTACCTAAAAGGAAGTCAGTTTCTGAAGTGTTGACAGACAAAAGGCCTTCTTTATTCCAGACGTACTGAGGAACTTTGCCAGAATTGTCTTTGTCTTTCTGCCAAACTTTCACTAAATCTTCCTTGTCGAGTCTTTTCCCCTTCGATTCGTCATCACCGGTGTAACTTTTGGAACGGAAATTACTTCTACCTCCTCCCATTATCACCTATAAAATACGTTGTGAACGGGTAATGCAAGGGCTACATAAGAGGATGTTGCTTTTACGTTCGTGGATTTCCCCGGCATATCTTTTATTAATTGCGTTGCAATATCCCGACACTCTTTGGGGTCAAATCCAAGTTTAACGACGTCAGCGTCTGACTCAAATTTCCTGTGAGATGAATGCGCGTACGATGCTGCTGGAGACGCATCTGTAATACTATACTCAAAAATATTTCCTGAAATTCTTTTTTTTTTTTTTTAAATTAATAATGAAATTATTGCTTACGATGAAGTTGTAACTAGTCCCGTCGATTTCCCAGCCTCTTGTGCCCACGAGAGCATCGTTTTCACCGACGTCGTTTCATTTACAGCGGCGCAATCACCCACTTTAACGGCCGCAGTCACTCCCAATGTTTTCTTGTTGGCTTTGACGCCGGCCCAGTAGGCTGTACCGGAACAGGCTGAATCGGCCACCTGTGAGTCGACGCAGTACGTCTACTCGGGTGTACCAACGGTGGCGTTACTTTTGTGTGCCGAATAATGCGAAGAGAGAATTTGATCATACCTGAGACAGACCAGTCCATGGGAAATTATCGAAAACCAAGTGATTCTCCTCGCCGGAGTGACCGGCTCGCTGCCCTTGGAAAATTCTGGCTGCCGCAACTGTTGCTATGGACATGCCGTCGCCAATGAAAAGAATTATATTTTTGGCTCGATTCGTGTTTATTTGTCGACCGAGACGAAATTTGAGTTCCTCGAGCGTCTTCTGCTTCCAAAAAGAAGCATCTGTTTTGCAGAAGAAAGCGACACAATGTTCAGGCATTGTTTTAGTTGAACACACACACACACACAAAACTACTGCCATCGTAACTCACGGTGTGTAAAATGCAACCAAGAACACGCAGCAAAAGCCTGCACAAAGACACCCAACGATCCTCCCACCTGCGCTAACTGCAGCGGCCAACACACGGCCAACTATAGAGAGTGTCCCGAGAATGAAAAAATTCAGCAAATAAATCCAAATTCAGGGATTACCGAGCGTCAGCCAGCCACCCGCTGACCTCTAAACCGCGAGAGTCAACAGCAACAACCAACTTGCCCCTCCTCACCTGCCCAATAATCACTCCCACACGAGGCAGAACCTAATGGGATGTGACAAGGTGACGTCAAATGCTCCCCAAACAAGCGTACTTGACTCTCCACTCGAAAAAATGATGAGTAAAATGGATTCCCTTCTGTCAGTCCTCCAAACCCTGCTCCAAACATTAACGCAAATCCTGCCCGTGCTCCTAACAGAAGCCATGAGCTCACAAAAACTACTCAACACAATTAACGTCTGCACTTGGAATACTCTTAACAACAAAGTTCTCAACAACAAGTTTTACGAGCTGGAACTCTTTTTTAAAAAACCACAACATTGGAATACTTCTAGTCTTGGAAACAAAGCTGGCACCCCCGTTGCAATTTTTTTATCCCAGGCTGCAAAACCTATCGTTGTGACCATCCTATTGTGGGGATCGGAAAGGGCGGTTCGGCAATTATAATTAACAATCAAATTCCCCACGATGAACTACCGTGCGTACAGGAAGTTGAGTACCAGGTGTCAAGGATCGCATTACATCAGGGTCATCAACTACTACACTATCAACTGCTGATTTTTGGGGTATTCTATACGCGAGATGAAGTCGAATTTTAGCCTTGTAGTTGCCTCCAGAAACCTCAAATTGGCGTTTTCACAATTTTAGCTGTGAATGAGCGCTTTCTCTCAATTTTAGCCAATTAATAGCGCTTTTGATCTATATCAGCTGCGAATAAGCAAGCGGCTTTTTCACATACCTATAGACGCGAATGGGCAATTTTTCTTGTTTATTCGTCGATTTTAGTAACTTATTTTAGCAGTGACTGTGCTTTGTCTCAATTTTAGTTACGTATATAGTGGCTACTAGAAAACGCGAATTAGTTTTTTTCCTCAATTTTAGCTTCTAGCGGTGTTGTCTCATTTTTAGCGCGTGAATTAGTGCT
This sequence comes from Corythucha ciliata, assembly GCA_038030265.1. NCBI lineage: Eukaryota > Metazoa > Arthropoda > Insecta > Hemiptera > Tingidae > Corythucha > Corythucha ciliata. Next base: position 26,879,159 of record CM075939.1, read on the forward strand.
TTTTCTAAGTCCTTTCCTCAATTCCAAGGATTCCTAAATTTTACCCGCTCTTGAGCTTTCCTGCGTAATTGAGAACTTTTCTCCATTTTATCAGCGAATAATCTTTTTTCTGTATTTTAGCCGCGAATTAGTGCTTTTTCTCAATTAAAGCTGCAATTTTTTCGGCGCTGCAGACGACCACGATTATCCATGCGTATAATCGTTCACTTCAACTTGAGCCCTCGGTGGTTTTGGCAAAAATGGCCAACATTTAAAATTGCACGGAACTGTGTATCACAGCAGCGGTTTCGTGACACAAAGGAATCCGACAATCGAAACGAGCGGTTAGACCCGAGGGTATCCCGCCCTGCTTGGCCAGCCCCTTCCAGGCACAATGGCACCTGGCGACGCCCTTGACGCACTCAAAAGTAGCTCTAGACATATTATGTGTATTGATTCCATGGACACAGCATAGATTATCCCCGGAAGCACACTAATCGAACCAAAAGCGGCATCGAATATTTGCACCAGTCACAAAAACTGCAATTCACGTCCAACGTGCGTTCTATTCTTCTATCGTCAGATGGAATGAAAATCGTCGAACGGAGCTCAATCGCCGTCCAACCGGATACAAACTCTCGTTTTCACGTTCCTACATCCACATGGACGTAAAACCTAAAAATCCCAATTTTTCCATCTTTGACCTTTTTCGGTGGACCTCGGTACGCTGCTGTGGCTATTACATTTGCTTTTATGGGAGCGTTGTGATTCCTTTCGCAAGTTGTAATGAGTTCAACAATTCAGCATTCCCCAAAGAATTACAATTCCTCATTACATCATTATTGTGAAGAACGACTTCGCTTAACTTTACGACCGCGGGAAGATGTGTGGAAGAAAACTAGACGTTGTTGCGTAAGTACGTCGTTAAAGAAGTTATTAGTTCAATAATATTGGTAGAGTTTTAAAGAGAATAACATAAAGCAATTCGCATTCCAACCTTTCAATGCTTTAACTGCCTTCTAAACGATTGTGTTGCTTCTTTTTCATTTTCTACAGTGACACACAACAAAAATTTGAAATTACGACGAGAACTCGAAATAAATTAAGAATAATGCAAAGGCATTCATAGCGTCGCTTAGTGAAGGGTTCTCATTCTCAGTGTTGCACTTGACTCGTGCAAAAAAAAAGAAAAGCATTCTTTCTGCGGAAGAAATCCTTGACCTCTTCAATCGTAGAAGAACACACAAAAGGAATAATAATTAATTTTTTGACGCAATTATTGACTAACCACTTTCCAGTCTTTCAATTGAACGAATATTTCCATCTTTATAGAAAAATGTCTCGCGTTATACGTCAATCTCTCACACGATCATCATTGCACAAATTACTTTGCGCTTACTCCGCCCCCCTCCACCATAACCATTATTTTCAATAACTCACTTGTTTCTGCTTCATCGTGACTGAAGATTTCCGAACGAAGATTGTGGACGCCTGAAACAAAATAAAAAAAAAGAATTAGGTAAAATCGCTGCATCTCGAGCGAGCTTCGACCTTAAATGCGGCGGTTTTCTTGGGACATGCTTCTATGATTTCAATAATTATGAGCAATTAAGCCGCCCTCTTGAGTATGGAATAATAATTATTCAAGAACTATAAGATTGTAAGATTGACGAAGTTGTTTACCTTCAAGATTTTCGAACAGGCTAATCCCATTATTCTGCTGCAAGAATATTAAAAATGTTAAACTAATAATTGGCAGCTTGCTTAGAGACGTCAAATGTGGCATTCGGATTTGAAAATATTCCTGTCGTCTATTGCTAACGAGAAAATCAGTTCAGAACAGCTGTTTACTGGTGGGGGGGGGCAGGGGAGCATTGGAAATTCGTGGCAAAACGGGAGAATGCGGTCCATTTTCCCCTCAACTGTCGGGCAGATGGAGAGCTAAGAACCGCGAATAAGGGCCCTTTGTGAAGATCTGGTGTCGTAAAAAGAGACAAGTCCGCACTTTGGGGCCATTGACCATCGTGAAAAGAAAACACACGGTCTTATTTTTTGGCCAAAAGTAATGAAATTGTGCGCTAACCGGGTATATCTCGTTCCATTTTTTGTAATATCTACTTAATGGCAATAAACCCGTGCGAGATTGACATTCATTCAACGGGCCTTGCAACGGCTCTTTCAAGGATCTGAGCGTGGGCGGCTTCATTAGAGAAGATGTCACCTTTTGTCAGGCAACAGGTGGAACGGATTATTATAACGGATTATCGGACTTCAAATAAGGCAACCCCGCTAAACTGGGTTTTCAGCAAGCCAAAACCACGAAATGAGGTTTTCAAGTGAGGAGAACCGTCGAAAAAGCTTCTTTCGCGAGCTACAGTTTTAGTGAGCCAGAATCGGGAAGACTGTGAAAATTCGTAAAATTGGTTTTTGAATGACGCGACCCCAAGATCCCACGCAATTGGGTTTTCAGCAACAAAAATTCGATAAGTGAACGAAATTCGGGGAATGATTTCTGAAACATAGAATAGACTATAGTGAGCCTGATCAAAAAAATGGTTTTCTGGCGAGCCAAAACCGCGAAAATGATTATTTTAGTGTCCAAAACTGGTTTTTGAATGAGCCAACCCCGCGTAATTGATTTTTGTGTGAGACCAACCCGCAAAAATGTGTTGTTGGTGAGAAAATCCTCCCACTTATTTTTTATTGAGAAAAGTCCAAGAAAGTTTGTTTATTACAGAGACAGACTTGTGATTTTTTGCTGTGTGCATCATCCGTGAAATTTTCTCGAATAAGGCCGTCGCTCGAAACTGGTTTAACAGCAACAAATATTGGTGAACTTAATTTTCTTTGCAGTCCCGACCCGCGTAAATGGTTTTTATGCGAGTGAACCCGCGACATTTTTTTTGTTCTTGTGAGAAATTCACGTCAAAATGTTTCTTTAGTGACAAAAATCCGTGAAATTGGGGTTTTAAACAGCGAAATAAAATATTTTCGTGGTTTTTATGGCTTTTTCCATTTGAATAAAATTCATCTCTGGAGCCGAGCCTTTCCACCCGTCCATTACCATATGATAATTCTGAGAAGACGGGTGGAAATGCTTGGCTTCAGAGGTGAATTTTATGCAAATGGAAAACGCTATTATAGCCCGTCAAGAAGAACATATGAACCCGCGGCCAGCGCTCTCCCATTCGTTTAGCTGCAATGCAACTTCACTTGCCTCTACTTTCGCTGCCGAATTGGTTGTCCCACTGTTTACCAAAGATAAGTCTTATTATCAAGTCTAAGTTCCATGGAGGGAGAAAAGAAAAATAGCTAAAGGAGCTGATAATAGGAGGGCGAGGCCCGCACGTTCAACTTGACGGGCTATAGTGAGCCAGACCAGCGAAAATGGTCCTTTAGCGGGAAAATTCCGCGAAAATGGTTTTTGAACGAGGCCACCCAGCGAAGTTTGTCTGTCAGCGCCAAATATTCCTCAAATTGGTGCTCTTACTGAACAAAATCCTTTGTTACAGTGAGCCTGATATCCGCGAGAATTGTTTTTCGGCGAGAAAAAATCCTCAAAATTCATTAGACAGAAGAATTCGATAAATTGGATGTCAGCAACAAATACCTGTGAAATCGGGTTTTTTAGTAAACGGGAACCAGTGAAAATGGTTTTTTTTGAGCGTGAGAAATTGGTTTTATGAATGAGCCAACCCCGCTTAATTGATTTTTTTTTGTGAATCAGAACCACGACTTTTGATTTTTGACGAATAAATCCACGAAATTAGTTTTATAGCGAAGGAAATCCGAGAAATTGATTTTCGAATAGGTGGGCATACACGAGCAGATATCTGCGGCAGATTTCATGTTTTTGACAGATATCGGTGGTGAAAATTTGCTCGTTAGTGGGCAAGAAACGACGACAGATCAACCGTGATCGGCCAGCCGATATCGGTGGGAGTTCAAATCCGTCAGATGTGGTCTGTGGTCCCCCACTAATCAACCGATTTCTTATGAGAGATATCTGGCAGACATAGATCGGCCGATTTCGATTCGGGCGTCGCCCCTTAACGCAACGATTTGAACCACCGAAACTTCACTGAACATGTATTTTCTATTATTTTTATCATATGTATGGGTCAAGCTTTTTGCTCCCTCTACTATAGTCGGGTCGGTGAAAGAATGTGCATGAAATCACCCTCTCTCCTTTCCCTAAACCCATATGACTTACCGCTACCACACCATCACCTGAGAGGAGCCTCTCCTATTTTATCGGTAAAACTCTCTGTTATTGGTTGCAGTAGTTTGATAATAAGAGGAGAAATAGAGAACCACGTTAAGAGAGGGAAAAAGCGGGCTTATGGCCTCCCACCACTCATGCACATTCTTTCGCCGATCCGACTATAGTTTTCTAACTTCATATCTGCCACCGATCTCAAATATCTTTCGAACCCAACCGATAAATGAAATCTGTCAGATCTTTTTCCGCAACAGATCTCAATCTGCCAGATGTGCCCCCACTAACGGGCAGATTTGATCGGGTAACAGATATCGGTCGCAGATAACTTTTGTACGTTAAGGGGCGACGACCGATCTCATCGTTTGCTCTAGATCGTTAACGATATCTGTTGAAAATATCGGCCGATCAAATCTGTCAGAATTATCTGCCCGTGTATGGGCCACTAATGAGGCAAACCCTCGAAACTGGGTTTTCACCGATAAAAATCAGCGAAATTAATTTTTTAAAGGATCCCGACCTGCGAAATGGTTTTTGATGTTAACTAAAGGTGAGCAGTTGTCCCACTACGGCTGCACTTTCGAGTCTATAGGGGAGGCCAACTGCTCACCCCTGCCCCCCTCTGGCTAGTGGCTATACTCTCATGTTCACAAAGTTGGCTATAAATAGACAATTTGTGGGTTTCGCCCTTATACAAATTATTTTCTAGAGTGCGATCATTCAAATAATTAATTTCGAATGTCTGGCTATCTCGACAGCAAACATAAGGTCCGTGCTATTGTTTGGCGAGTGCTACACTTTTGAAGAAAACCATCTGGTTTCATACAATTTTTCAAAATAAGCCAATGAGATCACATGACTTTCTACACTAGTGCAGCATTAGCAAAACAATGGGGCGGACCTATAGTTATTGTGTTTTTTTCACTCAAAACCCAAATTCTGCGGTTTCACTAAGAAAAATACCAAATTCGGCGGTTTCACTTTTACAAAAACAAAATTAGGTGGCTTCGCTATTAGCCCAGTAAAATGAGGTGTCGAAGGTTGCAATAATTAGGGTAGATGATTTTTTTTATTCATGTTGTTAGGGGTGGTGTACGTAAGATGTGTTCAAATTGTTGACCTCGAAAAACCTCGGGATCATCCTTGAATTCGAGAAAGACAGCGAAATTTTTTGATTTTTTTCGGATTTAGGCACTTTTTTTGCTTAAGTAGCCATTTTTCGGCTGTGTCTCGGCAGACAAAATTTCCGACAAAACTAGTCCAAAGCGGTATCTGGAGGTATCACAGTTTCTAAGATAGACATCGTCAAATTTAGGATACATTTTCAAAATTGACAAATGATGTTGATGTTTCTATGTCTCCATCATTTGTAACCATGTGGACTCATTTTAGTGGACAAAACGGTACACGGCCTTCAGATTTAGGCGAAACGTTCCAACAAAGAGGAAACAAAACTGTAACTGTCGCCCAAGAAGCTGCATAACTACATTGATCAATAATTCATTGTTGATAGATGTAGTTCATAATTTCATTAGTTGGTACGGCCATTACTCGTAGTAGGCTGTAAAAATGTTTTCGGTTTTCGTTATTCGTGACCATGTGGGATTGGTTTAATGGTCATTCTCACAAAAGTAGACCAGGTCGACTTCTGTAACCCCAATATTTCGATAACTATAGTTTTAAGCATTTTGTCTTTTATAGGACGAAATACGTAGGGCAATACACCAAGGGCGTAGTTCAGTCTTCTTTTCGGCCTCGGACTATCAGCTACAAGAGGCACTTTGTCCTGGCACCATCGCTCAGGCGTACTCAAATGGATCAAACTAAGTGTAGGCATTATTATTCGGTTTGTTCCTACGTACCCACCCGTTGAAAACGTTCAGAACCGTTCGAAAATCATTTTTCTTTTATAAAAATCAAATCCATTGCGACATACTAGCAGGTCGGGGAGCGGTTTAATACTCTATAGAGAAGAATCTGAATAGGGAAAAAGTGAGGCCGATTTTGAGCGACTGTGGCGATCCAAGTGAATAGCGACCGAACCTTCGGTGGACCATGCACGTACGGGGGGAACTTCTGAACCCCATTCCCCTTTACCATCTCCCTTAAGTTTCGCTTTCGTATTCAGATGTTTCAAGTTCAAATTGAATCATCCAATTTTTTTTTTCTGGAAAACGCCTAAAAATATGATGAAATGCACTAATAAAATGTATGAGATGAACATTTTCCAGTCCAGTCTTGAATATTCACAGAAATAGATAAATGAAAAACCAAAGTTTTGCTTGAATACCCATTTATTTCTTTAAAACTTGACTTCTCAGAGACACAAATAAATCGCAGCTTTTCTATAATTTAAGGGTGATCCCGAGGTCTTTCGAGGTCAACAATTGGTACAGGTCATACCTACACCACCACAGACAACATGAAACCAAAAAATCATCTACCCTAATCATTGCAACCTGACCTCCCTTTTTCTTTCTTATTTTACTGGACTATATAGTAGGTAGGTATATAAACCCAAATCTGGCGGTTTCACCAATTCGATTTTGGCTCTTCAAAAACCAAATTTTGCTGCTTTGAATCTCTGAAAAACGAGCTTTGAGGGAGCGGGGATTCTTATTCAAACCAAATTTCGCGGGTTTCGGTCTTTAAAAATCCCAATTTCATAGGTTTGACTAAAATGCTAGGGTTGGCTCTCGACTTTGGCTAGCTTAACGTCCTACTTCCGGGGTGTGTGGGGAGCGGGATTGTCACTTTAAAAACCAATTTCCCGGGAATGGCTGTTTACAAAAATATTCTGGGCGTTACTCTTGGAAAAAATATGGATTTTAAAATCGATATTTCACGAGTTTGACACTTCAAAACTTTGTTTTTGACTAGGGACTTTTTTTGTCCTCAGAAAAACCAATTTCGTAGATTTGGCCGTCTCAACCAATTTCGGGGGGTTATCTCGTTCATACAGAAACCAACTTCGCGTTAATTTTTTTATTTTTTCAAGTGTTCGGCTCTTTCAAAAGCCTCGAGAGTCCTGGGATGGTCAACTGAGGCTTCGAATCCAATTATTTAGTCCGTTTGTCTCAAAATGGACAATTTTCTCCCCTCTATCACACAAAGAGACCCATCCCCCCACCCCCGGGAACCCACCAGGGGCCGTATTCCGAACGGTCGGGAAGAAAATGCCGCAAGAGGGATCCAAGGACGCCGTTTGAAATTATATTATCCCGCCTAGGCAACCGTACTTGCGGGATTTTTTCCCGACATCTCTAAATATGGCCCCTAGTTGTGATAGAAAAGTGAAACACATGTGAGACGAGATGAGATTGACATTATCTGCTAAAACGTACTGTGAAATTCACTCTCATCTCGTCTGACATGTGTTCAACTTTTCTATAACAACCCCCCCCCCCCACCAACCGAAAATTTTTCTGACGGGAAGCTATAAATTTTATGGCCGATCTGTTCATACACGTTCAAAAAATTTGGCAATGAAACCCGAAAATCTGACTAATCCGGTCACGCGGTTTGATGATGGCCTTCCCAACAAATCAAGGAATTGGGGAGGAAATTGACGATATCCTGCCAATAAAGTTCAGCGTGTCTGAGTGATAAATGTGTAATAAAAATGTAGACCTTCGGAATAAGGTTTTTTATTGCATTCAAACTAATTAAACGATAAAAAAATTAATTTTTGAATAACAAGTGGATAAATTCATATCAATACGTCTACAATTTTATTCCTGTATGCGATTTTTGATACACAGGCATATACCGAATGTAAAAAAATTCACCGTTGAATTAGAGAGGAATTAGAGGGCCGTAGGTAGAAATTTGTCCTGAGGGGGGGGGGTATCAGATGATACCCCCCCATGATATGATGAGTGGGGGGGGGGGCATTTCACATCACATTTTAGCCATCATTCCAGGCTAGTACCTTCTTCCGGCGCAGACTTAATGTCCTGTAGGGCGCGATGCGATCATTTCATCCAGCCTGCACAGGGTACACCCTTGAATCTACTGGACATCTTGCTGGTCCGCGTCCATCGTAGACTTTTCCAAGAACAAAATTACTATTAATCCCTAATTCATCTAGACATTCGAAAATTTTCTTTTCGATGAATTCTCTCCCGTTGAATGAGTATAGAGCCTTATCCGCTAGTCTCAAGTAGTCCTCCCGGATCCAGATCGACAAAATCGATAATATAATGCAAAACGCTTACTTTTAACCAATTTAAGACGCTGGTGGCCATTCAGTGAAGTTGAGGGAAACCGGCTATTACATTGGTCAAATGAGAATTCTCCAGGGGACTCATGTGATCTACTCACATCGAAATACTCAGAGAAAATGACCCTAAAAATCACCCAGATAATGGGCGAGTTTGGAGGAAATGATAAAAATTTAGAAATGTACAAGTCCGCGCACCGTGGGGTTTCTCGACACACGACAGAACCCGAAAATTCAGCGTATTTTCAATCAGGAGAGTCGATGAAGATAATTAAATGATTTTTGGGAATTTCGTGTTGACATAATATATGAGACAGAGAGATTTGTTTTTGCCAGGATGCCTTGATAAGGGGGCGCGTACCCCGAAACTAGTCGGCAAAAGTGCAATAAAGTGAATGTTTTTTGCTAAAAAAAATCATTTAATTACCTAAAGTTCACTTCAACATTCACTAAATAATAAAAATTAGCCGTTGAAGATATTGACACAGTTACAGTGTTACAGGCCACTTTCGCCCGCTTACAGAAGCTAAACCAATATTCCGCACATGATGATGATCACGCAATCCACAGGCCTGAAGTCCAAGGAAGCGGCTCGGTACACGCGGACATCGCCGGGCCGCTTGGAGTCGAGAAAATCTGCCTAACTGCAACGCGAAACGCTCATTTTTGGACATTTGCTTTGCTTCTAGCCTAATACTGAGTTGGAGTTCTTTGAATATTTCCACCTTCAACAAATATTCTGTCAAAGGCGTCAGCAGTAACTGTGTGTGGTTTGAGCGTCCGCCAATTTTTTTACATATCGTTTCCGCAAGCTTTTATCGTTTCCACAAATGACTCCTCGGGGAGAAGTACTAGTACTTTTCGATAACACCGGATAACTGTCAGCAATATTCTTTAGATCCGTGAGAGTAGTAGCTGTGTGAATTTCAGCGTCCTCGGATAATTTTTTATGTGGATTCCGCAAGCGTTACAGGTTTTCTGCAAATTAGATCCTCCCTAGTCTGACGATAGGATAGTGGAAAAGAAATGCACTTGAGGCTGACTCTTTTGGGACTCTTCCCAAACGAACGCACGAACGCTCCCAAATAAACGCACCACCAGTGGCGTTCCCAGGACTTTTTCTTGGGAGGGGTTTTCAAATTACAAAATTATATTATATAATTTTATAAGAAATATGAATTATTAAATAAGGAGGAGCATTTTCTTTCAAGCTACGCAAATACGTGAAATATGCAAGGGATTCATGTGCCCCTGCGTGACACAGGGCGAATCCACGCATCAAAATACCCTCACCCAACACCCATTGACATTGACGTACCGCCCCGCCATGCCCGCGGGTGCTCACTGGGCCCGCAAACAATTAGATACAATTCGGACTTCAGGGCTGTCAATTGAGGGCCACCATCCCCAGGAAAATTTGTGTGGTCCATTAAAACGTGCGCAAATGGCCAAAAATGGTGCCGTAACCACCCCTTCGAAAAATCAGTTTCGATTTTCGGATCAACCGCGTCGTGAACCCCCTAGATCCACCGTTTCGTTCAATTTCGAAAGGTCTTTTTTGAAATTGCCCGGTTCCTGGAAAATGATACAGTCGTTGAGGATTTTCTAGACCAAGCCCGATGCGGTCTATGAGTCCCTCGTGGAGAACGGTCAAATGTGGAATATGCAGTCGGCCTGAACCATTACAAAAATGAGCGTTTTGCGATGTTGTTATCGTTGGTTTCGGACGATTTTATTAATTCGGGAGCAGCTCATCAGCGAGGTCTGCATGTGTCGAGGCTCTTAATCCTCGGCCTTCAGGACTGTCCTTACAACAACACCTCGAGTATCTCTCTGCGCCTTCCACGCAGACTTTCCAGCTGAACACGTTTTACTCTGAGGGCGAGAAATGTCAGTTTCCTTTTTATAGCGCAATAGGGCCAATTAAAGCGCAAATAGTCAGTTTTGCCATTTTGGGGAGCGAGTATAGTCATTCCATAATTTTTTTATGGTAGCTAGTTTAGTTTAGCTATTTTTAGGCAGCGACTTGCTGTCACGTCATCCTCCTTGGACAAATTCTGAATCCTTTCCTGGACAATGGTCTATGGAATAGCCACTTAGCGGGGCTAAATTGCTAAATAAAGAACTTTTAGGGATATAAAAATCCGTTATTTGTTCTTCATTTGTTTTTTTATTTTACTTTTTTACTTATTTATTTTATCGTATTTATTTATTTCTTATTTTTATTTTCTATTTCTTCACTTTGCATGGGCTGAAGTACTCTGGGTGGAGTTCTGACCCCCAAAACCCTCCCGATGGGCACGCCACTGGCACCCACACACTAATTTAGTGGGACAGGAAATGTGAAGAAAATTAAAACTTGTAGCTCTGAGTGGGGGGGGGGGGTCTATCCCCCATATCCCCCCGTACCCACGCCCCTGAATGGGGTAGAAAAATCTTTCTCCGTGGGGCAGATGGAAAACGCTCTCGACATTTTTTCCCCATTCACTTTATCCTACTCCTATTATGTTAGTGCCACCAAATTATGTTTCAACACGATCGGCTAAACTTTTGTAAAGCACGATGTTAAATCTGCAAAAATTCCGGTCGTTTTTCGACGGGAAGCGCTTTTTCTGTATACAAAAAATTCGTACTTGGAATATACAGTGTTCATTTTGAGTTTTGAACTTGTAGTTCATTACGTGGTTTGAAAATCCTAGCACGTTATACTCTGTGGAATACAAATTTCCGCCGCAAAAGTGTTTTTTTTTTTTGCACGCAAATCTCTCCAGCAGGTCACCAACCAGATGTTTTGGCTAATTAATAATTAAATACATCGACAGATATTCCTGCCACTGAACGAGTTTCCCTCCCGCGGCCTTCGACCCGATTTTGCCTTCACCCTCATTTTGTCCAGATCTGTCAGTTCCTCAGACACCAATAAACACACTGTTTTTACCGCACATTTAGAGATTTTTTGTCTGCCCTTGACGAGCTACCTTGTCTTTCTTTCACTTAACGTGAAAGTGTAACTTTTTTTTATGGGTAGATGAGGAGGAGGAGGAGGGGTAATCGTTCATTGTCCCTTTTCTCATTTTACACCAACTGAGGTGAACGAGGTGAAACGTGTATATATATATATAGTGTATCACGTGCCATGAGCCTGAACGATTGTACTTATGGCCGAGAGACCCAATCAATGGTGTTTGATGGATCCGGAACCGGATTGAAAATTATACCTTGTCGCCAAGTGTGTGCGCGCGTTTTTTAAACGTTTCTTTGCTCAGAAACGATAAAATGAAAATGAGGGCAATTTGCATTCGCTCGATCGTTTTTATTCGGAAACAAGTTCACGTCAAGGTCGGAATATTGATGGTGTAAATTAATTAAGGCCAAGTCAGTAGTTGGAAAGACGAAAAGGCATCGTGTGAGGTGCTGTAACTTGTCTATTGGGGGGAGGGGAGGAGTTCCCGTTCTGTTTTGAAAAAGGTTCGATGACACTTTTACAAATTTCCAAAAAACCGGCTTCATCCTGGCTCTTGGTAGTTTTAACACGGTTGGTACATGTTATGTGTTATGTTACATTAAAAGGCCGACGACGGTTGGTAAATCTTCACTGGTAAATCCTAGCATTCACAAATAGCGTTGGTTAAAGTTCGAATTATTCATAAAATTCCGACTTAACTACTCGAAACTCTGGTAATATTTTTTAAAATTAATGTTTAATTCATTATAAGTTATATATTTGTATGAGAATCCTACGATTTACCGTAATTCGAATAGTAAAAGCCCGAATTTCATGAATCACTCGAACAACGACGCTTGTGAATGCTAGGATTTACCAGCAAACGCTAAGATTTACCAGCCGCCGCTCTTTTTACGGTAACTTAAGCTCGGTGCATTTTTTGAAGCATGATGGCCTACCTATTGTAAAAAAACATCCGGTCACTGCCGGGGATCATATGTTTTTATTTTCACCATACAAACACTTCGAAAAATTCATCGTGTGCACCGAGCTTTATACAGGGTGGTCGATTTTGGCATGTACAAAAAAAAAAAAAAACAAATGGGTGAAATTAGACCTCATTTGTGATCGAATATGGTCCAAAAATCATGATCCAATGATTTTTACGGTTCGAGTCACTTTTCTCGACAAAATGAGAGTTGCTCGCTTTGCAACTTTTGACTACGGATTCTGAAAAAGCACACTTTTTTCTGTTAGGATGAGAATCCTTTAGATCAATTTGATCGCTTTCGTTGGCCTTGACAGAAAATCAAACTGGGGAGAATCCGGAATTTTTGATTTTTCAAGAAACTCCAACCCCCACTATTTCACGCTACATCTCTTCGTATCGGCTTTCCGAAGTCAGAAAAACTTTTTCAATCTGTCTTCTTCAAAATTATTCATAAGATTCTTTTTTAGTTAGTAGGCACTTTTTTAGTGGAAATTACCATTTTATAAAAAAAAATTAGGTATTTCTTTCTTCTAAACAGCAAGTTTTGAACATCAAAATTTATACAACTCTTGCGCTGTAATTTTTTTGTTTGACTTGAGAAACTGATCATATTCGCCTTTATTGTCGCTCCGGCAGCTAGCTATCGAATAAAGCGCAGCCGGTAGAAATGGCCAATTTTTAAAGACATTAATTATTTTCCGATTCTAAATTACTTGCTCTTACACGTTCTTGACTCCAGGGATCCTCAAGGAATGTTCAGAAATACGGACAGTAGTATTTGGAGACAGTTTCAAGTGTTTCAAGGCAAACAAAGTCCACTCGAGCTTCTTGCATAAGACAGTGCATCTACAGCAATGGAACGCACTTTGAAAATACATCAAAATGAAAAAACATTTTAGAGCAAACAATTTAGAGTCGGAAAATCATAATTTTCTTTAAAAATTGGCCATTTCTGCCTGCTGCGTTCTATTCGATAGCCAGCTGCCGGAGCGACAATAAGGGCGATTACAATGATTTTCATGTAAATCTTTATTCATCTAACGGATTCTCACGTCAAACAAAAAAAATCACAGCGCAAGAGTTGTTGAAAAGTTGATGTTCACAACTCCCCAGAATTTGTTGTTTTGAAGAAAGAAATGGCTTAAATCATGCATAAGTCTGTAGCCGTAGGAGCCTACATCGTCTGTCTTCCCTCGTTGAGGTTCGTCAAAAACGGACCGGTTTGACCCTCGTAGTTTAAGCGACTCTACTAACAACTTAAAAAAGAAATGGCTTGTTTTTTTTTTTTATTCATAAAATGGTAATTTGGGCTGAAAAACTGTCTATTAACTAAAAAAAATCTCATGAGTAATTTTGAAGAAGACACATTGAACAAGTTTTTCAGACCTTGGGAAGCCGATATGAAGAGATTTAGTGTAAAATAGTGGGGGTTGACGTTTTTTGAAAAATTAAAAATTCCGGGTTTTCCCCAGTTTCAATAGCTGTCCAGGCCATTGAAAGCGATCAAATTGGTCTAAAATAGCTCATTCTAACAGAAAAAAGTGTGCTATTTCAGAATCCGTTGACAAAAGTTGCAAAACGTTCACTTTAAAGCGAGAAACTCGCATTTTGTCGAGAAAACCGACTTCAGCCTTAAAAATCATGTCTCGAAGAGCTTTGATTTTCGGACTATAGTCGATGGGACATTTTCGATTACAAATGAGGTCTAATTTCACCCATTTTTTTTTTTTTTTTTGTACAAGCCAAAACCGACCACCCTGTATAAAGCACAATTTGGACGAAGACATCGATTCGTTTCGCTTTTATTTATTTTTTCGGTATTATTACTTCTTTTTTTTGTGATTGTCAATTGTTTTTTTTAGATTTTGGGGGAACCAAGAATTTCTCAAGATCCTCTACAGTGACATCAGAACCATTGAAAATCACTTATCCCTTTTATTTTTAGGATTTTTTTTTTTAATAGGTGGAACATAGTAATTTCCCGCTCAATGGGACGTCGAGGGTATGGGCATCATTTTTTTAACCCCATTTTCAGAATTGTTGAAGTTAATTAACTCGACACTTTACCATTAATAGAATATTATTGTTCAAGATCATTTTTCTTGATTGTTCTGGGACTCAACGGCAGATTTTCTCCTTTTGTGGACAATAATCGACTGTAAAAATGTATCCTCATCCTCCCTCATCAGGCTCATACTACCTCAGTCAGTGCTATACCGAGACCAAATTCCACCGAGCTCAACTTAATTTTTCCGAATGTAAAATAATTCAAAATTGTGGCTTTAACTCTGGAAATAAGACATGATGGCACGGCACTGGTGAATTCAATTTTGAACATTACCGACCGGTAAATCTTCACTGGGAAAGCTTCTTTTAAAAATAGAAGACAAAACAAAAAACAAAAACGCGAGATACAAGCAAGGAATAATACATTTTCTCATTCGGGCTAAATAAAAATAAATTATTTCATTATGAAATCAAAAATAAATAAAATTAAACTCACGTGCTGCAGCGACCAACGTCCCCAGAAAGGCACATGTCAGTAGGATGCTTACTGACTTCATGGTTTTTCCTTCACGACCTTATCCTCTTTTCTCTGGGTCTTAAAAGTTGACCCAACGACTAAGAATTGAGAGTAAAAGTTATTCTTATTTAAAAAAAAAAAAGAGCTTCTCGTAGATGTTTATCCGAATCCCCTCACCCTTAACACAGACCCCCTCTTCTTCTTTTTTCAATTTCATTCTTATAACTTCAACAGGCGCGCCGCCCCTCCCCAGGTAACAAACCACCCACCAGATTCTTACCAAGTTGCCGCTTTTATACTTAGCAGGGAAATAAGCAGACATTTCATTATAACGTATTAATATTAAGCACTCGCGCCAGCTCAGCAACTTCACTGAGCTATTATACAAAATGAATTGTAACATGGACGTCGTAATCAGTTAAAATTATTTTTCCTGCAATATTAAGCGCTATTGTACATAAATAGAAAATTCTCGATACGTCTCCTTTTTTGGAAAAAGTCCCGTAGTAGAATAACTGTGCGTTTCACTTCAGCCCCCCACCCCCTCTTTCAAGTACCTATTATAAAAACAGAAAAGAAAATTTTAATCTGCAAAAATGTTCAAATAAGCTCTCTGGCTCAATGGCTAAATACCAGATTTGTGGTTCTCATGAATGCAATTCATCGAGAAAAAAAAAGCGGTAGACCGACATCAAACCGAAAAACACTTCTTTCAATCTTTCTGCGATGTTGTGTGTCAGGAATATGAAGTCAGCTCGGAGCTCGATTTTTTTTCACGAACCATAGGTATAAGGTGTACTATCTTTTCCCTATACGGGGGAACATGGAAGTAACATGCGTTTATAGAATTCTTTGCGATTTACAAACTACCTTACAAAGGCGGTGAAACTCACAGGTCCGTTTTTAGGGGTAGGCGACCCCGACTCAAGGTGGGGACCCCGATTTGGAACAAAAATCATTGCTAGAAAAAATCAAAATTGTTGTATTTGAATGAAAACTTGGGTGGCCTCTCTTGTTTTTCCGGGGGCCCTTCCTTATATTTAAATGGAGCAAATTTATTTTTCAAAAGAATGACAAGAAAATTTCCGAGGGACAATTTTGTCCCAGAAACTGACTATTCAAGCAGAAAACAGAGAATTCAATCCTCCCATAACTGTTGACTATGAATATAAAACGCGTGAATCCGCAAAGACTGACCCTTAAAAACTGAATCTTGAACGATGTTTCAATGTATACATGCACCTTGCTCCAACGAATTTGAAACACAACTGTGCTGATTGGATGACCCCTCGTAGCGGCGATTTTCATTGTTCTCTCAGGTCTTTTCACCTTTTTTGTTAATTTTTCCAAAGGCTTTATTCACTATTTTCAACCGCGTCGTAACGGTAATTTTCGCTGTTCTCTCAACTTTCAGCTCTTTTCACCTGCTGCTTTGCCATGTCAGCGTTATTATTCACTGGTCCTTCATTTATTCACACAATTGTCACGACCTTTAGAATGTTCACCTTTATCTCAGTTATGTAGCCTCGCTGAACCTCTGGGGGGGCGGGGGGTCTAATTATTTTTTACCTCGTGGTTAGCGTTAATGCCAGGAAAAACATCGTGGGTGCGTAATACGCTGATTAGCGTAAGCTGCAATACGCATCAGGTTTTTATGGCATTTTTCATTTGCATAAAATTCCACTCTAGAGCCGAGCATTTCCACCCGTCTTCTCCGTTACCATATGATAATAATTCAGAGAAGACGGGTGGAAATGCTCGGCTTCAGAGCGGAATTTTATGCAAATGGAAAACGCTATAAGAATTGCGCATCTGCGGTAAGACGATATCGAAGGAACCCTCGGCCTACAGCCTGCAAGTGCAGGTGCAGCGGAGGCTCATAATAACTGAAAGAAAAGCGGGCATAGCTGTTCTAATTCTAAAGGACTTGAAAAATGTAAATAAATGAAAAACAGCGAATGATATTGCTGGAATCTGGAAAGGTGCAACCAACGGTGAAAGGGTGAACCCAGTGAAGAAGCCAAAGCTTACCATAAAAATGGGGTTTAGGCGAGTGGGTCTCATGACTGACCCATTCAATCACTATTCTTTACGTTATGTTAACAGTCATATTATGTTGTGACGGGTTGGAAATTCACTAGACCAGGCCCTATAGTTAGAGTTGTCGGGAAATAATCCCGCAAGCGGTATCCAAAGGACGCTTCATCAGAAATAGTATTATCTCGCCATAGCAACCACCTCACGTGAGTTTTCCCCGACAACTCGGAATAAGGCCCCTGGGCGGTTGTAATAGAAAAGTGAAACACATGTGAGGCGAGCTGGCGAGATGAGATTGACTTCGACAGCTAAAATCTATGAGCTCATGGCTGTGAAATTCATTCTCATCTCGTCTCACACGTGTTTCACTTTTCTATTACAACCCCCAGGCTACGATTAATTTATTTTATCATTAATGTAAAATATGACGTGAATTAAGGGAATAATTCTGCGTGAATAGTTTAAAAAAAAGAATGTACCTACCTACATATTGTAAAAAAATAAATAGAAGGGTTTAGATATGAAGACAAGGGTACCTACGTATTATAGATAGGAGATAAGGTAGTAGAAAAAGGGATTTATCTATGAATCGTTTCGAACATTATTTGAACCCCAGAGATATGAGAAGGAGTCACTGCCATAAAAAGCCTCGCGGAAGGGAAATTCATGGATGCGAGCATACTTTGATTTCCCATTTTCTGTAACCGGGAGGGAAGAATGTCGAAGAGCCCATTGACTGATTGAGGTATAAACATGAATGTTTTTGTATTGAAATTTTTATTCGACAAAATTAAAAATTAAGCGTTGTGTGTATAAAACAATCGAAAGTTTCCTTACTCTGACTTATTCCTTACGTTCACTCTCACACAATCTCGAGGCAATCGTTTTGGACTGCATAGTAACCAACCGGTCGTGGATAAATCCACCGGTTCCAATGTATTTATGTTCTACAGGGTGATTCAGGAGGAATGTAACAAACTTACACAGGTGATAGTACGTACCTGGACGCACAAAAAACGTCATAATAGACGCATAGCCGAAAATGCTTTGGTTACGAGATATGAGCATTTTCCTGTTTTTTTTTTTCTAGTTGCATTACTTTTTACGGTAATTGTCGGGTTCACGGCTCACCGTAGGTGGTTAGACAAAAATGACGGTGGATTCGGAAAGAGAACAAAATCCTGTTCCTGAAACCACCGTGAAAATCAAAAAATGTCACTTGCGCGTGGCTATTTCAGCCATGTGAAAAGTTAAGAAAGTAGTTTTTCAAATACCTTATAAATTTCACATCAGTATCAATCAGCTGCTAGTGCACGCATCGACGGGCAAAGTTGTGGAAAACTACCCCGTTCTGTGTACTTTCGAACGGTGTCATGATAGTTGAAGTTTGCAACCCTCCGACTTTAGCAATCAAGTTTAAATGCAAAAATACGTAAACTTTCTTTGTTAAAACAAGCAGAATAGGTCAGGGTAAATGTCCTTTCCTTGGAGTATTGCGTTCCTAATAGCATGCTCCTCTCAATGCCTGAAGTAAGGATTCAATTGACAACGAGGTTTTCCATGTATGGAATGTGAATTGAGGTGGTGGATGAACAGCGTTAGGGTGAAAATTATGGACTTGGGCATGTCACCTTATCAGATTCAGCCAGTACCCGTTGTACACTCATATCTCTCATTCACGGAGTTCATTGTACATCGTTTGTCCCACCAACTTGTATGAGATCAATTTACAGTAACAACCTTAAGTTGAAATAACAACATAACATCATTTAATCAAGTGTTCAAAAATTCCTCCCCCTTGTGGACACTCGGACGCTCTTTTCTGTAAAGCTCTGGTGGCCCGACTAATTTCGGCTTGTCGTTGTCTGATCGACTCAGAACACGCCACACCTATGTTGATCAGCTCCTCGCATTTGCTGGGCATGTATTCGTATACCATTGTCTTCATCCACTCCCAGAGACAGTTAATCGAAGGACGTTAGGTCAGGAGACCTCGCAGACCAGTTAATTGGTCCTCCTCGCCCACAATCTGCTGAGCTAAGCTGATTCTTATGAGATAGAATGACCAAGTCCCCGTTCAAGTCCTAACGTAGCAGTTCATCCACGGCGTCTCTCATGGTGAGCCTCACGTAGTGCATTGAATTCTTACTCAGCAGCTTGAATTCTTCTTCACACAGGAACACAATAGCCTAAGGGAAGGACATTTACCTTGACCTATTCGGTTTGTTTTATCAAAGCAAGTTACATTTTTTTGCACTGGAACTTGATTGCTAAAGTCGGAGGGTTGCAAACTTCAACTAACAGGACACCGTTCGAAAGTACAAGAACGGGGTAGTTTTCCACAACTTTACTCGACGATGCGTGCACTAGCAGCTGATTGTTACTGATGAGAAATTTATCAGGTATTCGAAAAAACTACTTTTTTCACTTTTCACATGCCTGAAAAAGTCATCCGCAAGCATTTTGATTTTCACGGTGGTTTCAGGAACAGGATTTTGTCCTCTTTCCGAATCCACCGTCATTTTTTGTCTAACCACCTACGGTGAGCCGTGAACACGACAATTACCGTAAAAAGTAAAGCAACTAGAAAAAAACAGGAAAATGCTCGTATCTCGTAACCAAAGCATTTTCGGCTATGCGTCTATATGAAGTTTTTTGTGCGTCCAGGTGCGCACTATCACCTGTGTAAGTTTGTCACATTCCTCCTGAATCACCCTGTATATATTAACGTGTATTCTATCAAAAAATCATGATTATCAATTATTATTAAGAAAATAATGCACTCTGAGATTGACGCACTATGTGAACGCGCACTCAGCTCTCCGAAAATGGAACCCGTTTAACTTGACGAGCTATAATATAGTTCTGTTCTAGCGAGGTGTTTGGAACATGTTCGGAGCAGAGTTGTCATGGGACCAGCCAATAAAATTTAAGTCGATTACATTTTATTGGCTGGTCGTCCCAAGGCAATTCTGCTCCGAGCATATTCCAAACACCTTGCTGGAACATACTCAGTGGCGGCTCGTGGCCTCTTGACGGGTTGGGGCACGTCATAGAATATCATTTATTAAAAATCTCGGCGAGATAGGGGTTTTTTTTTCTATACCTACTTCGCTAATAGGCTTATAGGCTGAATAGGTAGTTCACGAATAGGAATTCGTCGTGTAGGTAAAAGCCAGAATGCCTTGATGAAAAAGTCTGGGCTCTGGATAAATTCGTTGTTGGGGGTACCAGGTCATGCTGGCATCCCGGGGATTGAGAAAGCAAACGAACTGGCCAAGACGGCGGCCATGACAGAATATGTCGGCCCAAAACCGGTAGTGGGGGTAGCAAGGGAAGTAGGACTCAGTGAAATCCGGGGTTGGGCGAAAGCGGAAGCCCAGGCACGGTGGGAAGCAGAAGACCGCTGCAGACAAGCGAAAGAGGGTATTAAAAGGTATAATGCCAACACGACAAAGTGGCTGGTAGGGTTAGGACGAAAGCAAACTAGAAATATAGTAGGAATATTTACGGGGCACTTTGAAGTTCAGAGACACTTGCACATGATGGGACTAATAGGGGACCCAACTTGTGAGAGGTGTGGAGTGGAAAGGGAGACAACGAGTCACTTAGTGAGAGAGTGTGAGGGGTTTGCGGCAGCGAGGTTTGCAGTATTTGGGAGGGACACGTTGACCTACCTAGAATTCACCAGGGCTCAGGAGGTCCGAGTACTGGAGTTTCTGGGGAGGGTAAGGAGGTATGAGGAGCCATACTAGCCCCTCCGAGTCCGGGACCCACTGGGTATGACGTAGGGGCCCAATTGGTGGCCTTGGCGTCGCCGGACTCGGCTTGGCCGGGACGGCACCCCCCCCCCCAAAAATTCGTTGTTGGACAACGTACATACACAAGAACTCAATAGATACTGCCCTGCCAGGGGCGGGATCCAGGTCTTCTGAATCCTGAGGGGGATAATGCCAATGACCCCCCCCCCAATGTTACATCATTCCAACGATTCAAAAATTAATTCAATTTGGGATGATGTTCCAAGACAAGTAAGGATGTACAGTACACCTATATGCAGTATTAGTCCAGTCAAATTAGGCTTTTACCCAACTAATTACCGGTTACCGACGCTAGGTAGTCTCAGGACTCCAGAAGTACCAGAACATCAAGTTTAACGCACAAATTATCGTTTTATGGAGGCAAAATGGTAAGTTTTTTGAGAGAATAGAGGGCATTGAAATTTTCAACCGTGGCGGAGGGGCTTGAAAAAGTTGGGTAAGCTAATGGAAAGAAGGTTGATGGCCTGAAATGAAGCTCACGGAGCACAGATTGGTCGGAAATAGGTGATTTTAAGACTTTCAAAATTTTAGAAAAAAAGGCCCGAAGGGTTTTATCGTGCTCCATATTGGTCGTGGAAAACCAATGTATTCACGAAAGGCGTAAGAAATTTAATAAATGTTTTGTTCGAGAAGGATTTCCTCTTCTATCGAAAACTTTCGATAGAAAGAATGCCCCAGCAAGCTGGCTGTGAAATAGAGTGCATTTACTACTATGAATTTCGACGTTTTTAGTTAATTTGCTATATGTATTCGACAACAATTATCACTCAGTGTGACTCTCTACTTTAATTTAGCCATTGCTGCACAATAATCCCTAATTTACTAATAACGTAATAATAATAATAATATTAATCCCTACTTACGTACTGGGTTTATTTCCTATAGCGGCGCAAAACGCTTAGCGAGCGCAGCGTGTTTTACATTTATTCCAAGTAACTATAATGTTCACTTTTTGACTGGGAACAATTTAAATAACGCTGCGCAGAGTGTTTTGCGCAGATAGGAAAATCCGGCTCAAAACGTTGAAGCGCTAAATTTCCTTTAGAATTCCAACAACCCTCTACATTTATGGACCAGCTGATGATACATTTCTCAACATGTAAAAATTCTGCACGATCTCATACATAAAGACTCGCTTTATGAAAAGGTGAGGCTTAAGAAAATGGAATTCCTGGGGAGGGGGTAGCCTCTGTACATCAGTGAATCGACAAATAAGCTTGCCAACCACCGCTTGTCCTCAGGGAATCGTTGTGATATTCTCTCTATACTATTTCTTAAAAAATCAACTTTTCTGAAATCCTGGGGATCCAGCCTGGATCCGCCTCTGTGCCCTGCATGGCCATTTGAGAAAAATTCAAACCCAACACCACGTGGACGCGTCGAGCCACCGGCTTTTGAATAGGTGTCTACATTTCGCGTTCCGGATGGTTTGCCTTTTCCTTTACTAGCTGTCGACGTCAAGTTCAGAGAAGGAGTCAATCGACCGAGGTTCTCTCGAAAAAAGACCAAGAGCCAGCAACTTGAACCAACAGCACTTTAAAAAGCCAGATTAGCGGCAAAATTCGGCCCGATTTCGGGGCGGGATGTATACTTTGAGGATTCAAAGAGTTCGCAACGGTACGGGGTGGCAAACCTATTTTTAAGGGCGGGTAGACTTTGGCCAACTCACCCCTACAAGGGATGAAAAAAACGAGGTGACTAATCTTAAGGAGTTGTGTGTGCTGAGTCGATAAAAATCAGGCCCAAGTCCGTGGGCTGATTTCTTCTCTTTGTTATGGCATAATTTGTACGACAGTTCGGCTCGAATGGTCAGAGGATAAAGACCTACTGTGTTAATCGCTCTGTATTTTCTTTTACCTTTTGTTTTTTGTCCGGGTGATCTCGCTCTCAGCTGGAAACCGCCCCAAACCAGTTCGAGTTATTAGTGAGTACCCTGCTGTACCGCCACCAGTGATTAAAATGGTTGGAAACGACCCACCAGCTTCATATGAATCACCTTTCATATCTCAGAATCGCTTCGCCGAACTTGAAACTTAGCCCAGGAAAATTAGTGCAAAAAATGGCCATAGCCCCTAAAAATCGTTTTAATCCCTCTTAGATGTCCTGAATAACAAATTTATGAATTTGCGACGGGTTCTAGATTGTGCTTTAGATTTGACAGCCTATTAACCACTCAATTTTGGCAGTTTTTCCCGTTTTTCACGTGTAAATCGAAAAGTACGCATCCTACATAAAATGCCACTATTTCCACTTTCAAAGAGCTATAAGTTCTCCGTTGAGACATTGGAATCGGTTGAAACAATCAGTTGCAATCGCCAGTCAAACATGTGCAATTTTTACCATCTTCGCTAAAAAATTGACAACCCTCAATTTTCAACACCTGTAGTTCCGACTGAAAAATGTCATTATACCATAGCTGTGGATGATTTAATTCTTGACCGAATGGTTTTTGAAATTTTAAGTTTTCTCAATCCAGTGCTGAGTTATGAATTTTAAACCAAATAAGGTCGTAGTGCCTAATTTTTGCTAAGGCAGCCCAACGCAGGAAACGTCGCGCATGAACCCGAAACTTATCACTTTCTAGCATTTTAAAATTAAAAGGGAATGCAATAAACTCATTTGAAACCCAAAATCATTTTGTTCACATGGGTAATTATAGGCCCGTATGCTAAAGCGCCCCATACACTGTCAGTTTAACTGAAGGCAATCGTGAGGCCGTCGATCGGGGTTACCCACACATTTTCAGTTAATCTGAAGGCCATGGACTGCAGTCCACCTAGGATCGGACGTGAGATCGTTGACTGACAGTGTATGATACCCGTAGGTTTTGACCGGACGGTCGCCTCTTGAGGCAACGGCCTGCAGGCAATCGCATAGTGTATGGGGCGCTTAAGTCGTTCCTCGAATTTTCCTCCACCTCAAAGCTCCCTGACAAACTGGAAAAATTATAAAATAACATGTGATTCTACAGTTTGCGAGGAAGGTTGGAGTCGAGGAAAAGGAACGACTTAGCATACGGGCCATAGACTCCGATCAATCATTAATCAGGCACCAGAAATCACAGAACAACAGTAGTTCCGGATATACTGGATTTCTTCTTGTGCAGAAATTCCATACACAGGGTCAAGCGCAAGAGTTGCTCACGAGTTGAGTTCAGACCACTACCCAGTAATCATAGAACTTTCGCTCTCCAATAACACATCATCAACAACTACCCAGCTCATTAGACACACAGCTCAAAGGCTAGCTAATAATTAATTGAAACAAAAAAAATTGTAAATATGTATGACGTAATTTAAGGAAATGTTTCTGTAATTTGTTTTTCAGGGAATCGTGGTTTTTAAAATGAATGTACATTGTGTTGCGAAAAGAATGTCTAGGGGTTTAGATAGGAAGATAAGTATATAAGACAAGGGTAAGGATTATATTAGATAGGGTTATAGAAAAATGGATCTATCTATGAATTCTTTTGAAAATTTTGAACCCCAGGGGGGCCAATCTGAGTTGTCGGGAAAACATCCCGCAAGTAGGATCCAAGGACGCCGAATAAGAAATAACATTATCCCGTCATAGCAACCGTTTTTTGCGGCATTTTCACACGGCTTCGGAATACGGCCCCAGAGATATGAGAAGAGTCACAGCATAAAAAGGGGCAGTACCCTGGGGCATCGGCCAGGTTCTCCGAAGAAGTTTTCCCCACCGATGAGGCACTGAGACCTTGATCCATGTCCATCCGAATGTGATTTCGGAGCGAAACATCACGCTGTAAACTCAAATTGCTATGCAATTTCGATTCTTTGAGTCTGATTCTGAGATTTTGGAGCAAATTCCTTGGTTTTGACCAATCAATATGGGACTTTTGAGGCATAATTCGTGATTTTTGGTGGAACATACATTTTTAGGGTCAATAATCACACATCGCTTGGGCCGGAATTTCAAGTTTATCGGTCATTAACAGTTTGTTGGAAATCTGAATTTCGGGGCTGAATTTCCAGATTTTGTACTAGAATGGATATAGTGTGGAGGAGCCCCTTCTGTCCTTCAAATGGATCCGCGTCTACCCCCCTCCCGCAACTGGCTCCACGCTTGCCCCTACCCTCCGCCATTCCGTTTCGTTAGACCGTTGAATCACAGCTGGGGCCTTATTCCGAACAGTCGTGAAAACATGCCGCAAGCCGGGATCCAAGGACTCCGAATAAGAAATAACATTATCCCGCCATAGCAACCACACTTGCGGCATTTTCCCCGACGTTTCTGAATAGGGCCCCTGGAAAGATCAGCAAAAATTAGTTAACAGTTTCCTTGACAGATTTGTTTCTGTTGCAATAGGCTAATGTCTGAGACTTTATATCCCTAAAATGAGCCTAAGGCCGAAAGAGTACGAATCTTCAGTTCAGGTAGACTACTGATAGAGAACCACACTTCTCTGGTTGAAATATCAGTGAAATAGAACGTTTTCTGGTCATGTATTCACTGCCGTTTACGAATGAATGACCATCGTGGTGCGTGTTTGATGGTGATCGGTTGGGGGGACGGTGAAGGGTCTAATCTTGGATAGAATTAAAAGGCTTAACTGGCGGACTTGACCGTTAAAAGCCGGAATGAAGTTTGAAATGAAAATGACCCGTACCTACGAATTTGATATAGGGGCAAACCCCCGCCCAGGCGGATTTTTAACGAGCCAAACGTTTTTCGTATAAGCCAAATCTGCAAAAAGGAAAGAGCCGAATTAACCAAATTTTGTTTTTGAAAGAGCGAAAATATGCAAAATGGGGCTAAGACGGAGTTAAATCCGCAACGTACATATTATGCATAATAGTGAAAATCCGTGAATTTTTCTTTTTTTTTTAAAGAGCCAAACACGCGATTTTTGTAGTTTTGAAGTACATAAAACAATAGTATTTTTAAAGAGCCAATTCGTGTAACTATCCTGGTTGTTTGAATCAGTTGAGTTTCGGCTTGAGAGAATCAGACCTACGAAATTTGGTTTTCGAATGAGCGAAACCACCATTGGCTACTAGTGATTCTGCCGATGGTCCTATGCATCGCATAGAAAACTGCCTCTCAATTTTATTTTGAGGGCTGTAAAATACACATAGATTACAAAACTTCGGATATGACGAAGATTTACGTGCGCGAGTACCCCACTACCATACATCATGCCCCTCCCCCAAATGGAATACCTCATTGAAAAATGCGAGAATATTCATGCACTCCTTTCTAATGGAAGTCATCTTTATAAACAACCTTTATTATTTACAGGAAGGAAAGGATCCTTGTTATAGTATGTATACATACCGAGCGTGGTTTATATGTACAAAATTTGCCCTCTCTTTTCCAAATAACGTACGATAAAAATCATTGTCAGTACTTTTAACACTAAATTAACGAGTAAATCTACGAGTTTAACAATAAATTTTGATTGAAATCATTGCGAGATAATTCAAATTACTTAAAATAAATATACGTAATAGTTAGTGAAAGCACGAATTAAGTAATTGTCCGTCTAGTTTTTTCTGTCGAGGATGAGCTTTCGTCTTAGGAAAAACAAAAAAAAATGTCTACTTGATTCAAGCATTTATCTATTTTCCTCATATCGATTATCATGGAGAAAACTACCGTCGTAATTAAAATAAAATAAATTTAAACAAGTCCAGACTACTCTAAATGTCTTTGAGCTATTTTCCTCTTCTGTATTTTTTAAAAAGCGATTTCAAACTTTTCTATTGTTTCAAATTCTATAGAAACTATTAGCTTTTCAGGTTTAACGCTAGTGGGAACCCGTGTACTCCGTTGGGGGAATAAACGGGGTATTTCTTTTTGTATACGTGGCGTCTGGCGGATATGTACATACGTGCGTTTTTTAAATGTATTTTCGGAGACGCGAAAAAAAAAAAAACGACGAAATAGTCCGAAAACAAAATATCGCTATATTTAAAAAGACAATATATTTTCTTCGAAATTAAGAAGCGCATAATTCAACTTGTTTTACACTATTTCAAATTTTGGGGTTTTATGTACTGAGCAATGCGGGGATTTTCCCTTTTCTTGAAAAAAAAAACTTACTCAACCACCCGCCTTTTCAACAGCCATCCTTTTCACTATAAGTACAAATCGGACTAAAGTAATATCACGCTATTATTTCCTCTAACAATTTATTCGCTTTTTAAATGTATCACAATTGCACTTTTCATTTCATAGAAGCAGCAAACAAAAGAGATAAGACTAGGGCCTATGTAAAAAGTACCAGTTTTCATGTCAACTAACCACGAGAAACAGACGCTGCGATGAACTGGCAGTCTAGTTTTTTTTTCAACGCTATAAGAAAAGTTTTTTTTTTTTGTTCACCGGGCAGGGATTCTACTTGTTTACCATAAAGACTTCATAAAATGAAGATTGGGCCGAAAAAATTCAGTGGACAGGACAGTCTAAGCTGACTGACGGTTGCAATGGGACGGGGTTAGACCAGCGGTTTTTTGAAAGCGCGAAAAAAGGCCCATTTTTTTTTAAGTTTAAGTTTTTTTTTTGTCATTTGAGTTTTGAATTGACGGTCGACCTTAGGAAGACTAATTAAATTAAGGTATTAATAAAACTCAACAAACCTGGCGTGTTGTTTTAAGAATACGAGAAATTTTTGAAGTAACTAAGTAAACACGAGGAAAATGGGTCAACATTTTCTCATCTTTTGTCCTATTTTGTCGGAAATTAATATCGGAGATCGAAGGAAACCCTTTTTTTTCTTCTCAGACTGTGAGAGTTAAATTCGTACGAAATTAAATTTCTCGTATTCAACAATTGCTAGTTGGACTCGCCCAATAACAGGCTCTCACGGTCCATGGACGATGCGGTACTCATATCGGACAAATATTGCCTCGAAGAGACCAAATCTAATTCGGAGGCTGATTGAGTGTTACAGCAGAGTGACAAAGACGGGTCCTCTCGACCATCGTCATCATCCTCCTCCCCCTCCTCGCCAGTCGGCCTCGGATTGTACGTACCACTGGTGCCGCTGACGCCGTCTTTGAGTTTACTGGAAGCGTCTGCTGCCGGGGCTCCTGCTCCACCCAGAGCTACGGATGGTCCCGCGATGCCGCCACCACCATCACCACTAGGCTCACCGGGGTCTGTGGGACGAAGGAGAGACGGCGGTGGAATACGAGCGACCGGTGGTGACTCGGAGGCGAGAGCTAGAGACAGTGATTGTAGAAAACCTTCGCCACCGTCACACTGAGGTGTGACACCCAAAAGAACGAGCAACGGGTCGAGATGAAGAGGCAAGATGTAACTAAAAATGTTTTTTTTTTTTTTGTGTGCATTAAAAAGTGAAACAAATTCAAATAAATCGTAAATGGATTCCCACCTTTTTAAAGCTTGCGCTTTTGCAGGAAGGGTCTCGCGATTAGTTCCCGGTAGTACTACGGAAAAAAATTTACTGCGAACCCCAGGAGTGGAAAGTGTACAGCACAGATAGCTTTGAGCCAATCGTTCACAGTTTAGGTATCGATTGTACCGCTTAACTTCTTCTCTCTCGGCGGGCGTAACATCCGGTGAAGCGAATATACCAACGATATCCGCTTCAGCAAACGCGTCCCTGTACCATTTATCTGGATCCTTCACACACAATATGAAAGGTTAGTTGAAGAATTTTATAGTTCTTAATGGGTTTTAATCAATACATTAGGGGAGTAGCCATAGGTGCCTAATTCACCAGTCTTACCCCGATGATGCCCCAGCAGAATGCAACTACGGCACTGAAGATGGCGAGCAGCCGAAAACCATCATGCCCCAAAGACACCCTTCATCAAGGTAGGATCTTAGGGATAACTACGCCCCTAATGTTCTTACACTCAGTTTTACGTTACCTTAGATTCTGACTCAGGAATGCCATACTGATCCATCATGGCTTGAACGTGGCACACTTTAGTGAAATATTTGTACAGTTCCATCATGACTTTCATGTGTGGCACACTCACGGGTTTGTACATCATCAAAAATTTGGGTGGTCCCGTTGACTCTCTCACTGTCGAAATAGTGAAGTTGTACGCATTAAAAAAACAAACTTTGACGTGACAACTGAATGAAGAGGGCGATGAGGGCCTCAAATTGAAGTTGAAATTTTCGGGGTCCCAAGGTAATTAGACACTCTGACGTTGGGAATTACAGCAAGAAAAAATCCTATGAGGGAAAGAGACATTTATTTTTGGCGCGCTTGCAGTTTTTTGACATTCAAGTGATTGATTCAAGAGAAAATTCAAACTCATGGGTTTGGCTCGTTCAAACCGTGAACTTCACGATTTTGAATTTTTTATCCCAAATTTTAAAATTCAAATGTCGTGAAACCAGATTTCACGGATTATCGATCATTCAGACTTTGACTGCCAAGCCCCAATTTCACGTACTGCTTTTTCGGAACTGAATTTCAATTTCTATCAGAAATTAACGGAAGTAATTATTATGCTAATTATTTCATCACGAACCGTGAAATTGACTGGAGGCGCTTAATAGTGTTCAATTGAGCCTTCGAAAATATGGCCTGTTTCCAAAGAATTGTTATGCTCCGACTTTAATTTAAGAAATGTTGTTATCCGGGACAATTGGGGATGATTGACGACCCTAGAAGTGTCCACTGTCATGGAGTTAATGGGCATGAAATAAACGAATTTCCATTTCAAATGAGCTTGGAATGTCCAGTTTTAAGTTAGGTACCGCAACTGCAGAGCTTCTCATGGTTTGACGGGAGTAGATTTCGGCGGGTCAAATTCCAGTCAAAATCGTCAATGTCTTGTAAATCGACTGGATTTACGAATAAGAATACTGGTAAGACTAAAAAAATCGAGAACGAAAGAGACCGTCGAACCGGGGCGATGAAGGGTAGAAGAGCTTGCATTAGTTCAATTTTTTTCTTCGTTTAACCAATAAATATGAGAAATATGAGGAAGTCTAGGATAAAGAAGCTTTCCACTCATTTTTCCCTGACTTAGATGTCAAAATCAAGAAATTCCCTGATTTTTCCCGGCTTTCCCTGACCACTTTGAAATTCCCTGACTTTCCCGGTCTGTGGCAACCCTGTAGTTGTAAACGGGCTTGTATTTGATGATGTTTCGCGGAAGTGACATTAACTGCCTCCCCCCCCCCCCAATCAGGGTCAGCGCCTGTGTGGGCAGAAGGTTTCCCCCATGTGGGAAGAAACCACTTTTTGGCATGAATTATAAGTTTGCTAGTACGTAGTTCTAAAATATTGTGTGAGTGACAAGGCGGGGGGGGGGGGTAATGTTGGTATACTGTTTAAGGTACTTACGGGGATCCTTAGGATCGCAGTTGCGTTTCCAGAAAAAGTAGCCCATTAGTAGAATCGGAATCAAAATTACAGTGACGACTATTCCAGTTAACAATTTTGGTTCAGTCATTTCTACTGTTTTTTATGGAAAAAAGAAAGAAAGATCATTTTAAAAATAAGGAACAACCGTAGGTAATTGAAATACGTCTTTACCAACCTATGAGCACTTCAGGTGTAACGGACGCTTTACACCCACCCCTGGAACAGTTTTTATGAATAGGCGTGACTTGAAATTTGTATTTCCCGAATTTCAACTTGGTGTCGAACAGGAAACGAAGCTCATTCTTGTCATTGGGAGGCTCAAGGTCCTCTACGAGCACTACCCAGGGCTTCTCCTCAAGTGTTCGCAGAACTTCAACCTATGGGGGAGTTCAAGTGAAATTATTTGTTTTCCTTCAGTTTCACGCAATCCACTCACCTTATACCCCGTAACTCCAAACGACCTGGGCACTGTCTGTATACGAAGTTCAAGAGATCTCGGTGCCTTCGTTACGTCCAACACTAAAAACATCTCCCACTGTGTCACGTCGACCTTAAGCAAATCTGAAAATATGTATATATAAATAAATAAAGGGTAAATCAGGTCGCAGCAAGAGCATCGAGGAAATAGAAAGGTTGAGGGTGATGGGAGAGGGTCGGACAGGCTTTCGACTGGTAATAATGCGTGTTTGAGTTCGCGTGAAGGCGTCGGGCTTCGTCGCTTTTTAGGTTTGGGAGTTCAGGAAGAGGGGAGGAGAAAGGGACATTATTTCAGTGTTTTTGATCTTGAGGCGCTCAATTGATTCAAAGGAAAAACTGAAAAAGTGAGAGAGAAACAGTGAGGTAGAAAGGCAAAAGGTTTTTTTCTTCAAGTATCAAACCATTCCGGGAGTAATACCAATACCGTTTCTGCAATAAGAGAGTTAACTAATTTAGGGGTGCGAAACTTTAAAATAAGTTAATTATTGTTTTGTTCAGAGAAAGAATTGGAAATTTATAGACCAAGAGCCAGCGAAGTAAAAAGTGCAACCATTTGCATACTTTTCTTACCCAGCGCGTAAAATCGATAATAATTCCCTAAAGGCGGCTTCACAAGTGATCTCAAAAAAGCTCAGCTTTGAGCTGTATCCAATGAAATATAATTAATTCAAAGGCGGGTTGTTCTTTGATTGGCTACAGCTCAAAGCTCAAGCTGTCACAGCCCGCATGTGAAGGCGGCTTAATAGTGGGAAAAATTGTCTGCCTCCATTTCAACGTGACGAAACCGCTGGCAGACGTCATCAAAGTTACACTTGAGGGGAGAAGTAACACAAATTCAGGTCAGACGGCAAAAACGTTTTATTCACGTGATAACACATTGAAAAATATGGGGAATTGAATATTACATTTATTGTTAACAGGTTCTGCGGCGTCGAGCCAATGGAAAAGTCGGAAAAGCATTGGAAAAGTATCGGTTTTCGGTGTCAGGGTACTTTTTTTGGGGGAAAAATAGGATGAGAAATCAAAAAAAAAAAAAAAAAAAATATGTATAATTAAAAATCTATGATGAACGGTTTACATTCTATCACAGAAAAACGGTGTCACTTCAGGTAAGAACACACCCCAAAAAATATTTTAGGCTGCAGCGTATGTTCACGACGAAATTTCACCACGAAATATGAAAATTTATAATACGCATTTTCCATGCGCCGTAAATCATAGTGCAGCCGATGGGATCTTTAAAAATGAGTCGACTAAATAAAACGGATTCGATACTGGAATTTTTCGTCCCTCTTCTTCTAATAGACCCCACTTACCCTGACACCGATAAGCGGTACTTCGAATTAAAGGGGATTTCGGGGTTTCCGACTTTTCCTTTGGCTCGCGGCCACAGGATCCGATAGCATGAAACGTAACAATCATTTCCCAATATTTTCCAATGCGTTTTCACGTGAATAAAACGTTTTTGCCGTCTGACCGGGATTTGAGTTACTTCTCCCCATAAGTGCATCTTTAATGGCGTCTGCCACAGGTTTCGTCACGTCCAGATTGAGGCAGACAATTTTTCCCACTATTAGGGTATCGATTTTATGCGCTGGGTAAGAAAAGTATGCAAATGGTTGCACTTTTTATGTCACTGGCTCTTGGACTATTAAGACATAATAATTGTTGCAAAAGAAGTGAACTTCCCAATTTTATCCATGCTTAGCTTACCATGAAACGCTAGAAGAAAATGATTCGCTAATTTTGCATAACGCACTCTTGTTAAAAAGGAAAACTTCAGGGAAAAGTATAAATGTTGAAAACAAGACAATCGATTAATCAAGTCGATCATGCAACTTTACAAACACACTCGTAAGGTTTTTTTGCCGTCATTGACTGAGAAATTTACCTAAAGCTTCTTGAAGGTAAAAATTTCAATTTCGTTTCCTGTTAGTACATAAACGATTTTAGAATATTTTTTTTTCTGGTAAAAAAATTTAATAAACCAATAAAAACCACAATTATTCCAACTCGTGATATGTTTGTCAGGAGCAAACATTACAGGAAGGGGGCATTGTTTGATTCTACCTATTATACCTTTATGAATTATTACGAACTAAATTACTGCGGGAGTGCGTTTTTTTTTGTTTTTTTTTGGGGGGGGAAAAAACTTACCGATCCGAAGGGCGTTAGGCACGAAGAAGATATACTTAAAGACGAAAGTTTCTTCTGCTGGAGTAAAAGCTTGAAACTCAAAGTGGTAGATTTTGGTTTCGTACGTCAGATTCCACAGGCAGTCGAAATAGAATGACAGCGACGGCTCTGGGTCGACCCGAAACTCTCGACAGAGCGAAGGTTGTTTCACTTGATTCTCGATGAATCGCATGTAAATTCCTGGGAGGACAAAAATGTCAATAGTCGAACATTTTAGATTTAGATCGATCAATTTTCATTTCTAAAAACTTGTCAGTATAGTACAACAGCATATGCGGATTTTTCCAGCGACTTAAAAAGCCCTGCCAGGGCCCCAGTTGATTAGCGACCCCCCGCCACAACAACAAAAAGGAAGGTGCTTGCGGACTGACAATGAGAATGATGAGGAGCGAATCCGACGAGTATTTAGAAGGGAGGGGGTTTGAAAAGGGACACGTTATGTGATCTAACAGTTTCAGCCGCTTTCCAAGAGTGGATTTTCTTTCTCTATTGGATAGCAGCAGAAAAGGTCTAGAATGGGGAAACCCCGCGGATCCATGATTTGCTCAAGGAAGGGGCTTGAGAAATTGTGTACTTTTACTTTACTAAAAATGGCATGCCAGCCATTTGCAGCCGAAAACTGAACGATCACGATTCCAGCCATGATGGCCAGTTGGGCCAAACTTGGCACCAAAAATGGCCAATATACTGACCATTAAGCTTGACAGGTTTTTCCTTTTCGCGCCCCAAAAACGGATAACCGACTAGTCGCGCCCCGAGATAGGTAAACTGACTATTTGCGAGCAAAAAATAGTCTAACTGGCAATTCCCCGTCTAAAAATAGCCAAACTAACTCTTCCCGCCCTGAAATGTCTAACCTACTGGTACGCACCTAGGAAATCTCTTAACAGACTATTCCTGCCCTTAAAATGGCAAAATTGACCAATCAAGCGCCGAAAATGGCTTTAAGTGACCATTCGCGGTTGGCCTTGACGGACTATTCACCCCCCCCCCAAACGGTAAACTGAAAATTGGCGCCCCTGAAAAATTGCACAACAGACGAAATGTCTAAATTTACTATACATATATTTTGGCGCTAAAATGCGCGAAAATGGCTAATTACGCTCTAAAACTGGCAATATAATGGCTGTATGCAGCCTAAAAATAGCTAAACCGACAATTAAGCCTCGAAAATGCCTGTACAGGCGGTTTCAGATCTTGAAAATGGCAAAAGCGACCATTCGCGCTCCAGCATGACCAAACTGACCATTCTCGCCTTGAAAATGGCTAAACTGACGATTTCGTTCCCTAAATAGAGCCAAACTGGCAATTCACGCTCTAGAAATGACTTCTAATGGCGTGAAATTACAAGTTTTGGGGTTGAATACGTTTTTGGGGGAGATTCAACGATTTCCTCGCCGCTTCCAGAGTCAACGTGAGTACCGCGACTCGAATCCCACCGAGCGCTGCCCCGAAAAGAAAGGGGCTCAAGCCCCTCCCTTGATCCATACCTGAAAGAGCCAAACCAGTGAAATTGTTCTTATCCGAAGAGCAGAAGGCGGAATTGGTTCTTGAATTAGCTAAAACTGACAAATCGCGTTCTGAAAGTGAGCAAACCCGTCAAATTTAGCCCTTTTGATTCAGAAACCCCCCTCAAATTGGATTTTCTGTTGAATCAAATAGGCGAAATTGGCTTTTCAGGGAGTCAATTTCAGGAAACCGTTCAAGTCGGCAAAAGCCGTCCTATTCGGAAAAATGTAGGTTTTAAATGGGTCGAACCCGCGTAATTGATTTATTCAAGTGCTAAACCCATGAAATTTGGGTCAAACGAGGTGAAATCCGCAAATTACGCGTAAAGAAGAGAGGACGCTTACTCAGGAATCAGCCATTTCGTCTCCGCGGCCACGCTTAGGCGGCTATTTGTCTTCTTCTTGCTACTTCGCGGCTGTTCATCCCCCGAATTCACAATTTTTCGACTGTTTATTATCCGAAACTTATCTCTCAATCGGAATTTGCAATTTTGTGGCTACTTAGCCCTGAAAATTGCATTTTGCGTCTATATACATTATATCACCGGAACTTGCATTTGCACAACTATACAACCCGAAATAAGAAGTTTTGACCTTTGACGCAATTTATTCACCAAAACCATAATTTCGGCGAAAACGAGGGGTTAGGATATCCTTCCCTCAGCTGGGCCTGATGTGCTGGGTTCCTCTTGTTTTAAACTCCTTGTTGTGCTTATGGAAGGAAGTTGGGTAGGGCATTTGAGAAGTCGTATCAGACCACCCGAGTCCAGCCCCAAAAGGCTTTTCATGGCAAAAATTGTCCAGGGGTTGAGGGTGTGAAATAGGTTTCATACGGGTATGCGTAGACAAATCAGTCATTTAGGGCCGTATAAACTGGAAATTTATATAAAAAATAATGAAATGTGAACACTTACTGCTCCATTTTACATCCTGGAAGGAAATGTTGAACCCTGTTCGTCTGTCGTTATTTTCGACGTACAAGTACGAACTTATTTCGAATTTGCCAAGAGCCTCCGATGCATCCGTTTGTCCTACCAGGATCTCTGGACTGCTGCACACTGAGAAAAAAAAATACAAAAAACCAGATTTCATTTTCCCGTCGGTGGTGGAAAATGGTGGGGTAGGGGGTTGATACGACAGACAGTGAGAAAAATATACCAAAACACTGCGGTGTTTCTGACTGAATGATGGACCCACCATTCACCACTAAAAAGGGTCTTTTTCCTACTCAAATTCAGAAATAATGAAGAGATGAATACTGTGGTGACAGAAAAATTACTATTACGGGTCCAGCAGAACAGTTTTAATGCTAGTTAATTCATTGTTAAAGTAGATCTTTTCGAGCTTATGTAAAACTGCATTTAAGTAAACTGCCAACGGAATTGGGACGAATATCCAAAGTTGACTAAGTTGATAGGTAAAATAGCGAATACTTTTCAAATGGGAGAGCTCTTACAGTCGAGTAGTACGATAAGCATTGAATTATTGTTTTTTGTCGACATCTGCACGGTGCACAGCACGTATTACAATGGTGTATGACCGTAATAAATACATTGAACGTTCAGTGTAACTTCGTGTTAGTTTCATCGCACTCAAAAACACTCGATTCCGTAACACTAAGACGTCAAAGCTATACAAATGACGACAACCCCCAGAATTTCGTTGTTTATAAGATTTTTTAATACGAATTCGGCCCCTCAAAACCCAGGTGAGAGATAAATGTGCACGTGCGGTGAAACAAACAGGCAGATGCATATCCGACCTGACAAATTCGACCCTTTGAAATCCGGAAAAAAGCTGATAATCGTACTATCGTTATCGTTTAACTATACAGCAACTTACAAACATTGTGAGGAACTCTTGTTTAATAATTATAATTATGAGGAATTATAGCTCTCGTGCAAGGTTATGTCTTGGGTGCGCCCTATAGAGCTAATTTTGAGTATTTTAATGGACTTTCCAAGATATTCAAACGTTTAAAAAAAGAACTTGCGAAATGCTTGAATTAATCATTAAAATTAAAGCTTTTCCCCCAAAGAATTCTCCTCCGAATAACCTTGTTAGGTAGTGCTGCTAGGTAGTCAATGAAAATGCGGCCTGCGAGAATTGACCTCCCACCTCGATTCTAGGGTTGATAAGAGCCAAAAGCGAGTATCCTTAAGGGGGAGTTGCACATGTGTTTCCTCGACCCCCCTCCAATCATACCTCGCCTACTCCGCGTTACGGAAATTACCGCCGTATTTCTGCACCAATCGTGGACTTCAAGGGCTCATTTAAATCTCCAGGAAATTCCGCACAAGCGTACGATCTTGCTTTCCTAAATAAGTCGTCGAAAGAGTGTGAACTTTCAAGGTAAAAGTTTGAGTGCGTTTTACAGTTATTTTAGGGATGAAATATGAAAAAGGAAGATCGTACGCTTGTGCGGAATTTCCTGAAGATTTAAATGAGCCCTTGAAGTCCACGATTGGTGCTGATATACGGCGGTAATTTCCGTAACGCGAAGTAGGCGAGGTATGATTGGAGGGGGCTCGAGGAAACACATGTGCAACTCCCCCTTAAGCCTGATACGCGGCGAGTGGGCTGAAGGCCTTGAGGTAGATATGTGGTCCAAGCTACCCGCGTCATCAAGCTCGTTTTATAAATTTGACAGATCTTCGTTCTCTAGATTTACTCACTAGTTCACGAAAGACCGCGGATTTCCAGTGCAACCCCGACAGTTATTTTTGAAACAGGCTAGCCTATATTTCCCATAGTTTCTTCTTTAAGCCACATTTTGCTGCTTTCAGCTTTCCCTAACCTTGAGAGGGGGGGGGGCAGCTGCTCTCCCCGGCCTCCTATCTGCGATGCGATGCTCATGGGTAGATGCTTTCCATAACAATGTATTCACGGGCTGTTAAGGTGCCAAATAGTCAGTCGGAAGACAAACGAATTTTCGGGCTAAAAAAAAGCTTTGGGGGAAAAAATAATGTCCGCCGTTATATCCAAATCCTGAGTTTCTGGAGCAAGTAGCCTGCTTATGGAGTGAAAAATTCACAGCAGTCATTTTCTGGTCTGAACTCATGCAATTATCCTCCACAAACACCAATCTAATATTCAAGCAGAAAACAAGCAACTAAATCTGGCTCATAACCCATGGGTAATCCGGCGTAGAATATGATTGGTTTGGATAACAAACGTTTGTTCCGGCCCAGAAACCGCAAATTATTGGGCCATAAAACTGATTATTTAACTCCCAAAGACTGCCTATTAGACTGTGAAAGTTGGCATGAGTCCGCGAAATTCTTGGGGGATAAGAACTCCAAAGACGCCTTAATGGAGGAGCCACAAAAAAAAACCCGGCTGGGAGTAGGCAAAAGGGAAGAAATTGCCAATAGTGTCCTTGGAACCTCCATCAGAGCCGAACAGCGGGGGACTGGCGGCCACTCGATGACGTTACCGCGGAAACCGGCTGCATTGTTCAATTAAGTACGGAGCGAAGGACTCATTAGCTGCGTCCATATTCCATAAAAAATAACTAAAAATTCGTCAAAATCGCCCACCGCAAATTTCTAAGGAAAGGGGCCAATTTGTTTCATTTCAGGCTGTAACCTGCTGCATTTCACGGTTTAGCATGGTTCAAAGGACTCATAAACCAGGTCTGGCTCAAATCGGTAACTTCGAGAAAATTACTGTAAAATTTGAGAAGGTGACCATTTGGGAGGTTGCTTCGATTACGTTTTTGCGAAGAGTCCAAGTCAGTGAATGTGGCATGGCAATTGACAATATATTTTGAAAACTGCCAGAGTAGCCTGGAAACGGACAAAGTGACCTGGCAACTGACAAAGTGGGCAGAATATTAACTTCCTTCCTTTTTTTCCACCTAGGATTAGCTTTTCATTATATATTGCTTTAAAAAACGCGCATGTTCCCTCTAGACACAATAGTTTTCACCACAAAAATGAGTTTTCGTCGCCAATCCCACATTAACTGTCAGTTTTACCCCTCAAAAAGACCTTAAAATTAACTAAGTGGGCGGGAAACTGGCAAAGTGACCTAGAAACTGAACTGACAACGTATACCTACCCTGAAAACTGACACAAGAGTTTTGACAGCAAAATTAATTTTCTGCCACAAATTCCACGGACATGGTTATTTTTATCCTCAAAAACGGACATAAATCGCCTGGAAATTAATAAAGTGGACAGGAAAGTGACAATTTGGAAGCTGACTAAGTGGTCTGGAAACTGACTCATTGACCTAGAAACTGGTGAGAGACCTTAAAACTGACGAAGCCGGTGATCTGGAAACTCCTCCCCCCTTCCTGTTTTACAAGGAAATCACTTATAATTGTATTTTGCTTTAAAAAAACAACAACAAAAAACCCCGCGAACTAGAAAAGTTTTTTTTTTGAAAGAAGAAAAACTTTCATTGTATTATAATACATTGGAGCTGTGATCCGACTAACATTGGTAGATTGGTTGAATATAATTCACGCGGCACTTGACGAGTGATGGGTGTCCATTGACACGCCTCACTCAATTGATTTTGTCTTATGTCTTCACTATTTGGATGCAAAATTAGTTAGGTTTATCACAGATAGGTT
Source organism: Corythucha ciliata (assembly GCA_038030265.1). Classification (NCBI taxonomy): domain Eukaryota; kingdom Metazoa; phylum Arthropoda; class Insecta; order Hemiptera; family Tingidae; genus Corythucha; species Corythucha ciliata. The sequence continues at coordinate 26,917,978 of CM075939.1, forward strand.
TTTAGTTATCACAGAGCAGGTTTCAATTATCACAGGTCCTTTTGTTGTGGAGTAGCATCATAGTTCATCCCAATAAGTCGGTTGTTCTTTTTCTCTTGAGCGTTCTTCTGTCACGAGTAGGTGGTGTATTGTTGGCTAGATATTGGAGTTCTATGTTTTCGTGGGATTCGAGCGCTGTGAAGTGTCGGTGGCTGCTGTTCTTAAGAATTTCGTTGACCAATGGGATATCGAAATCCGAGTGCAGTGTTGAATTTCGTATGTACCATGGTGCTTTAGTAATAATTCTAAGGATTCGGTTTTGTAGTCTTTGCACTTTTTTAATTTGGCTGTTCGATGCTGTTCCCCATATTTGACATCCATACGTCCAAATAGGTCTTATGAGTGATGTGTATATTAGGCGTTTTGTCTGAAGACCTAGTGCTGTACTTCAAAGAAGCGGCTTCAGTATGCACATTCTTGCACGGGATTTCTTGACGGTCAAATTTAAGTGGTCATGCCACGTTAGTTTCTTATCCAGTGTCAATCCCAAGTACCGTACGTGGTTTGATTCAGGAACGATAGTCCCGTTCATAGAGATCGGATGCTGCGTGACTTTTAAGCGGTTTGTGAATTTGACAACGGTGGATTTCGAAGCATTTATTTTGACTCTCCAGTGCTTAGACCATGTTTCAATTGTATCGGCATGTAGCTGCAACATCTGGCTCGATCGTTCACACTTACCTTACTTTTACTTGTTACTTTTAGCTAGCACGGCGACATCATCAGCGAACATAGCTGTAAGGATATCTGGATTGTTAGGAAAGTCGCTGACATAGATGAGGTAGAGAATGGGGCCAAGGACGCTACCCTGCGGTACCCCAGCGTTAATTGCGTGCGATCTGGATTTCGCGCCTCCGTAAGTGACACTGTAGGTTCTTCCGGATAGATAAGATTTGATGATCCTGAAGTAGGTGTCAGGTAGATGTGGTCTGAGTTTTAGCAGCAGTCCGCTATGCCAAACCTTGTCAAACGCTTTTTCATTATCGATGCACAATCCCATACAAACATGTTTTTCTTCGTACGTATTCAGTATTTTGTCGACTACCCTGTGAAGTTGTTGAGTGCATGAAAGTTTGGAACGAAAACCGAACTGCGTTGATGGTAGTATCGGTTCGAGGAGGGTCAGAAGTCGTGATAGGAGTAATCTTTCAAAGACTTTGGAAAGAAGTGAGAGCAGGCTAATAGGCCGGTATCCTTGAATGCTTTGGCTGTTTTTTCCTGGTTTGGGAATCATTATGATCATTGCATGCTTCCACTTTGAAGGATAGTACGCTAAGCGAATGACGGCGTTGTAGATCTGGGTTAGCAGAACTAGGCCCTTTCTAGAGAGTGCTTTTAGGAGCGGTTGTACGATTTGGTCTTCGCCGGGTGCCTTTTTTGTGGGGGAGTGATTTATAATATCACGAACTTGTGAGGGCATGAAGAGGGGTGGAAGAGGTGATGACTGGAGAGGTTCGTTCATTTGATTTTCAACTGTTTGGCAAAAAACGGGGTCGTTTTGAGGGTTGGGAGAGAATTGATTGGATAAACTGTTTGCGAAGGCATGTACTTTCTCTTCTGGAGTCATTAACCAATTATTATTAATTTTTAGTGGAGGAATATTCTCTCTTCTTTTCGTTAGCGCTTTAGTCTTACTCCATAGAGATCCGTCCGTTTTTGCTACAAAAATGTCGCCCCGTCCTTTTAACCATCCGTGCCACTGGATAAAGGTCGATTCACACACATCAGTGCCGTGAACGGGACGAGCCCCGTCCGGCAAATAAAATATTATTCTCAGTGGAAATTGAAGGTCACGTCCCTGACTCGTGCCGGATATGTATGAACGAGCCTCTCAATTCTCATATGAGAATAATATCTTAACCTCATACCCCGTCCGTGTCGCTCGTCCCGTTCACGGCACTGATGTGTGTGAAAATAGATCTTAATGGCCCCGTTGTAAAACTCAAAAAATTGCTCAGCACTTGGTTAGCACTTGATGAGGTTTTGTTTTCAACACAATGAAAAATAAGAGGGAAGGATTAATCGCAATTAATCGTGCTATAGTTTTACAACGGACCCAATGTTTGGTCCAAAACTGATAATTTTGACGATGAAACTAAATCCTTGGTCTACAAACTTCAATTCCACCCATTAAACGAAAACTGAAAAAAATGGCCTCGCTATCTGTACATTACTTCATACTCATACTTTTTGACCATGCAAGCGTCCATTTTGGTCTGGAAACAAACAGTAAGGAGCCAAACGGCACATTATAGTCAGTATTTGTGATTTTTCGGGTCGGACAAAAGATTCTGAGCCATGCAGTCATATTTTTGGGTCACATGCCCATAAAAATCAGCTTTCTCTGGGCAAAACAATTCAATTTTTTGGAACAGTCAGGATGTTGTGGCCTGAATTTGGAATGGATAGCAGGGTAAGAGTATTCGCAGGGGGCGACTGCCACGTCTGGGAAAGCGAAGTTTTCTTTTTCACTAACTTTACTAGGGCTAGTTGGAAGATGCTTTAGGCGTAAAGGCGCAAGCTTTCATTATTATTACTGCTATGGTCTTTAAATCAAAGCCCTCAGAAAATGATAATCCTCGCCTCCTATCGTCACAAATAGAGGCGTAAAGCCTCTATTTTCACGGTATGTATTGACATGATTGGACTGCAAAGAAGTGAAGGGTTGCGGAGACCTCTTGAGAAAAAGATGAACCCAATTTCCCTTCGATCTGCTGTATATAAGGACGTTCCTTTCAAACATAATTTTCATACTAATGATAACGAGACCAGTCAGATCGCAGTTTCTTCTACAAATTTCATCAATAAGGCGGTACGAATTGGGGGAATTTAAACTTTTTTCGCATATTTATTGGAAGGATAGTAGTTCTATCCCATTTTTAATCGATCCAGTCATTATAGACTAACTAAGTCAAGAGCACTTTGAGCAGTTACAGGCTAAAGGAACCAGGAAAGAATGAAATGAATTCCAGGCCGAAGGTGAACAATAAGGAAAAATACCAACCTGAGGAATTTTTGAAGTGGCGAATCATCATGCAAGCTTCCTGCGAGGCGTTCACGGTAGGGTTCTGAAATTTGACAAATAAAATTGACTCTTCCTCCGTTTTTCCACCGAAACGCGAACATTTTATCTTACCTGGTGAATGCAAGACACGTTCCGGTTGAAGCAAAGACCGGACCTGGGAAGGTTCTCTCGGAGGTAGCGAACAGTCGACGAGGAGAACGGGGCGAGGGTCGACTGGACAACCGAAGGGACACCACCTCCGATAAGAAATAATTCGACGAGAAGGAAGAATTTCAGAAGTGACACAAGGCGAATGTTCGGGAAGTCGAACTCTTTTACTATTGAGGAATGCATTCTGCTCGCGAGTTGTACATAGCGGCGTCATGTCCACCTCAACAACATGCACGAGGCTGGTGTAAAACGTAAATTTTTATTTAAAACGTAAAATTTCCGTGTTTTCCTTCTACTTTTTCCCCCCACACTTTCCGGGTTCGACGGGCAGTCGTGTACGCGTACCCTATCACTTCAAACCCGGTGGGACAACAGGAACATGACAGGGAAGGGAGATGAAATGAGGCCCGAGGTTCGAAAATAAAAGGAAAACTAAAAAAAGAAAAATTGTATGTGGGGGAGAAACAGTGTCAACTTGAACCGCGTGTTACATTGTCACGTACGGAACTATGCCATCTCGAGCGAGTGACGACCATAACTAAAGCGAACGACTTGTTCAAGACTTCAAGGGAAGACTTTTCCCATATGATGTTGACCAGGGGGTGGTGAGAGTTGGTGGCGGGAGTTCCCAGTTCCCACCACTTAACACGTTTGACCCACCCCTCCACGAAGTCCCTCTTGTTTTCAAAAACGATTAGCGTCTAGCGTCAATGGAAGGGGTTCAATGAATCTATAACCATCAATTTCAGGTTTTCGGTTAAACGGCGAGAAAGAATTGAAATTACGCGCCTTGATATTGATATATTGCTTCTTAAAGTTCTTAAAATGCCTTAGGCCCCTTTTACACGAGTATGTTTTTTTATCAAAGTAGCCATTTTGAAAAAAATTCACAGATGTTTCCTGCCTCAAATTGTCTGTTTGTGATCAGATTGAACATATTTTTGAACAAAAAACTTACTCGTGTAAAATGGGCCTTAGAACAGTATGCTAAGGAAATGGTTAGGATTTGACTGCTAACAAAACCAATTTCGTAGTGTTGGATCGCTCAAAACCCAAATATCGCATAATAGCTCTCTCTTAGCTCAAAAGTTCTAACCACAAAATCGTCCCGACCAAAAAGTCTCTAATCGCAAAACATTCCAACCAAGAGAAAAAGCTCTGACCACAAAAAGCCCTTACACACAAAACTTAACCACGGAAAGATTGAACCAAAAAAAGATTTAACCTGCAAAATATCTTGGCTATAAAGTGTCCAACAACAAAAATATTGCCAATGAAATGATTGAAATCGAAAATCGAACCACTAAAAAGCCTCCAAGAAGGTATACCCATAAAAAGCTTCAATCACAGATGGGTCTAACCACAAAAAGTGCACACAAAAAGTGCTGACCTCAAAATCTTCCCACCACAGGACCACAGCAACGTCCTACACTTTCCCTGGACATGTCCTACTTTTTTTTTAGTGCCCGGGCTCATTTTTCAGGTGTCCGGGGAGAGGTCTAAATTGTCCTCTAGCCTTTTTGTCCAATCTCTCGGGATCTACTAAGGCCTATTCATACACTACACTCCTCAACACGTTTCACGTTCTCCTTTTTATACTAAAGCCGCAACTTTCCATGGCCCCGTTTCGGCCTAACGGTTTACGGTTCTTATCAGCCCTGAGGTGAGCCGGGTCTCATCCCTGACACGATTTTGCCAGGTCAGGTCGAGCACCAGGGACGGTGAGCTCGTAGCGCACGGTCCACTCGTAGAACGGAAATTAAATTAGCACAAAAAAGAACCGTCTGCAAAGTCCACAGGAAAACAGTAAGCTGTCCAAATCGTTGTAAGACTATAGGTACCCATTGCACCCTATATAGCTGGAAGCCAGGGCCGTTGAGAGAAAATCCGGGCCCAGGCGAGCTTCAAAATCGGGCCCCTCAAATAAACAGGCAAAAACCTGAATGCATTCACGTACGAACTGTTATGGTGATTTTTGATGCTGTGTATACGGTGTACTGTACATGACAACTACACTTGATAATTTATTATCATGAATTTGAATTTGAGAACTTGAGTTTTTCTAGTTTTCTGAGCAGCAAAGTTTCTAATATACAGATCCAGTCAAAATCCAGCTTTCTCGCCAAATGAGGTTTGACTGGCGGGGAGGGCGGGGTTTGGCGCTAAGGGCAAAGCCCTGAAACACGTTAATGTTAAGAGCACGAACGATGAATATCGTTCACACTTGGCAGAACGATAAAAACCTCCAGCACTTATGACGTGATCAAGACCGCAAGGCGAGACCGTGTGAATTATTGTTTTTTTTTCTCACGTTTAGACTTGAGATATAGCAAAATTGTTCCCCATTGCACTCCACGAATGATCGCATTTTCTAAATTTTTGCCGTAAATTTACTTTTTTTCGCATTCAACCATTTAGCGGTTTTTAACCATTATAAATATTATTAGTTTTTAAGCCATATAACTTGATTAATGTTATATTTTTAGGGTTTTGGCTTAAAGTAGAAGAAGAAAAAAGCCAAAGCCCTAAAAATATAACTTTAACCATTATAGTTGCGAATTAGTACTTTTACTGCAATTTATCATCAAATATCTCTTTTCTCACATTCTATCAGAGAATTATAGCACTATTTTCTACAGGAATCATCAGCGCTTCTCCTTCATTTTAGCCACTGTAATCTACTGTAATGAATAAACAATTATTTATTCTTCAAGTATACGTACAGCTCACAATTCTATCCTGCATAACATCATGAGCAATTATTTATTGTTAATTTATAAACTATTATTAGCAAGATTTCCCCATTTTAGCAGCGAACTTGCGCTTTTTCTTAATTTTTGTCATGAATAAGCGATTTTTTTCAATTTTGTATAAAGATTAGCGCTTTGTCTTTATTTCAGCCGTCAATGAACCAATTGGCTAATTATCTCAGTGTTTTTGATGAGATATTTTGTGAATTTTTTTCTCAATTTTAGCTGTGAATTAACGATGTTTCTCACTTTGGGTGAATTGGCCCTTTCTCTCAATGAGCGCTCAATATTTCTCTTAATCAAATAATATCTTAATGTAGAAGAAGAGTGGAAATGAACTGCCCAGAGTAGAATTTTACGCAAATGGACAACGCTGATTCAAGGTCACAACACTATCAATCATACAATACGGTGCCTCAAACCAATGAGCTGGAACTGATAATTTTCAGGCCCTGCCTAGGCTGAGAGTTGAGCGCCGGTGTGCCTAAGTCACACGCAGCTTTGAAAACTTTTCCAATTTTTTAGGAAATAAAATCTTGTCGCTAAGTTCCCTTACAAAAAGTTTAATATGAGGGAAAATTATATTAAAAAATTATTACAAAAAGAGCGATTCCGAAAACCGACTTTATGTAAGGCCGCTCGAGGGGACGTACAAAGCCGGCCCGGCCAGGCCGGCCGAAAACCGTTGCACAATTTTACCGATACCGAATCGAGCGCCTCAGGTAAGAGTTAAATCGACTGGGGGAGGGGGGACTTCTCATCAACCCTCTTATATCATGCTACATCTTTTAAGCCCCCCCACCGAGAGCATCGTCAGGCAAATTGGCTCACAGTCTGATTCAAACCAATTATGCGCGTTATTTGTCACTTTAAAAACTCATTGTCATTTTCAATCTTTTAATACAAACGCGAGTTTCGCGGACACTCGCTCTTTCCAAACTTTAGGCGGATTTGTCTTTCAAGTTTGCTCTTTCAAAAATCAAATTTCGTAGAACTTGCTCTTTCCAAACCAAATGTCGTGGGTTCTGCTCTTTCAAACCCTATTTCGGAATGCGCTCTTTACTCAGAACCCCTATTCCGTGGACCTGGTTCCTTCAAAATCCAAGTTCTTGGCTTTGTATCTTTATTAACATCAGATTCACGGGCTCGGTTTATTAAAAAACTAAAATTAGGCAAAACACGAACAACGGAAGAAAATGTTGTTATTAGATTTTCACCCCCCCTCCTCTTTCATTTGCAGGAGATTTTTGCTCTTCCATAATCAAATTTCTCTGATTTGGCACCCTCCAAACACAATTTCATGGATTTTTGTAGTTTCAAACCACAAATTCGCGTATTTTCTCACTTTTAAAATCAAAATTTTAATGCAATCAGTTTCGCAGGTTTAGTGAATTCAAAGAGCAAAATTTGGCTCTTTCAAAAACACAAATTCTTGTGCTTGGCAAACTCAAACCCAAAATTTTGTCATTTTGGCTCTAAAAACTGTACAAGTTTTGTGGATCTTTCAAAACTCAGCTTCGCGGATTTGCTCCTTCAAAATACAGTTGACAGATATTTGCTATACTAAAACACTAATTTCGGTGATTTCGCTCTTTCTGAAATAAATTGCAAAGGTTTGGCTAGTTCAAAAAATTATCCACGGAAAAACAAACATTAACTTTGCCCTTTCAACGCCCACTTTGCCGCCGATTTTCGGTCTTCCATAACCGAATATGTCACAGTTTCTTCTCCAAAACCGAATTTTGATATTAATGAAAATAATAATTGATATATTAATTTTGAATATTGATTGCAGAGAAACGAGCCACCATGCTTCGATTCAGCACCAAAAACAACTACAGAAACGACATATGAAACGACTTCATCACTAAATGCGACTAAATGTAGGGCATGAGGATTTTAATAAACTAATCAAGCCGAAAACAACGTTTTTTCGAACAAATTAAGCCATAACTCGAGGAGTGACCAGCCCACGGACTTGGGGCTGATTTTTATCGACTCAGTACACACAACTGCATAAGATTAGTCACCTCGTTTGGGCAATTTTTTTCATCTCTCTAGGGGTGAGTTGACCAACGTCTACCCACCCTTAAAAATAGGTTCACCACCCCGTATCGTTGCAGACTCTTCGAATCATCAAAGTATACATCAAAAGGAATTTTTTAAGCCACATTCAACATTGAGCCGAATTTTGCCGCTATTCTGGCTTTATTTCTTGTACTAATCAGATACACGCGAAATTTTTTTTTTGAGTGCAGCCGATGTCCGCGAAATGATTTCCAAAGCCACGTGTCCACTGAACGCGCATTGTTCGCGAACAGGGTTTGCAAACGTTTGCGAACATGATGTGCGTGCAGTGGAAACAACCATTCGCGGCGCGCATTGTTCGCAAACACTTAAATCGTGTAAATTCTTGTTTCCACTGAGCGCGCATTGTTCGCGAATAGGGGTTTTTGTTTGTGCGCGGGGCTGATCCACTTGTGACGGGTTTTCTACAAATAATCGAATTTGTGTTTGTTGCGAGCCCAAAGGGAACACGTTTCTTGAGCGCAAAACTCTTTTCCCATCAGGCGCAGTGCTAAAGAAGACCCCTGCTCAGTGCTCATGCTATTCGGCTGCATTGGACCTGAGGGGAAAGCGGCGGTCATATTTTCCTTGACAAAGCGGATAGTTTCAGGCCAGCACTGATGCGTGCGTGAATAGGCCTTTATGCTCGGCATTTTTTAGCGGGCACATTGTATGCGTTACCCACCGAACTCCGAGTGGTGTGTGTGGGTACTCGCTACTTTTCGTACTCAGGGATGCACCGCTTCTTGTCGATGTTGTGCAACTGTGCAACTATACAACTACCGAGCCAAGTATTACCAGGTGCGATGAACCTCAGTTTTCTTTGCTTTGGTTTTTCCTCATCCCTTCTTCATATCTTCCCCGCTTCCTAATCGGCTGACGAAAAAAAAAGTACCACCGCCCTCACATGTCATCAGATCTCGACCTTTGGCATGTTGGCACTCACAACACAAACCCTAGGTGCCACCGAGGTCAAAATCTCAAATTTGTTTTAACTACTGGTGCGGGGGGAAGTACTAGTAGTTAAAATAAATTTGAGGTTTTGACCTCGGTGGCACCTAGGCTATGTGTATGTCAAGACAAAAACTCAGCCGGTCAATATGGGCAAGACACGTGGTTTGAAGACTTCCAGTAAGACGAAAAGCTGCGGGAGTCGCTTGCTACGTCATGAAAAGACACGTCCAACAGAAGATCTCTCATACGGGGAAACTCCTTTTCATACCATGGTAAGAAAGAAACCATCAGACGTGGCCATTTCGGAAGCCCATCGTATTCGCCGAAGAACAGAAACTGTACAGTTTTACCCAAAAATACCTTCGTATATAGGATTGGAACTCATTAACTGACTCGTATTGGATCTCATTAACCAATAGTTCGAGAGCCGGTGACAGTCCCATTCAACCGAAAGAACATAGTCATGAAACTTGTCACATTTTGATAGATGTTGTGGATCTGTATACGAATATGAGCGTCGGCCTGGGGTATTTACCCTCGGTGGCCAGTAAATTTCTCTAAATTTGGTGCGAGATGAAGTCGAATTGCGCATTAGTGTTGTAACTTGTCTCATTCGCTAGGGATTTTGTAAAAAGCTGAATACGGATAAGACCGTCTACCTGGAGTTATTTTTTAATGTGGTTAACTGGTCGTTAGTTAGTTTATCGTAAACAGTTAATCCCTAACAGTTAATTGTTATTTAGCCCATCCCTAATTATTGAAACTGAATTTGAAATTTGAGTAAGTAATTCAGTGCTTGGATAATTGATCCTAAACTGAAAATAACCTCCAACTCCGGCATTGAGCCTCCGCTGCTGCAGTGAGAACGACGGCTTGTCATCCATTTTAACGAGTGCTAGCACTGGAGGATTTCTGGAAAGTTGGTGTCTTTTTATGAAACATCGTGTATTTTGTCCAATAAAATATCGAAGTACAACTGCGACTTCCGATTTAAATTCTCGAAGAGCCGGGTTTCATCCGTTCTTAAATCTGGTATAAGCTGACTGGAATTTTTTGCTCTTATAGGACTGATGACACCCACATCCCGTGTCTCCTCCTTGCCGTTTCTTTTCAAGTTCCGTAAAAATTAATGCCGAGGCAGTACAATTAGCAACCTGTGATAAAGGTGCCATGCTCGAATAGAGTAAAGCAACCAAACCTCAAAACCGATAAATTCAATACGAGTGAACGTGAAGTGTTTTGAACTTGAACTAAGTGTTTTGTTGCCATGCGTGGATAAAACTGTTTACTAACATTTTTAAACATTTGTAAACGTTTGCAAACCCTGTTCGCGAACATTGGCCAAAACACGTTCCGAGGTGTTTCGGTAGCTTTTTTCATCGCGATGAAACCTTTCTGCCCTCTCTTTTTCAAAGTTTTGATAAAAGTTCAACGATGGTTGACAACAAAATGAAGGAAAGGAATATTATTAGTTTTTAAACCATACCACTTGATAAATATTTCTTTTTTAGGGGTTTGGCTTATTGCAATAAGCCAAAAGCCTAAACATAAAATATTAATGAAGAAAAGGAAGTTACTAACGCTCCGGCTTTGATAACGGGGAGGTGAAAACTCATAAATCAACGATGCAAAACTCCAGTAAGCACTTAATTCTACACTTCAGCGTTTGAACACGAGCCCCCAGTTTTGCAACGCAACCATTGTTTCCGAACGTTCGCAAACGTTTGCGAACAATGCGCGTTCAGTGGACACGCGGCTTAATGAAGCAAAATCTACCAAAATGACTGTTTCGAAGAGCCAACCCCGTGAAATGTGGTCTTTGGGCGAGCGATTTTTTTCTTTCATGTGACGAAACATAAAAATTTGGATTTTTTTGAGAGCCAACCCCGCGGTAGTGATTTCCGAAGGAGTGGAATCCGCTAATTCGGGATATGCATGGTCCAAATGTGCAAATTTTTGGTTTTTGAGCGACATTGGTCTTTTAAAAGAGCGAAACCCACAAAAATGGTTGTGTGAGCTTAATCCCGTGAAATAATTTTTCACGGAGCAAAATTGAAATTAGTTTGGTTAGTTTGCAAGAGCCAAATTCGCGAACTTTGTTTTTTAGGAGGGCGAGTAATCAGACGCTAAAGTTTTTAAAGCGCCAAACACGCGAAATTTGGATTTTTGAGGGATGGACATGTTTGAGGTTCGCTCCTTGCCCTACCCCTGGTCACCGAAACGCTACCCAAGAAACGTTGGTTAGCCACGGAACTGGAAATTTCCATGTTTCACAGTCTCAGTAAACACTTCGGCTAAAATGCAAGTTTTTTTTTTCGTCTACTCGCGCAATAGTCTGAGTCTGAATCAAAATTAAGAGGGCTTTCGAGATGAAATTCAGATTCTATGCCAATTAGCGGTTCGACTGGAAAGTCGGACTCTGGGCTAAACTGTGAGTTGTCTGGGTTAAAGGTGGGTGTCACGCTTATAAAACTCACTGTTTGATCCTGAAACTAGAATTTTTGTCTTTGTAACTCAATTTTGAGGCTAAATGTGCCACACGGTCAATTTTGCCTCGTGAAATTTGTGTTCCGAATATTAGTATGTTTTTGATATTAGAAGCTGACTATTCGGCCCAATATTGGGGGCTTCTTCGGCCAACGAGGAATTCCAACGAGGAACCACGAAAGCTATCAATAATTGATCAGGTAACTCTCGCCTCAGCCCGTCAAACAGCCTAATTGACTCTAAATGATGCCTATAAAGCGTTGGGGTTACGTCATTGTCTGGCTAATTGCCCGCGTCTAACCAAAATAGAACTTTAACAATGTAAAAACGGTAAAAACGCAAATAACTTTTTATTATTATTATTATAATTATTATTCTTTATTTTTTACAGCGAACGCAACCACAGCCATTAATAACTTTAAGTGTCTGGTTCTTGGAACTCGCGTAATTTGTTGTAACATTGATGATTTATTAGTAATCAATCAATGAAAATAAGTACAACAGTACAGGAAAGAACCTCAATCAAGAAAGTTATACTTCAAGAAAGAATAAGGTAAACAAGTACCTAAATAAAAAAATTATCCTAACACAATTAATTTTAAATGAAAGTTGTTCGTCAAGAAAATAGGAACAAATACGAAATATACACAAATGAAAGTAAGGCAAAGTCGGTACAGTAAAAAAGTATAAAACAACGCGTCTTATGTGATCAAAGACGCAACGTTTTCCCTACTCAAAAACTTTGGATTTGTTTCAGGTAGGCAGATCCTGAAAAAACAAAAACCAACGATATAGTAGCGCCACAGAAAGCGTCGCAATTCAATGTTTCGCGAACCAACCTAATGAAAATCGTGAGCACCGCTGTACAACCAGCGAATAAAAGGAACGAGTACTGGCCCATAAGTTTCATCAGTTCCAGGAATGTCATACCGATGATAAAATTACTCGACCAGTTGCACACGCAACCGAGGGCCATCGCTGCCGGCCTTGGGCCAACGTCGAACAGTTCTGTAAGAGCGAGGCCCGCGGGGAATCGGTTGAATAAGATGATTGGGTGGGTGGGGGAATAAATCGACCAACCTGAACCGATGAAATATGGAATGGGGCCGAGGGCTAAACAATAGGACATAACGTAGCCCAGAACGGCGACGATTGACACGTAAGAGAGCCATGCGAATGTTTGCTGAAAAAGGCGATCATTCGTCATAAATATGGTTTAGAGGGAAGAAGCCAAATTGTTTTACCATGTACGTTATAGTGAAAGAGAGTAAAACTAAAAAGAATGTGGACAGCGTGCAACTTAGTATTGTCATCACTCGTCGTCGACTACCGCTAATGACGGGTGTTATTAGAGCGGCAAAAACCAAATTGATGAGACTAGCTGAAAGACTGGCGTACTGTGCACCCGTTTCAGACAGTCCCGCAGATCTGAAGATGCTTACTGAATAGTAGAACACCTAGGAAGTAAACGATTTTTAGAAACATTTAAACTTCGTTTTTTTAGTGAAACTTTACAGCATTGATTCCACTGAATTGTTGACCAGCGTGGAGAGCGCATACCAATGCGAGATTCAGGCGAAGCGAACGACTTTTAAGAACTTTCCAAATGTTCCAAGTTATACCAGAGGCCGAGTCGACAGTGGATTTTTCGTCCAATTCGGCCACAACAATCTCAGGGGGTAGCTGTCGGAGAAGACACAGTTCTAAGGGAGACAACAAAATTCTAGTGAACATTGTCTTCAGATTTAAGCGCAGTCGTGTTAAGGACTTACGATGAATAGCTTGCTGCTTTAGCCCACATATGCTTAATAAATACTTTGGACTTTCGCAAAGCCACGGAATTGCGGCAGCTGCCAGAATGATTAAAATGACATAGAACCCTAGGAGCCAGTTCCATAGATCTTCGTTGCCTGGTACACAAAAATTAAGTAACAAAAGAATGTAGCGATACAAAATAGTTTGTCTCTTACCCAAAACGTAAGGAAGGCCTAAAAACTGTGAAAGAGCGACACCAAAATTGATACCAATAGGGCAAAACATGCCTGTCGCTCCTCTCAGATTGGTTGGCGCGAGTTCGGTTAGGTACATTGGCATGACGCTCGTCACGAGTCCTGGAACCGGTACAAGATGTAGTGAATTAAATATATAAAGGGTGGTGGCGGTGAAGAATGCCGTAAATACCTGCCGAAAATCCGCAGAGAATTCGCCCTATGAGTATGATTTCGATTGAATTGACGTATTTACTAGAAATGAACATTATTGCGGCAATCAACGGAAGGAGTCCACCCACAATGATCGTGCCCTTTCTAGAAATGATAAAAAAAAACGCATTAGTGTTTCGCCCTTTGACCATTTTTTGTGCCATTTACCGGCCAATTTTATCGGCAACGACGCCACCTGCGAAAGAACCGATCATGGCACCGATTAGAAAAATTGATACAATGCACGACCAGACAGTGTCGAGGGAGCTACTGTTGGCTTCCCAGTCGTACCGCGATATCATCGTCTCGTTGCACCATTGTTTGATGATCTGAAAATACATTGTTCGAGAGAAACGATAGACAAGTTTGTAAAACGGAACAGGCGGGGGGACAATTACAGCCGCTGGAGTGTTGACAACTCCGATATTGAAGCCGACTGGAATCGCTGAGCCGACAAATGTAGCGAAACACGCGAGCGTCAGTCTCCATGTCCATCTTCCCTCCTGTAAAATTTCGAAAGAAACGTTTGGTCAAGAAATTGTATTCTGGAGCCAAAACATGTCTATTTTTTCAGCGGATTTTGTGAAAAATGAAGATTTAACTTGAAAATGGATGCTTATATGTTCTTGAAAAAGAGACAATTCTATCTGCAACAAAGGCCGGAAAAGAGGCAATTTTGTCCCCTCTTATATGATTTTTTCGACCCATAGTTAGGGTCACCAGATTTTTCCGAAAGAAGGATCCAAATTTTATAATAGCGAAGAAGAAACATTATGGGGGAGGGGTTGTTGGGATTGATGGGGGGAAAAGGACTGCCACTGATTCTAATTAGGACATGATCAAAATTACCAAAACACAAAATTGGCTTTTGAAGGAGCCAAAATACAAAATTGGAATTGTCATTGGCCGTGTTGTCGTAGAGTTATTCAGACGTCCGGGTGATACAGTTGTTGTCATCAGTTGTATCAGAATTCATATGGGTCGTTATTGGCAACTAATCACGATCAACTTCATACGAAATCAATTTTGTTGGTGAAAATGGGCCTTAGTAAATAAGGAGCATTGTCTTGGCGCCTGGTAATTTCACAGCTAAAATAGAGAAAGTACGCTGATCCCTATTGTCTGGAGGTCCTTATGCGGCTAAAACAGAGATAGCGCACTATCGTGCTCTTCTTGGCCCAAGAAGATACCAGGCTGATCCATGGGTGGCTAAAGTGGTGGAAAGTGTTAAATTCGTGGCCAAAATAGTGGAAGAGTGCTCGAGGTTTCTATATGTAACTTCCTTAGAAGCTAAATTGAAAACAACGCTATAATTCCGGGCTAAAATTGAGATAAATAGCTAATTTACGTCACAAGGTAAAAAGATACGGCTAAAATTTAGGAAAGTAGCTAAATTCTCGGATAGAGTTGAGAAAAAGCAGTAATTCGCAGCTAAAATTACGAAAACTCGCTTGGTTAAAATGGACAAAAATTGATAGTTGACCAATTGAGACCATTGGAATTGAGACGCGAAGCGCTGAAGAGTAGAAAAAACGCTAATTCACCGCTAAAATTACGAAAACAGCTTCTTCGAGAGCTCAAGTGAGAAAAAGCGTTAATTCATGGCTAAAAGTGAATTCAATCACTAACCCGCGATTAAAATTAAGTGAAGGTTCTATAATTCACGGATAAAATTGGGAAAATTGCTCATTACATCGACTAAAATCAGGGGAAACACAAAATCACGGCAACATTTAAGAAAAGTCGCTAAATCGCTAATTTACCGATAAAATTGAGAAGAAGTGCTGAAGTGCGGAAAAAACGCTAAATCGCGTTTATAATGGAGAATAGGAGAAAACGACAATTCGTGGCTTCTCAAGGTAACTTCGTGGCTGAAAATGGACAAAATCACTAAGCCTCAGCAAAATGAGGAAATGCGCATGAGGAAATTCAGGAAAAGCGCTGATTGTTGCAAAAATTGGGCAAACTGTAATTCAGGGTTGAAATGTAGAAAACTCGGCAATTAGCGGCTAAAATGAGGAAAAACTAATTCCCCGCTATAAAAAAAAAAAATTGTTAATGAGGAAGCAACACATTTTCCAAAATCATGCCGTCGTGATAGCTTGGTTACCAAAACTCATGAAAACAAGATCCGTTCAAAGAAAATAAGGCCCTATATTTTTTTATTAATTTTTAAAACTATTGGGTTTGCTGGACCCATTTGAAATAGGCTAGATAGTCTAATGACGTAATAACAGCATCCGTATAACCATCACAATAGCTTCTCACAAATCAAACAATAGGACTTAGGATAAACCGATAAACGGGATGGACAAGAAGGGGCAAAGCATGATAACAGCCATGAAGTGGATGGTTGGGCGGGGTCATAACGCCTTAACTACGTCATGAGTCGTGGACCGGCCGTTTAAGGTAACAAAACAAATTGGCAAGTTTTATATTATTTCACTATAAGTTGAAATCAATCATTTACGTACTAATATTCAATTCCTTGTCATATTTAGCCATTTTCTTTGAAAAAAAAAAACGTTTTCAGCGATTTTTATTTTTTATGTTACTTTCTCATTAGAGGGTATCATGGGGAGGGGGGCTGCTGAAGACTCGCCAGTGTGAAACTATTTTGCGCCCTAGGAAACCTAGGGAAGCAAAAAATTTTGCTCCCTGTAAGCTTGATCACTTCATAATTTCTTTCGCTCCCCCCCCCCCTCAGTGCAAAAAAATGTGTGGACCTTGTCACGAGCAAAGTGCCTTTTCTAACATAGCGAGATGTGTGTCTAAGGGCGCCAAGTGTCTAATACCAGATTTCATCAACTTCTTAAACCACGATCAAAACAACTAATCACGATTACAATGTAAACACTTATATCAAAATTCATATGGAGGGTCGTTATTGGCAACTAGTCACGATCAATTTTAAACGAGATCAATTTTGTTGGTGAAAATGGGCCTAAGGCCCGAATTGAAATCCAGTTTCTTTGGTCTTTCCATTTATAGTGACTTATATTCAAGTTTTGAAGACAAATTCCCAGTTTTGTGGGTAAGCAGTGAGTTCTACAGTTGGGTGCCAAATGCCCTTGGTCCGCCGCTCTCAAGTGATCAAGTGTTTTAAAAAATTCCATGGAGAATAATTAATCTTGATAAAAGCTTCCACATGCCCCTCTCCAATAACCACATCCACCAACTTCACGTTTCCTATCAAACTCTGCCCACTTAAAAACAGTTCCCACTCCTACTTCCAGTGAATTTTACTTGTTCCGAGTGTATAAATAGCCATGCTTCCACCGTCGAATTGGTGGGGGTGAACCAACACGAGTCACACGCCGAAACTTTATCAGCATTTTCTACTCGTTTTTAAAAGATTAAAGCCCCTTCTTTGTCCACGAGTTCATTGCTTGCAAGCAAATAAAACACACAAAATAAACTGGCGTCTTCTTCGCTAATGAAAATTCCCGGGTTTTTGTAGTGATATTACTAAAAAAAAAAAAAGCTAGATGTAAATTTAGGCAAGGTTATTTGCTTAATTCTCTTGAGCACTGCACTTAGCATGGCTTACCACTATTAAATGATTTTCCTCGTCGCTACAGCGTATATGAACAATTCAAGACAGTTATCGACGAAATGTCTCCTGGCTATAATTTATTACAGACAATTCTGGTTCCCATCATTGTTCGCGAATATAAGCAGTGAGGCCACAAAGAATCCAAATGTCTCAATCTGTAATTTACACTCGATATTTTGAAGCAATTTACCTGTATGGAGAATAATTTGGGCGTCAGAGCGTGACTTTCGAACTCCATTTTAGTGCAGGGGAAAGAGCATGAAGCGCGGAAGTCGAACTCGAAAAAAATACGACAACAAAAAACGCCGGTACGCGTACGCGTACGCTCAGTTCGACGCAAGAGATGCGACTGGCTCGTCGTAATCTGTTAGGTTTATCAGGCGAACAAAAGCACGTGCTTTCTTTCTTTTAGCGTAACAAAACCCGTTCCCTTCTCATTCAATGGAATAATTGCAATCTGATTCATTGTAAACGGCGCGATAACTTAATTAAAACGCGCATTTCTGAATGAATAGCTACTTAGCTAGTCGATAGGTGACATTATCGGCATTATCGCCCTAATAAATCCCGGGAATACAAAATATTCTGCAGAGATTATAAAATTAAACTTCTTGTTTATTAAAAAGAAGATGAGAAATAAATCACGATTTCATGACATTGACGTCACGTGATACACTCAGTTTTCAACACCGCATCCACAGGAAAACATGCCGTCCTTGTCGGACGATTAGCGATTCACTCATTTTCTAAAATTCGTTTATGCAAGTGGTAAAGTGACGATCACGACAGAGTTGCATAATAGAGTAAATTGTAAGCTTCTCGTGTCAATTCTAAAACTCTTGAGGGCGGAATTTGTGAGTGATTGATTGATTGATTTCGATTTATTTTTGCTCGCAAATTTCGGTCGATCGGCCATTCTTTCAATTAAACGAATAACAATTCTGATTGTAGATTTCACGTAGTAACAAAAATATATTATAACGTTAAATGGCACAAGAAATAATTTATTATTATTAGCCTGACATGACTGCTTACAACTTGAACTATATGATTTAGGCCCGATTTCACCAACTTCTTAAACCAAGATAAACAACTAATCACGATTACAATGTAAACACTTATATCAGAATTCATATGGATCGCTATTGGCAACTAATCACGATCAATTTTAAATGAGATCAATTTTGTTCGTGAAAATGGGCCTTAATTTAGAATGATTTAGAAAAATTTAGTGTACTGATGATTAATTTAGTATTACACTTCCTCTCCTTCTTCTTTCCTTCGGGAACTAATACAACCTTGTTTACAGTTTCTTTCATTTCATATAAATTTCGGGCACAAAATAGTAGCCCCTCTTTTCAGCACCGTGAACTGTTCAAACAACAACTCTTCACGGTGCTGAAGACCCGCTACTGTTTTGTGCCCGAAATGCATAATGATTAATGACATAAAAAAAACTGCAAACAAGGCTGTATTAGTTCCCGAAGGAAAGAAGAAGGAGAGCAAGTGTGCGGAGAAACAACCTGGAAAAAGGAGTTGTGAATTTAGTATTAATTCAATTATTAAAATTAGCAACTTTGGAGTTATTTGTGTTTGACTTGATGCTTAGCTATGTCATAAGAGTTTTTAATTAATTTGGCGAATGTACAAATTTTCTTAGTTGGGCTTTGAAGGTCTCAATCGAGCTACAATTCTTAATTTTTGAGGGTAAACTATTATAATTGATCTACACAGGAAGGAGTTCTTATAAACAGTCGTGCGGCATGCGGGAATTTTAAGACTGAAATCTGCAAATCTAGTTTTGACAGAGTGATTATCCGCCAAATAGGAATAATTACTCTTAAGATAGGCTGGTTTGCCACATTTTAATACTTTAAACAACACGGTAAAAATTGAGTATTCCTGCAGTCGCTGGAATAGGAGCATATTTCATGGCGTTTCCCGTTCGATGCAATACACTAGTGTGGTGTAAGTTTTCCCACCCGTCCTCTCCGAATTGAAACATATGTTTATGGAGAGGACGCTGTACTACACTTGTGTAGTGTGTTACATGGAAATCACTATAACTTTTTGTTCGAAAGTGGACTGTATTACATATCACTGTGGAGCCGGAGCGTTGGCCAATGCGAATCATTTATTTATGTCATAGGCAAGTGAAGGAAGAGAAAAAGGAAGGACTCACCAAGATCGTACAACGGTGTCGCGTGTCGGCCGGCGTCCAAAACGTCACTTCTCGGTAGCGTCTTACCGCGATTTTAAAAAAATGTGTGAGAGGGGAGGGAAAAACTTGTCTCTGCCTCTTCAAGGCGTGATGACTTGATAAGAAAGGTGGGACAGGTTTTGGGACCGAAAAGAGGGGGGGGGGTCAGCTGATTAGAAATGACCAACTTTTTTTGTTGTTTTTAGGAGAACGGAACACTTTTTATACTTATCGATAACCTGATCATCGAACTTTAATTTAAAAATGTACCTAATGCGTGAGTTAAGGGCTCTGTGCATTTTCAAGGTTTGCTCATGGTTCAGGTCACACATCACAGCCGCCGACAGTGACGCACATATGGCAACACCATTGCATCCACCCTACTCTTTCTAGTTTTAATAGACTTGGTCGGAATTATCTTTTGAAAACAATAGAAATTTGAATGGATTCTGTTCGCAATGACGCTAATCTGCTTGTTCCACTACAGGTTATCCTCCAGAATTACACCGAGGCACCTCATCTGCTTCGCATTCTAGGGGGATATTGCCCACTAAAACCTTCCTTAAATTAACATTATCAATAGTTGAAAGCAAACGAGCGTGCCCACAAAACATTGCGCAACATTTTAAAGGATTGAGTACCAAACCATGCTTAACCATGCGCACCTCTCACTCAGCACCTGAAGATCTCTATTGACTTCATCTATACATTCGAGTCAAGATCCTTTACGATAGAGGAGAAATACAAAAGATCGTCAGCATAGAAGCTGTACTAACAGTGCGTGATCGCATCGGATATACAATTGATTGCCAATGCAAAAATCAAACTAGACAACGTTGACCCTGCGGAGGAACCCCTCTATTAATATATCGCCAGTCTGACTGAGTTCCTTTGGCAGTCCTAATCATTGTTTTCTCATACTTGAATACGACTTAAACCATGATACAATAATATCGTCACAACCTATGGACTCAAGAACCGCAGGGAGTGTTCAATGCTGTTGAACGCATGGCTCATATCGAGACTGACCCAAAAGTGTCACTTCATTGTCATCAATATCTTTTCGAATTCCATCCAGGATTCTGATTAGTGCCGTTTGACAGCTATGCCCTTTCCTATAGCATGATTGAAATTCGTCCAGTAATCCTTTCTCCTCCACATATTCAGAGAGCTTAGCACAAAACAACTTTATCTAAAATCTTTGCCAGCACGTTTAACAGACTAATCGGCCTATATGACTTGAACCCATCTGGAGGATTCTTCTTAGGGATTGCGGGAGTACGTAAACCTCTTTCCATTTTCGTGGATACACCCCTTTCTGTGTCGATACAGTAAATATATGCCCCAACACATCACTAATTATATCCTCAATATGATTTAAAACGTCAATGGAGATACTGTCCGGTCCAACAGCTTTGGGCTATGGCACTAGCAACATCCTAGCATCTAGCATCTAGAAATCAAATTTTAACTTTGAGCCCGGAGAACTACGTTGGCTGTAATAATAAAGCACTGACCGATCGATTTCATACTTCTCTCCAAGGTCACAAAACAACTTATTTAACTGATCTAAGTCTACGATCGGATCCCCACAATTTTCGGTACTACCACCACCACAACCCTTCACTCTCTGCCCTCTCAAGTTGTGCCACATATCACTGGAGGGGGGGGGGTTCGTATTATTGTTTTATTATGCTTTTCGTCTTAGCTTTTTTAATCTTTTTCTTCATAATTGCCTAGTCTGTGGGGTTACTTCTCAATGCTCGGTGAAGACGATCCCTATCTTTCATTAAATTCAAGATTTTACTATTCAACCAAGGAGCCGGGTTCTTGGTGACCCTGACAGTTTTGAGCGGAAAATATTTATTCATGAGAGACCCTAAAAATTTCGTTAAAACTTCCACTTTCGCATCTATATCCTCACACTGACAACCTGTGACTGAAAACTTGTGAAATCATACTCTGACGCCTCTTTCTTGAGGGCTTACAAATCGACATTCTTGCTCTCCCTAATCGTGATGAATTTACAGACCTTCTTTCTAGCTCCAAACCGTCATGCCCAGATATTCCCGATGAGAGAAACTGCCTTGGATAGAAAAATCATAAAATTGCATTATTGTCTTTAAAGTGCGACTGAAAACTTGTGAAATCATACTCTGACGCCTCTTTCTTGAGGACTTACAAATCGACATTCTTGCTCTCCCTAATCGTGATGAATTTACAGATCTTCTTTCTAGCTCCAAACCGTCATGCCCAGATATTCCCGATGAGAGAAACTGCCCTGAGTTAAGTATGATATCCTTATTTTTGACAATGATTAAATCTAGAGTAGAATGTGAATTATTTATATGAAAAGTGGGGTCCCAGGGAAGAATATGGAAACTAATACCTTTCCCAGCAGTTGTATTTTGTAGTGGCTTTCAGAATCTTGATTTAAACTAGTCCAGCACGTTACCAATTGCTCAACGCTATTCTGCTGGACTAGTAATCCAGAGGTTGCGGGTTCAAATCCCGCCGGGGAGCCTATTTTTTCTCGAAACTCAAATCGTGTCGTCGTCCGGAAGATATCACATTCATTTAATTTATTTAATTAAATACCGGCGACAACGTCTTTCTCCATCTATCGAAAAATCATAAAATTGCATTATTGTCTTTAAAGTGCGTCTACAGTCTACAACGAAGTGTCCCGCGACTCTTATCGCTTGAAATTTAGTGTCAGACACAATTCGCCTTGGAAACCAGTGGCGGATCTAGTATTTTATCTTGGGAGGGGTTCTACCATAACCCTCTTTTCCTTTTTTTTTCTGAGTTTGCCTATATGGGCAACCGCGCATTGGCTTTTCATACATTTTTTAACCAAGAATTAGCAATTTTTTCAAATTTTAGTCGCGAATTCTTTCTTCATTTAGACGCGAATTACCGCGTTTTCTCAATTTCAGACGCGAATTAGTGGATTTTCTCAAAATAATCCGCCATTTATCGTTTTCCCCCGTTTCAGCAGCGAATAAGCGCTTCTTGTCCACTTTAGTCGCGAATTCTCTCAGTTTTTAGCAACAAATTAACTCTTTAACTATATTTTAGACGGGATTTAGTGGTTTGTCTAATTTTTAGCCGCGAGTTAACGTCCCCCTCCCCATTTTAGCGTTTTTCTTCACTTTTTAGTCTTGCGGATTAGCGTTTATCACCAAATTAGGCGCGAGTTACTGCGTTTCCTCAATTCTATAGCCGCGAATTTAATTAGCGTTTTGTTTTTTTAATTTTGAATGAGAGAATTATTTCTGAATTTAGCTGTGAATTATTCCTTATAATTTCACCCCTGAACCACCACTTTTACTCAATTTCAGCTCCGAATTAGAGGATTTTTACAAAATCCCTCAACAGCTCAAAACAGCTCCGACTTGTGTCGCAAGAGGTTTAAAATTCCCTGGGATAAATAAAAACGAGCGAGGTTCCGTTATATTCTTCGTTTTTTCCTAACAGTGGGTTTGAAGATGTTCAAAATCAGGCGATTTGCGCAGTCCCAGGATTTTATAAATTTGTTGTTTTTAGAGTTCGCGTCACTCCGTATTGTATGAAAGTGCGGAAATATATTTGAGTCATGTGTCCAGGATTTGTGGCTTTTTCTGCTTTGTCCTATTACAATGCTCGGAGAAACATCATTTTCGACAGCTGGGTCGAGCTTGACCAGACAACGCTTGCGATGGGTAAAAATCTCACCCTTTATCGTTACAGCCGAGCGTCTTCAGCCCCCGCCCCCATCATCTCACACCATGTTCGGCCCACAGATGAAATTCTGGTACGAGATGGTCATCTTCGCCCAGCCCTCATACCCCTACTCGACGAGCTGGCCTCACCCGCATGGTGAACCCGATGCTCTCGTTGAAACTTTGGGCGATGTCGGTAACTGGCAATTCATTGTCGTTCTTCTCATGATGATGTTCAACATTCCCACCGTGTTTCACGTCGCCTCACCGGAAGTTGTTGCCTCTTCTCACGATTATTGGTGCGAACGACCGACTCAAAAATTAACGATGAGTGAATGGCGAGAGCTGAGCGACGTTAAAATATATAATTTTGTACGTCCCCTCACCCTAACTACTCACAATGAATGTCACGTTAATTTGTATTTGTTTTTATTAAGAAAGGAGATCTAGTCACGATCCGTGCATAATTAAAGATCTGCCGTACGAAGATTTAACGGTGGACGAACTCAGAAATTTGTCGGCGACAACACAAAAAACGAGGCCGTGCACAGTCTGGTCGTACAACACTAGCACGGTGACAGTAATATCTCAAGTAAATTGTTACCGCTCGATTAACCCAAACTATACAATTAACCGTGGTTTCGTTACAGTACAACTTGGCGTGCCACATTTTGCCTGTGAACAACGTCGCGGAGAGCGCATTTTCCATCGGGGGAGCCCTGGGTGGGCTGTTAAACTCGTACCTCTCCGATAGGTGGCCCATTGCTGCCTGTGCCAATTCCTTAACTTTCTAATTTTAATCGAATTTTACCCATTTAGATACGGACGTCGAAAACTACTGATGGTCTCCCAAGGTTTTGTAGTTTTCATCGGTTTTATATCCGCTCACGTACCCACCTACAACTCGTTTCTATTCTGCCGTGCCCTTCTCGGTTTCGCCTGTAGCGCTGTATTGTTGTGCAGCTTCGTCTTATGTAAGATAATACCCTCCCCCTCCTGATCCTCTTCCGCCCGTCTCACTCAAACCAAGAACAATTAACAAATTATCGCTTCATACAGGCCTGGAAATTAGCAACGGAAAATGGCGTGGCATTCTAACCACAGTGTACATGTACTCGTACAGTCTTGCCTACATTTCATTGAACTTATTCAACACGCTTTTCGATAATTGGGTTTATCTACAATTTTCGATCACTCTCATCGCGATTTTTCTCTTATCGATTTGGTGGTAGGACACTTCAGTCAATTTCATAGCATTCACTACAATTTTAATTGAACAAACTCCGCTAGGCTGGTACCGGAATCACCACGTTGGCTACTAACTGCCCAGAAATTACCAAAACTGATGATCATACTCGAAACGGCCAATTCATTCAACCATAAACCTTTAGTCGCGGGTACAACTAATTTAATTAAAAATGTAAGCGTGATGGTAGTGATGGCAGAAGGGGTCTAAAACTCGTCTGTGACTGTGAAATGTGTTAAACCAGTTGGCCCCGATGCGAGTCTATCCGAGAAAGGCGAGCTTCGGTGTGATTTTCAGGGAGGGCGTTATAAGGCGAGTGACGATCGTCACGGCGTGCGCCTCATTTTGTTTCATGCTCACCTATTACGGCCTTGTTTTGAACACCGATTTGTTTACCGCCGGTCTTTTGTACTCTGGTGAGCAGCATTTTTTTGTCCTTGTGAAAAACCAAACGGGGAAAAATTGACGAATTTTTTTGGGAAGGCTTACTCGAATTCGCTGCGTGCACAGTCGTCCTTATTTTATGCATACGAGACGACGTCAAAATGGTGATCATAACGAACGCGTTGTCCGGGACATTTTGCTTGATAGGCGCAGGACTTACAAGTATGCTCTGTACTCCCAATCCTTATTGATAACCGCAACCACTGAATGCTATTTTTAACAGTGGCAGCTGGGGCTGGACTGTATTTGGACGCCGCCTGTATGTTCTCCCGATTTTTGGGTGGAATGATGAACGCGTGCCTCACTACGATTATCACTTCAATGTATCCAACGGAGTGTCGTACAATTGGAATGGGCTTCAGCAATTTTTTCAATAATCTCAGCCAGGCGGTGGCTGCTAATTTGGTTTTATTGGTATTTAAAACTTTTCAAGCTTTAATGAATTGTGGGGCAGATACCTACCACGCAAACTAAACTTTTTTTTTTCTCTCTCTCTCTCTCTCTCTCTCTCTCTCTCTCTCAGGGAAGAGTTCATATAATTCTTCCTCTCATCATACTCGGCCTGTCGTCTTTATTAGGATGCTTCATTTTCTTGTTCCTTCCCGGGCGGACAACGCGTGACCTCCACGATCTCGTCGAAGAGACCGAATACGCTCACGAGGTATTTACATTCGAAACTCTATAAAAGTGATTTTATCGCTCGACCAAGTCCCATTATAGATGATGGCCAAATTGCGAGCGATTGAAAGAAGCTCTCTCTCGTCCCTAACGATGGGTGCCAAAAGAAAGAAGAGTCTGAAATCACAGGCGGCGGGGTTCCCCCCTTGGGACCCAACGCCGTCAGCCATCAGAGGGCCGACAGAGAAAAGCGGCGGTGGCAGAGGACTGTACGAGAAGCCGACGTCGGCGGCTACTTCCAAGCCGGATAAACGAGACGACGCGTCTATTGAAAGGTTTAATTTGACATCGAGCGTCCAAATTTTGTTATTGACATTCTTTCTCTCTTTCATTAATAGCGATGAAGACGTCAACATGGGGTACGGAATGCGAACCTCATAAAATAATCAGCGTAGTTTCGGGCCAATTTTTCAAATATTTTAAACCAGCGTATTGAAAACCAATTAAAGTACTCACAAAACAGAAAATGAATCACTATTTTGTCCCAATAGTAACTATTTTGGTCTATAGGAATCGGTCCCAATGCCCGATGAGAAAGCAACGTCATCGAAGGCTAACCTCTGCCTTCCCTTGAATAGAGAGAGAGGGGGGGGGAGGGGCTATTCCCACAACCAACATCCTTGAACCACGCTCATGAAGTCGTGAGTTCTTCAGGATTCACCTCGGGCAAGTTTTCCGCGCGCCCTTGAGCACTGATAGCAATGCCCGGCGCTTACACCGCCACCGCGGTCTGTAGCGTGGGTGGAGGGTAAGCCTAGCGTGGGTTTGCAATGGGAAAACACCAGTTTCAGACGTTAAGTTGCTCTTAATTGTTATGACTTGTGACAAGGGAGTTTGACTCGAGGCCGGGGAAGTCATCAACGAAGTCTTAGACGTTTTGACACTTGATATAATTAACAGAACTCTTCATAAAAGACACACAAGGTACAACAAGGACACGCCCAAGGAGACCCACCACACTCACCCCACAACCAACCAACCTCACTTCAGCGCAGGGAGCTCACTACTCTATAACATTAATGAGTCGAACAGTCTGTTATAGTCGTTAAACTACCGCAGATTATGGCGTTGGATCGATTATTTTGCCTGAGAGTTTACTTTTACAGTGCTAATGTCTCTCGAGGATAAGAAGCACTCGACTTTGATTTTGGACTAAATTGTTCGTTTGTGTGAGTGGGAGGGGGAAGGATGAATCTCGCTCACACACAATCATGCCTCTATTACATTTCACTAAAAAAAAAAAAAAAAAAAAACTGGAAATTTGTTGGAAGCTGAAATTTTTCATGACTTCGTATATTTTTGTTGTTCTTGTCTTTAATACGATCCAATACAAAAGTGTTTTTCCTGATCTTGTCCTTCATCCTTTCATAAATTCATCAGGTTGTGGCTCCTAGTTCACCGCTTATTTTGATTTGGAAACCAAAGTAGTCGGCCCGTCTATTCTCACAAATAAAAAATTTTCGTAATCACTTCCGTATTGCCACGCGTGGAATCGTTGTCGAAGGGCAATTACGACCCGTGGAAAAGGCAAATGGAGGCTTTCCTGATTAAGAACGATGCCTGGGATTTCGTGAATGGCAATAATCAGAAGCCGGTACCTACATCTACAAACGGAGCTGAAGTCGCTGAATGGTTGAGAAATGACCGAAAGGCAAGATCAGTCATAATTTTGAGTAGTAGTCCCTCGGAATTGAAACAAATCAAGAACTGTGAAACTTCCAGAGAAGTATGGGTAAAATTGGAAACATCTATCAGTCGAAAAGACCTGCTCGAAAGGATACGAAAGGTCCATTGTCCATTTCACGAAGTGGCTCCACTTGGCGTAACTTCAAAAATTTACGACATCTGGACAAAGAAATTGTCCATTTCTTGTAAAAGAAATCATGTTTGTCCAGTAGTTGAAATCAAGCTTCCTTACTGCAAGTGGGATGCAACAATATTATCCTTTTTGTGAAATGGATGAGTGAGGAATCTCAGATGCTGAAAAAAGTTTTTTAAAATTGAAATTCCTCGCTCCCAGTCCCCGCTTTGCTCGTACACAGATTGAAGCCCTGTCGAACACAGGACATTATTCTTTCCAAAACAGGATATTTTTTCTAAAAGTAATCGTTGGTAAGTAAACCAACGGGGCTTTTACGTCCAACTCCCTCACACAGCACAAACTTGCTCTCTTTCTGAGGCGATCCCAAATTTGCCTCAGCTGAAAAACTTCCACTTAACTGTGAATTAGCGTTTTTCAGTTGCGTAGCGTGGGTCCAATAAATTGTTGGTTTACCGCAACCCCCCCCCCCTATCCATCAACGATGATTTGTGCTTTCAAGGTACAACTTGGAAGAATGTGAATAGGAAAGCTCCAAACTTAGTCGTGAGCAAATTGTAGTTGAAAATGTTTAACGTGGACAAGTTGTAGACTGATCATATGTCTCCCAGCGGATAACTTTCCTGTTAAAAAAATTTGAAACTTCAAAAATCCGGCTTTTTTTGCTCAACACGTTTTGAGGGCAATTCCTGTTTGGCCATTGTTTGGCCAAGTCACATAATATAGCGTCAATGAGTCGAACCATCACTTCCCTATTTAAAAAAAAAAAAATTCATTATTTAATGAAATCGAGTCGGCTTCTTGTTCGTCCAGCAACAGATTTTATTTATTCTGGACGTTTTGCCGAATTGGAAGAAGTCAAATGACGCATTAACGTGGGCCTGACTTTTTTGGTGGTTTTGGGCAGGGTGGGTGAGGCTGAGGGCTAGTGAATTTGAAAACCCATGGGGCCGGGAAGACGGCGAAAGGGAGGCACGGAAAACAAAATAGTTTTCCCTTGGAACGGCTAACAGACAACCATTTGGATAAACTGACAAACGGGAAGGTAACGGGGATCACGTGGTTTGGAGCGAAGCTGAGAAGGAGATAGCCCAACGCCGGCCCAACGGAAGGCAAGCAAGGGAAGTTGACCGCAGAAGCCCAGCGCTATCCTTTCACATGAACCAACGTGCTTCCCCGCCATCCACAAGCATCAACCCCTCGACCCTCCCGTCCACCCGAAAAAACTGGCAATTCCCTGCGCTCCACCCCCTCACTCTCGTAACATCAAACAGTTCCACGCCCATCATTGGGGTACATTATGTAGCAAAGTTGAGAGTAGAAGTAGTAAAATATCGTTTCTACAGGCAATTTCAGCTCGAATCGACAAAAATTCAAAAAACCGTTCTTATTTAAATATTTTATGAAGGATAAAACACAATTCTCTGACTATGAAATAAAAATTAACATTTTTCAAAATCGTTGGTATAGCGGCGTTCAGCCCGCTATACCAGAGAATACGCACCTGGAGTTTTCTCAATTTTAGTTGTGAATGATCGCTTTTTCTCAATTTGATTTGCTGATTAGTGCTTTTCATCACTTTCAGCCGAGCAATTTTGTTCACTCATAGCCATCATTTAATTGATCTTTCTCAATTTTAGGCGTGGTCTTGCCCTACGAACATCTCGTTTTTTCCGACTCTACCCAGTATTGATGTTCGCCTATAAGGCATGCCCAATTCTTGCAAAAATGGTCAACATTTAAAATTGGGCGGAACTGCGCATACCTTGGGGGATTTCACAACACGGGAAAACCAAATGTTGAAACAATTTTCGATCAAACGACGAGCCATTGAAGGGGTTCTCTTTGTGATTCCAGCATTTTGACATCATTGGGCCGCACGGGAGACGTCGCGAAAACGACAGCGAGTGCAAAGAAAGGACTTGACGCTGGCACAAGCCTCTTTCACCCTCGCTCGGGAGTCAAGAAAATCGGCCGAAGCAATAAGCAATACAACTTCGAGATAAACTTTCATTCATCCCCTTCAAGGTGCGTTTTGGCTGCGGTCGGTTGCATTCTACAGCTTTCTATTATCCAAGTCAGGCGGTGAAAAAAATTGCTCACGAAATCACTCACTTGATTCCTGGACGATTTTTGTAAAATGGTAAAATTGGACGAAACTGGCTCAACGTGGCCGGACCCGTACGGCCACGGCGAATCCGAACTGATTCACCATGTGATTCTTGCGTTTTTTTTGTTGGCCGATATGGCCCCATTTCAGGGACGGAACGATTTGGACCATAGATTCTGAGCCTCGAGCCTATACGGCCGTACAATCGGCTTCAAGGTTTCATTATATGTAGACTGATTATTTTTTCTTCAGATTTTGGTCCCAAAAATACGTGATTCTTGCGCTAAGTTGACACTTCACAGTAGTCGTACATAAACGGTGATTTTCAATTTTCGATACTGGAACTTGAGTCGTGAGGTAATCACTGTATTTATAATCGCTTTTGCGTTTGAAATAGTGGTTTCCACTGTTGTTTTAATGGTTTTCAAACTTATTCGTTCAACTGGGTCATCGGCACGAAGTTTCTTGAGCGCTGAGTACTAATTGCCGTTGTTTACGCTAAACAGACAACTGCCTTTTTTTCACAATAGTATATAAAGAGACAGTTTAAACATCATAAGATATTTCAGTGAAAGAGCATTTCGACGTACACCTGTATCATCATGATGTTTCCAATTTTTTCATGTATCTTTCTAATGTTCACGTAAGTTTACAAGCTCATGAATTCATGATTATTTAAATTTAAAATACGATGGTTATTTTTTTAAGTTATTCACTTCAGCTCTGGGTGCAGTTCGCCATTCAAGACAACTACAGTATCTTGGAAACGGGGACTGGACCACACAGACCCTATGGTTGACATTTTCTCATCACCTTCTCCTCCTAATACCCAGGATCCTCCTACAAGTTTTGTCCCTGCAACAAATCTCAGCACAACATTGGGCGCAAAGCCCGACAGCATACTCAGTTTCCTGGAAACAGTCAAGAATTCAGCGATTGAAATCAGAAGAGAAGTTCAAGCAGCTAGCGAAAATTCAACTTTTTTAGCCAATAAGAGTAAGCAAAGAGAAGCACTGGCTCATTACTTCCTCATCAGCGTTTCAACTGTGGAAGAATCTGCATCAGGGGTATACTTGATGAGAAAACGTCAGCTTTTTAGTGTTCTCTCATGTGAAAACGTATCCTTTTGAAGGTGATTTCGTGCGCTATAAAACTCAAGAAGAAGATTGAATTGATGGAGACGGAAACCAAACTCCGGCTAATCACGGCGAGATTGCTAGGCGATAGCAATTCTAAATCGGTCGACGAATGGTCGGCTGGTAAATCCGGTCAAGTGACGGAGGCAATCGTGATTTTAACCGCGAAGTACTCCGAGCTATCTCAGTTGTACACTTCGTTTTTAAGTCAAGTTGAAACGGTCGGAAGGCGCCTAGATGTGTTGACAAATTTCGAACGGCTCGCCTTGGGCTGGACGAGCGAAGACATTTGTCGGAATGGCATGTTCTTGTGTCAAAACGGACAAATGAACATAACTTGCGTGAAGTACTGCAACGGTCATAGCGAGTGTGGTGACGATTCTGACGAGCCACAAAACTGTAAGTTTATACGTTCGGATGTTGAAACATTTAGTCCTAGACCTGCAAGTGAGGTCGAGCTAAACGTTTTTTAATTGAACAGGTAAGAATCTTTTCGGCTCGAATTGCTTGTCTGAACAATTTCGCTGTGACGACGGTCAGTGCATTAGCCTGTACGACAGATGTGGCTGGAACGAAAAATGTAAGGATAAAAGTCACTCGGATTATTGTTATTAGCGATTTGAACTTCAAATCCAACTAATTCTTCTGCAAATTGATAGTTCCTAAGACTCGTATAATCGCTTCAATTACATTTTTCATCATGTACCAAACTGGGCCTCAAATGTTTCACTATTCCACACCTTTTACAGCTCACGTAGCTGTAGAACCGGGCAAGTCAGCTAATGAAACTTTGCTTTCTACCTGAAGTTATCGAAAGTATCCCCAATAGCGATTGGGGGGGGGGGGAGTAATGATTTCGGAAGCGAATACAAGGTCTCCAAGGCTGAAATACAAGTTTTCGGAATAATTGCGTGTGTGAATACTAAGATTTCAAACCGGTATTGTCAGTTTTTGGGTACAAGACAGATCCAGGGGACAACTTATGTAATGTTTTCTGGCTTATTCATCAGTGCATATGGAGAGTAAAATACGTTAGATCTGCGCTGGGGAGACACTTCTCGGGACGCCTCCAATCAATTACCTTTTTTAAAATGCATTTTATTTATTACTTTTCTTTTACATTGTAATATGCACAAATGCTGCTATACCCCTACTAAGTACAACTTGTGCTGGGGAGATCAATGGGTTTTATATGCCAGAAATTCAGTTTTGAACGAAGTGACACCGCGATATTGGTTCTAGAAAGTGACAGATCCACGAATTGTAGAGTTTGAAAGAGCTAAGTCAAGGTGACTAAACTTTACTATAGGTGCCGCAGATTTCCCCCTGCCCATCGGACGGGAGGGGTGGAGACTGACGTCACCAGCAGTCCTTTGCTCCCGATCGCTCACCCCAGAGCAGCAGAGCAAGTTAATTTTGAAATTGAAGTTTATGAATTCTCAAAAATCACAGACCAGTAACAATTAATAATGTACTGGGTCCAGCGCAATGGCGGTTGGGACTGCTCGTGACGTAGGTGAAGGACAGTGATCTGCGGCACCTATAGAAAATTTAGTCACCTTGGAGCTAAGTCCCTGAATTGTTTTTTGAATGGGCCAAGACAGCAAAATTATAGTTGTTTGAATGCGTCAACATCACGAAATTGCTTTTTGAACGCAAAAATCCATGCAGTGAATTGTTTGTTGGTGAGCCAGCCCCTTGAACCACGACATAATTTCATTTTCTAAGAAGGCGCTAGACCCACCAAATTGACTTTTCGATTGGGCCAACCCCAACCCTGCGAAATTTTTAAAAATGGCGATATCCGCGAAATTGCTCTTTAAAATAAGCCAGCACTCCGGATATTTTGACACGAATTGTTGAAATCCTTTGGCATTTTTAGGAAGCTATCCCCGCAAAATTGGTTTCTAACGTGCTAGATCCGCGTGATTATAGGTTTGTTCGTTTGTCGTCCGGAGCTGCTCTGGTCTGCACGAACAGTCCGAAAAGCGATTTTTTGTAATCCCGAACTACACTGAAAGCGTTCGTTTGTCAAATCTCGGACATTCAGTGCAGCACTATCTACACTGAAAAATTAGGAGAAGCTAGAATCCGGTTCAGCTGAAAGCGCACTGAATGGCCGCCGTTGCCCCTTGAACTATCCGAAAAATGAGAATTGGTTTATCAGCCACAAAACCACGAAATTGGTTGTTTGGAGTTGTAAATCCAATAAATGATCATTTTAGTGACTCGGACCCACCAGATCACTCACCAAATGCCGGGCCAGCGAAAATGGGGTTTTATAATGCGTTCATCCAGCGAAAATTGTGCTTCTTATGAGCTAGTCTACCTCCAGGTCACGGGAGGATGAGCCCCTCTAGTTTTCTCTGCACCAAAGATTGTTTTTAAGGTTTTTTTCATTTTGGTTAAGTTGGGAGTGCGTTCAACTACTTCAGGGACCTGCCTTGGAAGACCGATACTGACTTCACCGCACTGCGTCAAACGGAAAATTTCCCTTCGGAGACTCATAAGACGGTCAGGGAACTGGAAATTTTTTTGGTACTGTAATACCATGGCTATGGCACCAAAAAATCGGCGCCGAAACTGCCCAGTTTCTCGTAAAATTAATTACCTAGGAGGAAATTATCAGTTTAGCCTCAAAAACTGACAATAGTAACGAGAAAATTGCTGCTTTTTGGGAGGTTCAAAACAAAAACGCCGATGAATGGCTAGCGTACGACATATTTTTCTCCATTCTCTTCCTTAAATTCTTCAAAAATTATTAAATGAGCAAAAATTTAACGTTCACCCGCGCTAACAGTAACTTAAAAATTGCCGAAAAAATAATTTAAAGGTGTACCTTTTGCGTTCCATCAGCTATTCTCATCGTAAGACGTTTTACTCGAGCCAAGAGTTGAACGTATTGACCTTTGATGAAATCTGAACAAATTGCACTTTGCCTTTCGTCTGGAGTAAATGACAGGGAGACCGGACATTATATTTCGACGGCTCATGGTGAAAAAAAAAAAAAAAAAAAGCTTCCACTTCCCGCGAACGTTTAGAGCTCTGAAACGTGCTTTTAATTTTTATAGACCGGTCTCGTCAAAAAGGAAAATTAGTAAGAGACGTTGTTTCCTATTCAAGAAACTAAATTTGTTGCGTGAAAAATTCAAATTGGCATCCAACTGAACCATTTCATACAAATAGAATTTTCTTTTAGGTTGAAGTTCGGAAATAGCTGATTTTTACGTAATTTGTAGGCACTGGCCGTGTTCAGCAATAACTGATTTTCACGTGAATTGTAAAAAAAAAAAAAAAAAAAAAAAACCGCCGGACTCTGGTGCATATAGGAAAAAATAAATTGAACTTACCAAAATGAGGGGTTCTCCCATGTTCGACTTGGGCGAGTCCGGCCTGTAAATGTCGTACGGGTTGGCTTCGCGCCTCATTTTTATTTCAATTTTATCTGAAATTGCAAGAAAGGCGTTTTCAATTATTATTACAACGATAAGGAACAATTTAAAATTCCCGTGTTATAGAATAGTTCGATATTTAAATGGGCATCATGAATTGATGCTAATATAAAATAGAATTCAATTATATTTCTGGCAGTCCTAAACTCAATTTTCATCGTGTACCTACCTGCTAAATACGGGGCAATATCGACCGAAAGCAGTACAATCAGACGGCCGCGCTACCCGAGTGTTAAAATAAAAACGTTCCCATTATTAAAAAAAGGAAGTGATAAAGCTTTCATGGGCATGTTCGTACATGTATATGGGCACGAAGTAAGCTTAATTAATAAGAAGCGCTTTGGACAGTCCAAACGCGACGCGGCCGGACGGGGAAGGAGTTGGCAATGTCGTTCAAAGTCCTTAGCCTGATTATTTACGTTTGATGTTCGAGAGATACTCACAATGAGCAGGCGTCGAAGGGCTTCCTCACTGCAGAAAGCAAGTCACACGCTTGCGAGGACGCTGAAATATTGTACGAAGTGGACGGTTTATTTTATCTTGAACCTTATAAATTACTCGGTGGCTATACAAAGATTGTAGTGGGGGGAAAAACAGACGAAAAACCATTTCCGCTACATTATAAGGGATGTGCTATGTTGCCCTCCAACGCGCAAATTAAAACATCAATACGAGAGCGTTTTAATTTATTTCCAAACACACACATGTCGCGACTGACCATCAACCCCTTTCGAATATTAGCTGAAGAGTGTCTGATGGGACTATAAATAGATGCAAACATTCGCAATTGCCTAATTGATTTCTATTCGCGACAACATTTGTTGTTTTTTTTTTGGTTTGATTTAACAGACTTAAGTGTTACCACAATAAAACGCATTCAATCCCCCCTCTCCTCACGCCCCTCCTGGTATTCCCATACTGGGAAGTCCTCTCGGCGAGCTCGTAACGACACATTTTTCTCGAGAACGTGACCGTTCGTCAGGCAGCCTAGAGTTCCACGTTTTTCACTTTTTTTTGTTTACTCATCTAATAACGTAGACACGCGAATACAAAAACCTCATCATTGTTATTCAAATAGTGTAAAATTATAATTTTTCTCATACACATTTATAAAAAGAATACAAACTGACTAGACAAATGTTTGCAAGTTCGTAAACCTCAGCACAGACGAGTCGACTAGAATTCGCGAAATGAACTGATAAAGGTGCACGCCATCGTGAATATTTCGGTGACGGCGGGAAGGGCCGAACAAAAAATGAAGATGATCCAAAATGACGAAGTCTGCCACGAGTGGATCAGCCATTGTGATGTCGAAAAGCACGCCAGTCCGTGAGTGAATATGGCTGGAAATTGACAATTAAGGAATTCTACGGATTTTTATGATTTGCACAGTTGTGTAATGCGTTGGAGAGGCAGAATGAACAAATTTATATGAGGCAATATAGAACGATAAATTACTACTCCATTATGGTATTACTTTTGATAACTCTGATAGCGATTTCCATTCAACACACTACACAAGTGTAGTCCAGCGACCTTTCCATAAACATATGTTTCAATTTAGAGAGGATGGGTGGAAAAACTTACACCACACGAGTGTATTGCATTGAATGGAAAACGCCATTAAGGTCGATTCGGACTATTCGGACGTGACGTGGGAATACGCGGGATGATGCACATCCGAGCAATGCGAACGTTATAACATACAAAAGCCTATGTTGGACTTTTATATCACACGTGGGACAGCGTGTGCCCACCTCACGTCCGAATAGTCTGTATTGACCTTAAGACCGTAGGTCACGAGGAAAATTCGTCGCCAAACGGGACAAAATAATGCTCGATCACCTCCGAGAACACGGTTTCCATTTTTTATGCAAACGGCAAAGAAGTTGACCTCCTCAAATGTTAAGTCCCAGTTTGCACACAAAGTTGTAGGTACATACATACTATTTTCCATCTGGGCATGCTAAATTATCGTGAAATCAATCTGGCCCTCACTAAAATTCGACCGAGTGGGCCATCAACGTCCTTTGAATTGAAATTATAGATTTGCGTTTTCATTGGCAGGGTTACCCCTTACCCTTCCACCAAACTGCGCAGCTCCCCCCCCCCCCAATCACGCAGGAAATCAATTTGCCCCAAATCGTACATATAGATCCACGAAATTCAGGGTTCGAAGGAGTTGAATCCACGAATTAGCTATTTTAAATTAGTCAACCCAGTGAAATTGGATATTTGAATGAGCAACGCTTCACAAAATTTGCCTGTTTGAATGGGCAAAACGCGCGAAGTTCTGCTTATGATCCATCGAAACCTATGAAATTGGTTTTTTTGGTGAGCCATCCGGCTCATCGGATGGATGAACAGCGCAAAAGTGTACTTTTGGGATAAGCGGCCCTGCGAAATTAGTTTTAAATGATACAATAATATTGTGAAATTTAATTTTTCAAGAAAACCGAACCAGCCAGTTGAAGTTGGTAATCCAACGGGGCTTTACGTTTAACTACCATAAGGTGTCGTGGACGAGGGCGAGAGCACACACTTTACTTCTTAAACTTTTTAACTCGTGAGTTATCATTTTTGCTCAAGCCCACCAGCCTGTAGTGGGAATCGAACCCACTCAGCCGACGATTCCTGGACATGAGAGTCGACGCCCTAGCGACCTCGGCCACTGTGCTGGGCACCAAATGGGATTTGAGTTGGCTAAACACGTTGGGGAGGAAGGGATCCCGCTACATTGGTTTTGAATGGGTGAACACCGCGGAATGTTGTTTTTGGAAGGAGTCAGACCCGTGAAATTGTTTTTTAAAATTTGGCAACACCATGAAATTTCTGTTGGAATCGGCCAACAGCGTGAAATTATGTTTTTGTAGCACCAAAAACCACGATGTTGCTTTGACTTAACAAACGTAAACAAGCGAATAGGACCGTGCAGTTTTATGCGTTATGGGTCGGATTAGGTTCACATGCATAGCCAACTCTTCAAAATTGGTTTCTGACGACGTGCCTGATCCACAAAATTTGGTTTTAAAATTGAGACAAACCGTGGAGTTACTTTTTTTTTTTAAAGTCCCACAGACCAGAAATGTGGTTATTGAATTAGCCAGTCCCGTGAAATGGGGTCTGTGAGTCTAGGGCTAGGATTCATGTTCACGAAAAAACCTCGAAATGTGTTTTTAAAACAATGAAATATGCTCGTTAAATAAGCCCGAAAACTACGATTCATGCCGATAAACTATATGCTCGAAAGTCTTTTGACGAGGGTGGTTCTTACCTTGTCTGAAGATGGTCCAGTCGACTGAAACCATGGCCACAATAATAATAAATAATAATAATAAAGACACTTTAAACGTGGAGAGATTACCCTTTTTCACCAAAAAGCTAAAGGCACGGTTTCCTCGACCCCTTCTCTGCCAACCCTCGCCCAAACTTCATCCCATATTTCGGCTAAATTTCTGCACTAATCTTCGATTTCAAAGAATCATTTTAATCTTCAGGAAGTTCTACAGTGACGATAGATCTTGCGTTTACTAATTTCACCCCTGAAATGACTGTAAAACATATTCGAACTCTATTGTGTTTTTGGGTTATTTTAGGGATGAAATTTGAAAAAGTAAGATTTAACATCACAGTAGAACTTCCTGAAGATTAAAATGCGACTTTGAAATCAGAGATTGGTGCAGAAATTAAGCCAAAATTTAGGGGCGAAGTTTAGGCGAAGGGGACAGGAAAGGGGTCGAGGAAACCCGACTAAAACCCCGCCTCATGTCATCCAAACTCCACTATCTCGCCACGCATCAATACAATGGGACAAAGAGACGTTCCAAGAGAAAGGAAGGGCTTAAATCAAGAGAGAAACTTTGTGAGGGCCACCCATAAAAATGCCGACGCGGAATTACTGACAGTGGATCTGCCCCAACTACCCTACGTAGGACATCCACCCCCTCCCCCACGGACGAATCCGGCGTTGACTCGGGACGTAATAACTACTATTTTCGGGTACAAAACTTTGTGGGAACCTCACTGGAAGACTGGTCGAGACAAATTCCAAGAAAAAAAAAATCTGACAAGACGAAAAACCAACAATAAATGCATCTATACCCTGCTCAAGATAAGAATACCTTAGATCCATCTGTTTGTTTTCGCCTTTCACGTTAACCATACGGATATCTTATCTTATATGTGTAGTAAAAACACCTGTAATGCAATTATATGACACATAAATCTAAATTCTGTTGGTCCCAGTGACTTGAAAATACTACCAAACTGAAAAATATGCTCGAATCCGAGCCCTAGTCAAATCCATGATATACAAATTTCGGTTTCGAAAGCTTTTTTGAATGAGTAAAACCCATGAAATTGGATTTTTTTAAATGAGCCAGCCCATCGAAATTTTATTTTAGGGGCTCAATGCTGCGAAATTGGGTTTTTTGAGAGAGTACTAGACAGAGTACTTCTACTCTGATTCGATTAGTCCCTTTAAGAAGAAGATCATGGCTCATTCACAAGAATGAGACTACACTGGCTCATGGGCTACTCTCTTTATCTGTTTGATTGTTTATTGTTTCCTCTTCGTTATTGTTATATTTTTACTATTTATGGCTGCTCTTTTACTGGCGCTGCATGCTGTTGAGCTTATGAGAAATAAAATAAAATAAAATGAAAAAAAGTAAAACTCGTGAAATTGGGTTATATGTGAGTAATAATCCACAAAATTTGGATTTCCCAAGGTCCGAACCCATGAAATCGATTTCTTAAAGTGCCAAATACGCGAAATTAGGGGTAAAATTTGCAGATTCTAGCCACTTTTAGCCGTTACGTCGACGTGACCAAGACCATAAACTGGTGAAAGATGACTCAGAAATCTCTTGTCTCATGCCGTGTGGTACTTTAAGGACCATTACTGTACATGCCAAAAGGAGGCATGTGGTGGAAACAGGGGGACTCGCATAGCTTACGAGATGAACTCAATTAGGTGAGGGGACTCAACGCTACACGTGAGGCTACAAGTGTTGGCAAGGGGCGGGACTCGATCATTCCGAGAGAAACTTTCACGTAGGTACTTATAAATTTGTTTAAAAAAACTTCCATGCAAATGTTAATGGTGTACCCCTTTGGGTGGATGATGGGGGTAGGCGGCCGAAAACAACCAGCATTTTGTGCGGGTACCTCTAAAACAGATAGTTTGATCGGAAATCCATTGCGTTCAATTTTAAATTCTAGCTATTTCGCTGACAAATTTAGTTTCTGCATAGTTTAGCAGGCAATACAACAATAGGACCAAGCCCAATTGTGAAATACAGCCGGTTCCCTCCCAAATGTTAATCACTGTCTCATGGAATTACAAAAAATTACAGGATCGCGCCTGCATTGGTTACGGTCGATTATCTCGGCTCTTAAGTAACCGATCGACCAATCTTATAACCGAGTAGTTCGTTTTGGGATTAAATTGTCTGTTTTCAAATGAAAGTTGGATTCTGGAATTGATAGTTTGTGGCTTGGAGAGGGGGGGGGGTGAGACGAACAATAACCCCAGGGAGTGAGGGCCTTGCCTGTGCAACAGTTCAAATTCAACGTTTAATTTCTTGGCAAGTAAATGCAAATCGATTACATGCGCCTCTAATTTGTCACTATGTGTAGTAATACCATAATTTCTTTAAAAAAGGATACAAAGAAGCCCAACTGACGAGCTGAACATCGACACACCGCTCAAAAACCCGATGAATTCAATCATTATGGCTCCAATTGCTAGTGATAAACCAACAATCAACCTGTTGATTGGACAAAAATAGCAGATAAAACTCGCGTGGTCATCCATCAGATTTTTAGCAATGAGTACCTGGCGGAATTTTACAACGGTGAGGCGTTGTTTCCCCCTTTTTTGGTTCATTGGGAAGAGGAATAAGACTCAATTCTGCCAGTTACCCAAGAGATGATTTTTTTTTTCCCCCATATTTAGTGCACTCACTCTTTGTCCTTAATGGCGTACTCTTCTTCGTCATGTTCAAATGGTAAACTCGCAGTGACATTTGAATCCTGTTGAAAGAAAACGCAAATTAGTTGTGCGATAAGAATAATGAGGTGGTTTCACGTTAATTATTTATATTTCAAAATTTGAAACCACCTCATTCGAGTGTAAACCGAGTTTTTCTCTTCCATGACTTCCATCTACGCTTCTCATGCAAGTCTGGGATTGAATTTACATCATCGCTTAGGACACCCAGTAGTTAAATTGCAGCATCAGAGCACGAAATGTTGGACTTTACAAAAATAAAATAACGCCAAATAAAAAGTTCGAAAGAAATCGAGTAGGTAATTTACCTACCTGATAAACCATCCCTAGGTGGATTCCAAAAAATCCGTATTTAGGAGTTGGATTTGAATTTTAAAAAAAAGTTTGTTTCGAGCGCTCTGTACCAAATTTGGTTTAGCAAGTTATACTCACAGGGAAGTTTTCAAAAATAATGGACAAAAGTAAGAATCAAATATCGCAAGCCTCCAATAGCCGTGTATTATGTAAATAAAATAACGCTATAGAATCGTCGCTACTTACCCGGGACCACAAGGCGAGGATTAAAACGATGAGATGCGCCAATAAAGTTAAAAACCTAGCCGGTACCAGTGAATCCAAAGAGAACCCGGTTGACATCACCGCTGGCAATTTTCACATTAGGAGGGGGAAAAAAAAACAAAAAAAAAACAAAACAAAAACAAAAAACTTCAGAGAGAAAATACAGCGGAGAAATTTCAACCTCCCCCTTTTCACAGCCACAACAACACGTTGTCATGCGGCGGCGTTTTAGCTTCATAGAATCAATAAAAGCCGACCTTGTGGAATAGCGCCACCTCCGGTTGTCAATCCCCATGGGAACGTTAACATTTTTCACTCACTTTAGCGGAAGAAGAGCGGCACTGGGGATTGAGAGTTGTTTTTAAAAGATGAAATTTAGAGAGCAGTGACTATTTTGTACACATTAACATCACGGACTGAACTTCCAAACTACGTTCAGGTACTAATTTTACCTGAGGTCATTGACTGCGACTACCCCAACCGGAATGTGGGTCAAAGATGCTCTGATGGGTGAAGGGGGGGGGAGGTGTTGAGAAAGAATAGGACAGGAAAGAGAAGAGAGTTAAACATGTGAGTTGAACGAGCTGTAGGCCTGATGGCGCCCGTGGCGAAGATGGAATAATGATGGGTTGAGGGTGGGGTTGCCAGATAGCCGAGGTTCTTCGTCGAACTCCAGAGATATAATTATGTACGTTGTATAAATACATTTTATATGTACATTGTTGCTTGTTGTACATAACGTGTAGATGATATGGGACTACATTATGTCAACATCTAAGCGCCAAAATACCAGTCCGCATTATTTGTACCTAAGTGCCAATTTAAATCTAAAAGCGACGGAGAGGTCAAAAATTAGTGGTGGCAGCTGAAGTTTTTGACGATAAAGATTTCGAGAAATATATACAGGCTGTAACGGGAAAATGGGGCATAATTGAAATGGGTGATTCTACATTACATGTGGGTCAAAAATGACTATATGGACCATGGTCCGATTATCAACCGTTTCCGAGAAAATCGCAGTTTTCCTGATTGTCAATGCATCAGGCGTTATTTCTAAAATCGGTCGGTATCTTAGCAACCATTAATCCTGGGGAAATTTCAAGGACACCGTTGGAAAGAGCACAACATTTCCTTTAAGATGATTGTAAAGTTGGGGTAGTTCGTGAAATGTGAAATTTGGGCACCCTTAACGCTCGGCTGAGAAGCCGCTTCCTTGAATTTCTCTATTCCTACTAGTCATTCAGCCAGCTGTCATTTTACTGACAGCTATCGGAGGAAGAGTAGTACTTCAGGAAAAACTTCTACAATTATTAAGCTTTCAGATGACCTGCTTGCTTCGGGCCTTTTTCTCTATTCCTTTTGAGATACTGTTCGAAATACTTTAAGCCCCTGTCTAAATCGTTTGGAAACGTATGTTTGCGATTGCCATAGAATGGGAAAAATTCGTTTAAAAAAATGCTCTTCACGTCACTCAGGTTGGTGAATGATATTCTACTCGGTTTTAAAATTGTATTTGCTCGTTTTTAGTGCATTTCATTCTGAAAATGCACTATTGGTCTCGTCGTGATGGTGGCAAACATGGGTCATGTCATGTTTTTTTCACGTTTCAGAACCTCTAGAACACGAATTCAGTGGTCTCCAGGATTCATATATACAGGGTGGATCCGTATAAGTGTGACAAAAATTTTTGGGTAAAACTACGTTAAAAGTGGAGTAAAATGGTACCTTCGGAAGAGCCCTACGTCGATCCGTTCCGGAGTTATGATTTTTTTTGTGTTTAAAAAAGTAACCAATGCTTGCTTCAAAAAATACGCGATTTCTCGGCTTATATCGCACCAAATCCAAATAGTGATGCCATTTTCAGAAACTACGGAAGATTTCCTTTGGGATAGAGGTCATTTTATTGCTTGAAATAGTCGTCAACACCCAGAAATCTGGCATTTTTTCCATAAATTTACGTGTCCTCTAAAATTTGTCCGTTTTACGAAAAGTCGCTGTACCCAAACAGCTTTCTCAACACATTTTCGGTGTATCACAAAAACTTCCCCGTCTTCTAAGTTTCCTTTTGGCGTGTTCACATTTCATGTTACCACTGACGTTTCTCACAAAAACGTCACGAGAATGCACAAAAACCGTGTTTTTACGAAACATGGACCATTGTCTACGGTATTCGTGAAGGGTGCAGGGAGATCGGCAGTAAGTGAGAACAGGATATCTTACCATGGAGAAGGCAAGAGTCATTCGATTTGACCCCTTCCCCCACCAGTGGTTCATTAAATTGTCGCCATTCAAGGGGGGGGGGATATAATTGAATGCCGTTTGCCTACGATATCTTCTCCTTCCTAAAATATTCTGTCCTCCCTTTCTAAAACAGTATTTTGACAGAAAAATATAGGCAATTGCCTATGTGCCAGGTGCCAACAATATTCGTGAAGGGTGCTCACAGATCGGCAGAAATGGATGGGGGGGGGGGGTCAAATTGAACGTCTCTTGCCTGCGATATCTTCTCCATGGTAAGATATCCTGTTCTCACTTACTGCTGACCTCCCTGCACCCTTCACGAATACCGTAGACAATGGCCCATGTTTCGTAAAAACACGGTTTTTGTGCATTCTCGTGACGTTTTTGTGAGAAACGTCAGTGGTAACATGAAATGTGAACACGCCAAAAGGAAACTTAGAAGACGGGGAAGTTTTTGTGATACACCGAAAATGTGTTGAGAAAGCTGTTTGGGTACAGCGACTTTTCGTAAAACGGACAAACTTTAGAAGACACGTAAATTTATGGCAAAAATGCCAGATTTCTGGGTGTTGACGATTATTTCAAGCAATAAAATGGCCTCTATCCTAATGGAAATGTTCCGTAGTTTCTGAAAATGGCATCACTTTTTGGATTTGGTGCGATATAAGCCGAGAAATTGCGGATTTCTTGAAGCAAGCATTGATTACTTTTTTAAACACAAAAAAAATCATAACTCCGGAACGGATCGACGTAGGACTCTTCAGAAGGTACCATTTTACTCCACTTTTAACGTAGTTTTACCCAAAAAATTTTGTCACACTTATACGGATCCACCCTGTATATCTCTATACAGGGTGATTCAGGAGGAATGTGACAAACTTGCACAGGTCGTAGTGCGTACCTAGACGCACAAAAAACGTTATAGGGACGCATAGCCGAAAATGCTTTGGTTACGAGATATGAGCATTTTCCTGTTGTTTCCCAGTTTCACCAGTTTTACGGTAATTGTCGTGTTCACGGCTCACCGTTAGTGGTTAGACAAAAAATGACGGTGGATTCGGAAAGATAACAAAATCCTGTTCCTGAAACCACCATGAAAATCAAAAAATGTCGCTTGGGCGTGGCTACTTCAGCCATGTGAAAAGTTAAAGAAGTAGTTCTTCCAAATACCTGATAAATTTCACATCAGTATCAATCAGCTGCTAGTGCACGCATCGACGGGCAAAGTTGTGGAAAACTACCCCGCTCTGTGTACTTTCGAACGGTGTCCTGATAGTTGAAGTTTGCAACCCTCCGACTTTAGCAATCAAGTTTAAATGCAAAA
This sequence comes from Corythucha ciliata, assembly GCA_038030265.1. Taxonomy (NCBI): domain Eukaryota; kingdom Metazoa; phylum Arthropoda; class Insecta; order Hemiptera; family Tingidae; genus Corythucha; species Corythucha ciliata. Next base: position 26,962,132 of record CM075939.1, read on the forward strand.
AAATGTAAACTTGCTTTGTTAAAACAAGCCGAATAGGTCAGTTTAAATGTCGTTTCCTTGGGGTATTGCGTTCCTTCGAGCATGCTCCTCTCAATGCCTGAAGTAAGAAGTAAGGATTCAATTGACAACGAGGTTTTCCATGTATAAAATGTGAGTTGAGGTGGTGGATGAACAGCGTTAGGGTGAAAATGATGGACTTGGACATTTCACCTTATCAGATTCAGCCGGTACCCGTTGTAACACTCGCATCTCTCATTCACGAAGCTCATTGCACATCGTTTGTCCCTCCAACTTGTATGAGATCAATTTACAGTAACAGCCTTAAGTTGAAATAACAACATAACATCATTCAAATAAGTGTTCAAAAATTCCTCCCCCTTGTGGACACTCGGACGCTCTTTTCTGTATATCTCTGGTGGTTCGACGAATTTCGGCATCTCGTTGTCTGATCGATTCAGCACAGGCCACAACTTTGTTGATCAGCTCCTCGCGTTTGCTGGGCTTGTGTTCGTATACCATTGTCTTCATCCACCCTCAGAGACAGTAATCGAGGGATATAGTTATGACGTAATCGAGGGACGTTAGTTCAGGAGACCTCGCAGAACAGTTAATTGGTCCTCCTCGCCCACAATTTGCATGAGCTGAGCTGATTCTGATGAGATAGAACGGCCAAGTCCCCGTTCAAGTCCTAACGTAGCAGTTCATCCACGGCGTCTCTCATGGTGACCCTCGCGTAGTGAATTGAATTCTTACTTTTACTTCAGGCATTGAGGGGAGCATGCTCGGAGGAACACAATAGCCTAAGGAAAGGCCATTTAACCTGACCTATTCGGTTTGTTTTATCAAAGCAAGTTGCATTTTTAGTGCATTTCATTCTGAAAATGCACTATTGGTCTCGTCGTGATGGTGGCAAACATGGGTCATGTCATGTTTTTTTCACGTTTCAGAACCTCTAGAACACGAATTCAGTGGTCTCCGGAATTCATATATATACAGGGTGTTCACCGGCGGCGTTGACACATGCCAAGAGCTGTAAAATTTTCCCTTTCACTTTTTTTTTATCTCCAGCCGTTACCGATTTATGATTTTTTGAACACTTTTTATGTATAAAAGCATTTTTCACGATAAAAACACGATTTCTCTGGTTCTGGGTAGTGCGATAAAACATTTGGTGGCAGCTTTGGATTCCACACAAAATTTACCTCTAGATGTGATAGGTTTCGTTTCGGAATTTCCTTGAAACACCCATCATTTTGGGCGTCAAAGTTATTAGTTGCACAAAAAAATATTTTTCGTGAATTTATCCTGTTGATTTTAACGAGCGAAAAAATCGCAGGTAGCGCACCTATGCTCCAAAAACATCTCCAAGTTGTCAGCATTCGAATGGCGTATCATAATGCCAGCTTCTGGCTGATTTTGACCAAGAAAATCAGCTTCCTTACAAAAGAAAACTAATTCAGTGTTCCCAAACGTAAAAATCAGTATGCAAACTCCAGTCCATACCAGTAACGTGCTCGACTGGTCAGTGAGCACTGCTGACGTGGAGTGGGGCATGGATAGCCAGGCATAGCAAGTTTCGAACCATTTCCATCGCAGCTCCGATCATGGACCACTCCTGGTCTCACTCTCAAGTAGAAGCAGGAAGTAGACACAACTACACTAGCTTGGATCCCTGATTTCCTATGGGTTTCGATGGGCACAGAGGTGTGAGAATGATAGATTTACCTTCACATACTGCACATAATTTTAAGGAAATGAAAAAGCCGTTACAGTAGTGTTGTATTTGACATTAAAGAAGTGGGCATTTCTTTTAATTTTTTTTTTTTTCATTCATTTTGCTTACCACGATACTCATGCGAGATGGTTTACACCAATGAAGAGTACGTTGATCTGGTTTACACTTATGGTGCGGCGGGAGGAAACGGTTACGAAGCAGTGCGGCAGTACGCTCGTCTTTTTCCAATAAGAAGGCTCCCTGACAGGCGAAATTTTTCAAACGTTTACCGTTTCATGCGACAGACCGGACGCGCTCCTAGTTCAGGCCAGACATACCTGGACCGAATCACGACTGGTGGAAGAACGCGTGAGATTCTGTCTGAGTTCGACCATGATCCGACCATGAGTACCAGAAGGGCTGCGCTAAGGTTGAATATCTCGCATTCCCGTGTCTGGAAAGTTCTCAAAAAAGATAGTCATCATCCATTCCATCTGCAAAAAGTCCAGCAGCTGCTCCCGAGGGATTATGAAGCGAGGACATCATTTTGTCGTTGGTTCCAGCAGAAGTCGAATGAAGACCGCGAATTCCAGTCACGAATTTTGTGGACTGATGAGGCTACTTTCACGCGGGCTGGAATTTTCAATTCTAGAAATTCACACATCTGGGCACGTGAAAATCCTCATGGAATCAGGGAGTCAAAGTTCCAGTACGACTTCCGAGTAAACGTCTGGATCGGTATCATCGGTAGATGGATCCTAACACCCCTCATCCTTCCCCAACGTCTCAACGCGGCATCCTTCCTCCAAACGCTTCAAAATTTAAATTCTTTGCTTGACGACATTCCCTTTGGCATTAGGCAAAATATGTGGTGGCAAATGGACGGGTGTCCTGCCCATAACGCGAGAATAATCACAGAACGGATGGCCGAAAATTTTGAAGATCGGTGGATTGGGCGCCATGGTCCCGTCACGTGGCCAGCGAGGAGCCCGGATTTAACGCCACCAGATTTTTACGTTTGGGGAACGCTGAAATCCATGGTTTACAGCGTGGATAGAACGGATGAAGAGCAACTTGTCCAAACGATTCAAGAGTGCTGCACAAGCATGAGCGCAAGGCAACAAGAAATAGAGAGAGCAACAAGTAGTGTCTCAAGAAGAGCAGCTTTGTGCTTGGAGCACGGAGGGGGCCATTTCGAACATTTTATGTAGTTTTTAGTAACATTTTTATTTTGATTTATTTTTTATTTTGATTTATTTTTTATTTTTGTATTTTAAATACAATTGTTGGTCAGCGAACGTTTCACGCGCTGGGAAGAAGCCATTATTGCCACATCAAAAAGTTTTTTTTTCTAGCGCAATAAAAAGAGATAGTTTATGAGCCTGAAAACTGGATTTGACGCGTCCTAGTATTCAGCTCGGAATCAAAAACAAATTACTAAAAATACCTAAATGAAAAAGGTGCCAAAAATTAATGTTGTTTTAAAAACGAAATCATGTTTTCTCAGCCAAATTAAGTCAGAAGCTGGCATTATGATACGCCATTCGAATGCTGACAACTTGGAGATGTTTTTATAGCACAGGTGCGCTACCTGCGATTTTTTTCCGCTCGTTAAAATCAACAGGATAAATTCACGAAAAATATTTTTTTGTGCAACTAATAACTTTGACGCCCAAAATGATGGGTGTTTCAAGGAAATTCCGAAACGAAACCTATCAAATTTAGAGGTAAATTTTGTGCGGAATCCAAAGCTGCCACCAAATTTTTTATCGCACTACCCAGAACCAGAGAAATCGTGTTTTCATCGTGAAAAATGCTTTTATACATAAAAAGTGTTCAAAAAATCATAAATCGGTAACGGCTGGAGATAAAAAAAAGTGAAAGGGAAAATTTTACAGCTCTTGGCATGTACTACCACTGTATGCAATATAGTCAACGCCACCGGTGAACACCATGTATATATTTCTTTATACAGGGTGGAACAGGATAAGTGTGACAAAAAAAATTGGGTGAAAATAGGCCTCATTTGCGATCGAAAACACTCTATAAACCGTGGTCCGAAAATCAAAATCCTATGAGATATGATTTTTTAAACGTTTTTTGAGGCTTGCATCACTTTTCTTAACTAAATGCGAATAGATCAGTTTACAGCTGACATTTGCAACTTTTGACGATGGATTTGGAAAGAGCACACTTTTTTCTGACAGGAATAGCCATTTTCGATAAAATTCAACTATTTTCTGTGGGCTCTAGAGATGCTCAAAGTTTTGCAAATCGTGGATCTCTAATTTTTCAAAAAATTCAGCCTCCACTTCTCTACACTAAATCTAAGCGTATCAACATCCCATGGGTCGGAAAAACTTCTTCAATTTGTCCTTTTTAAAATTACTCATGAACGTTTTTTTAGTTCTTCAGCGAGTTTTCGGCAGAAAGGCCATTTCTTGGAAAAAAAGAATGATTTTTCTCTTAAAAATCGCTTGTTTTGACCAACCCAATTTGAACGAGCTTTGTGATTCAAAACATGCTAAAACTCATTAAAGCCTTATCCAAAGTTTTCCTTCGAACCGAATGGAATGCGCACTCCTACCAAAATACCAAAAACTGTCGCTCCGGCAGCTGGCTGTCGGCAAGGGTGCATTTCACTACTGCGAATTTCGGCGTGTTTAGCTGTTATTCGACGAAATTAGTGCACTTAATGACTCTACTTGTTGAGTTGTTGTTACCAATTTCCGATTCGAAATTCGCAGTAGAGAAATGCACTCTATCCGACAGCTAGCTGCGGGAGCGACATTTTTTGGACTTTGACAGGCGTACAGTCCGCCCCGTTCAAGGGAAAACTTTGGATGATGCTTTAATGACGTCAATCATGCTCAAAAACACAAAGCTCGTTCAAATGTTGTAAGCGATTTTGCAAGAGAAAGCGATTTGTGTTTAAGCGATTTTGAAGAGAAAAACCATTCTTTTTTCTAAGAAAAGGTCATTTCTGCCGAAAAATCACTGATTAACTAAAAATACGTTCATGAGTAATTTCAAAAAGGACACATTGGGGAAGTTTTTCCGACCCATGGGATGTCGGTGCGCTCAAATTTCTAAAAAAAAGCGGGGGTTGACTTTTTGAAAAATTAGAAATCCTCGATTTGCAAAACTTTGAGCAGCTCAAGAGCCCCCAGAAAATGGTTGAATTTTATCGTAAATGGCTAATCCTGACAGAAAAAAATGTGCTGTTCCCGAATCTGTCATCAAAAGATGCAAAATGTCAGCTGGAATCTGAGTTATTCCCATTTAGTTAAGAAAAGTGACGTGAGTCATAATAAACGTTAAAAAAATCATATCTCGTAGGGTTTTGATTTTCGGACCATGGTGCAAAGGGTGTTTTCGATCACAAATGAGGCCTACTTTCACCCAATTTTTTTTGTCACACTTATCCTGTTCCACCCTGTATAATATATTTATACAGGGTGATTCAGGAGGAATGTGACAAACTTTCACAGGTGATAGTGCGTACCTGGACGCACAAAAAACGTCATGTAGACGCATAGCCGAAAATGCCTTGGTTACGAGATATGAGCATTTTCCTGTTTTTCCCCAGTTTTATTACTTTTTACAATAATTGTCGTGTTCACGGCTCACCGACGGAGGTTAGACAAAAAATGACGGTTGATTCGGAAAGAGGACAAAATCCTGTTCCTGAAACCACCATGAAAATCAAAAAATGTCGCTCGCGCGTGGCTATTTCAGCCATGTGAAAAGTGAAAAAAGTATTTTTTTGAAATTACCAATACATTTCACATCGGTATCAATCAGCTGCCAGTGCACGCATTGATGGGCAAAGTTGTGGAAAACTACCCAGTTCTGTGTACTTTCGAACGGTGTTCTGGTAATTGAAGTTTGCAAGCCTCTGACTTCAGCAATCAAGTTCGAATGCAAAAAAATGTAACTTGCTGTGTTAAAAGAAGCCGAATAAGCCATTGTAAACGTCCTTTCCTTAGGGTATTGTGTTTCTCCGAGCAGGCTGCCCTCAATGCTTGAAGTAAGGATTCAATTCACAACTTTGGCTCACCATGTGAGCTGAGGTGGTGGATGAACAGCGTTAGGGTGTATACTAGACTTGAACATTTCACCTTATCGCCGGTACCCTTTGTACAATCTTCTCTCATTCATGGAGCTCATTGTCCATCGTTTGTCTCTCCAACTTATGGTTGTGATCAATTTACACAAACAACCTCAGCATGAAATAACAATAACAAAAACATCACTTAATTAAGTGTTCAAAAATTCCTCCCCCTTCGTGGACACACTTTGTCGCTCTTTTCTGCAGAGCTCTGGTGGCTCGACGAATTTTGGCATGTCGTTGTCGGATTGATTCAGCACAGGTCATGACTTTATTGATCAGCTCCTCGCGTGTGCTGGGCTTCTTTTCGTACACCAATGTCTTCATCCACCCCCAGAGACAATAATCAAGTGGCGTTAGGTCGGGAGACCTCGCAGGCCAGTTAATTGGTCCTCCTCGCCCAATCCATTTCAGAGGTAATTTTTCGTCGAGAAATGCTCGGACTTCACGAGAAAAATGTGCAGGAGCACCGTCGAGTTGAAATATCATACGATTTCTGTATTGAAAAGGAACGTCCTCCAGCAGAGCTGGGAGGTGATTCCGAAGGAAGTTTAAAAAAGTCGGTCCGGAAAGACGGTCTTCGAATATGAATGGTCCGATTAACATATTGTTGAGCATACCGCACCACACGTTGATCGAAAATTTATGTTGGAAAGCCGACGCTAACTTTGCTCGGGGGTTCTCTTCTGACCAGATATGTCTATTGTGAGAATTGTTTATCCCATCTCTCGTGAATGTGGCCTCATCGATAAAAAGAATGAATGGGATTTTGTTGCGGTTCCTATTTACCCATTGGCAAAACTCCAACCTACGGATTTCGTCTCCTGGTAACAAATTGTGGACTTTTTGGACATGGTATGGTGAAAGCATCATTATGGTATCTTGACATCACCTTCCATCTCGGATATTTTTTCGATTATTCCAAAATGATTGCTGAAAAATCCGTTTTAGTGCTCATTACTCAAATAGTCTTTCTTCACGAATAACTCGAGAAAAACACGACGAATGTTTGCCATCCATTCTTGACTAAAAAGGGGCTCTGAAAGTAAACATTTTGCTATGATAAAGGACTCAACTGTGCTGAAGACACAGTAGGTGGTCACAAAGAACAAGTTGTGATTTAGGCCTATAAAGAAATGTCCTTATTAATCGTTATATTCATCCTTATTAATAGTAGTCGCGGAAGACCCGACTCTGAGGACCATTCAACGATTAATAAGGGCATTTCTTTATAGGCCTAAATCACCACTTGGTGTGTGTCACCACCTACTGCGTCTTCAGCACAGTTGAGTCCTTCATCATTGGAAAATGTTCACTTTCAGAGGCTCTTTTTAGTCAAGAATGGGTAGCAAAAATTTATCAAGTTTTTTCTCGAGTTATTCGTGAAGAAGGACTATTGGAGCAATGAGCACCAAAACGGATTTTTCAGTCATCATTTTGCAATAATCGGAAAAATATCCGAGACGGAAGGTGATGTCAACATACCATAATGATGCTGACACCATGCGCCAACTTTTCTGAAAAAAGGTCATCTTGGAAACCACTTGTTGCTGAGAAAATCGACTTCAAAACCTAGTCAACATGGGTAATTCTGTAAACAATTTCAAGTTTGACGCTGAATTTCTCAGCAGGAGTGGGAGAAATTCAAGCAAATAACACTGAACCACATGGAAAAAAGTCTGGCCTTTCCAACGGTGCCATCAGATTTGACGTGACTCACCTTGTTGCTAAGGTACGGACGATTTTCTTCAAGAAAACAAGGTCATTTTGAAAACTACTAAATCCTTGAATATCTCGGAAACTATTAGGAATCGGACTAGGGTCAATATGACTTTTTTGACGCATTTGTGACGTGGAATCACCAGCCTAAATATTGACATCCATTTCAGAAACACCCTGTATATATATTGATTATATATACAGATTGATATATTGATTATATATTATGGCCGTTTTCTTGTTAGCACGATAACTCTCGAAGAAATCAATTTAGCAGAACGCGCTTTGGCACAAAAATCAGTAGTCATAAGACCCCGGTCGGTATTGCATTTGGGCCAAATCGGTCGAGGTGGAGGGGGGGAAAATAGGGGTTGAAATGGTCGAAAAATCACTATAAATCACCAGTTGGTTCTAGAAGCATCATATTCAGTACGTATACTCCATGTTGGAGTAGCCTTTGATTCCCATTTTAATTTTTTGAAAAAGTCGAAGGGGAGGGGGTGTTGCCACCGGAGTGGAAGTAAGCGTGTGGTCTTGTTAGCAAGATAACTCTCGAAGAAATCAATTTAGCGGAACGCGCTTTGGCACAAAAATCAGTACTCATAAGACCCTGGTCGGTATTGCATTTTGGGCAAATCGGTCAAGGTGGAGGGGGGGAATAGGGGTTAAATGGTCGAAAAATCACTATAAATCACCAGTTGATTCTAGAAGCATTATATTCAGTACGTATACTCCATGTTATAGTAGCCTTTGATTCCCATTTTAATTTTTCAAAAAATTCAAGGTGGTGGGGGTGGTCCTTTCGGTGTGGAAGTGTAAAAATAGCGTTGAACTTCACTAGTTCATCTTAGCGCTCTAGAATTCGACTCAATAATTTAATGTAACGAAAGCCCTGGGTTCCATTGAGATTTATCGATAACTTTGATGGGGGAGGGTGAATTGGGGGATGAAATTTCAAAAAATCGCTTAAATTCACACGTTTAGGTATTATAAAATACGGCACAAAAATTTAATACAACAAAGCCCTTGGAAAACTACCGAAACTTTTCGACATTTTTGAAGAGAGGGTGGTGACAATAGAGGAAGAAGTTGGGCTTAATGAAACAAATTATGGTATCAAAATTATTACTTCTGGGACGGTTCAGGGTATCCGTATACGGAATGAAATGCACTCTTTCCGACCGCCAGCTGCCGGAGCGAATTTTTTTTTTTTTTTTTCCCAAAGGGTTGTACGGCTTAGCTGTAGGTCATGTATTTGAGCCCCCGGACTATGCAGTTGACTTTGAATTTGACTTCCGCTGTCTGCTTCCACCGATCTCTACGAAATATCTGTCAAAAGAGAGGGTGGGAACGGTAGTGACTGTTGGCAGCCACCCTTGAATCCTACAGGTCAGAACCCCTGTTTCTGAGCAGTGCCTTTCTTGGAGTTGGTCCAGCAAGGTAACCGGACTCAGCAGTCTTAGCGGAGCAAAAATTCACCGAAAAGGTTTGCAAAGAGCTTTCGGAAGCAAATTGTTTCCCGCTTGAGGGCAATTGCGAACGTGCGTTTCCAGACATTTTAGACGAGTTTTCAAGTATTTCGAACTGTATCTCAGAAGGAATAAAGACAAAATCCCGAACCAAGCAGGTCATTTGAAAGCTTAATAATTGTAGATTTTTTTCATGAAGTCGTACTCTTCCTCCGAGAGCTGTCAGTTAAATGACAGCTGGCTGAATAATAAGTAAGAATAAAAAAATTCAAGGAAGCGGATATTCAGCTGAGAGTTAAGGGCGTCCAAATTTCACGACCTACCCCAACTTTACGATCATCTGAAAGGAAATTTTGTGCTCTTTCCAACGGTGCTTGAAATTTCCCCAGGATTAATGGTTGCTAAGATACCGACCGAGTTTTGAAGAAAACGCCTGATGCTTCGAAGTTCAGGAAAACTGCGATTTCTCAGAAACGGTTGATAAGCGGACCATGGTCCAGATAGTCATTTTTGACCCACATGTAATGTAGAATCACCCATTTCAATTATGCCCCATTTTCCCGTTACACCCTGCATATACATACATATACATACACGTCTTCTTGAAGGACCAAATACTTCATTGGCGACTCCCGACTATAGATCCGCTCAAAATTCTGATTCAAATTTTCTTTCTTCACCTCCGCTCATTCTCCAGCATTCCCTCAACTTTCGACGACGTCGTTGAACTCGACTCTCGACACATTCAGCACCAATCAACGCCGCTTGACCGAAGCGGCATGCGGATCTTCAGCTGGGCCGGGAGGCGAGACAATCTGCCGAAACCGCAACGACTACGCTAAAGGCAAATTTTTGGCGACTTTAAAGGGCCCTGAAGGTTTCTTAGGGGCAGTTTGGCCAGGGCCACCTGCATTTATCAATAGAGTATTGTCCAAATTGAGCATCGAAACTGCGAGTGCCACACTTTTGAAGAAAATCATCAGGCTCCATTCAATTTTTCAGAACAATTCAAGGTTTTCTACACTAGTGTAACACTAGCAAAACAATGGAACGGACCTTTTGAAAAAATTAGACAAAACTGCGTAATCTTATAGGATTCCTTGACACGGGGAATCTGAAAATCAAGACGGGCTTTATATCAGACGAGTCTCTGAGGGGATTTGCTGAGTGTTGCCTCCTGTTATATTCATACGAAGAAACTAGCAGGGGGACTTTAATAACAAAGGGTCTCTTAGAGCATTAAGAAATTTGGGAAATCTGACCCTTCCACGGCAAAAACTAGAAAGTATTCAGAAAGTTTCCTGCACACGTCCGTAAAGGTTTACAATACACTGCCAATGTCATTGCGAGACCATGAGGTGTGTGCATTCAGAGGAGGCTGAAGAAAATTAGACAAAGATCATTACTCGGTAATGAGTTTTTATGTAATGAAATTATATCGAGCTGTGAGTTGTTATAGATAACAGCACAGATTTCTTCAAATTATTATTTTTGAGTCAAAACTTTATTATGTAAGTTGTTGTAATCTTTAGACTTTGAATATGTTTACAGATTTATTGGATTATTTATGAGTACCTATTTTGATATTTATCACTGCTGTCGAGTGTATAGAAAGTTTTTAACTGACGTTATCAAACATCGCAAGGAAATTTAATGACAAATAAAATGTTGATGTGATGATGCCACCATTTAGGGCCACTTACGCATGTTTCGAGGGGTCACACTTTTCCTCCACGCAGAAACCGATCACTCGACAACCCAGAAGTCCGAGGTCGATGCACGCGGACGTTTCTAGGCCTATTAGTTGGGAGTTTCGGGGGGGGGGGGGACTCACTCTTGTTGTGAGTGCAAAATTAATTTTGTGGCTTTGTCTCTTTTAAATGCCAAATTTCGTAAGATTATTGGCACTCAAAGAACCCACAATTTTGGGGTTTTCGCTCACTAAAAAAGCCGATTTCGCAGGATTCATTCCCTAAAAAGCAAATTTTGCGGGGTTGACTTATTCAAAAAAGCAATTACATAGACTTGGATCTTTAAAAAGAGAAACTCCGCTGGTTTTCCAATGCAGGCATTCCAATTTTCGTGGTTTTGGTTAACTCATGAACTAATTTTGCCCAGGCTTCGGCAGTACTTGACTACTTGTACTTATAATTACGACATTGCAATTACATAAAATTAATTTCATGAGAGGGGGTCTTGAGCACTACTCGGGAGGGAGGGGGAGAATATGAGAATATTAGTTTGCCATCCCGGACTACTCAGAGCAGCATGAAGTTTTGTAAGCTCACGGGTTATCATGTAGAATAACGCAAAACAAATAATGAAAGGTTAGTACTTTCAGTGTTATTAGTGCAGCTCGCCGCACAACAAACGAATAAACCTAATTAAAAAAAATGTTTCTGCTGCAAAACTGCGTTTGTTTTTAGACCAAAGCCCCAGAAATCTGGCGAAATTTGACAGATTTCTCCTTCGATGGTGGACAATGTTACAGTACCTAATTTATGTGCCTCTTTAAAAAAAGGGGCAAATACCATACGAGCGTTTCGCGACGTTCGTTGGTTTTGGCAGATTTTCATGATTCCAGAGAAGGCTAATGAGTCTGCGCAAGCATCGATGCCCCTGGGCTTCAGGGCTGTCCATTGCTTGGCCGTGGTCCACGGGAATATTCGTGGTGGTCCTAACACTATCTTAGCCGCTAATTAGTAGTTTTTCCTAATTACAAGATGCCTTGAAGGAACTCTCACGCAATTCTTAGCTCTCCAAACAGTTGCGAATTCGGTGAATTTTCGCATTTTGAAATGGCCACCATTTTTTAACCCCCCGGCTCTGAGCTGGCAGACGTGCAGTTTTGAGAACGTCTTGGTGACCTCTGCCACCTTCCGCATTTCAAAATTCTCCACCCCAAATTATCACTTTTTTTAGCTGGCTCCTGGGCTATTAAGAATTGAAGCGCTGATTATTCTGATTGTTATCTAACCGAAACGCCCCCCCCCCACCTTACCAGTACCACATCTGTACGTCACTTCGTGCCTTTGGCCCGCTGAACGGGCCAAGGCGTCTTAAAACGCTGGAATCACGTGGGTCGTCTGATATACAGTCACGTTCTAATTTCCGGATTCCCCGTTAAATCCTAGGGTTCACGTGACGGTAATTTGGGCATAAGATTAGAGGCGGGGCAAGCCGAACTAGTCATAATGTGTACTGGAGGGGCTAATAGGACGTTATTGAAGAGGGAAATTGCAGGCGACGACCAATGTAGGCACAGGAATACAAAACCTCCAACTTATCGTGGGAGAACGATAAAATAAACACACAAAAACTGCTACAATTAGTTTGACTTAATTGTCTGTTTGACTAGCCGCATGGAGCTACTGACACGCATCAATTTTCAGGCGAATACCATTCTGATTGAATTTTCATAATTCATTACTTCTATGCTTCCCCCTTGTGTATAATTAATACGAAATTTTGCAATTAATTAATTTCGAGCACCCATAAACCTTGCGTGCTGAATTACGCTTAATATGAGTTCGATTGAATATTTGAAGCTTTTGATCACTTTTTAGCGAGTGCATTTCTGAGGGTATTGTTGTTCTAAGGGGTCCATAGACGTACAATAAATATTGCGCAATAAATTTGTACAATATTTCGTTTCCAGATGTTTAGGGATAAAAAAATAGGTTGTTTATTATATTGTGCAACCCATCAATACAACCCACAAACGTTCAATGTTATTGTACAACCCCTATTATTGCGCATTATTATTGTACGTGTATGGGCCGCTTTAAACAAAGAGGAACAGCGGTGAAATTGAAAAAAAAAACAACAATAATTAATTGCTTTAGCTCAAACGAAGTCATCGTAATTTTTATTTAGCGTTCCTCACCGGGGTATACCAGAAGGTTATGCGGGTTTTAACATACTTTAAGTTAAGCGCTATAATAGCATTCTACAAGTTTATTGGAAAACAATAAAAACACACCTCTCCCCCTCCAAGTTCCACACGTTTCTACTATTTTAGTTAATTGTATCACCCCCTCCTCCTTTCTAACCCCGGCGGCAGGAGTAACGCCGCCGCTGAGACAACGATAGGAATCACTCACATCGCCGGCACTTTCTGTTAATGCCACGCGAGGGGATGAGCTGTTCTGTTCGTGGATGAGGTAGAAAAAAGAAGATCTCTTGTGCTCTGAGATGAGAAGATGCAGGGTGGGGGGGGGCGTTGGAGAGAAACAAAATAGGATGGGGCAACAACCCTTTTGAAGGGGTTGATGATGGGGGAAGGGTGTCCCTAGCGGGAGCTGTGCTACTTGAAACGTCTCGACTCCCCCCGGGTGCTCGGAACGGCCAGATATTGACTGGGCAGAACCCGCGTGAGGTGTGCGCTAGTATCCGGAAGCCCTCCGATCACTTGTTCTCACTTGTTATCTCAGTTTCTGTCTCGCTCGTTCTTATTTTTTAATTTTGGTTTTATTTTTATTTTATTTTTTAATTTTTTCGTTGAAATATTTTTACATTAGGTTTTTTAAAAAGCGATCACCCGCCGATTATTTAAAGTTTTCCCTTAATTTTGTTTACCGCCGGTGATTTCAAAAAAACTTGGTGTTCCAAACTTTTTGGAAAAATAACGTTAGTGCCCGCCACCGGTTCAATCAGTATACTCAGGTGCTCCCTCTCGATTCTTTTTATTTTATTTTTTTCGGATCCCGATAAAAAAAACGGACTTCCGGAAAATTCGCCCGTCGTAACAGTACCGTTTCGCGCCCTCCCCCCTCCCGTTCGAACTCGTCTCCCGCCGCTCGCCCCCACCCCTCCACACAGTGGGCGCGTACGAGGGAAACAAAAACGATCATCAAACGCGCTGACGACGACGAAGACGACGGTAATAAAGACGCCGCGGACAACTGGGTGCAAACGCCCCTCACTAAGACCCTAGATGGCCCGAGATGTCGACCACTGACTGTAGACAATGCGGTTTTGGATATTTGTCCTCGCCCTTCAGCTTTCCTTTTTGGACCGTACATCAAGGCGTATCGCCGCTTCTCCAGTCAAAAGAGGTGAGGGACTCGAATTAAATAACGAAAAAAATTCATGTTTGTGTCTATTTTATCTTAGTGGTACGAGGAAGAAAAAACGGTTGAAGTATAAAAGATTCGGTATTGAGGGGAGGGTTATAGCGAAGAAAGGCAAAGCTTATATAAAGGATTGATGGCTGCCCCCGCTCTAGCACCCTAGCCGAACGGTTTTGGATCCCGTCCCACCCAAAACGTCGTGAGACAGGGAATGACGTTTTCATTACTTTACGTAATCCATTATTTAAAAAGAAATCCTCGGGCTTTATTTCATGTTTTTAAACACAACCGATACGATCTGAAAAGAGAGGTGAATTCAAGAGTGGGGAGAGTCTCTCTGAAAGGGTGGAATCAAATTGACGGGTGGGGCACGGGAATATTCTACTGGAAATTCGATTAATTTCTCAAATTGACAAGCTGATATCATTAGTATCTGACAAGGGTGTATCAGGCCATGGTTAGTCGATTTTTATTGTACAATTTGATTAGGGGAATGACATTCAGTAACTTACAGTTACGGTTTGTCTAATGAGGCGTGAAAAGTAAGAAATTCGGGTTGGTTTTAGTGAATCGACCTATTGCATACCGAAATAATTTGGCGCACTTAAATTAAGTTTACTTATTTAGTTGTTGGTTTAACTCTGGAGCAACACCATTTTGCCCATGAGACTTCATATCCCCAAGACATTTGTTTTATTGGTTAAAGGTGATAGTACTCGCCCATTTTCTTGATTTTCAACCTTGCAACCCTTGTATTTTGTTACAACAGAGTTGGATTTAAAGGGCTAAGCCTGCAAGTACGCCACAGGACGTATGAAGAGTCAGTTTTATGGCTTTAAATGCCTTGAATGAGATGATTCCCCGACGCATACAAATTTTCATTTGCTTTTTTTGGCTGAGGACAATTCCCCTAAGAATCTTCTCAAGTGCCAAAAGGCTTGAAGCACTGTGAGGAGAGGAGAATTAAGTACAGGGCCCGCCGCGATCTCCTCGGCCTCTGAAAGGGAAGACACGTCGAGGAGTTTGTTAGACACCTCCCTTTTTAGAGGTCCAACCACGGCGGCACTTGAGACGAAAAATACTCTTCGCCCAGTGTGCTTCTTTCTCGCCACCCCCGTTCTCCTTTTATACATACTTACATATCTCTCTTTTTATCGTTTGATCCTTCAAGATTTTGTCGCACTTGAGATTGTTTCAATGTTTTTGGGTGTCATCTTTAAACATCAACAAAAAATCGTTAAACTATAGAAGAGCTATATGGCAATGTTTTACGCAATTCCCCCCAAAAAAACATTACCCCTAGCACTATCAGCTCCTCCTTCAAAATTATTATAGCTGAGATGAGGCTGAGACTTCTTTTAACAGGGTTCACAGCGTTTCAATGGAAAGAAGCTTGTTTCAAATGACTCCCTGGCCACCCCCTTTTCATGCCGCCCCTTCCCCTTAATATACTCACACCCCCTACCAACGAACCACAAGATTCTCTTCTCTCTTTTGTACTATAAACACTCCTTCACTTAATATCGACGATTTATAGCCGCACTTTTCATTTAATTTATAAAGCTCGTGAAGGAACGCTAACATCAAGTTTTAACGTTTACCATAAACTTTTCGCCATCCCCTAACCACTCAACAGCTTTTTTTTGGTACATCAAATATTTAACACCAAAAATACTGTTAGTTTCTATTGCCATAGGCCATTACATCTTTTCTTTAATCGAAGCACCCTAATTCCACCCACAATTCGGAAAGCCTCCTTCAAAATCTCTTTCTATACCGATAAATTCCGAGCTTTTAGAGATTATAGCCGCATGGTTTAGGTTCAATCCCGTTTTCTGGCCCTTCCACAACCCACCACTCTCACCCTCCCAGCATCATCTCGAGGGGATTTCAACAACACACGCCTAAAAAAACCTAAACGCCACCACACAGCTCTTCATAGCCTCGTCAAAAATGTACACAGCTTTCAACTTTAAGCGCAGGGGGATTATTCCATGTATCCGTGCTGCTTAACCTAAGTTTGATGAAGCTGTAGTTTTTTGTATTTGAAATGACTCCAGAGGGAGCGAGTTTTCCCCCCTTCGGTATACTTACCGTTCATCACTTTTTTTCTTTGTCCAAATAGAAACGTTATAAATCTTGTGGATTTACATGAAAATATTTAACGCTGGCCGTGGTTTCACAGTTCACAGTTTATGACAGTTGTAAGCGTATTTATTTATTTCACCTTTAAACGTCAGCAACTCGCACGAAAACACCCCTACAATGGGGTTGGAATTGACTGTTATCCGGAATTTCGATTTCAAATAGTCCAAGAATTCTCGAACGAGGTCAATTTTCAAGGTAAAAAAAACTAAGTACTATTTTTCTCCCAGCTGAGAGAGCTCTAGAAAAAAGGCACCGCCGGGAAAATGTTTGAAATTTATTCCTGATCCCCCGCGACACCTTCGAACCCTCTCTTTCACCGCGGCATTAGGTATAGCGTGCGAAGGAAGAAAAGCCGTATATTTGTATGATATTGAAATTCATGGCGTAGAACGCTGGGGAAAGTAGTCGGGCTAGGAGATGAAAAGGTTCACCGTGTCAGTGAAGCGATCCCACAGAAAGAGGGAGAAAAAATATCATCCGCTTTTACAACGCACATGCACCTTCTATGTGGGCGGAACAATGTGAGTCGGATGGCAAAAACTGTACTCTGATCCATGAAGACTGAATTCAGTCAATTTATTTTTTAAAATTATTGTTATTTACACCTATAACTTAATAGTTGCGAAAAGTTAAAGACTTTGATATGCATCGGAGGTGTATCCTCTGTCAACTGTTCATCTGAACGGCTCGTTTCGATTGTCGGATTCCCTGTGTCGAGAAACCCCGAGATACGCAGTTCCATCAACTTATAAATTTTAGACATTTTTGACAAAACCACCGAGGCGATTTTTAGGGTCCTATTTGACGGTCCCAACCAAAAGGCCAGCACGCGTCTAAAAGCTTGGAAAAAGTTCCAATTTGTGGCTAAAAGTGAAGATAAGTGCGAATTCGTGGATACGTATAGTCGAAAACAGTGGTAAAAAATTACCACTTGTGGATAAAATTAATATTCAGCGCTAATTCGCAGCTAAAATTGCGAAAAAATGCTGATGCGCGGATAAAATAGAGATAAGTGGTCATTCGCGGTTAAAATTGCGAAAAAGCGGTAATTAACTGCTAGAATTGTCTGTTTGTGAGGGCACGTACGCGCCTAAAAGTGTAGAAAAAGCTTAATAGTGATTTCTAGAGGCAAGGTTGCCATCACGAAATAAAGTCGAGATGGGCTCTAGTTCCTCTTAGCAGCCAAGACGAGATATTCTTACTCTGCCACAGGAAAAGCCCATTCATATTTTGGATGCCCCTGTACGCGTATGGATTTAAAATTGTAGTTTCGATCGTTAGTTCGTACAATCGATGTGCTATAAAATTAATGCGAGGAGAAGACGGTAAAATGTTCACATTGTCTGATAAATGTACATGCACATTCACCGGTGAAAATGTGCACATTTACCAGTGAATATGTGTAGTTTTACCGGTAAACGTGTATACATTTGCCGGTGTACGCTCTTTTTAACCGTGACAGATATATTTTTTGAGCTGCCAGCTTCACTTTCGTCAATTGGGGAAGCGTAGAATGACGGCAAGAATCCGGGAGTCAGAAGATGACAAAATACGGACGGTTATGGAGAGTGAGTGTTTTCCCCCTCCTTCGTACACCTCTTTCCGTTCATTCTGTTCGAAAATCATAAAAATAAATAAATAAAATTTACGAACTTCCGAGTGCGAAATTCCGTTAAAAAAATCCGTCATCCGTTAGACGGAATTTTTCCCCGTTTAGCCATGTTGAAAATCCGTAAGATCGACACGTGGTTGTATCTTGGTCTTGCATTCTCAATTCAGTCTTGGTCTTGGTCTCGCAGACACAGTCTTGGTCTTGCTGCAAGAGTCTTGCGAGACTTGTTAGGCGTGGGGGGGATGTGAAATTGGCCGTGAACGACGAGACACTTCCTAACGTCATGGAAGATGTGCAGACGTTTTCCTTCGGTTCGCTTCGATTCCGATCAAAGCAGGGGCGTAGCCAGCTTTTTATCCAGGGGTGGGCAGAAGACGTTGGATATTTATGTTCAAGAGACCCCAGCAAAAGAACTGGTAGTTCATCAAATCGGTGCATTAAATCGTCAAATTCTTCCCCGGACACTGAGTTTTCACAAAAAGGGCCGTAATCCACCAAAAACTAACATCCCCGTTGGGAAACTAACGGTTTTAGCCTTCTATACCTGTTTTTCTGTACCAAAACTGGCAATGTTTTGCCCGGAAATCAATACTTTGTAGGAAAGCCTTGGCACTCAATACTGTCTGTCCGACTTTTCATCAAAGTTTTGTCTGGGAGACGTAAAAGTCCAATATTGTCCAACTCAAAACTGACGTTTTTTAACCCAAAACTGAAGATTTCACTCCGTATAACTCAATATTGTACTTCTCAACTGACGAGGTTATTATGTCAGAGCCGATAACTAAAGAGTTCACAGCACAACTGGCAATTTTAAAACCCAAGGCTTTACCCGAAAATTGATTATATTTCACCCTAAAACTGGCGGGCACTATGCTATTGAAAAACGAATGATCTTACCAAAACAGACCAATCTGCATTAAAAACTACCGATGTTATCCCTGAATTGGCGATTTTACAAAGGATGTCACCACAAACCTGGCGATTTTAACCTAAAACTAAATTTTCTGTTCCATTTAAAAATTGAATATAGATAGATAAGTCTTTATTTACAATAAATTAGCAATAATTATAACTAGTGTAATTGCATATTTTACACCCGAAACGTCGATTTCCCCCCAAAGTGGGATATTTTACTCCAAAACGTACAATGTCACACTATAAATAAGGTTTTCCTCAAAACGGATGATTTTAGGCCCAAAAGGACGACCCTGCCTTGAAAACCGGCGATTTCACCACAAAACTGACGATGTCATACCAAATGTGATGATGTTGTACCAAAACAAACGATTTCACGCCAAAGCTGACCATAACTGATCCATAACTGAAGAAGTCACTATACAAAACTGGCGATTTGACCCTAAAACCAAATTTTAAGGTTTAACCTCAGAAATAAATATTTTAGCCCAAAATGGGTTATCTTATCACAAAACTGACGATACTCCATACCTTTGAAGTGTTCTTCTGAATATTTCTCAACAAAACTGGCAATTTTACATAAAATTGACTGTTTTATCTCAAATTAACGATTTGATCCAGAAACTTTCCTAAACTGATTATTTTACCCTAAAACTATCGGTTCCCCCTCAAAAAATATTATTTTGCCTCAAAATTTTATTATTTTTACTTTTTATTTTTTACTTTTTTATTTTTACTTTTTTATTTTACTTCAAAATTGAAAATATCACAGCAAAACTGGCGTTTTCCCGTAAACAAATGATTTCACACCAAACCTAATGACTCGGTCTTGAAAACCGAAGATTTCAACGCAAAACTGACGATTTCATGAAAAAACTGAAGATTTCAGTACAATACTGGTGATTTTACCTTTAAAGTAATTTTGTCAGTTTTCCCTTGAAAAACATTCACCCTGAAATTGGAGGTTTTACCTCAAAACCAGCTATTATAAAATGACGAGTTTTAACCTACAATTGACGTTTTAATCCTAATACTGTCTACTGAAAACTGATGTTTTCACTGCAAAACTGGTCATTTCACCTAAAAAACAAATTTAGTGCTTGGGTTTACCTCGAATCTAACGATTTTAGCTTAAAATGGCTATTCATCGCGATTTAGGCCTGGATTGACCACGTGGGTTCGAAGTTCCGTTTTTCCATAGCTCAGCTTATGCCCCAATCATAATTTAGCATTTTACATACAAAAACGTTTCAACCCTTAACAAGCCTCAAACGGACATTATCGACTCTTCCCTTAAGCGTGAATATGGCGATTTTAGCACAGATGTAGAGATTTTAGTAGGCCTTAAAATTGTGATTTTGATCAAACTTCAATGGTAAAGGGAACTTTATCATTAAGCTGGGGATTTTAGGTGTTTTTGTTCAGAGAAGCAAAATCTGAAAAATTTTCTTTTTAGTTGTGTCAGAACTGCGAAAACGGTATTTTAGAGCGTTAAAATTAAAACCGCGAAATTTTGAATTCTGTCTCCCTTGAGAAATTTGTTTTGTGAGCAAAAAACAAATCATCGAAATTGATTTTTTTACGTGAGTGCCGACGAAACCAAATTTGGTTATCCTTAAGGATTTGAAGCTGCCCCACAAAATCTGAGTTTTCGAGTCTACAGGAGGGCAGCTGCCTACCCCTGCCCCCTTATGACTACACCCATGCCTGTTCTAGTTGTTATGCAAAAAATGTTATGAAAAACGGATTTATCTGCAGAATTCAGAAGCATCACAAAACCTTCACAATCAATAATAAGAAAGCTTAGAAGTAAGCGAAAGAAAAGACGACAAGAAAATAAGAAAAAAATAAGAAAACTCGAAAGCGCAGATTCAGCGCAAGATCATCCGCGTAACTAACTTCCCCACTAACCAACTACTCTACTACTTTAGGATAGAGAGAAGCTCGTCTTCCACCAGCAACCAGAGCAAAGGAGAGAGCACACCCTCCTGAGGACCATGGGCGGAGATAGCCGATATTCCTGGGGGGTGGGGGCTTCAGTCCTATGACTGGGAATGATCAATAGCGAGAGGGGGGATTCCCCCCAAAAATTTTCACACTTTCAAACCCTGTACACACGTAGGCAGTTTTCAAGAATTTTCACACCCCAAGTTCGGAAAACATGTGAACTAGTCTAGTAAAAGAAAGGTAGTAGATTGAACCAGCTGGTAACTCCAAAGTTGTGATTGGGATTTGTTCGGAGGGGTCTGGAGATGGTGTACTCAAAAGTCCCCGCCTCTAGCCCACGAGCTAGCTGCTGGACGTAGCAAAACGTGCATAATTTTTCACTTTATTACCTGTAGTTCGTAAACTCTAGGTCCCACCCAAAAACTTATTGGATAACAAAACAAAGTTGACAAAATTCCTCAATAATTAGTCTTCGACAAGATTTTTGTAGCTTCAACCGCTTAAGAGATAATAGCGTTAAAAGTGACACTATTCTCGAACCCCTTCACTGCTTTTTGTGAACATTGCGTTGTAGCGTCCTCGCCGTTGACGTTACGACATTGATGCATAGCAAAGAAGTTAATCATCATGAACTTCTCTTTACAAAAAACAAAAATGATACTCTCTTATCTCCGATAGGTGTCGAGATACACGCAGTAGGAGAAAATTCCCTAACAATAAAAACTGTATTTTTATGGGATGGTCCTGTTAATTTGGTGAAACATGAAACATAACTCTAAACGAGTGCTGGCGTCCACTCTGTTGCGTTTTCTGCTAGAATTGTTCGGTTGAGCATAGTCGGAGAAACTTCTCCGCTATGTTTCTCAAAAAACAAATTAAGTGGATTTTGAAATTTCAACAGACAATATCAAGGGGGCCAGGGTGAGGGGTTGTCATTCAAACGACCAATTTACAAAAACCAAATTTCACGCAGGGGCGTAGGTACGGGGGGGATATGGGGGATAGATCCCCCCCCAGAGCTACAAGTATACGAACCAAGGAGACCTAGTACCATAACGAAGAGCACCATAAAATCTCCAAAAATGAGCGTTTCAGCGCGTTTTCATGAACGTTGAAGTTAGGTTTAGCAGATTTTCTGCACTTAAAGCAGCCCGAAAAGGTCCAAGTACGTCCAGCTTTTTCCTTGGACTTCAGACCCAACGCAGCAGCGTACCGAGGTACGGGGGTTCACCCCGGACCCTCTATCAGACAAAAATCGGTAATATTCGTGGCTATATAGCTGCTAAAAAGCGCTGATTCGTGGTCTCGCGATGCAATTTCCAGACTAAAATTAAGAAAAAATCGCTGATTCGCGGTACATTGAGGCCATTCTAGGAATAAATTGTGGAAATCAACGCAAAAGTGTTGTATTTTGGCAAACCCCGCGGTTAAAGTTAAGAAAACACGCTATAATATTGACAAATAAAAGACGCTTTCAGGTTAAATTGGACAAAAATGGCAAATTCACACTGAAATGGCGTAAAATCACCCATTCGCGTATGAAAAAGGGAATAGGATGCTGAATGGCCGCAAAATTAGCACATAACGCTATTTCACAGCTGAAATTGGGAAAAATCGCTAATTTGCAATTTGCAGATATAAAGTGGTAGAAAAACGTTAATTCGCGGATACAAAATGAAGAAAATCACTAATTCGCGGCAAAAATTGAAAAAATCACCAATTAACACAGCCAAAATTAAGAAAAACGTTGATTTTCAGTTCAAATTGGGGAAAAGTGCTAATTCTCAGTTAAAAATGGAAATTATTGCTAATTTTCAGCTTAAATTGAGTCAAACGCCAATTCTTGGCAAAATTTGACAAAACTCGGTGGGTAATGCACGGGTTGGAAACGCTACCACGCTGCTAAAATTTAGAAAAAGCGAAAATTCGCTACTAAAAATTGAGAAACATCACTGATTCTCGAATTAAGTGTCGGGAAATTTATAATTTAAAAATGATGATTTTTTGACGGAAGTGGATGGATAGATGTCCATTCTTTGATTTGAACAAAAAAATTTACATTTATAATTTAAATTCACACCTTCTGAAGGCATTTTGGTGACTAACATTCAGAAAAATGGCTAATTCATGCATGGCTATAGTATAATGTTAAAAAATACGCTAATTCACGGCTAGAACTGCCGTGAAGCAATAATCTATACCTATAAAAGTTATATAAAATTGCTAATACGGTGGTAAAATGAGAAAAACCGCTAATTTACGGGTAATATTTAAAAAATAAGATAATCAGCCTGGTCAAAATTAAGAGAAAGGTCAATTTTAAGCCCTAAAAACGGAGAAAATTGCTAATTCGCGGCTACAAATGGAAAAAATCGCCAATTTACAGCTAAAATTGCGCCAAACGGCAATTTGTGACTGAAATTGAGAAAATTCACTAATTCACAGGGTTGAAACGCTATGACGCGTCGCTCGCCGCTACAGTTTAAAAAAAGCGCTAATTCGCGGTTGAAATTGAGAAAAATTCTAATTTGCGCCAAAAACTGAATATACGCCAATTTGCGGATTCTGAAGGCAACATTTCAGGCTGAAATTGAAAAAAAGCGCCAATTTATGGCAATAGGTGATGAAACCGCTAATTCGCGAGTAAACTGAGAAAAATCGCTCATGCATTGCGTATGGTGAACCAAAAAAATCCAAATTCGTAAAAAGTCCCCCCACTTTGCAGCTAATATTGAGGAAAAATCTTAAGAAAAGTGTCAATTTCCAGCTAAAACTGAGAAAAGTGGTAATCCCCTGGTAAAAAAAAATTAAAAAATCGGTAATATGCTGCTAAAATTGAGGAAAACGCCAAAACTCGTGGATAATTAAGAAACATCACTCACGGGATAAAAACGATACTTTGCGGCTAAAGTTGAGAAAATGCGCAAATTCATGGCTATGGGTGGGAGTGGGGCAAAACCCCCGAATTTGAGAACGATACACTCGGCCAAAATTGAGAAAAGCGCTAATTTGCGGGTATAGAGTCCAAAACTCGCCCTTAACTGAGAGATTGTGGTAATGATGAGGCAAACAAGATGTCCAGATTCAAGAGTGTGCTGGTTGGGTGGAATGATGACTAAAATGTGAAATTAGCCCCCTCCCCTCACCCTTACGATATTTCAATCTGATCGGGGGGGTCCTGGGGGGGGGGGCTAGGACGAATTCCTTCCTACGCCACTGATTTCACGAGCTTGTTTCCAACAAAAACCCAAGTTCTGAGAGGGGGATTCTCATTCCAAACCCCACTTTCGCAGTTTTGGCACTTATTAAAACCAAATTTCACGGAATGGACCCTCAGAAAAACCTATTATGCTGGTTTCACTCTCACCAAAATTAACAAGCAGCCATACCAACATTGGTGGAGGGGTGATGGTTAAAAACTTTGGTGATGTGGGTGCGAGGGGATTCTCTTTCAAAAACTTTGTGGTTTTGGCTCTGAAAAACAACTTCAAGGGTGAGAGGTTCACTTTCAAAAAACCTTTGACGCTAAGAAAACCAAATGTCGTACATTAGGCCATCTAAACAGCCAATATTGGCGGGGGCGAAAGGTTTGACTTTCAAAAAACCTGTTTAAAGGGTTTCAGTCCATCAAAAACACGTGGGTTTGACTCTCTCAAAAAACGAGGGAGATTTCGCAGGTTGGGTTTTATTCAAACCAAGCGTGACATGTGACTGTGTTTTCCGTTCTGCGTTGTTTAATTACGGTAAGGTATAACTGCCCAGTGGAAAGCCCTGCGTACGTATAGAGCGAACACATTGAGCTACCAGCTTCCCTAGTATTTCGCTATTAGCAATAACTAGGTCAGCGATCTCGTCGTGGACTCAATTTGTGCTCGCGTGCAGCAATCAAGCAGGATGTGGATTTATTTTGTTTTGTTCAACGAGGTATTCACTTCCTATTTATAAGGGGTTTCCTCTACACATCATCGATGTAAATCACGCCACGAGCGTGTGAATCTCCCCAGGCGGTCTCCAAAAGCTTCTGCCGTTATAATCCCCGATGCTGCTCCCATTTATACCCCCACCACCACCCTCTTTCGCATGATGCACTAAGACAGAGTGCCAGCGTATGATAAAAAAAAGGAGGTGAGGTATAAAACACCCATGTTTGGAGGAAGTGGGCATGTATATTTCGTTAAACAAATTGCTCAGGGACTCCACCCCTACCGTTTCACTTTACGCAGAGTGAGACAGTGTACATCCGTGAAACTTCAAGATGAGAGAGGGGTGGCAGAGAAAGTGCTCTCCGCCTCCGCCCCCCACAAACATTTCACGCGTCTTCTCTCTTTTTTTCCGCTCTTTTTCCTTTTTATAAGGGAGGAGGGGTAAAGTAATAAAAAACGAGCTTTTTCGTTGTGTGGGTGGGGTAGGAGGAGGAGGAGGAGGGGATAAAAAACAGAACAGAAAAGAGAGGAAGAAAAAAGGGTCTCATGTAGAACAGGGATTATTCACAAGCGGTGCTGGAGAATAATGTCGTCTGATCGTAAAGCAGTCTCCAAAAGTTCTCCCTACTCCCCTCCTTTTTCAACATCCTTTCCACAACATCGCAGATTGTCAGAATTTTCATCTTCGCCTGTCCCCTATAAGACCTCCCCCATAAAATTTAAGCGTGAGCCCTATAATAACCTTCTTCAGCAACACCACCCGGTCCTATTTTCGCCCCCCTCCACCACACCAAGTCCTACCTTAAATGAGAATCCTCCCTGGGGAGCTGTAATGTTTAGCCGAACAACTTCCGAAATGCTTACGCACTTCTCTTCGTTAGCTCCCCCCTTCCCGCACACTTTTACTTGAACACTTACCAACCGATGTTCTGAAGGAAGAGAATCATCTAAATGGGTCGAAGGGGGCGGATGTCATGGTAAGCCCTATTGTCCTTGTTTTCTCTACAGGTAAATTGCTCCGGTTTTAACTGCTTGTAAAATCATTCTTTGGTGATGTAACCCCTGAGGATTATAATGTCAGAGTTTTTCCCCCTTACGAAGGAACAACACGGGGTAGAAACACTTCCGTGCCTTAAAAAGTGTTTTAAAAAGTCTCAAGGGAGGCTTTTTTGAAAAAAAAAAAAAAAACCTAAAAAACAGGGGAAAAAAGTTAAGTTTTATTGTCCAGACTAATTTACGCCTAGACCCTCGGGGAATTTTCCGGAAAATGCGAAGTCCGCAAAATGTAAAGTACCGTTTTTTGCTCGATTTTAAAATGTACAAAAGTTGATAGCGGTGAACAAGGATGAAAGCACATTTGGATAACCTCTCGATGTTTTATTTGATAATGTAAAGAAATAATAAGTTTCCGGAGCGCGCGCCAATGAGTTTTCATGATTAGGAATAAGGGCACCTTCAGAGTATTTTCTCTCGAACTTTTCATTCATCGGTGGGGTTTTTGGGGGAGGGGGGCCGAAAAGTCAACTTTTTGGGGCAAAGCGGTACACTACACCTATAGTATTAGATTCTCATTTTATATGAAGAGAAAATCTCCTTTGTTAGCTTCGTTAGCCTCAGTCATTTCGCTTAAAAACAGTCAATTTTATCCAAGAAACAGAGTGGAAACTCACAATTGACCTAAACCAGGATTTTTGGTTTAAATAACTCCCCGCCAGCAGCCTTTGAACAGTCGGCGTAGCCTTTCAATGTGAAAGACCTCGTTCGAAGCTCTGTGCTGTGCGTCTGTGTAGTCCATGCAACCAGACAAATTTATTCCCTCGAAACAGACGGCTCCACAGACGCATAGCCTTTATGGCTTGTGAAAGGCCTTAAAACTGCTAATTTATATGCCTCAGAGAATAACACTTTAGCCAATAAACGTGTAACTTTGTTCCCTCATGCAACAAAATGGAGTGAAATTCGGCAAAATATTTTGAGTTCCCACAGTCAGTCATTTGGGGTAAAATTCGAAGTTTTTGTAATAAACGTCAGTTTCGGACCTCTTTTAGGGTGTACAGTCAGATTCTGAGGAATGAAGTGGGGGAGGGGGGAGTTAATAATCCGAATTAGAACGCGAATTGAACTACTGTTATGTGTTAATCACGACATTACAGTTCTCCCGAGCTTAGTTGGAGTTCACAAGTTAAGGCAGTCCACTCTCTGCCTGATTCGAGTAAAACGCCTGAGTTGAGTGGAGGATCTAGGGTTGACCGTAAACGATGAAGTCGGGTCAATTGGTGGATCTGAACTTTCGATTTCACATTGATCGGAGTGTCGCGGTTTCCATGAACGGGTATGAAGAAGGAAAAACGACTCTTTCTGTTTTTTTGTTTCTTGACGATTTCTTGATTTTGATTTGGGCGTTCTGATTCCCGAAGAAAATTGGGAGGTTTTGGAACACTGGCCGAAGTTGATCTACATGCCTTTGTAATGTGTACCCATCGTCAAGTTCAACGAGGTAGTGAAGCCTCCCGAGCCGCTGAATTATGATTCCGAACTGCCACCTTTGACGAGAAGAGTAATTTCGTGACTGAACGCGATCACCAGGGGAAAAATTCCTCAGAATCGGTGGTTGAGGCAGTTTCGAGGTAGAGTTAACGACAGCGGATGTGACATCCGGCTGCATCAAGTCAAGGCGAGTTCGGAGTTGATGATCCGAGAACAATTCGGATGGAGATTTTTCTCCTGAAGCCAAGGGAGTCACTGTAACACGTCAGAATCTGATGGACAGTTCCTGGTTCTGAGGACATTGCTTTGAGCCTGGACTTTGGTGTACGGACGTGTCGTTCAACCAGCCCGTTTGTTGACGGATGACAAGGAGCTGTGAAGCTTTGCTCTATTCCATTTGACCAGCAGAATTTCTCAAATTCGCTGGACGTGAAAAGTGAAGCGTTGTCCGAACCCATTTGGTGGGGAAGTCCATTTCGGCTAAAGATGTTCTTCAACATCGAAATAGTTGATGATGAAGAGGAGGGAGATTGGCAGGCCATTTCGACATTACGTCGACGACTAAGAAAAAACAATGATGTTGGAATGGCCCGGCGAAATCGATGCGGATTTACTGCCAAATCGTTTGAGGTGTCTCCCAACGCAACGGTGGCTGATCTCCCATGGTGAGTCACTTTTGATTCCTGCGCACCTCTTATCGTTCGGTATCTTGGTCTGTCTGTTTCCAGTAGCAATACCGGTGAGCTAAGTTTTTCTGGCGAAGGACGCACTGGTGCGTCTGATGGAGTTCGGTGAGGACGTGTTGTTGAAGGGGCTTTGGGATTGCTATCAGAGTTCCGCGAAAATAACGGCTGTCTCTGGTAGTTGGGGGCCCTATGAGATGAAGGCACGCTGAGAGACCAAAAATTCTCATTAAAAAAAAAAAAAAAAAAAAAAAAGCTTGTCAGATCAATTCCACCCACCCCATCAGATTCGCTATGTGTCACTACTCCATTTCTATAAGGGTGAAAAAAAAGCTTTGAAAGAGCAACCATGAAGTGCTTTAGTGTTATTATACGAGCAGAATCGTTACCTGATATATCTGAACGAAGCGCTCAGCTCGCATAAATCATCAGTTTTGACAGTCTCCCCCCAATCCCCTCTCATCGCCATCCTTAACCCAACATCACGTCCGTTTCGACGCCCTCTTTTTCCAGTAACGAGCTTCACCTTTTTCAGTTTTAATTTTCGTGTCCCGTGTCTCAAAGGAGATTGATATTAACTTACAAGAGCGAGCTGCTTTTGTTCTCGCGACTAAACTTTAAATTTACATCATTATAGAAAGCACGTTGTTTAATATGCTATACGAGTTTATACGAAGTTACGTCCTTAAAGTACCTTCAGCGTCTCATAAAGTGAATACTCAAACAGTAGTGGCACTGTGCGTTCAAAGAGCTTTGAAGGTACGTGGTAACAGGAGTGTGGGGAGCATTTTTTTTTTGCTCACCCTTACCTATTTTATTGTTAAGGAGAACCCCAAAGAATGATAAGTTGTAAAGGTGGTGGAAGGGGTGAAGCACTAAGGTAGCTGCGACACGACCATCAATTAGAGAAGCACCGGCTATATTTCTTTTCGGAAGATTTATTATCTCTCGTGGTGGAAAGTCCCAAGAAAACTGATAATCCTCAGCTTTTCTGAGTACTATTTGAGAGAGATGGCCTCTTTTTCTGTACTAGCTCCTACGTTACTGTGAGATTCCGCTGCAACGTGGTATGAAATCTCGTGAGTCTATTAGTTAGAATTTGAACTATCGAAGAAGCATGGAAGTTTCTAGTCCTGTCAATTACCATTTCAGAGTCAAATGATTTGATTGACCGTCAAAAAATGGTCATTTTAAGTGCTTATCGTGGGGTCTATTTTTCATTTGCTATTCATGCTTGGCTTTATGGATTAGGCAGTACCCCGCACGAGTAACCCGCACCCGCCACTAAATCTTGCGGGCTGTAGTGAACGCACAGATTAGGGAAGATCGCGTCGCAATACTTCAACGTCCACACGATTTCAAGAAATTGTTATTTGAAGGATTCCATCACTCCTCCTAGTCTTAGCTCCAATAACTCAAATAGTTTAAATTGTTAGTAGAACCGCCTAAACTACGAGGGTTAATGGGTAAAGCATGCATACAGCTGTAGCCGTTGGAGCCTACATTGTCTGTCTTCCCTCGTTGAGGTTCGTCAAAAACGGACCAGTTTCGGCTGCTTGCCATCTTCAGCGTTTGGTTTCCCAACTGAAACCCCCCCCCCCCATTCGGCTACAGCTATATGCATGCTTTAACTCAAATAGTTCTAAACATACCGACCCAAACCACAAGCTGGACTGGTAATCCAGAGGTTGCGGGTTCAAATCCCGCCGGGGAGCCATTTTTTCTCGAAACTCGAATCGTGTTGGGCTATGCCCTTCCATCGTCGTCCGGATAATATCAGTCTAATTAATTTATTAATTAAAATATAATTTATTAATTAAAATACCTATATTTATTAATTAAATAAAAATAATTAAATATATTTCTCATTACTCGCGCTTTATTTGTTCTATTCGCCAAGTTCTCACACGAGGTCGGCCACCAGTCTTGCGACTCGTCTATGTACGTCTATGGAAGAGGCCACACTGTGCGTTTTAACGGGATGCAGTAAGACGAAAATGTTCGATGTGGATAAGTATATAAGAGGCGTCCACGACCGTCCTTCGCTGTGGGACATATCATGTGAAGAATACAGTGACAGAAATTGCCGAGAGAATTGCCGATTGGATGGAAATAGGGGAAATGGTTTTCGACGATTGGATGAAGGTGTATGCGTCGAACAGAAATGAAAAAGCTGGGTGAAGAATTACTAAATATCATTAAAATCGTAATTGGCCATGTTGTCGTGGAGTTATTCAGACTTCAGGTGGTATAGTTGTTGTCTCTCCACATTAATTGTTTTTATTTCTTTTAGTTCTTCGTCTAATCGATTTTCGGTCTGTCTAGGCCATCATCAGGACCCTAATTAACACATCATCTTTAGTACAAACGCAACCCTCTTTGAATAAATACATTTAAAATTGAAACCTAATTAGTATCACAAATTATCACAGATAGGATCAAATTTTGGACTACTTACATTATTAAAATAAGCTTTCGTGTGTCTTCCACACTCGTTGACTTCCTTTACTATTTTAAATGGGGAAAGATTTATTTTTATTTCGACAGCTGGGAATGAGAGGGAGAAGAGAGATTAGTGGTGACGAGCTCCCCTCCTGTCTTTCATTGAGACACGCTATCCCGTCTCTGCACAATTCCATTTTTATATGGAGAGCCTCTAACGCGCTTACAAATTGACCCTTTTTATGAGTGGTCTGTATGACCTCTGCCACATGTCGGACATTTCCCCCACAAGCAGAAACATGGTCCTTGAATTTTGACTGACCACTCCCCAAATACTCCTTCCAGCGCGTTTTGAACGCCCGTTCCGTTTTGCCGCAATATGTTGCCGTCTCACAGCTTCCGCAAGTCAGTCTATATACCCCGCTCTTCTCCCTTACGTCGACCGCATCCTTTGGTCTGGAGAGCAGAGACCTCAACGATGCTGCGCTACTGCATGCTGCATCATAACCATACTTCCGTAGTATTTTTTGAACTCCCTGGGTGGCACCTCCGATGTAGGGAATTGAAAGTCGGCCATTCATCGGGGTTTCCTTAGCAGGAGCTGGGTAAACACGAGCTGGGTAAACAGGAGCTGGGTCTGTGGACGAGGCTACGTAAAGCTGCGAATTTATACTTAGGGAGGTGATGAGTCACCACGGCATCGCACCAAGTCCAGATTCCCCTAGACGAGGCGGTGCTGGTGGACCCATGTGTCGAGCGCGTCAGAATCCCTGACCTCCACGCCTTGCCCTCGAGAACCTTGCCTCAAGTCATTGACGTCGCCAAAGGGGTGGGTTTCAGCATCCTCGTTATTTACCCCGTTTCTCCTGCGGACGAAATTGTGGAGAAGGCAGCAAGCCTTAATGATGTCGTCGAAGAATTGTGGTTGCACAGAAATGGGAGTGTGAAAAACCTCGAAAGTCTATAGTTGAAGACTCTTTTTGTCGCGTTAAGCTCACGGGCTGGGTGTGGTCGTAAAAGATTCGTATGCAGTTTGAATGCTTTATCTCCAACCATGACGAAAGGCTGGGATTGTCATTGGTGTCCGGTAAGATCCGCGGTGGTGGTAAATTCAAACTTCCCGAGTACAATTTTTGGCCCAGTGGGCATTGACGGAAAACCGCTGAGTCCCCTTATTTTCCGAACGCACCAACGTCAATGGCTATAAAGCAGAGATTTGTGCCTGCTACTGCCATCAGTACAACCGAAAAAAAATGTTTATAATTGAAAATGTTTGAGCCACCTTTCTGGGGATTGATACATCGTATGTGCTTGCCATCAATTGCTCCTACACAATTAGGGAAGTTTGTTTTTGAATAAACAATGGCCGGGTTGCAAAACTTCAGACTTGTTCAGCGCTTAATGAGCACTTAGTCTTTTGCCGTTGCAAAACTGTCAATCTAGCTCAGCGCGGAGTAAGTGTTTAATAATCCAACAAAACATATTCCGAGGTGTTTCGATAGCCTTTTTCATCGCGATGAAACCTTTCTGCCCTCTTTTTTTCAAAAATGCCATAAAAGTTCAACGACGGTTGACAACAAAATGAAGGAAAGGAATATTATTAGTTTTTAAGCCACTCAACTTGATTAACATTTTATTTTTAGGGTTTTGGCTTATTGCAATAATAAGTCAAAAGCCTAAAAATAAAATATTAATGAAGGAAAGGAAGTTACTAACCTTCCGACTATGATAACGGGGAGTTGAAAACTCACAAATCACCGTTGCAAAACTCCAGTAAGCACTTAATTCTACGAAGTGTAGAATTTAGTGCTTACTGGAGTTTTGCAACGGTGATTTGTGAGTTTTCAATTCCCCGTTATCAAGGTTAGTAATTTCCTTTCCTTCATTAATATTTTATTTTTAGGATTTTGGCTTATTATTGAAATAAGCCAAAACCCTAAAAATAAATTATTAATCAAGTTGTATGGCTTAAAAACTAATAATATTCCTTCCTTCATTTTGTTGTCAACCATCGTTGAACTTTTATGGCAACTTTGAAAAAAAGAGGGCAGAAAGGTTTCATCGCGATGAAAAAGGCTATCGAAACACCTCGGAACATGTTTTGTTGGATTATTAAACACTTACTCAGCGCTGAGCTAGATTGACAGTTTTGCAACGGCAAAAGACAAAGTGCTCATTAAGCGCTGAACAAGTCTGAATTTTTGCAACGCGGCCATTGTCCGCGATGTTCAACCACATTTCAGGAGAATGTTCTAGCATTTCTATCTCTCTCAGAGCCGACCAAATCGCTTTGCCGGTTTCTCGCACAATCACGTTGATCGTAGACTTGCCAACGTAACATTAATATTTGAGAATAGAAAAGTTGCTTCCTGCCCTGTTGATAAATACTTGTGAACATATTATAATTATTGTAATGCACTGACTTTATATTTTCATGAAATGCTTCGTATTTTTTTATACGTAAAGGTATTTTTTTTATAGTAAAAGAAATTAATAACAAGTGGCGGCCCATCAGGGACGCATTCTTGAGGCATGTAAACCAAGGAAAGAGCGGCGATCCTGCAACAAAGAAAAAGAAATACGTCTATGCCAACGCTCTGAACTTCCTCCTTATCGCAATTCACAAAAGACAAATCTCCGGCAATAATGCTCCGGAGAGTACTGAAACGGACTAAAAACGAAGCGGACTAAAACAGGAATCATATTATAGGGGGACCCCCGTCAACATGCTCGTTTAGTCGGAAATTAGTTTCGATTTTCGCATTCCACTGGGAACCAGGCACCATGAATCTAATTGGTTAGACATTAATTTGTGTATTTCAACCAGGAAACTGCAAATTTGTCTACATAAATCTTGATTTTACTCCAAAAAACTGAATAGTTTACTTCACCCCTGTAAGAGAGGCAGCATCTGAGTTCCGGACATCGGGGCCGGATCGGGGCTAACTTTTTTTATGTAGGTGTAGGTTACACAAGGGTTACCTTATCACGATTAACATTCAGAGTACAGACTATCCAAATAAGCTCTTCAGCCCCGATGGCGGCCTCCCGTCCACCCCTGTTTATTTACCGTTAGCTATGGCCGTGCTAGGCATTCCCAGAATGACTAGAATACACACATTGATCGTTGCATTTAAAATACATATATTCGGTCGCGTCGACAAACTGCCTACCCACTCTTATAGAGAAATGAGCGTTAGACTCTTTGGAAGTTATGGAATCCATATTTCATCACAGACCCAATCCTTCTCTCACCACGCCTCTAAACCCTTCGAGGTTTGTCACTGGTTAGAGAGTGAGGAGGAGGGGGTTGCTACCCATTTTACAGACCATGTCACAGTGTTTCTCCCAGTATATACGACCTCCCCTTCTTTCCTCTTATACCCATCCTCATCTAATCCCTCAGATGAGGATCTGTCACTTCCAGTTGTCGCAAAAGCCTCGTCGTCTCAGTTCTCATACTACGAGCGCGCATCCATCTCGCTTTGTCACTTCAATATCCCTTCGCACTCCTGTCTCATTTCAAGGAGACCCTCGAAGCCCCTACTTCAATGTATTTATCGATGAGATGAACCGGCCAGGGCGGAAAGTGTGGTTTCTCATCAAACAAAAACATGAGGAGAAAATCGCAATTTAAAAACGTTGCATTAGTCGTTATTAGTAAAGGCTCTTTCTCATGTACGTGGTGAGAATTAAAAGGGACAAGTTAGGGCAATTAGGATCAACTTGACAGTGAAACCTCACGCAGTGAGACACTAAAATCTCCTTCATCCCACTTTTCATGCCCTAGGCTGTTCTTTTTAAGTTCACGGCTCGACAGTGACAAATGTTGCGGCATTACGACACTTGGTTAAAGAGGAAACACAGTGCCCGAAGCAAGTATAGAGGAGAGAAAAAACAGTAACGATGAACATTTTATGGTGGTGTATAAATTATTAGAATTTAACTTGTTGCCCCCCTCCACCACCCACAGACCCACACTCACTATAATTTTATGTGAAGGGGAAGATTCAGTGAGGGGGAAAAAAGTCGCATCGAAAACACTTCTATACACAATCTCGATCTCGACCCCCTCCCGTCTGCGGCCGAGTGAGAAAATAATGAAGTGCCCTCATAAATGATTAGCGATATACGTGAAGTGTTTTCGCTTTGAAAAAGATGAGAAGGTGGGGATGTTTCGGCGTTTTAAAGTTACGCGATCACGCAACTTGTTTTTTAAACGTCTCTCTACCACACCGCGACCAAATATTTCCTAGTTAAACAGATGATAAACATCGCCACCTTCTTGCGACTAACGGCTCATAGCTCTATTGCGTGCAAATTGATTTTTTGTAGGTGTATAATTTATAGTAATTTTAAACAATGAAGCATGTTTTTTCAAGTACATTTGTAGTAAAATCTAATAGGGGAGGTCGGCTGCGTTAACGATTTAATGCCCACCATATTCTGAGCTTAACTATTACTATCTGAAGTTTAGCTGTAATTAGTAAATTGCTCTCCCTTCTAAGACCACGCCCTGTTTGACTCCTAAACGAACAAAGTTTCTTCTGTTTCTCGGACTTATGAAGGAGAGAATTCAGGCGACGGCCGTCTCTTTTGGAAGAAAAATGACAATTGGAGAAAGGTCTACAACTGTCCCCCTCCACCACTCTCCTATGTTCATCCACGCTTCACCCATTTTACAACTTTGGTGAGCGGGAGGGTGACTCTTCAACGTTCTTGCATTTACAATATGACTACTGAAGTATCTTAGGGAGTACAGGATGGGAAGTCGAAGGAGAGGTTTGTAAAGTTACCTTATTGTTATCAGCAGCTCCCCCCTCACTATCACTGCTTGTCACTTGTTCCATTTCTCACTTTTGATCCAATTAAAAAGTCAATATTCTTGTTCACTATGCTTCTTGACTGCCGGCAATAATTGGCAATTAAAGAGTACTTCGTTAGTCCTTTCGAGTTAAACTACCCCATTGTCGTCTTGTTATGTAAAGAGTGCTTATTTCTTCTTGGAGCTTTCAATCCAATATCAGGCCAATTAAAAAAAACCTGGAGTGATTTTGTGAAAAAGGAATGAAGTTGAGCTCAGGCTTCGGCTCCAATCAAGCCCCACATTAGTTTAAAATTCGGTGAGATCCATCTCGATCGACAAAGTTGGCCAGTGAAAAATAAGTGACTTCCATTAAAAAAGCTTCAAGTCACAATTCCGTAGGTTTGTAGTTTAAAGCAACGTGGGGGAAAAAATCAAATATCGAGGATATTACATGAAAAAACCCATTCAGCTCGTTTTTCCCGGCTTTGCCAATTGATAGGATGCACGGTTCGGGGGGAAAAATCAATTACAGGTGTATTTTCCAACATGTCGTCTAGGGTGAAAGCTACAGAGGAAAACATAATTCAAAGTGGTAGGAAAAAGGGGTCGCGAGAAGGAGATATAGAAAACTCGAAGATGGGGGAAAAAAAATATCGGCCGGAGATTGGCTGTGATTTATACTAAACCGTTAAGAGAAGTGTTTTTGTAGAGCGGGTGGGGTTGAAAAAAATAGAGGAGAGGCACTTGCTGTTGTTATTACCAACCATACTGCCATCTTATTTAACAGTACAGGAATATGTATACGAATAATAACAATTATTATGCTATAGTCTGTCCACTTAGCGATGGACTCTCGTACGCGTTGCTGCATTTCGATAATTCGATTTGTTCACATTAAACAAAAAACTTTTACTACGGGCTCTATGGATAGGTATAGACGCTACTCAGTGATCATTTGATCTAAAATTATTCCCAGTGCGTTATTTCATAGAATTATTTAGTAACAAGATGAAGGCTCCGGGCCGAATTTTATGCCTACGAGGACTCTAAAAGGCGTGTCCTCAACAGAAACGAAATACCTATACATCTATACACCTACGAAACTGGAGAAGTACCATTTGAGTCAGAAAACATTTGATTTTGCCCGAGATATGCCTGTAGTCTGTAAACTTACGATTAGTGATGGACTATCGAACAGCGTGGTTTCACAACGTGGCCGATGAGTGCTCTGGTGTATTTATGAAAGCTATCAATATAGTTCATTTGGACGATGTTATTGACTTCAGAGTGGCCATTGCTCAATCTTCGTGTGTCTAAGCTCTTCATTCCAGTTTAAACTGTCTTGTGGGGAGGAGGAGGAGGGGACTCTCGTGGGCAACCGGGAAACGCCAATTTATTGACAACGATTTTTGTATTTTCAATGCCGAGAAATCCCTTAATTTGGCCCCAAAATAAATAATTTACCCTAATACCCTAGACCATTAGTAGGTCGCGCATGCGCGAGCCCATCATGATGGCGCGTAGTTGGACAAGGTTGGAAACACCACCACCCCGCTTTGAATTAACGAAAATTGAAGTTCGAAAACCAGCCGTAAACCTCTTCAAAACAATGAAATTGCCTTATTTACTTTCATCTTGACACTCACCACCTCCACCCCTCGTACGCTCATCCCAGGAAGGGAGAAAAAACACTTGAAATACCCAGCGCGTCAGAAATTGTTTACTCTACTTCTTCATCATTTTGTGCGACTATTCTTCGTACTTCCTTCTCCCCTCACTAAAAAACTTTGGTATTTCTTGTTTAACATTGCACTTGCTTTGCTGTATCTCTTCTCTCTCTCTCTCTCTTTGGATAAAATACAACTTCCCAGTCGTAGAATAACTAACTTTAAATTGATTCCTTCAGTACTTTAGTTTTATTTTTCAACGTTCAGAGTCCTCCATTTTTTATTTTTTACAACAAAAGAACAACTTCACGGAATAAAATGTAGGTACCTGCGTATTTAGGAAAAGTTTCTTAACTGAAAAGAAAAATTTATAACGCTTATATAGTTTAAAAAAAAAGTTACTCTCACCCCTCTACGTTTTCACAGGGCAGTGTGAACGTTCCGGGAAAATACAAAAGCCGAAACGGCTTAGTTCCGGGCCGCACGTTTTTATTTTTATTTATTTATTTTTTTAAATTTTTTGGCACATAACGGCAGCCGCCCAATTGAAATCCACTGAGTCCGAAGAAGAAGCCTCGATCATCACCAAACCATGGGCATGTTTGGAAAACGAGTGGACTGTATGTGTTGTATAATATGATTTTATGCAAATGAGCAAAAAATGAAAAACATTATTTTTAAAAATATAGAGGGATTGAAAGAGCAGGAATAGGAGAAAGGGAGAAATGTTCACCTTTAGGGCAAAACGGCCACTACGAAGCTCTCGAGATGAAATTTCCACAATCCTTGAGGCGAAAAAGCAAAAAAACAAAAACAAAAAACAAAAAACGTTTAGGCACACGCGACAACTTTTTCTCAACCGTGAGTGTGGGGAGACGACAGAGGAATCAATTTTTAGGATAGGACCAAAAGGCGAGAAAAGGAAAAGTGCAAACTACAGATCATGGGAAGGGGAAAAAACCCGCGAAGTACCTTACTATTTTTTTAAGAAATACGCAACAGGGCGTACACCCTAAAATACATAAATAGTGAAATAAAAATAGTTTATTTGCTAAAGCCCGTGACGAATAGTAATATACAAATTGCCAGAGGCGGAGGAAATTGTGTCGGGTGTTTTAAAAGCAATTCCAATCGCGAACGCTTGCGCGAAACGCTTGAAAGTTGAAACGCACATCCTAAGTAGTGGGGGAAACGGCTAACATGGCTTTCGATGCCCGTTATCTGACCGCGTTTACACGACTTTACTTGCAACGTAAGCACAACCACAAACCACAACCATCTGTGCACTATAACGCGGCAGTATTATGGAGCTTAGTTTTTTTCAAGTCGACACCCCCCCCCCCTTTTTTTAAAAAAGCAAATGATGTATACGGCTTTGTTGAACGAGCGGACATAGCGTGCAGGAGTAGGACATTTTTTTTTTTTTTTGAAAAATTGGAAACTTCCTCACTCGTATTAGCCAATAAATAATTTTGAATAACATTGGAACAAATAGGGCTCAGGCTGTGGAACGACTATCCATGCCGAATTTGTTACGAAGATGACATTTTAAAAGAAAACACGACTACCTTGCCTAAGAATAACCTAATACTATATTATTATACACCTAGTGCGTAGAGTACAATTTTATACGCGAGTTGTTATTTATTAGTGCCCGAGGCGCACGAAATTTCGCCTTCGGTTTCACTCGCTATTTGAAATGGTACCTATAACGAATATAACATCATAGCATGCTACATAATTCTCAGAAGTTTAACATAATTATGCTATCAACGTAAGCCCTGTTATTTGTTGTTGTTTTTTTTTTTTGTCCAATTTCTCCGTTTCTATGGAATGTTTCCCATCTGTTCTGAATTTAGCATAACAAATACAAGTTTTTACATTTTTCATGCCCTAATGTTATAAATCATAGAGGTAAATAACTGGAGAAAGCCTGAATGGGCTGGGGGGTGGGTAGAAGGGTTGCCACAAATATGGCCGCCAAAGTACACCTTCAGAACCTTGAATTTACCTCTACATCGTCAGGTTATCAACAAAAATGCTCACCTCCCACCTGAGATTAATGCAAAATTACAAAAAAAGAGACCGAGTTAGAATGAACAAGGGGTATTTCGGGGAATTTGTTCGGTAAAAACTAAATCAAACTCGTCAACACTCTCGTTCTCAAAGCGTGGACGACTTGATGTTGATACGATTTCATTGTAAATGTCATCGATCGTGGCACGTAGCCGTGTTTTCAAGTGTATTTTGGTATTTATTTTCTAAAATAAGTGGCCCTGATCGCGTTCCATCAACATACTAGGAAAAATATTACATGGGCGAGACAGTCACGAGTTCAGAAAGAGCCGCTCCGTCTCTTGAGGACTGCGAAACAAGGATTTGAACAAAAGTCGCCACACTCATGCAGTTCTCGCTGTGCTCGAACCACGGGTCTTCTCATTCGCAGTGCTGGTACATATAATGTTTCTGAATTAGTTTGTTTCTTGCTTGCGAGCGATTATTATGTGAAATAAACGTTCGTGATTTCTTAGCCCTGTATTTCTCTTTGCTATCAGAGGATCGACCCCTGAAGAAACATACCCAAAAATACACAACACATCAGTAAAAAACAAGTTATCTTGAACTCAGAAACACGAAGTATTCCATGAAAAACATGAGTGACGGATTTCCCGGTGGCTTCTGTCGTGACTCCCGGAAGAGGATTGGAGCTACTTGCGCACGTTGAAATATCCGGAAAAGAAGTCCAACAACTCGCGCATGGTCGACCGTTTAAAATAAAGATTCTCCGGAGTATAGTTGTGGGTTATTCACTTTATTAATGCCCTGTGAAACAATCTAAAATTCACAGTGACAATTTCTAGACATACTAGAGGAAAAAAGAACAAAACTAGAAATTCAAAGTGGACATGTGTAAATAAAAAACAACTTGACTTGAGGTTACTTTGTGGTTCACAAGGTGCACCTCCCAATATAACTACGGTCAACAAATTTCAAGCCCAAGCTTTCTCCATTCATTTTTATCTCTACGTTATAAATAAATTAGCCGGTGGTATAATTAAAGGCCCGTTCGCAAGCTCTATGTTTGCGTTGCGTGGAGTCTACGCAACCAAAGAAATCTATTCCCTCGAAAAATGAAGCATTTCGATAGGTTTTGCATAGACACCACTCAACTGAAACATAGAGCTTGCGAACGGGCCTTAAAAATTACCGATTTGTCCGCGCCACTGGAAAACAACAATTAAACAAAAACACAGCCGCTAAAACCTTGCAGACGGTTCCCAATTGTACGAGAATAATATTAGTGATAACCTGATAACGTAACCTCTGACGTCATCACGTTATGCACATGTGCATTAGAATTCTAACGCACCTGTGAAACGGGTTTTATTTGCTCTAATGCACATGTGCATTAAGTTCAATTTAATAAGCCACAAACAAGCATATAAAGTGGAACTTTATGTGACAGAAGTGGGAAAATAGCTTTTGTGCACGAACACGTTGTTGTCTGCGTCGTGTTCGTGTTGGTCTGCTAGCCCAAATGAGTGCTTACACATTTTGCCCTCGGCTAACACATTTTACACGTCATGGAACGCCTTGGAAATATCTTGGCCATGTATGTTTCACACAGCTCTCTATTTCATATACGGCTTTCTATTTCACATGGCAAATCGCTCAGGCCACATGGCGTTACTTGCCAATAATTTCCTCTAGCGGAGTCGTATTTTAGTGAGCCATGCACATTTTCATAGTCACTTGGACGGCCGCTCACGAGGCAAAAAAAGGTTGCTATGTCAGCCAACTATACAAGCCGTGTATTTTCCTCAGTGAAGTAACATGACCACCCACCTTGTTTTTTTTGCCCAGGGAGGGGCGCGCGCCTAGTGCGAGCTTCCTTTGGATCCGCACCTGCCTCGGATCTCAAACTCCAGTCAAAGTGCCTTTGAACCACTTCAGCCAGGAAAGTAATCAGGTTTCATTTAAAGTTATCAGTTATAACTTGACAAATTTCTAATGGACCCTGAGGGCCCCAATTTCCAGATGGTTCTAGAAACATGTGTTTAGAAAGTTAACTGAATATTTACTACTTCTTTCGGTCCATAAGAAACCTGTCGATCTATTGGCGGTTGTAGCAATCACTAGCGGCGCTAGTGTCGTGTGATAATGAATCCGGTAATCCCCACATAATATGTCATTTTTAGAGAATGGTTGAACAAGTTTTTTTTTATAGTTTTTTTTCGTGGTCAACGTCCGTAAAATTCCGGGAAAAAAATAGTCTGTTGGCCTTAAGTGACGAGAACAGACAAAATGGTTTATGATACATTTATACTCAAACCCTCAAACCCTTTGCCATCGGTGAAGTTGCTAAATGTCAACGATATGATGGGAAGAGGAAATCGGGACCGAGCAAACAAAACATGGTGTTGTCGTGGGGGAAAGAGATAGCCCGGAGTTGAGTAGTTCCTGGTCGCCGCGGTGTCCCGAGAGTGACAGAGACAGTGGCGAATCCTCAGAGCAAGCGAGGCAAGCGGTGCTTGCCTTAAATTCCGTTATTTTATTTGTTTACAAGCCAAATAAAATAATAAGAAGAATGCAATTATTATCCCTCTCATCATAAACAAGAAAGATGTGAGGCACTTCAGAGCGATCGGCAAACCGACAATTCACGAGGGCGGGCCTCACTGCTGGGAGAAGCGGTTTGAATTCCGCTTGCAGGGACGATGCCAGTATAAGCCCAAAATGCTATATTTCGGATGTTTTACTTCAACATTTCTATCCCAATTGAGCTCATTAATTGAATTAAAGCGTTAAATGAGTCCAATCGTCTTTCTTTTAATGCCAAAAATGGGTTTTTATTCATCTCATATCTCAGATTCTTTTCTAACAATCCCCTCAAGTCGTGTATCCAGAAGTAGTACAGCATTTTTACTCGTGGAGCGCTCTTCCTTGTTTGTTTGCTTCTGATTAGGTGAGTTGGAGGAGACCCGTGGAGGTAAGCCACTTGTGTTTGACCGTGGGGGCTATTCTGTAACTTTAAGGTGTCGGATTTTCAATCGAAAACCGAAAAGGGACCTGTAATTTAGTTGCATTTTAAAAGAAAATGAATTAAATCATAAGAATTACGACAGCGATACCTTAAAGTTACAGAATACCCTCACGATTATAACGTTCGTTATAATTCGTTCGTTTTTCGTTGTCTTGGTCCTTATTTGTTTTTTGAAAAAAAAAAAAAAAAAAAATAATAATAATAATAATAATGCTTGCAAGCATTCTACTCTGAGCAGAAAGAGTAGAATTTCGAGGAGATTCTGCCCCATGTCCATGGACTCCACTTCAAATAAAACCGTGACTGGCCGTGACACGCACGAGTTTCTTTCAAACAAAATTATTTCAGCAGAGACTATAAGGATAATTTCATTTCAAGTACTGCCTATGAAAATGGCCCATAAAAGCCAACATGAATTCTCAGATTCGATCAGAAAAAGTTGGGAATATCTCTGCCTGAATCATTTTTCAGGCTGCCTTTTGTGAGCCTTTTCTGGAATTTCATTATTCGAATTACCAAATTGATTATCAATGCAGTTGACTAATTTTCAAATCTGAAAATTGATCTGGTTAATCGTCTGGACATGTTTTCACTGATTTTCGTATCAACACACATCTTGTTGAACGCCTAATCTTTCTACTTATTACCTAATTAATAAACTCGTTGGGAACGTGTTCAGGCAAACATATTTTGAAAATTGAAACGTCATTATTGTTTCTTTGGATGCCCGATTTTGGTCCTTTACGTCTTGCCCTGCCTTTCGAACCAGCATTCGCCATTGGTCTGAGAGCCGTTCGATTCCCGCTCCGTGGAAGTTTCTTTTTCTCACGACTCATAAAGCACCATGTCACTGTTGTTAAATCCAAGGAGTACCGGACTCAATGTTTCTCTGAAACGCCGCCAGATGTCGTAGGTATCCGTTAGCATCAATCGCCAATAGATAGGCTACTATTATAAAAGAGCAATCCATATTGTACTGAGTGAGTTTCCAAGGCCTTTAAGCGTTCAGAAGTACTGCATGCCAAAAAGCAGTATCATCGCCCTACCCCTACCTATGTCGCACAGCGTAACTGCCGCACCTGGGCGTCTCGCCATCGTAGCTTATCATATACATTTAATTTTCGTCTGAGGTTTATGGGGGGAAAAATGCATTTGGTGGTCGAGGGGGGGGGGTGATTTTTAGTAAGAATCCTGATTAACAGATGAACTTCGTCTTTTTGAACAGACTAAGAAGACTGCTGTTTTCAAAACGCTGTAAATTGGCATTTGGCATTGGTCCTGGTGAGGACTGCTAATGACAAGGAACACCCACCTTGGCTCGCGGCCTAACCATCCCTACTTCTGGGGTACATCGCCCAGTTCCCCCCTCCCTCCCTCTAAGTTGAAAGCACACATTCTCGAATAAGCGGTAAATATTAAACTTGGGAGGTAGCAAAACTGGAAAGGGAAACAGATTGAATGAAAAAAAAAAATCTTTTCACTTTTTCTCCCTCACTCTCACTTCCGTCCCGCAAAAGTTTTCTGGGAATGACAGTAACGCTCAAGATTTATCGACATATTTTTCCCACCCGAAAAAAAAGAAACGTGCCCCCCCCCCCCGCCACCCATTTACCCTTGAGTAAAGGCCCCCGGGTCGGAGCCAATGTGTGCGTGCTATGATAACACGATGATGCGGGGGAGTGGAGGGGCGGCCAAAAGAAGAAGTTTTAATATTGCGTAGGAGTGGTGGGGGAGGGGGTACGGAGTAGGAACTAGAACTAACATTAGACGAAACTACAGGAAAACAGAAAGTTATTCTTTTATTCGTAAAAGTCTACAGTTGTTATGGTCGGGGTGATGGGGTTGCAAGGAGTTTGAGGGGGGGGGGAAGGCATTGAATCTTTTCAGGACAAGCGTGCATAAATTCGTTCTTTTGTTAGGCTCAAAGCAAAATTTTAATCTTTTTTTCTCCCTTTTATTTTCCGCATCAAAAAAAAGGAAAAAATAGAGGGCGAACCAGTAAATTGTGAAAATAAAGGAGAGAAAGGGAATTAAATGACAAAAAAATCATGAGCACATAGTGCATCCCCCTTTTTTTTTGCTAAATTGATTGATTGATGATTGATTAATAAAGTGACTGAATCCAGTAATTTATAACCCTAGAAAAAACAGTAGGTAACCAAACTTTTTCAATTTGATAGCGTGGGAAGGACATTTATTACAACCCTTGTAATTCAAGACTCTGGTACTTTCAAAGCAATAGAAATTACATTAAAATGTCATAAAATTTGAAAAATGATCTTCCTTTATCATGGAATGAAGAGAAATTATGGTTGGGGCTCGGGATAATTGAGAAATAATTGCTTGTTGGAAGAAAGAAATGGGGTTAATTGGTTGAAAATGTTCTTGTAGCCGTGGTTTAAATGACGAAAGACTACAGTGCTTACTTAAAAGAACCACTTTTGACATTTTATGGTTAAAGGGTCTGTATACACCAACTGAAATCTACCGCTGCCAATAGTCTAACTAATGGCCTAATAAATTTGGGAAGGGAGCCCCTTAAGTTTTGCGTTTGTTTGATCTGGTCGTAATCAAGATTTGAGATAAAAATGAGTTACGAGTGTGCCGAAGTCAAAAATTAATTCAATCTGATTATTGGAAATCAAAAAGAGCTCTAGTCACTTCGGCGACTAGTGAGACAAGAGTGAACTGTGGTGGTTTGGGGGGGGGGGGGTTATATGAAAAGAAAAGTAAAGACACAAGGTTGGGACCGTATTAAGCGACCAGGAGCGTGAGCCGTAGCTAGGGGCTTTAGGGGAAGAACCGAAGAAGAAGAAAACGAAGTAGATAGCAATAACAAGAAAGAGTACGCTCATTTATCTTCATCCTTTCGAGTGAGAGAGCGTGATAGGGAAGAAAGGCGAACTAACGAGGGATATACACGAAAGCACCTACATCCCCTCTCTTTCCAGCATTCCCCTTCCCTCTTTTTCTCTTCCTCTCCAGAAACCTTTCCTGTCGACATTGTTTACAGATGGACACTGTCGAATGAATAGCATCCCCTTAGCTTCTCTCCTCCATTCCAATAATTTTCTCCGGGACCACTTTAAAAAAAAGACGTGTTTTTCTCCTTTTTAGGAGGAAAATGATGAAAAGGAGCAAGATTAGTGTGTCCTTGGTT
The DNA here is from genome assembly GCA_038030265.1 of Corythucha ciliata. Classification (NCBI taxonomy): domain Eukaryota; kingdom Metazoa; phylum Arthropoda; class Insecta; order Hemiptera; family Tingidae; genus Corythucha; species Corythucha ciliata. The sequence continues at coordinate 27,007,052 of CM075939.1, forward strand.
CGAAACTTTTTGAAAATTATCAGTTAAATAACGTCTTTCGAGTCGAGTTGTAACCCTCATAAACACACAATCAAAAATATTGCAATGTGAACCATCCTTCAAATAAATAAAATGAAATTCTGGGACTACACAAATCAATAAGAGTATAAAATACCAATGAATAAGTAGATTATGGAAAGAAAATGCAAGTTGTCTGTCCACAAAGTCACTTTCTGGGACTAAATTGTCAGTTTTTTCGGATGAACTATACATTGGAGCCAGGGACGGAGCCAGCCAATGATCTAGGGGTGGGCAGCTTCATTGAAGAAAATGTGAGATTCAACAAGGACGTTGCCGGTCTTTGATGTAGGAGTGGGCAGCTTCACTGGAGAAGACTTCAGGTTGCCTGTGCAGGCGACAGGTGGAACGAAGATTTCTTCAATGAGGTAACCCTGTGAAATCGGGTTTTCACCAGCAAGCCAAAACCAACAAAATTGGAGTTTTAGTGAGCTGGACCCGCGAAAATGGTTTTTTGTCGAGCAACTGTTATAATGAGTCATAGTCACGAAGTGTGCAAATCCACGAAATTGGTTACTCATCGAGGCAACCCTACGAAATTGTTCTTTTTTATTTTTAGTGTGCGAAATTGATTTTTGAATGAGCCGACCCCGAGCGCCCGACGACAAATGGCAAATGGGATTTTGGGTGGAAAATTAAAATTAAAAGTGTAACTTGACAGTTTCCATGCCTCATTGCTAGTTTCAAGCGAAAAACGTTTATTTCTCTACCAGACAGCCCATTTTTAAGGGGCCAGTTACCATAGATAACCTTGTAAGTTCCTTCAGTGACAAAATTTCTTTTACTTCCATGTTCCCTACGGGAATGGAAGTGTGGGGTTCGTGAAAAAAATTGAATCCGAGCTGACATCACATTCATAATGTACAACCTCAAAAAAGTTGAAAAAAGTAGTTTTTAGCATGCCGTCGGTCTGTCGGTTTTTAATGGCCAAAGTGATATTTTATAAGGCAAAATTGGGCTTTTTTACACATTGGAAGACTACACCGACGGTTTATAGGCAAGTGGCGGGAGTTCTCGAACTGAAAGACGGGTAGACAGGATTTTATCATAAGTGTTCAGAGGAGAGGAAGAATCCCTATGGTGGAGCATAGTTATTTGCCTAAAACGTGTGGGGGAAACCGTGGTTGCTTGACAAAAATGTTAGTTAATTAGCATGAAATAAGCTTGTTTGGTTTAAATTTAGTATTAGCATTTAGTTGGACGGTACTGAAACACTAAATCATAAACTTAACAAATTTTTTAAACTGGGAGAAAGAATTGAAACTATTAATATTTATTTTTTGTTCGTAAAAAAAGGTTAAGGCCGATGAATACGCACTTCTTCTGTAAAGCTCACAGTTAATCTTTGGGAGTCTTATGTTGGAACGGTCTACAGTACGTAAATGACTCACCTTACACAAGTGTTCCTCCTTAATTCCAGATTTATAAACCTCAAGACAAGAATTTAGCAAAAATATTTGTTTTACTTTTCGGATTTTAAGTTCACAATACAGCCATCTGGGACTATATCGAAAAGGTTTCTTGAAAAGTATCCTTATCAGGGAATTCTGCGTATACTTTGTAACACTTTAAGGCTAGATGTACTCGCACTACCCCATGCTAGGATACCATAAGCATTGAGTGATTGAGCTAAACCAAAGTACACAATACGCGCTGCGCTAAATGACACAAAATTACGCGCTACCCTAAAAACATAAAACAACTTGCGTAATTTAGATACAGTAGTGGAAATATGTTCTTTGAATTTAAGGTTATTATCTAGGGTTACTCCTAGGTATTTAACATGTTGACTAAAAGAAATTAAAGAACAATCACAGGAGTGTTTAAAGAAGCATACATATTTATGAAAACAAATCTTTTTTGCCGATAGCAGTTTGTTTGAAATTGAAAATCTCATGATGGCCGATTTATCAATGTTTAAGCAAATTCCGTGATAGCTCATCCAATGTTGTATTGTGAACAAGTCAAAATTTACCAAATCAATTAATGTGTCATAGTCACGATGAAAATGAATTGTCGCGGTATCATCTGCGAAGCCAAAAAAGGATCCAGAAATATCAAGACCCAAAAGATCATTGATAAATAGCAAGAAGAGAAGGGGCCCTAGGACAGTGCCCTGGGGTATGCCGCAATTTAGAATAAGTTCTTCACTCAATTCCTTATTAACCTTTGCTGTCTGCTGGTGATTGAACAAATAAGATTCAATCAGCTTTAAAGGGATACCACGAATTCCATATTTACTCAATTTATTAAGAAGAACCGAGTGTTGCACGGCATCAAAAGCCTTTTTCACATCCAGAAAAGTACCCACTACATGGAATCCATCATTAAGTTTATGTGTAATCAAGTTAGTCAAATTAAACAAAGCAGTATCAGTACTCAACCCCCTTCGAAATCCATATTGATGCCTGGAAATTAAATTATGATCATCCGCAAAGGATAGAATTCTAGATTTTATACATTTTTCAAGTACCATGGACAAAGATAGAGTTAAAGCTATGGGCCTGTAATTACTCATATTACATCTAACCCCCCCCCCCCCTTAATGAAGAGGAACTACCAAAGTTTTTTTAAATTGAGTCGGATATTTATCCATACTGAATGCTAAGTTAAAAATATATGTCAAAGGGGAAGAAATACAAGTAGCCACACTTTTGAGAATTTGATTAGTGATACCGCTAGCGTGAAAAGAATTATGAGATTTAAGAGTTACAAGGTATTTTCTCACCTCATCCTCATCAACCGGGGATAAAAATAAGGAGTTACTTGGCATATTTTCATTCAATTTGCTCTTTAAAAAGTTCGTAGGTACATCACTGTCTAATTTAATTGAATTTAAGGTATTAGCACCAACCCTCGAAAAATAAATATTAAATAAATTAGCAGTTTCTTTGTCTGAGCCGCTAAGATTACCTAACTCGTTCTTAAACTCCCCAATTATAACGTGCCCTTTCCTTAAATTAGGTCTCGCCTTCTTTGCACAGTCTACCACCACTCCTAGGTCTAATAATTTCTTCTCGTCCATATCGGTTTTGGGAATAAATTTAATGCCCTTATTGACGAGATGGATCTCTTGATCTAGTTTTAGACCCACCAGTCATAGGGGATATTGTTAGACTTCTCGAAGTTTGCCTGTCTTCTAATTACTGCCAATTTAGCGGGTAATTTTATGAAATGGAGGGACTGCCATGGGATCCCCCCTGTCACCACTCTGTGCCGAAATGTTTATGGACGATTTAGAGAAGAAAATGTTCAGTTTGGGGGGTGACCTGAGTAGACATGTGTTCCTGTGGCGGCGGTATGTCGACGATGTGTTGTGTGTTTGGACTGGTTCGGCGGGAGAGCTAGACTTGTTTCTCGAACATCTAAATTCGTTATACCCAACGATAAAGTTTACATTGGAGGTTGGGGAAAATAAACAAATCAATTTTCTCAACCTGAGACTGACCGTTAACGAGGATAACAGAGTAGTTTTCGATATTTATAGAAAGTCTAAAATGACGGATGCCATGATTCCGTTCGACTCTGAACACCCGTGGTCCCAAAAGCTGTCAGGCTTCGTGTGGCTTGTAGATAGGCTACTGAGAGTTCCTCTTCTCCCGGATGCGTTTGAGAGGGAGTTGATACGGATTCGACAGCTGGCTGCAGCCAATGGTTATGGGGGGGCTACAATAGACAGACTTTTAACTAAAAGACGTAGGAGACAAATCCTAGCGGACAACTCAACCTTGGCTAGGGAAGGTAATGGTACCGATGCAGAGTCAAAGTTTTGCTGCATACCGTATGTGGGTCAGCTGTCGGAGAAAGTTGCCAGAGTGCTAAAGAGAGATGGGTTTAGGATCTCATATAGGGGGGGGGGGGATTGTCCCTGGGCAGCGCGGTGTCGGGAGTGAAGGACAGGGTGGATAGATTAAGGAGGAGCGGGGTGTACCGATTGGGGTGTGAGTGCGGAGCGTTTTATGTCGGCCAAAGTGGACGAGAAATTAGGACTCGAGTGGCTGAACACTCCCCCAGGACAGGAAAAAGATCGGAATTTAAGGATCATCTGGTAGCGACTGGACACCCTTTCGATTCGGGTAGTGCCGAAGTTTTGCATTTCGTGAGTAAGGGCAAAGAAATGGACTGGCTTGAAAAGTACGAAATCAAAAAGGGATGCCGGCTTGATGGAGCCAACTGCGTTAACGCCATGACGGATTTCGAGGTCCCTCCGGTAACGGGAGTTTTATTGAGGTCAGGGCAGTGGCGATCCTGGGGATTGGCTCCTGGTTCCCCCTCCTGTCCCGTAAATTTCGAGGAGTTGGGGCACAGGTGGGATTTGTTAATTATCTAGTTTTTAAACAAGCGAGAAGCGACCAGGAGCGTGAAGCATAATTTGTATTTATATATATATTTATTATTTATTCATTAATTTATGTATTAATTTCTTTACCGGGTTTTAGTCTGTTGATGTGTTTGTTAAATGCTTCGTTAAGTTATAGGTATGTCGTTGTCTGTCCAACAGCTTGAAAATGGTCCAAAGGACCGAAACCGCGGTCGCTGAATAATTAAAGGTGGTTCAGAACAATCTTTGATTGGAGCATCGTGTCCCATAATAGTTTAGGATTACCACTTGCTTCCTCCACGAGCTTGGAATAATACCAATTTTTCGCTTTTCTAATAATAAAATTCAACAAGTTTCGGTACCGAGTAAAATATTTCTTCAGATCCAAATTATACGGCTCTTTTTTAAGCTTAGCTCTGATTTTGTCCCTATTTCTAATTGAAACAACAATACCCTTTGTCATCCACAATTTTAATTTTTTAAAACGATTACCTAAGGGTTTGGAATGGGAACAATCATCAATGTATTTAACAAGAGTTTTATTGAAAGCGATCAGAGCCTCGTCAACGTCTTTTACTTCATAAACTCCACGCCAGTGTTTAGCTGACAATAGGCATTTTAATGCAGAATAATCAATTCGCATGTTATGTCTCACTGTCCCACTTATCGAATTGTGAATTGTGATCAGGCCATCCAGGTTGGAGTTGTGAAGCAGATAACTTTTTCTTTCCTTCACGCACCGCTCGAAGAATGTCATCCCTGTCCGATTCAGATGGAAATTCAACGATCATACTTCGAGGCAGGGTTACTCCCTCTCGCTTCACCCCGACTCTGTACGAGTCAGTAATAATAACATTTTTGTTTACTTCAAGTTTCTTCACGATTTCAGTTATTAAAGTAACACAATTTTCATTTTGCGTTTCTGTTAAACCATCAATTTTTATGTTTTTACGACGATCACGTTGTTCTAAGTAGTTAACTCGCCCGGAAAGTTCTTTAAAAATATCCACTAACCTGGTATTTTCAACAGTGGAAGCCTCATATTTCTCCTTCATGGATTTCAGCTCCATCTCAATCTCATCAAACTTGTCACTGAGAAAATCCATTGAGGTTCGAAAACTTTTCACCTCGTCCGAAAGCAATTTAAGGCCTCCGATGTTTTGGATTTGTTGACTAATCCCCTTAACCAAAGCAAGAATTTGCCTCGTTTCTTTACTCTCTACGCCTTCTTTACACGAAGCACATTTCCACTTACTCTTTGCCTCCACAGACCGTTTCTTAAAGTTAACTTCCGTCATTCCAACACAGCTGAAATGGTAATTAATTGAACAGTCAATACAGAAAACCGCCACACTCGGGTCTACAATGTCCTTACACTCCCCGCACTCCATAGCAAGCGTAACAATTAGCGAGCGTCCACACTCAACGCAGTCTAGAAAGCAACTATTGAATTGGACCTTTACAACCGGTGTCTGGCGGTGGGGTACTTCCCGGTGAGATGGCGGGTTGCTATCGTGATACTTCTCCTGAAGTCGTCCGACTGCGACCCGGCGTCTCCCGGTAGCTATAGGTCAATCAGCCTCCTGCCATGAAAGAGCAAGGTTTTGGAGCGACTCCTCCTTGGCCGCATGGAGCCCTTCATCATGGAGGCTCTCCATCCGCGGCAATTTGGGGCGGTGAAAGGGGGCTCAAACGAGGCGGCACTTGACGCGGTGCAGGCCCTAGTTGAGGCCCCCTATGGGAAGTTCAAGGTGGCGGTCCTGCTAGATGTGCAGGGAGCCTTCGACTCCGTGTGGTGGCCGAGGGTCATGATGGCACTGCGAGATGCTGGGGCCCCAAACGACATCTTCCGGACGATCGCCTCGTACTTCTAGGCAAAGGAGGTGCGACTCCGCTATGGCAGTGGGGAGGTGCGGGCGCCTCTCACGAGGGGCTGCCCGCAGGGGTCGGTTCTCTCGGCTGCTCTGTGGAACCTTACCTTTGTTGCGCTTTTGTGGCTGCTGCAGGGGGAGGGTTTTGAGGGGGTAGCGTACGTGGACGACCTTGATGTCGTTGTCGCGGTGCGCTCCCGGGTGGAAGCAAGTCGAGAGATCGATCGGCTGTTGCGGGTCGTAGACGAGTGGTGCGGGGCTGTCAGACTGGCTCTCGCAGTGACGAAGACCCAATTGGTCCTGATGCGGGGTCGGCTCTCTCGGGGCCCGCCTCGTAGGTGAACGGCGGGGCCGCTACCTTGGGGTTGAGATCAACCCGGGGAGGATAGCGACTCCCCAGCTTGAAGTAGTTGCGGGAAAGCTAGAGAGGACTTTTGACCTCAATAGGACAGTGGCGGGAAACGTCTGGGGTGCGGACTACCGCTGCCGGGCGCGTTACTTCAGGGCGGTATTCATACCCACCCTGCTGTACGGCTCGGCGTGGTGGTGGTAGCGACCAACGATGGCCCAGAGGGCGAAAGTCCTCAGCTTGCAGCAGCAGGCGCTGGTGCGGGTAGCCATGGCGTACCGGACGGTTAGCTCCGACGCGCTCCAGGTACTGGCGGGGACACCTCCTCGGCCATCGTCAGAGACCGGCGGGCGTACGGCCGACTCCTGGTCTTCTCGCGCTCCTGGTTGGAGCGCAGGGGACTGGGACCGGCAATGCCCGAGTAGGGGCACCTTCCCTACTCGGGCAACCCGGGCAGGGGCACGTTCCCTGCCCGGTTTCGGCCCGTGGCGCAAGCCAGCATCCTCAACTCTGAAAGACCCACCGTGGTGCCTCTCGGGCGCGACTGGCTGGCCACCAGTCGCGGCTAACGGGTCGAGCTGAGTGATGGGACCGACTCTGCTGGGGAGTCCGGGCCAAAGATGGGGTACAGGCCAGGTAAGGGCCGGCAACGGCCTAGGTACTGGCCACATCTTAAGGAGATCCACAGCATAGAGGGGATTTTAGATCTAACGAACCAGATGAAAGGGTTTTTTCCGGCGATGCTACCCCAGTGGGTTTCCCCCACTTCCGCTGAGGTACACGCATTTTCCCGCGGGTCGACCACCCTCCCTACAAGTACCAGACTCAAGTGATAAATGCTCTTGGAAAATAATTATTTTGGATTTATTTTCGGAACATATATTCATATTAAAAAATCGATTTTCATATCTCGTCGATGAACTTCCGGCAGCCATTATACGAGCCTTTAAAGCTTTAAAAAAACTAACGCGAAGGCTTTTAATTAAACTTAATGACTGTATACAAAAACGAGAGGAATTGTGACTTAAATTAAAGTTGAGTCAGCAACATACGAGCACACATTTTATTCCTGTGTCTTTTGTGAATGATAACGCATATTAGTCCTCTGTTAGCTGTCTGATAAATGACTGGGAGTACTAAATGAACCCTTTAGACTGAATTATTTAAATGATGTTCTCCCCGCCCCTAAATTTCCTTTTTTTATTGCTGTGAAATTTTCAGTTTTTTTTTTTTGACCAGCCTTTTCTAAATTACAGTCATTTCGCTTACCACCCAACAGCACCTGGCTCTTTGGAATAGCCCCCCCCCCTCTCCATACACTACGATTTCCATTCTTTTTCCTGGTAATAAAAAAAAATGACTTTGGCGGGGATGTAAATTGGTTGAAACGTTTAGAATGGTAGTGCCTACCTAAAAACTCCACTTTTTGTGTTTTTTTTTTTTTGGAAAAAAGTTCTTCCGTATAAAGCTTTCTCTGTTTTTCGATAGAAAGCAATAAACCGTTAAAAGAAGGTAATGTTCAACGGTTATGTCTCCCCTTCACCCCCTTTTAAGCGTATGAGAAGAATTCCGCCTTTTATACAAAGTAATAAAAAAAATGCGGAGTGGTGGGGCTGAAAACGGTCAAAAGGGTGATTGGTGGGAAGTTGATATCAAAGGATGGGTTTAATGCGTGCATATACGCCCGACGACGAGAAAATGTATGAGGGAGCGTAAAAAAAGTGGCGCTATGTTTAATATGTGTCTGTCATGAATGTTTAGGGGAGCAGAAGGCCGGCCTAGGGGGGAGGGGGTCCCTTCAATTTTATATCAATCCTCTTCTTTTATAAAGACGATTATGGTGAATGAGTAAAGAGGAGAAAGCGTTATTGTCGTGAAGCCGCGGCAAAGCTATAACTTCAGTCAACGGGTATAATGTTGTTGCCAGTAAAAAGTCAAGTGCCTTCATGAAGACTAAAGTCACGGGTTAAACTCTGAGCACTTTTTTGTTTCTTCAGATAAGCTACTGACGTAAGAAGAAAACGATAATAAAAACTGGCTGAAACTTCGCGAAGTACTTCAAATCTGGATGAAGCTATTTAATTCCAATAAGAAATATACAATCATTTTTAGACATCACTTCTTCCACCATAAAACGGGATTTCAACCGCAGATCCAGTTTCTTAGTTCAAAAACCTTGAGGTTCCTTTCCCTCCCTTGTATCGTCCTGGATGAAAGGAAATTTAATTGAAGGGCTATAAGCAATTTGACTAACTGAACACCTTGCGCACCTGTTCGAACAGCTCAGATTTGAATCGACTTTATTTGTTTCAGGTGAGTTCTTCCAAAATGCCTGAAATGCTCACTGAAGAAGTGTTGGAAGCGTGATGAAGGTGAGTATAAAAGTTTTCGCTAAAATACACATAGGGAAACAAGCCTTCTTCTCCCTAATGCCACCGTTATCCTGTCGGCGCTTTTCCTGTAGTCTCTTCTAGATTAGATTTCGATTACACCTACCGCAAAAACTAAAAGACGCCCTCCAGGCTCTCATCCAAGTACTTGAGTGAGCTCTTATTCTCTTAAACTCTCACAATTTTCTCATACTCCTTCCCTCATAGGTACTCAATTACCACAAACCCATTTTCGAACTGATAGAATACAATTCCTGATATAGTACAATTCCTTTATATGTCCGGCAATTAGTGAATTAATTGCGTTTAGAAGGCACTTTTCTACGGACAATTAGGGGATTACTCCCCTTCTCACCGCACCACCAGAGTCACAACTGTGAATTCGAGGGAATGGGGAGGCTGAAAATAAAGAAATTAATCTTCAAATTATACAGGGTGTACAAAAAGCGACTGGACAGAGGAAAACCAGTGAAGGGGCAACTGATTTCTGATCGAAATGACTATTTGCACTTTTTCGAAATTCCGCTTTGTTTCCGAGATATCCTTCATTTTCTGATTTTTTCAGAAACAGCTTGTTGCACACGCAGTAATCGATGCAATGGCAAAACTGATGAGCCCATTGGAAAGAGCACACAATTTTCTATTTAAAGAGCCTATTTTTATCCGGATCAGACGTTTTGAATCAGCTTATTGGCGAAAAAACGTGATTTTCTGACCACATCACCATATCACCAATACTTCCGGAATTAAGTTTCCTCACTAATACACTTACCTACTACTCTTTATTTGTTTTGAGTTCCGAGAAAAAATTGCTCCCCAGGTGGGATTCGAACCTACAACCTCCTAGTTTCACGCCAGGTGCCCTAACCAACTGAGCTATCCCGGGAGTCCACGCAAAGAGCGAATACACCCAGGAGAAATTCCCTCCCGGAAGTCAAACTGCACCTACCGGGTCAGTTCATGGCATACGTCACAATTCCTTTATATGTCCGGCAGGATTACCCTGAAAGGTGTCAGTTGGGTGGTTGCCGTTTGAGGGAAAATTAGCGGGTGCCCGGGGCACAAAACGGGGCAAAAAGCGACCAAAATCGCTGGCATCACAGGTAGAACCCGTTGTGCTCAGAAAATCGGCCTCATTTTCAGATTTCCTGTGTCGAGAACCCCGTCATTATACTCAAATCTTGGACCAATTTTGTCAAAGTTATCTGATCTGCGCAGAACGCGGTCTGAGAGTACTGCAGGCGATGCTGTATTGGGAAATGCTTAAAATTCCGTCCACTACTACCTCTTAAGTTGACCAAAAATAGGCTTTTTACATTTTACTCAGTTTTCAGTCGATTGTTAGCTCAAGAAACCAGGTTTCAGGCCTAATTTCCAAAAAAACGTTCCTTTTGGGGGCAGAAATTGACGTCTTTGCTCATTTTCTTTACCTAGAACTTGATCATGGGCTTAAACATTGCTCATTAGTCCTTAGCCCTGGAAGTTATTCAACAAACAGAATAGCTCCTGTAAACTTGCCATTTCTTGCCACAAATGGCTATTGTTAGCCCGAAAACTTTTGGAGAAATCGCTAGGGCGGGATGGTATTACAATGGTCGCGTTTATATGCTAACTGGAAACAAGGCACTGTGAATTACGTGTAAATAATGTTAATGGGGAACTTGCACATTTTTCAAAAGTTGGTGTTGCTTAAAGAGGGCTCTTCCACAAGTGTATTGCTCACATTAAACTTTGAAATCAGTCAAGGATGCTTTTTTAGGGAATTTTTATAAATTTTGAGTGGGGGTTCGATTACGTAAAAACTTACTTATTGAAATGGACGATGCGGGGAAGAGGGGGTTAGACGAGTTTAATGGGGGGACATTTTTCATGTTATTTGTAAACAAACAATTTTAGAGTTCCCTCAAATGCTTCACAAGTAAGTATTTACGTCATTTCCCCTCGCACCATCCATCCTCTTCTGAAGAACTTTGAACCTTTTTTAAAAATCTTAAAACGCACCAATCGGGTAGCAACTTCCGTTGTTATCCTTCAGTTCAAGGGGCAAATCACCGGTATGCTTTTCTACCCAATCTGAGATTCATGCAAGTTCCCCATTACGCGGCACATCCCTATGATTATTGTGATTAATTCAAAATGAATTTAGGTATGGGGTAGGCAATAACCCGCTCGACTTGGTCTTTCAGGATGTCGTCAATGTACCAATTAGGACCCCCCTGTTTCGACCAAGAGTTCAAAGATCTAAATTCCTGATTTTTCCCCCTCAAGAGTCAAGCCAGCATTTTTTTTTCTCGAATGTGTTAAGAATACGAAATTTTGTTTTTGATGCAGCAAAACCTACGACACTGTTTTTTTTTTTTAGTGAGACAGTCCCTCGAAATTGATTTTTAATGATCCAGCCCCGCCCCGAAATTTTATTTTTTCAGGAAGCCAATACACCCACTTTGGCATTTCGAGTCAGCTGAACTCGCTAAATTGGATTTGAATAGGTCTGTCGGGCAAAATTCGATTTTGAATTTGATTTTTTTTAAGGAGCCGGACCCAGCGAAACTGTCCTTTAGAATGAGCCAACATCAACATCCTGGAAATTATGATTTCAAGGGTTTGAAACGGGATTTTTCTAGGAGGGTTTCTGACGCTGAATTTGGTTTTACCCAAGTAGCAAGAAAAGATTTAAAAAACATTTTGTAAAACGTTTAATTTTACTATTTTCAAACATTTGAAAATGGTCAAATATAATGTTTTGTTGGCCGTTTTATAAGTTGAGAAACATGTTTTCGTAAAATGTTTTTTTAAATTTTAAAAAACGTTTCTCTTTTCATTTAATTGGTCGTTTGAAAAAAGTTAAAAAACATTTCATAAAATAATAAAAACGCTTAAATAAAAGATTAAAGGATTTAAAAATCTACAAAAATGTATTTTAAAAAATTATGTGAAATATTAAAAATTAATTTTTTGGTTTTTAATTTTTTTTTATCAATCGCTTGTGAGCTTCCTACAGTCACAGTCCAAGTCACTCAAAAAATACTCAACCAAAATTACCTGCACATCATTATCAGGTTCGTTTGTGCAGGGATGAGTGTTTGCTTCACCAATAGACGCCGGTATTGAAAATTCTGCTAAAAAGTGCAAAAAACAATGCAATTGCAGTTATACAATTTAATATTCCACCATTGCAAATTTTGGTCCTGCGAGTGCCAAATTCGTGAAATTTGAACTTGGAAAGGGCGCAACCCGCTGAATTGTATTTGTATCTCACAATTCAAATTACAATAGTGCAGATCTAGTTGAAGACCGATCTAGTCTAAACGGGTTTTCACCCACTGGCATGCCTCCATTTTACTCACAAAACTGGAAATTTGGGCCCAGAGAATCCAGAAAATTTTACCAAAAAACCAGGTATTTTGGCTCACCATCTAAATCAACACCAATCATGCGCGCGTGATTTGGCCCTCTCAAACACCAATTTCATGAGGGATTTTCACACCTTCATAAGTCACAACAAACTCCCACAAATTTGAATTCTTCAGCCCCCAATTTTGCTATTTCAAACCCCAATTTTCACTCTTTTCTTGACAAATTTCGTGGCTTGACGAGGTCTTTGAAATATCGGTTACACACTTTTTCATGCTTCTAAAAAAAACAATGTATGTATTGCCGATTGTAGCTATCACTAGCGGCGCTAGTATCGTGTGATAATGAAACCGGTACTCCCTACATATGTTAAACGAAAAAACAAGTTTAGTGTTTTTTAAAAGTATTTTTTCGTGGTCAACGTCCGTAACATTATGGGAAAAAAGTATTCAGTTGGCCTAAAGTGACGAGAACAGAAGAACATGGTTTCTGATACATTTGTACTCCAACGTCCCCCCCCCCCAAGCCCAAGCCTTTCGGCGGTCGACTTTCTCCCAACACTGGGCTAATTCATAGCTGACACCGTTGAACCCTCAATTTTTGGGAAACAATGAAATTACAATGTGGTGTCTCGGTTACGACGGGAAGAGCAACCAAAGCCACAGCAGTTTTCTCTGAATTCATTCTTGAGAGATATCCCACGAGCGCCTTATCATTTCTTTATTGGTACTCGCCAGCTCACCGTTTCGTTTTAGTGCTCAGAGAACGGCACGGGTTCAGCAAACTGGTCGAAAACGTTTTTGAATCGGTTTTTTCGAGTTTTCTTGCTCCGACAAATTGCCGACAGTGAAAGTTTTTGTACGTGTGTACTGCGCACCCGCATAACCGTCTTGTTTTCTTCAACAAACAAAGAAAGAAATTACGTCAACGTGACGATCGTGAGTTGACGTTCTTTCTTTGTTCTTTCCCTTGCGAACTCGTAGATTTATACGTAATTTAATTAATAAACCCGTGTAGCCGTTTCGGCACGTATAGTTGTTCATCGAGAAGATTTACCTGCGCGGTTGGGAGAGAGGGAGAAAAACCATGTACACTCGAATTTTTGATTTAACTGCCTGTTTATCGTTGCCTGATGAGGTCGGCGAATTGACCGACGGAACGTCGCTTTATATGAAAAAAACAGCTTAGTTATTTCTTTTCACCTAATAGCCCTAATTGGTCGATAATTGGTATAAGAATCGAAGTTATTGGAATGGGCGATAGTTTTTGTTTCACAACGTCTTGTTTTCTTGATTCGGTGATGCCAAAGGTACAATATCAAAGCTTCCTCGTCACCGTCGGATTATTTAGCCGTAGTTCACAGTAAAAAAGTGTCACTGACCAACATTTTTGATACATGAGCTTCCTCAATGTAGAAAACCTTTGTTGTAGTTTGTCGTCAAACAGCAACAACAAATCACATGGAGTACCGGACTCAATATTTCTCGGAAACGCCGCCAGATATCGTATTCCTTAGCTACAATCGCCAATAGAACTTCGTCATTTTGGCTTTAACAAAATGTCAGATTCACACATTTTCTCTTTCTGAAAGTAGAATTTTTTGGATTCATCTGATTTGAATTCAAATTTCAGGCAGTTTTGATGTTTCAAAAATCAAATATCGCGGATATTTACGCTGTAGGGTGAACCAAATTTCATAGCTTCGACCACGCGGGAGTGAAACTTATACGTAAGAAAACCGAGGAACGAAGTTTAGTTTGGTCGCCATTCACGGGAAGCGCTAAATGTTTTTAAAATTACCAAAGTCATATGGAAAACCAAGTCATTCAGCTCGTGGTGATAACGTGTAACCAATCTGGGGTTGGGATAATTGCTCACTACAGATAGCACCACTATTACTATGAGCTATATCATTATCCATAGACCCCGTTCAGCGATAGACCCGCCTCCTGCGGAAGCCGGTAGAAAACTCCTTTAGTTAGGATCAAATTGAATATCCCCGGTGGGGCTGACGACTAAAATAGCTTTATTTAATTAGTGTTCCAGAGAAAAATGTTTCAGTCCCTCCCTAATAAAGTTTAACGATTGAAATAATTATGTTATGACTATTTCTAATTACATTCATGATGAGTTAATATTTTAATTGACTTGAAATGTGGAAATGGGTGAACTACCGCACTCTCTTCTTGTTTGCCACTGTTTTTTGCAATAAAAAAATCTTAAAGTGACCAAATAGTAACTCACTGAGACGAACTATTACGGAAGGAGGACCGATACAAGTTCTTAAATTTAACGTCCCAGTCCGCACTACTGTTCCGCGAGTAAGTCAAAAGTTCGTATGCCCTCGAAGCTGTGATCCGACAACTTCTTTCCTTCGTCCAAGTCCCAGAACCTGCAAGAAAAGCGTACAGTGGCACAAAAAGAGAAAGTGAATGTTCTCCAATAAACAGTGAAAAAGATTACTTACTCGTTTGACCCAGCGCAGTGGTCTGCCCGGCGAACTTGGTTGAAAGGTAGGGTCTTCGTAGACAGATGGCAAGTTTGGTCAACAGGAACAGGGGTGTATAAGTCCTTCCCTAGTTTCCGTGCCTTACCCCACTGTTGCTTCATCGGTGGAACTCAAGTCCTCCAGATCTGCTATACCGACGCTTAAAAACAACAAAATAGTCGTTTGAATCAAGGAATTATTAAACTTCATCAAATAATAATCATTACCGGTGAACCTTCAGCAATACCGCAACGATATGCATGCATTTTGATGAGTTGCCAGCCGTGCATGAACAGTTGGCTTCCACGATCTTCTCTTCGTTGTTTACGGTGACATTGATCTCATAATGAGGAGGACCCGACAAAATGACTGCTCTGAAGACAGAGTCCGAATATATCGTTTTTCTCAGTCGTTCTGTTCACACTTCCGAGCAAAACGATGTGACCCGCACTTAACACTGCATCGCCTTGCTTGAACGCGTTAGTCCTGTCCTCGCCGATAAAGTCAATAATACTTAGCAAGAATGTCATGATGATCAAAACACGAAAACTCAATAATTAAAAGAAGTATTGTTTTCCACGAGCGAACACGCCTCTAGCCTAACACAACAAATCGTCTATAAAGAAAAGAATTAACAAAATCTCGAATTAAACTCGCGCACAATAAAGTCAAAACCCTAAAGTATCCACCTCGAAGACTATTTCGTCGAAAAAAGGCCTTAAATAAATAAATTTTAAGAAAATTCTGGAAGTCGACCTCGTGGTTCGTTGACAATGACATGCACTGATAATTTTGATCCTAACTATATTCCCCCTCTCACTCTACTACCGCAGCGAGCTCTCTAGGAGCTGAACGGGGTCTATATGCGAACCGCTTTTTTGTTGTTTACAGTTGTCTGTTATCAATTTATCAAGTCAGAGTTAATTTTTTTTGTGAGGTGACGAAGTGAAATGTATTTTAATTAATTTTCTAATCCACGCAACTTGAAAATAATTTCACGTGACTTAAACTGTGGCCATATTCAGTGAGAAACGCTTTATATCCAGTTCAATATCTGCTACCGGCATTTCGGTCACCACCTACTTCAACTTTTTTCTGGCAATTAATCGTCGTACTGAGGTGAGATGAGACTCAACAATTATTTTGTCCACTGGGCTCAAAAGGCCTCACAAGTCTATACAGGGTGTTTCAGGAGGAATGTGCAATATTTTGCCATGTTGTAGTACTACGCACCTGGACGCACCAAAAATACCATATGAGCATATGGTCGAAAGTGGTTACCTTACGAGATATCGGCATTTTCCTGTTTTTCACGCTCTTCGTGACTTTTTTACACAAAGAGCGGGTTCACAGCTCGCAATCCAAGTTAAGACAAAAACTAATGACTGATTCAGAAAGAGCAGAAAATTTCCTTCTCGAATCTGTCATTAGAATGGGTTTTCGGAGTTAATTTGAACATGTAATCTGCATGGAAACACAGGAAAAATGAAATGCCAAAAATAGCAGGTGAATTTCAAGGTGGCGTACGTCAGCTGTTTTATGATCTCACGAGTGGCAAAATTGATG
Organism: Corythucha ciliata; assembly: GCA_038030265.1. Classification (NCBI taxonomy): domain Eukaryota; kingdom Metazoa; phylum Arthropoda; class Insecta; order Hemiptera; family Tingidae; genus Corythucha; species Corythucha ciliata. The sequence continues at coordinate 27,023,448 of CM075939.1, forward strand.
AAAACTTCTCCATTCGATGACCTTTCGAATGGTGTATTACAAACCGTATTTACGTGAACCATGAGGGCAGCAGGCACGCTAGAAACAGAAAAAACGTAGGAAAATGGTCGTATTGGAGCGATAATCACTTGGGATTATGTCCTTAGCGGACCACTGTAATTTGCAAAATAAGACGGCTATGGGATATGGTGGCATGCTAACTTCATCTAGGGGCGGTGAGACATGAATTCAAATGTGAAGGATAGTTTCTCAGCCCCCACCCCTACGGATGGATCCATAATTATTGTTACTTCAACCACTTGTCACCGCCGGCCGTCAAGCCCGGAGGTGGTGGCAGATTTCTTGTCCTTGACTCGGCGTTGACACTAATTTTTACACTTCCCTTGAGAATCACGCCAAGTCTCCCGTTCTTTAATGAAAAGAGTCCAGAGACCCGTCACGTAAGAAGCGTGGTCGACTTTTTAAGCATTTCATACCTTCTATGGACATGAAAAATAATTCTAGCCATCATGAGAGGTGGTTATGATGGCGATGGAAGGGAGCGGGAAAACCACATGGGTCCCAGATTACTGCTATCTCTGCGTGGCTATAGCTATGTATCAAAAATTATTGATTCATTAGAAGGGAGGGGGGGTGAGCACTCTGTCCTTCTTAGTAGAGCACGCCGAGAGGCCATACCGCCGTTGAAATTAAGTTACTCCCATAGACTGAATCGTATTTTGAAAATTAGAGGGTCTGCTAAGGACATAATCCCAAGTGATTATCGCTCCAATACGACCATTTTCCTACGTTTTTTCTGTTTCCAGCGTGCCTGCTGCCCTCATGGTTCACATAAATATGGTTTGTAATACACCTAGTGATGGGTTTACACCGGGAAAATAAAATTTCGGGTTTTTTCCCTGGGAAAATACCGGGAAAAAACCCAATTTGGGAAAATACTGGGTTTTTATTCGTTTTTCACTCAATGTTGCAACAGACTCAGCAAATGAATAATAAACAAACGACTATAGGTATTTATTGCACCCATAGAATCATACGAACTCTCTGTTTGCACAAAAATTGTTAAAATTCTAGCCGTTACGGAAGGCAAAGCTGAAGCCGAGCCTTGCCACCAAATGTCCATTATTTTTCTATTGGAATTCATCGCCTGAGGTTTCCTCGTTTGATGACGATGATGATGATTCAGATGCCGTTGCATCAGCTTCGTTGGGCCTGCCGAACCTGTTTTCGGTATCCCAGCGTCCAAGAAGGTTTGAGGAGTCACTGCTTTCTGTATTACTTCTTCGACGATTTTGAATTTTCCAATTGTGGGACAGATAGGTCAGTTTTCTGGCTTGATCAGTCGTTAAACGGTTTCTTTTTTATCAACAACAGTGACATGATGCTTTATGTGTCGTGAGAAAAAGAAACTGCCACGGAGCGGGAATCGAACCCGGACACCGTATCTCCGGTACGGCTCTCAGACCACCAAAGACACCGCGGCGACCAGGAACCACTCAACTCCGGGCCATCTCTTTCCCCCACGACAATACCATGTTTTGTTTGCTCGGTCCCGGTTTCTTTTTTTGCTGTTCATTCAAGAAAACGTGCCAAAGGATCTTTCTGTCGCAGCTGATAAAATTCTAACCGCAACGGAAAACAAAGTTGAAGTCGAACTAAGTCCTTGCCACCAAACACTTGGCGTGACCGCCGAGGCACTTTCCCACAAAAATGTCTTCCCCCAGAGTTCATCCTTGGATAGTAGGCCAAATCCACCTTCGCTTTATCGACATAAACCTTCATCTGTGTGGCAACCTTATGAATTTTTCATGCCTTCTATTTAATACACCATTCGAAAGGCCATCGAATGGAGAAGTTTTCATCAATTTTGCCACTCATGAGACCATAAAACAGCTGACGTACGCCACCTTGAAATTCACCTGCTATTTTTGGCATTTCATTTTTCCTGTGTTTCCATGCAGATTACATGTTCAAATTAACTCCGAAAACCCATTCTAACGACAGATTCGAGAAGGAAATTTTCTGCTCTTTCCGAATCAGTCATTAGTTTTTGTCTAAACTTGGATTGCGAGCTGTGAACCCGCTCTTTGTGTAAAAAAGTCACGAAGAGCGTGAAAAACAGGAAAATGCCGATATCTCGAAAGGTAACCACTTTCGACCATATGCTCATATGGTATTTTTGATGCGTCCAGGTGCGTACTACAACATGGCAAAGTATTGCACATTCCTCCTGAAACACCCTGTATAATGCAGGGCGAACGTAATTGTGCTCTGTCCGATGGCTCCATAATTCTTCATAACGGTTTGATGAAACATCAAACTTGAACATAATGACAAAGAGGGACAAAAGCTGAAGGAAGTGACCACACGAGGTCTCGTAGCAATCGTTTTCTCTGCGCATGACGGAGTCGTTAGTAACATGAAAGGGTGGCGGGGTTAATTATATGTTCCGTTTTCTCTTTCTCTTCGCTTTCAGCCTTTCACACTGTATGGAGTGCAGCAGCTGTGCATGTCTGGTTTCCCGTTCTCCTCAGAAACTTATTCCCCCTGATACTGCGTTCTTTAGTCGTCCCATACCATGATTGGATATGGATATTATGAAATATAAGGGCGCATATCTGGAATGAGTGGTGCAGAGGCCATGTAGCCCTCCTCAAGGAGAAGACGTCACATTCGCAAAAAGTCATCAAAACGCCTTTTCAAATCTCATCTCATGAATTTATACCGGTCATACTTCACGAAGTTTTGGATAATTTTATCAAAGTACCTAATACGAGGCACGAGCGTGACTTATGCCTGCCTAAAACAGCCGGTTCCTAGCCCAACGAAAAAGACTGGGACAAATCGCATGACCCCACTGCCCCAGAAAATGTATAGAAGTGCACGAAAACCGTAGCATGACAGCGACAACTGTGAGTCACACCGTAATAAGGTCCCATAGGACCCTGATCGCCTAATAAATCTTTGTCTCCAATTATAAGGATAAGTCTCTGGTAAATCGAATACGATTGTTCGAAGATTCTTTGAGTTGTACTGAAATCGTCGAACTTGAAGCTCCCAGGCACCTAACTCAAAGTGAACTGGGTAAGTAGATGCCAAGTCTAAACATGCCTTGATTGGCTGGCTAAGGCTTGCTTTTTCAGCTAGAATGAAGTGAAAATGCGATGCGTGATTGCGATGGATGACATTATTCGGCACATCGGCGGTTAATCCGATGTGTAAGAAAAACACTGAGCACTTGTGGTCAGATCCCCTTCTCTCTTTCACGACACACCCAACCTTCACTCATCCGACCTGTTTTGTGCATTCCGTGTATCTGGTTCTTTGGCGTTAGTGGACCAAGGGTATCTAGTTTTTAATTTGCGACGTAGGAGGACACTTATTATGTTGCTATATTCGTTCATTTGGAATTATCGACCAGGTATGCACTCATATCGCTTGCTTTTTTAATTTACTTTGCTGTTGACTTTATGTGTTGTTCATCTATGCCAATCTGGTCTTTAAGAAGATTTCAAATTAGATCGAAAGCTTGATCATAATCAAGTGCCCGTTTATTTCTTTACAGCAACTCGGTACGTCACCGTTCCGCTGGTCGATAGAAAAGTCACCTATCAACAGTGAGAAGTGTATATTTATTAGCACGTTCCAACAATTGTTGTATAGCTTCGTCACAGGATTATTAAATCAATAAGTAAAGACTGCCTAATCGAACTCGGACGTGAACGCGTTTTACGCGTTGACCATTATAAAGTTCTTCAGCCACTTCTTGAACGTTCGCACTCCCAGAAGCATCGCTCTTGTCGGCAGCTTGTTGTGCAATTTTACCTGGCTGTGGTTTATGAGTCCGGGCCACGCTATCCGCAAGCCAATGCGGCCGGTTTCCGCCATAACCCTACTGAGTAGCTGCAAGCCCCCTTTAATTTCTCCGAAAGTGGGATTTTTGATTTTTTAAACGATTGTGCCAATTTCACCCACCGGGAGGGCCGTAAGGCCTGTTCGGATCGAGGCTCTGCCTCGCGGGCGGGCTCCCAGGCTGTCTGGTGAATAAAAGTGTCAGGTTGTGGTTATAGATTATGTTTTATTCTCTCTTATTGTATGCGGACAGTATTGTTCTGATCAATTTTACTAGACTTTTTTCCACTAGTGCAGCTCGCAAATCCCACTCTATACCCTTCTAAAGCCAAACACTACTGGTAGAGCCTTTTTTGTATTTATTTTCCTGTATCTATTTTGGATGTATGATCAAGATCAGCGGTCGTCAACCGGAGATTCGTAGTTTTCCAATTGACAGCTTCAGAACGAATGAGATTGACTTTACAATTTTTCTTTTTTCAACGAATTGAGGCAATAAATATTTGAAACTGGAAGAATTATATTAATATTAATTAGGTTTATGATGATTTCTTCAATTTTATTATTATTACAGTATTTCAGTCGCAAAATCATTACGGCATTGTAGGCAGGATGAGCTGAGGGGTCCGTCGACCGTGGACTTGTGTTGATTGGGTCCATTGGGTCTGTGAGTTTGAAAAGGCCACCGATGGTCCAGATACTATGCTAACGTTCAGCCGTCGCTTCCGTGTGATTCTTAAGAGTAAAGAGGCGGCCACACTCTTTACTTCATGGGACAATATTGATATACGATTCAAGTGATTCTGGGTCAATTAATTATTATTTTAGGCAAGTCAAAAAGAACACTAAAAATAGCTAAAATAACAATTAAGCGGCTAGTTATGATTTTTAGTTTGTTGTTAGAACCAGTACCAGTAGTGTATATCCAAGTTTGCAGCATCGAAAAACCTGTGCTACTTTCGTAGCAGTCGAAAAACCGCGGAATATTAGCACTCTTCTCGTTTTTCTTTTATTATCTTTCCTAAACTACGCTTTCTTCGACAATACACGTGAACTACGTTTTTCAAGTAGGTATATTAAATACGCTACAATTTGAAACCTGATCCAGCTCTGTAGGTCAGACGTTAGCCAAGATGCAGCTCTTCAAAATTGGTAATTTGTTTTCACAAAAAGAGTTCCCAAGTCTAAATATATGGAATTGATTTAACATTTATAAATATATGGAAGCAACAAGTTGGAAATTTCTAACGCTCTCTCCAAAACCTTGTGCGGAACTGTGAGCCCTCGAATTTGTAATAGAAAATTTCTCAGAGGTTGGTTTCACTCAAAACAATATCACTTTTTTGGTTGCAAAAAAATACCAATTCTTAACGGCTGTATCTTAAACATGTCTTTTTTTTTTTTTTTTTTAAATAAGTATATTGAATTTGCTTTAATTTGAGACCTGGCCCAGATCTGTAGATTAGATAGTAGCCAAGATACAGCGCTTCAAAATTGGTAATTTGTTTTGCCAAAATGATGGAATTTTTGGCTTTGTTTTGTGTGAAACTTACCACTGAGCAATGTTCTATCACAAATTGAACGCTAACAGCGCCAAATAAAGTTTTAGAGGGAGATTTTCAACTTTTTATAAACTTAAAATCTCTTTAAATAAACAATAAATTATTAATTTTGAAGCGCTGTATCTTGGCTACTATATCTGCCCCACAGAGCTGTGCTATGTCGCAAATTGTAGCGAATTTAATATACTTGAAAATTGTAGTTCGCGTTTATTAACAAAGAATGCATAGTTTAGGAGATATAGTAAAAGCAATGGAAAAAGTGCAAATATTCCCCGGTTTTTCGAGTGCTATGAAAGTAGCACAGGTCTTTCGAAGCTGCAAACTTGGATTTAGACTACTGGTATTGGTCCTAACAACATATTAAAAAATCAGAACCAGCCGTTTAATTGCGATTTTATTGTTCTTGTTGCATCCCATTTTCAATTTTATCTAGTTGTACTCAAAGAGATTATATTATGTAGAATCAACAAACGCGTACACGGCTTAGCCGAATGCATATTTATTCTCCTTCACTTTTCGCCTTCTACTCATCCCTTCAAGCGAAACCCGAACAGAACAGATCCTGAAGAGTTTAGGTGGCGTTTGTCCGAAGAGGTTTGTTTGCTCGGTAAAAAAAAACTCCAGGAATTTCGCTAGAGGGATGAGTTTTAGTAGTGAAGGAGTAGATGATTTCAGCTAAGCCGTGTTCGCGTTTGTAGGTGCTGAAAACTGATTAAATACTAAATAGGACTGAACTGCATTGAAAATGGGACGCATTATTGAAACTGGTCTGCAAAAAAAATTAGGTAATACAACTTTTTTTCTAAATTGGTGAAAACTTCGTACGAAAAATTGGTGCCTAGTTGGGGGGGGGGGGTGCTGCCTAAAACGCAGATCCTTTGAGTTTTCCGTGGCTGCGATTTGCTTGAGTTGAGGCTCTCGCTCTCTCTATCCAAAGTCGAGTACATCGGCATTCTTACGTAGATGAGTAATGACGCGGAACTAATTTTGATTTCAGGACGAAGTCAAGCTTGGGGCGATAGGAATTGCATTAAGAAACGATTTTAAAAATGAATGCTATAGTGATTTAAATTTTACATGCGGAACGATATTTGACTGGAGAGGAGGTTCGTCACACAAACGTCCAGGGGCGCAGCATGAGAGGACACGGGTGGGCAGTTGCTTTCCAGCGAACGCATAATGGAGTAACCCACAGCCGACATTCATCGACGATAACAAATCCTGAAACGTTCGTCACCTTCTGATTACTTAAAGTGTGGAATTTATACACTCACTCTCATTGTAAGCTCTTCCACAGGCATCTGGAAATTTCACAGGAATTAACAGATCGTGTTCCTTTATACATAATTAATAATACGTCAGTAGAACGTCAATGTAGTCGAATATACCAATTTAGCAGTAAAATACTAACTTCAAACTCCTCGAGGAAATCAGCAATTTCACCTCAGGACGGGAACTGAACATTGGGCGTATAGAAAGGGCAATTATCCATCCAAGAAAACTCGCCTTTAATCGTGAACTACAGGTGTATCCTTCTCATGTCAAAAACCGACATTTTTGCCATAGTTAATGATACTTTAGCCACTGATTTTCAAATGTTGTCCTCAGCAACTTACTGTTTTCGTTAATTACTATCTTAGCTGGGCCTCTCAAGCTGAATATCCGGCATAATATTGGCGTATAGTCGGAGGCAGTTAAGAAATTGAAGTTCCTGCAGTACAAAATGCTCTAAATTCTCTCTAATTTTGGGTTTCACTGGCGTTTATGAGTACAAGTGACAATAAAAATATCAAAACAATAACCCTTGTAAGTTACCTTAGCTACAGCAAGCTTAGCTTTTTATTGATATAGCTTCTACATGTGGAGGTGTTATCTAGCGTGATAAATTTTCCCTACCCCGGATTGGTTTCAACTTCATCACTAGAGAGCTGAATAACTTGGTTTTCTATACAACTTTGAAAATTACATTTTAAAGATACCCCGCGGCCCTCCTCCAAATAAATGTCAGTTGGGCGAATAAATTCGTGAAACTTTGCTTTCCACTCCATTCACTCCAAGCTGACGCTGCCACTTTCGAGACGTGTGCGAAGTTGAGCGAATTCGATTATAAATATTTTGTTTAATTATTTTTTTCGAATATATTGTTGTTCGGCAAAATGGGCCACGAAAAATGAATCGTTCCTGGATGTTTCGTCGATGTATGAAGCTGGTGGCGTGATCGGTTTTTTTCGAATTCCAAAGGATGGTAGGTTCGCTGATTTTATTTTCTAAAACTTAGACGACATCTAGACTGCAAGTTTGTGGTTTAATAACGCGTACATTTATTTTTGTCTCTGAGAAGTCAAGTTTTAAAGAAATAAATGGGTATTCAAGCAAAACTTTGGTTTTTCATTTATCTATTTCTGTGAATATTCAAGGCTGGACTGGAAAATGTTCATCTCATACATTTTATTAGTGCATTTCATCATTTTTTAGGCGTTTTCCAAAAAAAAAAGTTGGATGATTCAATTTGAACTTGAAACATCTGAATACGAAAGTGGAAATTAAGGGAGATGGCAAAGGGGATTGGTGGTGAGGAAGGGGGTTCAGAAGTTCCCCCTGTACGTCGCATGGTCCACCGAAGGTTCGGTCGCTATTCACTTGGATCGCCACCATCGCTCGGAATCGGCCTCACTTTTTCCCTATTCAGATTCTTCTCTATAGAGTATTAAACCGCTCCCCGGCTTCGACTTTCCCTATTCGTAACTTTCATAAATACACCAATGCTCATGTGGCAACTAAGTGAAACGATCTCTTGGGGTATCCTTCAATTTTCAATGGGGTTTACTTCAATAATTTTCATTCTAATGCTGATTCCAACAATAATTATATAAAAGAACTGGATTACTCATCACACTCATCTCTGCTGATAAAGAATAGCCATCAGTGCAAGGGGATGAGAGAGGTGGAGTTTCAAAATAAATACCGCGTTGCCATAACTACACAAGGAAAGGGACAGGGTGATTGTTTACCAGAAGACGGCCTGCCCCCTCCACTGACGACGACGCCCCTCCAGTCCACTGTGAGCAATACAGGTTTTATATATCGTTGGCTGATTCTCATACTAAAAACTTGGATTCTCACTACCACAATAAACCTAACAAAGCAAGTGACACCGGTCAGATGTTACCCCAGATCTTTAGTTCATCTTAGCTCGGCAAGAGCGCTGTTGTATTTATGAAAGATGTCAATAATAAAGGGTGAATTCGAGAAAAAAAATCTCAAATTCAAATTAATCGCTTTTTTCTCTCTCAAACCCACAATTTCACTGCGGATTTCCGCTCTTCCACAACAGTATGTCGTGGCTGGCTCCTTCAAAACTCAATTTGGCGAGTGGTACAACTGATATCGATTGAATCCTCCACTGGTGTCAGTTCTGGGCCTGCGGGGCAGTAGCCCAGAGGGTCAACTATGAGCTAGTGTTAAAAATTAAGGCAAGTGGTAACTAAGGACGCTTTATCACAAATAATGTTATAACGCCATAGATACCGCGATTGACGGGATTTTTACGCTAGCTCGTGGTTGACCCCCAGGTGGTAACAGGGTGCAGGCCGGCCCTGATCCTTTGATGAAAAACAATGGATGGTTGTGTTCAAAATCTTCGTGGTACATTCTCAATTTTGTCCTTTGTTTTCGCGATCATTTTTTTCCTGACAAAACAAGAATAATTGAGGACAATAAAAAGGATAAAAAAAATACATCAGACCCCGATTGTCTAAATAATTACTAAAGCTTTTTACTAATAAAGGCTTCCGCCCTCACTCCATTCAATCAATTGGAGGCAAGACAAAAAAGGGTCATTCATAAAAGTCATTTTCAGATTTCCAACTCCTTCTCCCCTTTACCACTCATACATTTCTATGCGTTTGACAAATTACGATTCCTTTCAGTTCTAAAACTCCCAGGACTCATTTAAAAGTATTTTGTTTCCACTTTTTTTTGTTTTCATTTTTTAATATCTTCCTTTCCAGAGTCCTCCAGACTTTACCCTCTTGTCCGTATTGTATGGCCTCGTGATGAGAACCATGCCTACTCAAAAACCCCCACAATAGAGAGAAGAAAGAAAAGAGAGAGAGTGTGTGAGAGAGAGAGTGTGACTGAGGTCGAAAAAAAAAAAAACAGTGCTTTAATTATTGACTATATGTGGGCAAACGAGATAGTGTCCTGTCCCCATTTTGGTGAATGCGTCAGAAAAAAAAAAAAAAAAAAAAAAAAAAATGGGAGGACCCATTCTTTAAAAATCGATAAAACCCTGTGGAATGAAGAGAAAAATCAATACTTTTTTTGGTTGGGTTAGAACAAAGAGGAGAAATAATTTGAGAGAACAATAGGCTCAAGTTAAGTCTACCAGCCCGACGGTTGCTGGCTGGTGGGGAGGGGGGTACGGTGTGTTGAAAAGCTGCACTTTCGAACAATGAAAGGGAGAGCGGGTAGTTTTGGAATTAGTTAAAGCTCTAAATATATATATATATATATTCCTCATAATATAACTAGAATTCTGTGCAGGGAACAAACGAGGGTGTGACTGCAAAACAGTTAGTCGATTTCAACGATGTGTTTCTTTTATAAGCTACAGAGCGTGTGGGATGTTTATTTCATATGATAAATCAAACTTTAGGGTAGGGATATCAGAGGAAACAATTTAATAAACATAAAATATTTGGTCTCCGCCTTTTTCTTTCAGAGGGTAACTCAATTTTTTAAATATTAAGCTTTTAAGCTTAAACTTTGGTTTCCTAGAAAAGTGGTGCCGTAATATAGCGGTAGAAAAAATCCCCTTTTAAATCGCACCAGTCGTTCATGACGGTGATGAAATGTTCATCAACGATTTTTGATAGTGAAGGTGAACGTTTTTTGTTTACAATGAGCGTGAAAACTGCCTGGACGCTGGATGGTGGCTAAATTGTAATTAATACTGTCCGAAAACGACTCTACTCTGTTGTTAAAAGAAAATACTACCAAATAGTGGGAGCTACGAGGAAAAAACGTTCACCATCACCGTCACGATGGAAGCGGTGCCGCTGTCTGTTTACCGTTGTCTAGGCAACTGTGGTTTGATTTAAAAGGGAAATTTTCTACCGTAATATTACGGCACCGCTTTTCTAGGAAACCAAAGCTTTAGGCCCGTATTTATGAACGTTCCTTGAAACTTCCTTGAGTCAAGGAACCGTCGAGAACAGTTTTGATCGAAATTAAAACATCTGTTCTAATGAATTTCAAGGGTACCTTAATGTCAAGGAACGTTCATAAATACGGGCATTAGTCTCTTTCCTTTTCTTCAGCAGAGTTGAAGAGACGCACCAATAACTTTATTTCAATGGTTAAGCTCACAGATGTGTTAAGTGCAGTTTTGGCTGAAAATGCCTTAAGTGCATATTCTGAGCCTCTGAGCAGAGAATTCGAACAAGAAGAGGTTGATAAACAGTCTAAACGACGGATTGTTCAAGATTATATTTCAAAATTCAAGTTTCCAAACTTCGACGACGAGTCGGAAGAATGGGTTTTCTATATCCAACGATTCGAACTTGAACTTCTGAAATTACAGGTTCCCGAAGACGATAAGGTGCGTGGTCTTTTGCTACTTTGTTCCGTAGGCCCCACACCTTTCAAACTGTTGGTCGAGTATTTTCATTCACGTGACGTTCAGGAAATCGGGTTTTCAAGTCTAAAAAAGCAATTATCGTCATATTATAAAAGAGACGTGCTTATTTTCGCGTTGCGTAGAGAATTTGCCTTGCGGTTCCGGAGGGACACCGAAAGCGTTAGATGTTTCATTCGAGAGCTGCGTTCATTAGCAAACAGATGTGAGTTTGGAAAGTGTCTAGATGAACATTTAAGGGACCAGATTGTAATAGGAATGAACAATGATGCCTGGCAACACGAACTGATTTCCAAGCACCCCTCAAACACCACTTCGTTAGACGAAATTGAAAATTCGGTTTTCTGCTGGAACAAGTATCCACACACCAGCGAAAATTGAAAGATTTGGGAACGACAAGTTCCGCAAATACTATGAGACTCTCGGGGCAGGGGAAAACAAAAAATGCTTGGAACTTAAGAAAGGTGTACATTGTTTCCAATGTGGTAACAGGGTACACGCGGACAAATCCACATGCCCCGCGTCTGGGCAGGAATGTTTCCTCTGCAAACGGCAAGGCCATTTTGCAAGGACATGTTTAAAGAACGGGCGAGCTAAGATTAACCGGTAACAGTTACCTAAGATCAGTCACAGCTCAGGGAATTCCTCTCAGTCAGACTTTGACAGCGTTTGCGCCACCTCCAAAGGAAAAAAAGCTCTGTTCGATGTCGTCATTAACGGTACGAAGTTACCGATGTTGTATGACCCAGGGGCTTCTCAGACGGTCACTGGAAAGTCTACCTGGATCAAAGTGGGTTCTCCTAAGCTTTCAAAACCTTCTCGAAATTTGGTAGCGTATATTGAAGTGCCAATTGAAACACTCGGGGAAGCATTGGTGACTGTAGAAGCTTTCGGTAAGTCGTTCAAATTAAAATTATATGTCATCGAATCAGACGATGTCCCACTGTTTGGTTTAGACTGGTGTTTACAATTCAAGTTACCCCTTCCCCCTGGGGCTAGAATTTGCAACATTCGTTCGGACAATACCACTTCCAAATTAAATTCACTTTTGGAGGAACACAAGGTCATTTTTTTGAACCAGGAATGGGGACAATTAAGGGGCATAAGGCTATCGTTCACATCAAAGAAGGAGCTGTGCCAAAAGTATTCAAACCTAGACCTGTACCCTTTTCGCTGTGGACCAAAGTAGAAATCGAATTGGAACCTTCTATTACACCTTCGAGGGAAGGTGTAATAGAAAAAATAGACACGACTCTGCATCCAATAGAATGGGCATCTCCTCTTGTTGTTGTATTGAAACCAGATGGCAGAGTACGATTGTGTGCTGATTTTAAGGTAACCATAAGTCCAGTTATCGCCCAAGACTACCACCCACTCCCTCGGTTTGAAGAGAATTGGGACAAACTTCGAGGGGGCCAAAAATTTTCATTTGTCGACCTTAAAGATGCCTATCTGCTGATGAAAATCGAGGAACAGTCGCGCTAGTACCTAGTTGTAGCCACTGCTAAGGGGTTTTTCAGATACAGACGCTTATCTTTCGCTGACAGTTTTGCACCATCTTTGTTTCAAAAGACGATGGACAGCATATTAGCTGGTATAGACAATGTTTCATGTTTCTTAGACGGTATTATCATAACTGGGGCTTCCGCAGAAGAACATCTGCAGAGCTTGCAGCTTGCAAGCAGTTTTGAGCAGGCTAAAAGAAAGCGGGATCAAAGTAAAGCCAGAAAAATGCGAGTGGTTTCAGGACACCATTGTGTATTTGGGCCATCGATTTGACAAAGATGGCATCCACCCAACAGAGGAGCACATCAAAGCCATTAAAGAAATGCCAGCTCCAACCAATGTAACGGAATTAAAATATTTTCTGGGTGGTATCAATTTTTATAGCAAGTTTTTACGAAATTTACAGCCGTTGTGTGTTGAACTACATACCTTATGTCGGAAAAACACGCATTGGAAATGGTCTAGCATTCATCAAAAGGCTTTTTGAGGAACTAAAAGAGAAATTGTCTTCGTCAAGCACGTTGGTCCATTCTTTCGGCTGATGCTAGTGAAGCAGGAATAGAGGCAGTTTTGGCTAACAAGTATCATGTAAATGAGACGGTACTGAAAGGCCTATTGCTTTTGCGTCTAGAATCTTCAACAAATGTGAGTCACGTTATTCATCGATCGACCGAGAAGCATTGGCACTAATTTTTGCTGTGTCCAAATTCCATCAGTACGTGTATGGCAGGCGGTTTGTGCTCCGTACTGACCATAGACCTTTGCTTCGGATTTAGGGGAACATTATGAAATTCCAAAGATGACCGCCAAACGTTTGTCTCATTGGGCTTTAACGCTTAGCTCCTATCAATACACAGTTGAGAACACTCCGGGTAGGGAAAACAAACCTGCAGATTTACTATCGAGACTCCCTATTATCGATCATTCAAATACGGCGCCAGTGGAGCAATACGGGCGATTGTTAACACCAAGTTGGGCGAAATTCCAATCGCAAAAAGTCACTTAAAAAATAAAGTTTGGTCTGACACTGAGCTTCACGCAGTCTGTAGGTTCCTTGAGTCTGGGTGGCCAGAAAAGAAACAAATAAGCCAACCCATGAGCACATATTTTGAGAAACGAGACGAGTTGTCCATCGAAGAGGGGATTCTTCTTTGGAAAGGTCGAGTAGTGATTCCCAAAGATTTATGAGTCGAATTTCTCCACATGTTGCACGAGGGACATCCGGGCATCGTAGCGATGGGAAGTCTTGCTCAGTTATACTGCTGGTGGCCAAACATTGATAAGGATGCCGAAATTTACGTGAAAAACTGTGTCTCTTGCCAGAAAATTAGGACAAAAGACATAGAAGTGCCACTCCATTCTTGGAACGTCCCAACAGAGCCACGGTCACGGGTTCATGTGGATTTCGCGGGTCCATTTGAAGGAAAGAGCTGGCTAGTTTTAGTCGATTTGACAACAAAGTGGCTTGAAATTAAGGAAATGAGATCGACAACCACTGTTCAATTCGAGCGTTGAGAGAGATTTTCTGCTTGTGTCTGACAACGGCCCTCAATTTGCTTCTTATGAGTTCGCGGAGTTCTGTAAGGAAAACAACGTTGAGCATGCGAGAATAACATCATACCATCCCAGGAGTAATGGGTTGGCGGAGCGTGCAGTTCGGACGTTCAAGTCAAGGTTCAGCTCGTCAAATGCTTCTGGTGATGACGCAGAATTGAGATTGCAGCGGTTCTTGATCAGCTACATAAACGCACCCCACAGCACAACAGGACGGTCCCCTGCTGAATTGTTTCTAGGTCGTCGGATCAGAACAAGACTTGTTCTACTCAAACCTGACGTTCAATTCACTATTCAAAAGTCTCTAGAGAAACAAGCTCAACATCACGATAAGAACAAGCGAGAGAAACAGTTCAGCGATGGAGAAAGAATTTGGGTGGGGAACTCAAAAAAAGGAAAGGGGTACGAAGAAGGAAAAGTAATTAGTCGAAAAGGTCGAGAATCATCAAAACGTGGTCTTTTTATTCTATAATACACAAATGGCGTTTATTCGACCGATCCAAAAAGAACGAAATGCCGATGAACTACGCGTTTGTTGGGTGCTTCTCGAGGGCTGGAAAGGACCGTGTATCCTTCTTCAGATTCTTTTCCAAGCATCAGGGTGGGGTAATCTTCTTCAGCACTATAAAAGGAGCACGTGGACATTCTACGTTAAGCATTTCCCAACGCTCTTTTCACACAAACACGGTTTCACGAGGCCCCCGCGTGTAATCCGCGTGAATGCCGCTTTCTCATCGAACCAAGTAATATGTACCGCACGTGTGTGAAGGTGTGCGTGGTCAATACGCGGCAGCCAAAACCACGCCGCGAGAAACCTCGTATATGTGAAACGAGCCTAACGCGCTAGTTAAAAGTTAAGCAACTTCAAAATTGACGGGATGGCAACGTGAAAGGGTTTGAAATGAAACGATTGCTCTGGTCCGACTCACCCATTCGCATTTACGTTCCCGTACCGACAATAAATTGTGAACTGGCCTTTTTTCTCGAATAACAACGGAAAACTCACTCTTGTCATCACAAAGCCCTTGTCTCCGGCATTCCTAACTCCCGAAGTACTAACTAAGCCACTTCTGTCGACGTGTTGCGGTTCAAGTGATTTCAAATCGCGAAATTATTCTTGTGTGAATGCACTCACCACGTCAATGAGGTAATTTACTTTACCCAAGCTCGACATCGCCGGGAAATGACGGGCGTCTGTAGAATTTCTACTAATGAACCTTTGTACTAGAAAGGACACTACGATTGAAATAAGTTGCCCGATTTTTATTGATGACAAGATGTCAAATGTTGAGCGATAGGATACTCACGAGCAAGGACCGGCACCGATTTATTTTCATTTTTTTTAGATAGCGGCGATCCTTCCTTCGATAATCCCCCAGCGTAGTCACTTAAGTTCCATTTTACGTAATTTTGATGCCTACAGACCATCAAGACTGAGTTATTGAAAAAAAAAAAACCGCTTCGCAGCAAGCTTCCAATGTAGAACTTACATGAACGGGGCAACCAGGAATAGATAACAACCAAGGCAATGCCAACTCGATCGTAACCTGCCGAGTCCTTTCCCAATTCAAAAAAATGTTAACGCGTCTAGAAAATGCAATGTACATTTCTGAAAAGTTCTTGTATTAGCACATAACACATCTGTGAGCTTAACCATCGATTTATTTAATTTTCAATGAAATACGACATTTAGAGAGATTTGGCAAACGTTAACGCTATTTACATTTCAACCAACGAAATGTTTACTACCAAAGCAACGCGTATACAAAAATTAACTTTAGCGTTTACGGGACTGGTTGCAAAATCTCTCTATTGTATTTTTAAACAAGATGAACCGAAGAAAATGTGATTGCTTATCGTAGACACCAATTAAAAGAAGGCGATTGATTTATGAACAAACGAAAATAAAGATAAGTGAGGGATGGAAAATTGGAAAGGGTTAGGAACGAGTGGAATGACTTTTTTTTTTATTATGGAGAAAATTCATTACCTCAGGATGTTCCGAAAATATTTTTCACGCTGAGCTACTTTTCAAGGATGGCAATGATGATGATGACGGCGAAGAAAAGAGAGCTCGGCAGTTAATTTTCTCAATTTCTTCTCTATCCCTGTCCATTTTTTTTAACGCTCGGTTTTGTGATGCAAAATAAGAGCGAGAGAGAAAAGAGTAACCCAGATTCATAATGTTTCTGTATTATTCCCTCTTGAAAATGATATTTCCTCTCTTTTTCGTACAAAAAATGTTCTTTCTTGCCAGGAGATCGAGAGAAAAAAGGTGCTAACGGGAAAGGGAAAGTCGAACAGGATATTCGTTCAAAAGGGCAACAGGCCGTCCATCTGGGAACCGTGATGTGTGAAAAGAAACTTGGCAGGGCCTTCTCTTATATGCTAGAAAAACTGTCCGTATCATAAAGGTGGATGATCATCTTGAAAGGATGGTGGGTAGGGGAGTGCGAAAGAAAATATCCAGGGAGTCTGAAGATGAGATAATGGATGAGTGGACCGACGAGACCCGGCGAGGAAGCAGATGGAAACCCTATCCTCACCCACACTATACCGCACGACCTCCGTATAACGTGATGGTAAAGCGCGCAAAGGAGAGGGAGGGAATTTTCAGTGAAGTATGATGAGAAGATCCCCTTCTAGGAGGGAGTAAAGTTTGCTCGTAAGGAAAAGGCACGGAAAGGATTGTCTACAAAGCTAGGCAGCTCCACCCCAATCCCTTTCGTCATCAACGGCTCATCTATATTCATCACCCATTCCCCCCTTAACTAAACTTTTTTGTCTTTCTATCTTCAGTCTCCTTGCTCAACTTCGAGTACACCAAATGACATTTTGAAAATCACTGTCACCATTTTTTTTTCTAATGACAGAACAGAGGAGTCAGAGAATTCCCTGCGTTTTTGTTACATGAACTCATATTTTGCATTAAACCCATCAAATTGAATAATAAGAGGTAATCAGCGCACATACATTAGAGGGATTAACGTGATCTTCGTGAAGGCTTTGTACTCGTATGTTCGTAATTTCTTGGTTACACACCCTTTCACACACTAATAACAGAAAATTGAAACAGATCATTTCTAACCACCTAAAGTGGATTTTCGGAGGTTGCTTATTCAAAAAACGAGGGTAAGTATTCTGTTTGTAATAACAACTTTTCGCGGGCACTCTGTTCCATGTCGATTCTGTCACCACATGCTTCAATCTCACCCGTTGATCTCACCTAGGCCTCTTGAAAGTGACAAGAAGATCATGAACTTCACGATTTATTCATCCCATCATCTCAAAGTCAAACAAATGAAAATTATGGGAACCGAAATAACTCTGGTATGTGACGCATCGACCCCCAGTATTCGTCCTTACGTTCCGGAACACTTTCGGTGGCAAATATTTGACTCCCTTTACAATATGAATCATCCAGAAATGAAAGCTTCCAATTGATTCGTGTCTGAACGTTACGTCTTGCTTCGAATACGTCGGAAGCGTTGATCCAGGTCACAGTCATGCGTTCCATGTCAACGTGCACAAATATCGGCTCAACAATGCTCCGGACGGTTCCTTTCCCCTCAACCGTCATCCACAAGTGGTACGTAGCATCCCCTACCGCTACTGTCTTACTGCAATCGACCAATCAACTCATTGGCCAGATGTCCAACAACTCGAGAACGTCTCTGCCGTCAAGACAAGCCGAAGCCCTCTCAAACTGCAGGATTTCTCTCATTTGAACGCCAGCTCTGATGACCACAGATCAAGAGCTCAAATGCAAATCCGAACTTTTCCGTCGAAAAACTTTAGCTATCAACCTCTAGCTAACAGATTGGTTGAACGCTTACACCATCAAATTAAAGATGTTCTATAATGTGCCATCCTGAGACGTCTTGGTCTACTGGCACTTCTCATCGTTCTCCTCGGCCTCCGTAGCGCTTTTCGTGAAGACCTCAGAAGCTCCTCGCCTGGTATGGTTTCTTGACACCACAGCAAAGCTTCAAGCCACAGAAAAACTGCAATCATAAAGATAGCATGACCACTGCAAAGATCCAACCCAAAACACAGCTCAAAAGCTCCAAACCACATCAAAGTACCAACCAAAAAAATCTCTAACCGAGTTAAAATTCACTGCTTCACTGATAATTTTTACTCTATTCGTATTTCGCTGCCAACGATATATAAACCTGGATTGCTCACAGCGGTCTGGAAGGGCGTGGAGGGGGCAGGTCGTCTCCTGATCAACAATCACCCTGTCCCTCTCCTTGTGTAGTTATGGCGTTTCATTTCCACCCGTCTTCTCGATTAACATATGTTTCAAATCAGGGAGGACGGGTGGAAAAGAACTGCTTCATGTCAGAATTTTGTGTAAATAGAAAACGCCATTAGATGTCATATCAGACAGTTCTCATTTGTTATCTGATATCCATCGTTTTGAACTCTGGGGGCTTGTTCTGTAAGAATTTGACTGATCCTAGGAACAGTCAGGTCCTGTTGTGACGTCATGTTTTGGTGTTCTGTATCTCAGTGTTCTCTTGTAGCTGTTCCTCTGACGTCACGACTGGGGGAACACTCTCACTATCCTTTGGGATAGCCAAGTGGTGTTACAAGGATCACTTGAAGAGTACTGTTTATAACCTTTGATCGGCTTTCGGGCTTTTTAAATTTTTCAGTTAGTTTCTTCTCCGGCGTGTATTCCTTTTTTTGAGTAAATGTTTTTAGTTTTTGTTTGCTTTATTTTTGAATTATTAACAGCGTGATATTTATTACAAAATAATAATTTCTAGTCATGGAAAGGTAATGTTTAGGTTATAAAGGAACACTTGGCTGGTTTTACGGAACTCCAGTCAACATCACAGGAAGCAGTTCAAATGACAGTTACAAGGAACAGTTGAAAGGACAGGGAACAGTGAAAGTGATAGTGACACTCAACTAAAAGTTACAGAACAGGCCCCCTGCTGAGTGGCAGAAGCCGCTTGAATTAGAAGCGTGCAGCTAATCAGGATCTCTTATCTTTCGGAAGGCATTCGTGTTATCAGTTCAGTGTTTTCTCTATGTGAAGTGGAATAAATCGTAAGTTTTTCTCGCTTTTTCTAGGAAAAAGGTAATTTTGAAATCTTATACTTTTATGGTTTATTGTAAGCTAGTTGTAGAATTAAATTAATACATTTTTAACTTCTAGATGATAGCTGAAGTGAAGGAGAGGCTCGGTGAGCTGAGGGCTCCCATCGGAGGGTTCGACCCAAGTTCAGCCGTGGACTCGGAGTTCTCCCATGATATGTCTCAGCTGCCGAGTGTCTCGTTTTTGGACGTTATGGCGTATTTATACGGGGAAAAAAGTGCCTACACTGCCGAGGAACTTAAAAGTGTGAAGTCGTGTGACGCTTGCAAACTTGTCTTTTGCAAGTGGGTCCGGGAAGTGTCCCTTAAAGTAGTAGGTGACTACTGTGCCATCAAAGGCAAAGTAATTACGTTTTCATAATCACGTTTTCATAATTGAAAGTTCAAGCATCAAAACAGTTGGCTACCCGACTTGGAGGCCTTTCCTCCAACTGATTAAGCATTCTCCCCTTCAAAATCCTCTATTATATTAAGCAGAGGACTTGTGGCTTCATATTAATCTACTTAAATTACCTTGAGTGAACGAGAAGACTCACAAATAATAACAAATCACCCCATCACCATACAAAACTACGTATTCTATGCCTTCCGAAAGATAAGACTGTCAAAATAATCGATTAGTTTGATAGGCCGCACGACGCTAATTGTCTAAATGGTAGTGTTGCATTTGACCGGTCAAAATCTTTTTCGGTCAATCGACCAGAATATGACAATTTTGACCGGTCAAAATCTTTTTCACGCCAAATTAGGATACATTTCGGGTTAAGCAAGGTGCGTTTGTGCATCAATCACTGTCAAACTCATCCAGGAAGGAAAAACTACACAAATTAAAATAAATCAATCTGCCAAAGAAAAAAAAGTTTTTCCAATTTTGCCAAACCAATCATAAAGGAAACGAAATGATTTTGCACACAAACATTTTTTTGAGAGAAAAAGCGGAGCCAAATTTTGTCAGATACTCAGAATGCTCATTATTACGAGGTCCTACTTACTGCGTTGACTCACTGCTTAATGTGGGGACTGGAATGATGAGGAAAAACTGAAATAAATTACATCGATTGCATCCATTAACCCCCTCTCATTACAGTTCCAGATACTTTTGGTACGCTAACCTCTCAACAACGGAGCTGTGAACTGAAAATTAACGAAATCGAATATAGCGTTCACAAATCTGTAGCCGTAGGAGCCTACATCGTCTGTCTTCCCTCGTTGAGGTTCGTCGAAAACGGACCGATTTCGGCTACTTAAATTTGGTTTCCCTACTTATCAAGATTTTAGGCAGGGCAAACCATGTTCTCTGATCTTACGTAGTTTTTAGGATCGAATCGAATTAGCGTTTACAGGGATCGCTGGGGTCAATAGGGAGTTATTGCGTAGCCGTCTGACGCTTAACGTTTACGGTTGTGTGACGTCACCATAAGCGTAGCCGTTTGAGTCGGTGGAAAAAGAGTTATTGGAAAAAATAGTTGCGCTAAAATATGGACACATGGTGGGGCATAGATGCACTTAATTGCTCCAAACAAATTAATAAAACACCTCCTCATACTGGTATTAAACGTTTGTGATTAACGCTTAAACTCAAAATTTGAATTTTAAGCTTATTATGACGTCACATAACCGTTAACGTTAACCGTCAGACGGTTATGCAATAACTCCCTATTACTTTCTAAGATACGCCCATAAATATAAGAACAAATCCTTTAAAAATGCTTGTGAGATGTTTGTCTGTAACTCAAAAAGCCTTGATACCAGCGATCCCTACTACAGCTCGTTGAATTCAGCACAAAAAACTGCACACGATGAGAGAACATGGTTAGTCCTGCCTAAATCATGATACAAGTTTTTAGGGCACACTTAAGTACCAAAAAATCGCGTTTTTTCGGGTACACACGGATGTACACACAACTGCATAGGATTTGTCACCTTGTTTAGGCAATTTTTCTCATCCCTTATAGGGGTGAGTTTTCCAACGTCTACCCTCCCTTAAAAATAGGTTCACCACCCCGTATCGTTGCGGACTCTTTGAATCCTCAAAGTATACATCAAAAGGCCTTTTTTAAGCCACATTTTACA
Organism: Corythucha ciliata; assembly: GCA_038030265.1. Lineage (NCBI taxonomy): Eukaryota > Metazoa > Arthropoda > Insecta > Hemiptera > Tingidae > Corythucha > Corythucha ciliata. Next base: position 27,044,742 of record CM075939.1, read on the forward strand.
TTGGGCCGAATTTTGCCGCTATTTTGGCTTTAATTCCTGTACTATAGACAATGTCAAATATTTTCTAATAAGATTAGGGCTCCAAGTAACGAATGAACTAGTCCACGGAGTATGTGGCAGATGCAAGAATGAGCTCGCGGAGCTGGCGCTTAAAACTTGGAAGAGGTACACCGGACTCCTCGAGTTTGGGTGGCAGCGCATTATATAACCTCACGCCCAAGTAAGCCGGGTTGACCCGCGCAGTAGTCGCAAGGCGTACAAAACTTATTGACAAGTCGGAAGCAAGTCTCGTGGCATAAGAGGGGGAGGTGGAGTTTACGGGAAACTCCTCAATCTGGGTCCGCACAAAGAGGAGCACGCTCATGATTATAATTATAATCGTGATGAACAACCCATACATTGTGAAGGTGCCGAGGCGGCTGAACCACTCACGACACGACTGGCGAGGCGGTAACCCACAAAGGACGCGTAGCGCAGACTTTTGAATTTTAAAGATTTTGCCACTGTGCGGAGTGTGCGGAGTTTCCCCATACAGAGATGGCATATGTGGGAGTAAAAAAGCCCGTAGTAGACAACACGGAGCGTGTCAGAGGAGACCACACCACTCAAACGACGGAGAACAAAAACAACCCTCGGGAGGTGGACGGAGAGCTCGTCAATCCCAAGAAAGACGAGAGTCGATAGTAACCCCGAGGAACGTGACGACATGGCCCGGCGACTGCAGATCAACAAATAGGTCCTGCGTTTTATTCTCATTAAGCACGAGTCAATTCGCTATACAGTATGACCGGAACAACGAGAAAGCCGCACCCAGCCCACCCAAAAGGTCGACATCAGTTCCACCTCTGCATAGAACGGTCGTATCATCGGCGTAAAGGAAAATTCAGAAGGAAATATAGGGACGAGAAGACAAGGCAAAGGTCGTTGACCTAGATAATAGGAAGAGTACTGGACTCAGGATGGATCCCTGCCGCACCCCAAGGTCAAACGTTAGAGCAAGCTCAGATTTGGTGCAGCCAAAAGGCACCCACTGCAACCAGCCGGTCAAGTACGCGCTCAGATTTGCTAGGAGGACGTCAATATCGACAGAGTCGAACGCCCGCGTGAGAAATCTCAAGTACACCCGGGAACCCGACTCAAGACCGGAGAGCACCGACTGGAGGAGACGAATTACGGCCAAAGACGTGGAATGACCCTTCCTGAAATCAAACTGGTTCTTTGCAAGGAGATTACTTGCCTCAAAACCATAGTCATGTCTATGTATTCCTCCAGGGTTTGTGAACTTTATAACATCTTGAGTTATTTGATATTAGGATTTTATTTTAGGGGTATTCATGCTCTGAAGTTTAACATATGTTATCGACGTAAACCCTGTTATTTCGTTTTTTTTTGTGTTCAGTTTCTCCGTTTCTATGACCTTACCCATCTGTTCGGAACTTAACATATAGCAAAAAATACAAGGTTTAACATTTTTCATGAATACCCCTTTTGATTCCTATAACAAGGGAACAACAAAGAAGAATGAATTAAATTACTTTTTGTAGAATTAAATTCACCACACATCCTTTTTTCACCTCTCTCCAAATCTCAGCTACAGTATTGATAAGAAGTGGCGTGTCCATTGGTGAAGAGAGAGAAGGATTTTACGGTAAAGGCTTTTACAGTGATTAATTCTGGATTTTCTCTTCCTTGCCACCATCCTTTTTTCACCGAACACCATACTCTCGATATCATGGAAACCAGGAGAGCGACGAGTGGAAGGATAGGGAGTGAAAAAAAGGAGCTGCTCAGAGCCAAAAGCTTCTAGCTACAGAATAAAAGGAACTTTTATCCTTTTGACAGAATTCCCCAGCAGCCGAAAGGGTAACCATTCCCCTCCCCGTCGCACAATACTAACCAGTCCAACAGTGTAAAATATTTGGCAATTTATTTAGGGGAGAAGACGAGAGAAAAAAAGGACAAAAAAAGTGGGAACTACTTCGTTCTGAATCACAACTGGGTAGCAGGGAAGTGTTTCGCTAACTCTTGCGAATGGGTGGTCCTCGTGCTGTAATAGTGAGCCACACAGGAAGGAGGGGATGACTCTTCCATCACCCCCGCCTTACCGCGCCTATAACCATCACAGGAACCACCATCGTCACTATTTCGCCTTTTTAGAGTGGTTTTCCCTTTTTCTATCCTTCCCTTGCCCCCCTTCATCTCCACCAAGCCGACGTTGCTCACAGTTTTCTCGTCTTGTATTGAACTACGTGTCACCTCTTGACAGCTTTAGATTGCGCTGCAGTGCCAACTGGCATTCCCTTCTGATTAGTTAAGTGAAAGGAATGAAATGAGAGTGTGGCAAGGGGCAGAGAGTATATATCTTTAAGCGGGAAAAGGTGGCCGTACCTATTGAAATGGTGACTAAAAGAAAGAAAAGAGGAAATACCACACTGTTCTAATTAGATCTATGAGCAATAATTGACAAATTATGTTGTTTTTGATATTTCATGAAATCATGACCAACTGAGGAAATCGTGACACAAAAATCGCATTTGATTCGTTCCAAAATGCATTTGATATTGATTGCTTTCGTAAAGTGAACGCGTTGAGCTAAAGAAAATCCAAATAATTAAAAAAACTTTCTATTTACATCGATCCAGATAACAACATAATTATGTACGTCCTCGGGCACAGATAGCCACTTAGTTTTGTGACGATGCGTTGGTATGTACTTATGTAGATTACATCCAGCAAGACTAAATGAGTCGTGTGGGTGATTGCCTAGCCCATGAATTGTGATCTGGCTGTCTCCCACCCAATGCTAAATAAACGTATACAATAGGAGAGACCAAAATTGGACAAATTTTTGGCAGCCTGCGATCCTCAACACATGAATGGGTTAATCAAATTAGCTAAATGTTGAATACAGGTTTTACATCAAGCATAACGCCCAAGAACACGGCCGTGTTTCGTATAAATCCGACTGAACCACATAAACTGAGCCATTCCTCTCCCCAGTCTTGAGTTGGGACCCAAAAACATTCGATTTTGTCCTCTTTGTTTCCCGTATCGCATTTTAGCACCCGATAACTAACTATTTAGCTACGGAAATAGCAAATAAGAATGGAATTCATTTTGTAGAACACCGGTTCACGGCGTGTTCCATCCTGCTCTTCGGTCTATATGTAAACAAAAGAGTTTGTTGGGTCTCTTTTGACAGGCCGTCTCATCTTCCTTCCACGAACAATTTTTTCCTGAAGCCATGATCTGGTGATACAATTATTGGATACCATTTTGTACAGTTTATTCTCCAAGAAGATAGATTGTAGTAGGATGGGATTAATTGTTCTTCATCAGGTTGTTGAAAAAGAAAAACATTACGGAGAAAACTAGTTTAATGAAAGTTGTACGTAATTAATTGACTGGCTAAAGCGGGTATCGATTGTTCTGGACAAAAACTAGGCGAGTTTGGGAGCGATGCTAGCGAGTGGGTAGGATGGGGTAAAAATAACAAAGTGTAGCTTTTAAAGTGATGGCCAGAGTGGTGGTGAAGGGTGAGAGTTTGACGGGTGAGGGTGCGAGGGAAAGCAAAAAGGGAAGAGTTTAGGAGTGAAAGCCTGTTCAAGGGCTAGATTGTGGCGAGGGGGCGGGGGAGTAATTACGATGAAAGAAAACCCCTCTTCTGTCAGCAAGGAGAAATAACACTTTTATTTTTCTTGTTTCCTGTTCTATTCTTCGCCTTATTGAACAAAAAAAAAACTGTCTTCTGGATCTGATCTTCCTTCTACTCATCATTTGCTCAGAGTTCACCTGATAGATACTTAATCGAAAAAAATTCAGTAGCACTTACTTCCAATCCACATTTCCAAAGAGACAAGGAAGTAATGGCGACATTAAAAAAAAAAAACTACGACGATGCCACACGTCCATATTCACGCTCCCAAACTCCATGTCCTTATTCGGAGTGACAAGTGGGGCCGTAAAGTACGCTTTCTACATTTGCGTGAGCAAATAGAAACGCAACGCTGAACGTTTTTGTCGTCACCAAGAAGAAGTGTGTTTGCGTTAGAATTTAATTAAATGCGAGACAAAAAAAAACAAAAAAAAACTCGATTGTTATGGTGAGTAATACCAGCACATCTCCCCGCGGTGAATTGAAGATTGAAGGGGGTTGTTGAAGAATGTAGCATAATTTTACTTCCTTTCCTTCCACTACAGCTCTTGTTAGCTTCATCAACTCATCAAAATTCATCAGACAACTAAGCACTGTCGCCATGGAACCACCCCGGCCCTTGTCAACCCATCAGCCCACCTTGTTACCTACCGCGATGTCTTATCTTCTTTAGGTGCGGAGTGGACTTTTTGACCTACATTGATGCCCTTGTTGTTTTTTTTGTTTTTTTTTTTTCATTCGTTTCTATCTAACTAAACGCACCTCCCCATTTTTTTTGTGGTTTCTTTTAAAAAAAATTAACCGCATCGTGGGGAAAAAATCGAGAAAAATATGGTTGGACGGTCTTTGTTATTTTCATTGATGTCTATCAAGTGTGCTGTTCTAGAGCGAGGGAGTCTCGCGAGTGGCGTCAGCCAGGATGCCTATATTTAGAACCCTTTTCTCTTTGTCCCTTTTCACTCGCCAACATCGTCATCACCGTCATCCTTATACACACCTATAAAAGGACGCTCCTGGGAAACGGTGCACGTTGGAGGGGTGATGGATGGGCTGTGGAGGGTGGAGCGTCGGATATATGGGGTCCCAACTCTGTTGTTACTTACACCTTGGTGACCTCTCTCTCGCTAATCTGTAAATAACGTCAGTTTCAACCGAGTTTGTGTTAGACTGGAACAAAAAGGGAGCATTTTTGTCTTCTTCCTTCACGCACATTCTATGTATTAAAGCGCCCCGTGAATCTATCCGCACAAATTAAATATCCTCTAAAATGTTCTGCCCTTAGGTTGACTTTAAACGAACGAAACAAATTCGACGCCCCAACTTAGAGAGTAATGCGAAGAAAAAATATCTGAACTCTAAAACGGTCGGCAAAACATTCGACAGCCCGAAAACCGCGACTTTTTGGGCACCTATTTCCGTTTCTTCTAAAATATAAATTCTAAATATCCCCAAAACGAGTGGCTTTAAAGAAAAATCTTCAACTTTAGCGCATAAAGTATTATTTTCTCGAGCAAAATTGTTAATTTTTGGACATAAACTCCTGAATAGATGGCATTTAAATCGCGAAGATGAACTTTGTAGATAGTCCACTAAATAAATAAAGTCACGGCTGAAATTGAGAATAAGCGCTAATTTATAGCTAAAACGGCGAAAAAAGCTAAGTTGAGGCTAGAATAGAGAAAAATGCCTTCATTCGCAGCTTTTATTGAGAGAAAACTGCTGATTCATGGCAAACATTGACGAAAAGCGATGATCCATGGCAAAAATTGATAAAAGTTCTCATTCGCAGCTCGAATTGAGATAAAATACTAACTGGAGGAATAATTAAGAAGAAATCCTTCATTCTCAGCTAAAATGGAGAAAACCCCAATCCGCGTTTTCTGGAGGCAGCTTTGTGACTAAAATTACGTAAAAGTGCATCGTTCACAACTGAAATTGTGAAGAAACGTCCATTCGCAGCTCAAATATAGAAAAAACGCTCATTCGTGGCTATATAAAATTGAGAAAAAGGGCAAGCTCGCAGATAAAATTTGAAGTGGCGCTCTCGTTCGCAGCTTAAACCCAAAATTCGTGGTTTATAGAGGCAACTTTGTTGCTAAAATCGAGATAAAATATAGCTAAAGAAAAAGTTAAAATAATTTAACGCGACTTAAGCCCTGTTCAGAAAATGCAATGTTTGAAGCTACATTGCATGCTGTGATGCTGGTTTTTCAAAAACATCCGGTCACTACCAAAGGAACATATGTTTTTAAAAAACCAGCATGCAATGTGCTTCAAACATTGCAACGTGTGAACAGGGGTTTATAAATAAATCATATGTTTTAAAGACGCGGTTTCGTCATTGGTGACCTTCCCGCACAAGGTAAATAGAATAAAGAGGTATGCTCTTAATTTTCAACCAATTATCATTGTTTATGCCATGACGTCATGGGATGACAAATTTTTTAAAAATTAACAGGTGGGACTTTTTTCAATAAAACAAAGTTATCAACATTTCTGGGGCCACTTTTAAATCTGGAGAAATACGCATTATTGCCTGCAGAACAATGTTCCTGTGAAAGAAGTGATCGCAGGGCTAAGTGTAATGGTTGGAGCAAAGAAAACTGCTGCAGGAGCAGGGTATCATCTCAGTTGTGAAACTTTTAAAAATTATTTTAAGATAGAGCTAAGTTGAGCAATTTTCTCGTTAAACAATGAGTTTTCGTTACACTCATCAACATAGAGACCTCGCCACCGTTCCAATTAACAATAATATAAGCGCCCCGAAACACTTGGCTTCGTATCAATGGTTCTCGGCGGTGTTTGGACATCAAACCGCACATCGACCAATGCGCTCGTATGGTAAGGCTGTGAATAGCCCTACCCCATCCTGGGTATGCGGCCATGGGCCTTAGTATGAACGGTCGGGGAAAAAGCCGAATAAGAAATAACATTATCCCGCCATTGCAATCACGTCTAGCGGCATTTTCGCACTAGTTTGTACTAAGGCCCCAGATGAGGCCGGGATTCTGGTTGAAGGACACCATTAATACTAAAATACTAAATTACTTCTATTTTTATACATGGATGACAGGGAACACTTTTAATCTTCATCTTTTTAGATGAATCTAAAATCTATTGCCTACAATTTATTGCCCAACCTATCTAAGAATGCTCGTGAGCGTGATTGTCGCGGGCAGCAGGGAAGCCCTTCCTTGCTCCCTCATGAAGCTTACTGGGCGTTTCTCACTGATTCACATAATAAACTCGGCCGTCATTGCGCATACCTCTGAAAGTCTATTTACCTTGCTTCCCGCAAGCATATCGTCGATCCGGGCGTCAAAAACCGGATTTATGGCCAATTTGCTATAAATCCATGAAACTCGAAAAATTGCCAAAAATTGTTTTAAAAACTCAAAATCAGTCGTGAAACGAGGCACTTCCTCTAAAGAAGGCCGCTAGAAACTTTAGAAACTCGGCCTGCCATTGGCAAGCCATAAATTTCGCCTAAAAGCTGATTCTTCAGAGAATCGGATGATGTTGATGTCCAATAACCAGTTAATGGAACTAACCCATACGAGTGCGTAAGTAATTAAAAGGGAACCGTAGCATTTTTGAGAATATTTTTACTCTTGTAATGAAAAATGTTAAATCTAATAATAAATGCGTTAAAAAAAACAAACAATAGTTCGTCGTTGTGACGACTACTTTGGAAACTTGAGGTCGGTCGTCCACTGGAAGCGTTTTTGAGCGGCGCTACAACGCGCGACAATGAGTGTACATCCCAAAGCCTCAAATTGAATGTGACATCTTCCATTGCAGGCTTGGCAGCAGTGAGTTCAATTTATGTCTTTTTGTATGTACGCTCGATGTTGCTCGATATAGCGCGTTGTAGCGCCGCTCGAAAACGCTTCCAGTGGACGACCGGCCACGGTTACTATTTCTGACTAAAATGTGTTTTGACGAGCTCTGACGAATTAGCTTCAACAAACAAACGTCTGCTTTTCAATGAAAGTGGTTAATATGGGAGAGAAATCCTCGTCAGAAGACGTATACGTCGTGGTCAGAACGATTTGAGCGTTCAAACTAATTTGACATTTTCATCAGAATTCGTCAGAATTTGCGGTTATTTCTCTACCTAAAGTGAGGGATGTGACGAGTTCACTACAGACGTTGATGAAATGATTACTTGTGTACGAGAGAATAGGTGTTCGTGGTACATGAGGGACAAAATTATCACTACAGAGATATTTCTCAGCTAAAGTGGGCGAAGGTTGCTTCTGAACTTATAACTAGTAGCCCAGTAAAATAAGGTGTCGAAGGTTGCAATAATTAGGGTAGATGATTTTTTTGTTTCATGTTGTTGGGGGTGGTGTAGGTATGATGTGTTCAAATTGTTGACCTCGAAAAACCTCGGGATCATCCTTGAAGACGGCGCAATTTTTGGATTTTTTTCGGGTTTAGGCACTTTTTTTGCTTAAGGAGCCATTTCTCGGCTGTGACTGCGAAGTAACATTTCAAAGCAGACAAAATGTCCGACAAAACTAGTCCAAAGCGGGATCTGGAGGTATCACAGTATCTAAGATAGAGATCGTCAAATATACGATAACTTTTCAAAATTGACAAATGATGTTAATGTTTCCATGTCTTCATCATCTGTAACCATGTGGAATCATTTTAGTGGTCAAAATGGTACACAGCCTTCAGATTTAGGCTAAACGTTCCAACAAAGAGGAAGCAAAACGATAACTCTCGCCCAAGAAGCTCCGTAACTACATTGATCAATATGCATTGTTGATAGAAGTAGTTCCTAATTGCATTAGTTGGTACGGCCATTACTCGTAGTAGGCTGTAATAAATGTTATAGGTTTTCGTTATTCGTGACCATTTAGGATTCGTTTAATGGTCGTTCTCACAAAATTAGACCAGGACGACTTCTGTAACACCAATGTGTCGATAACTATAATAGGTATAGTTAGTTTTCAGCATTTCGTCCTTTATAGGAAGTAGATCACAAACGCATGTAGCTCATCCGGCAATGACATAATTGTGACTGAAAATGTCTGATAAACGAATACTTTAGGGCTGAAAACTGAACAGTAATGCACTATTTCAATTAAATGATAGCATGGATGTCAAAAGTAATAAAAAATATATTCCAATCCACCCTTTTTTTCTTGGAAGAGCCTAACAGAAGACGCGTCTCCTTGACACTTGTAACGTCGTCTATAAGAAATGTCGAAATGTCTTCCGTGTCGCCTTTCATATCCGTGGGGTCTTCTATATCTACACAGTCAAAATCCACGAGTCGATGCACATGACTCGCCACTGCAATTAATGCAGAGCGTAGAACACTTGAGGCCGGCTTTTCTGCACCCACATGCATTGGTACAACCCTTCTTACAGGTGCAGGAAACCATCTTCAAGAGCAGGGAGGGAGCAGGATTATTAGACATTTTTTTCGGAATGAGTCCTTGCAGTGATTGAGCCCATCTCAAATTTCAATGGGCTCTTCTCGTTCCCCAACCATTTTTGAACCTGGTTGAACAGATCACAACATACAGACAAGACAGTAGCCATGCATTTTTGCCGGCTCAGACGCGTGCACGAACCTCCAACTTTCTATCTCGGAAATGAGCCTATTGGTTATACAAACAAATATCGTTTTCTCGGGCTTGTGTTTGACGAAAAATTACGCTGGAAGGATCACATTCAATACGTCTCCACCCGTTGCACGGCTGATCTAAAACTTCTTCGGGTATTGGCTAGTCATAAGTGGGGAGCTTCTACAAAGATGCTACTTTCCCTTTTACAAAGTCTCATAAGACCAAAACTTGATTTTGCGAGTACTATTTATGGCTCTACACGACGTTCCTGGCTGCGCCCATTGGATTGTACCTACCAAACGGGTCTTCGAATAGCCCTTGGAGCTTTTCGCACCAGTCCGGTCGACTGTTTGTATGCGCTTGCACATACCTCAAATCTAGAATTACGTCGCGATCACCTACTACTGAATTATATGTGCAGCATAAAAATCAAACCAAAGCACTTTATGTATGATGTGATTATGAAGGAAGATCTGCGCAAAGAATATCGTAATCTGCCTACAAGAACGCGGCCCCTACCGATACGATACCGTGAGCTCATGGGACGGATAAATTGTATGGAGCATCAAGTTGTGAAACTACGTACTGGGGTAGGTTTGTTATTTGGTGATTCTTCAATCGACGATGAATATACAGGGTGTACAAAAAGCGACTGGACAGAGAAAAACCAGTGAAGGGGCAACTAATTTCTGATTGAAATGACTATTTGCACTTTTCCAAAATTCCGCTTTGTTTCCGAGGAATCCGCCATTTTCTAATTTTTTTCAGAAACAGCTTGTTGCACACGCAGTAATTGTTACAATGGCAAAAATGATGAGCCCATTGGAAAGAGCACAACATTTTCTATTTAAAGAGGCTTTTTTAAATCCAGATCAGACGACATCTACTACGTTTTGAATCAGCTTATTGGCGAAAAATAGTATATTATGCACCTAGCCGCGAAAGTGTGTCTTTGCCGGGCCGAGAGGAGTTGTACGGCCGAGGCGAAGGCGACGCCGGACGCCTCGAGGACTGGCAAAGCACTTTCGCGGCGAGGTCAATATACTATTTTTTTGTTGAATGAAGTGAAAACTAAGGTGTAGAAAAAACCAAATCATTTTAGTATCAAAATTAGTGACTAATTAATGGTCTTTTGGGGTCTGAATGTAGAAGGTTGGGTTATGACGTAGCTCAGGACCCTCTCGGCAGTTGTCTCCTGATTTTCACAGATGTTTAAAAACTCCTTTGGATGATTTTGTTTCTTACCTTTTTGTCATTATGAAGTGCAGTTCGGAGAATCACTGCTCGGAACGCTCCTGACGGACTCTTTCCGAAACTACTTTCTCAGGCTAGCCGTAGAAACGACCGTTTTATCGCTCGTTTTCGAGCTATAAAAACGTGTTTTCGCTTCATGAAGAAAAAAAACGTAATTTTCTGACTACATCACCGAATCACCAATACTTCCGGAATTAAGTTTCGTCGCTAATCAGCTGATTCAAAACGTAGTAGATATCGTCTGATCTGGATAGAAATAGGCTCTTTAAATAGAAAATGTTGCGCTCTTTCCTCTCTGCGGAACTCCTTAAGATGTGGCCAGTACCTAGACCTTTTTGCAGGCCTTTACCTGGCCTGTACCCCATCTTTGGCCCGGATACCGCAACAGAGTCGGTCCCATCGCTCAGCTCAACCCGTTAGCCACGGCTGCTGGCCAGCCAGCCGTGCCCGAGAGAGACCACGCGGAGGTGGGTCTTTTGAGCTGAGGATGCTGGCTTCCGCCATGGACCGAAACCGGACAGGGAAGAGAACCCTGCCCGGGTTGCCCGAGTAGGGAACCCTACTCAAGCATGGCCGGTCCCAGCCCTCTTCGCTCCAGCCAGGAGCGGGAGAAGGCCAGGAGGCGGCCATACGCCCGCCGGTCTCGGACAAGAGCCGAGTCTCCCGGCGGGCCACCACTCCCCCATGTCGCCCGCCGCAGATCCCCGTGGAGGCTGCAGCGACGAAGCACATGGTCGGCGGTCTCCTCCTCGACACCACAAGGGCATGTTGGAGAGTCCCGCCGCCGGAAGAACCACAACTTGGCGTTAAACGAGCCGTGTCCAGTCAGGATTTGCATGGCAGCGTGCTCAAGGGTGAACCACTTGGCCGCTGCCAGTCTCGTCCGAACGTCGGGCACGAACCCGAATGTACGCCTACCCGTTGAACTGTAAGTCCAACGCGCCTGCCAAGCCTCAACGACTAGGTCGTCAAGGAGGCGGAGGACCCATGCGGCCCCCCACTCCTCGGCCAAGAGACCGAGGCGCTCTGCCCAATCTTCACGGCACCGTACCCGGTCCAAGTTTCCCTGAACCAGGCGGCGCCCGTGAACCCATGCGTCGAGCAGGAGGTCCGCAGGAGGTATCCCCGCCAGCACCTGAAGCGCGTCGGAACTGACAGTCCGGTACGCCATGGTCACCCTTACCAAGGCCTGCCGCTGCAAGCTGAGGACCTTCGCCCTCTGAGCTTTCGTGGGCCGGTGCCACCACCACGTTGCACCGTACAGCAGGGTAGGTATGAATACCGCCCTGAAGTAACGAGCTCGGCAGTGGAAGTTCGTGCCCCAGACGTTGCCCCCCACCGACCTAAAGAGGGCAAAGGTCCTCTCCAGCTTCCCCGCAACCGCCTCTAGCTGCGGGGTCGCTGTCCTCCCCGGGTTAATCTCGACCCCTAGGTAGCGGCCCTGCCGTTCCCCCACAAGGCGTGATCCCCGATAGCGCACCACCAGGGGGCTACCCTGCGAGAGACGACCCCGCATTAGGACCATTTGGGTCTTATGCTCGAGGCCTCGTCCCGGGAGCGCGCCGCGACAACAACCGCAAGGTCGTCCACGTACGCCACTCCCTCGAAACCCTCCCCCTGCAAAAGCCACAAAAGGGCGGCAAAGAGAAGGTTCCACAAAGCAGCCGAGAGAACCGACCCCTGCGGGCAACCTCTGGTGAGAGGTTCCCGCACCTCCTCACTACCGTAGCGGAGCCGCACCTCCCTCGACTCGAAGTACGAGGCGATCACCCTAAAGATGTCGTTTGGGACACCAGCATCTCGCAGCGCCATCAAGACCCCGGGCCACGACACTGAGTCGAAGGCCCCCTGCACATCCAGCAGGACCGCCACCTTGTACTTCCCGTAGGGGGCATCGACGAGGGTCTGCACCGCGTCCAGTGCCGCGTCCGTCGAGCCCCCTCTTACCCCCCCAAACTGGCGCGGATGGAGCGCCTCCTTGATGAAGGGCTCCAACCGGCCAAAGGAGGAGCCGCTCCAGGACCTTGCTCTCGCAGGGCAGGAGGCTAATCGGCCTATAGCTACCGGGAGACGCCGGGTCGCGGTCGGGCGACTTCAGAAGAAGTATCACCACAGCGACCCGCCATCTCACCGGGAAGTACCCCGCCACAAGACATCGATTGTAGAGCCCCAAAAAGGACTCCACCGCCGAGTCCGGGAGATGCTTAAGCATCTCAGGGCACACCCCGGTGAACCCCGGAGCCCTGCCCTGCGCTCTTTCCAATGGGCACATCATTTTTTGCCGTTGCAACAATTATTGCATGTGCAACTAGCTGTTTCTGAAAAATTCAGGAAATGGCGGTTATCTCGGAAACAATAGCGGAATTTTGGAAAAGTGCAAATAGTCATTTCGATCAGAAATGATTTGCCCCTTTACTGGTTTTTCTCTGTCCAGTCGCTTTTTGTACATCCTGTATATTCATTCATGAAAATGTTTTTACCCTAACGACTGAGATACCAAATTATGGCGCTGAAATCCATGTTCAGTACCGGTGTTTTAAAGGTACACTACTTGTATGTAGATACGGGTGCAGGTTTTGTTCGAGGGAATGATCAAACTAATATTTCCACCACAAAAAATGGATTCTGGACCTATTTTTGTGGTTGATCGCTTGCAAAATTACCTGTATTTTGCCGCACCAGAAACTTGCGTCGGCACTCTTGTACAGAACTAACTGCGTGGGCATCTATTGCCGATACAATGGTGGGGTACTTAAGAGCGTTTTTCGTTCTTGTGTATTTTCACGCCTACGAGGCGTACGTCCAATTAAGCGGAAACAGAAGTGCAAGATAACTTGATCAGCGTTCCATTATACATTACCCAACCTCTCCCTTCGGCCAATTCACTTTCACCCATTCTTGAACAGAACACGGAAGAAAAACAAGAAGATACTATGACTGACGGGGGTGGGGGAGGCATCGAAAAAGGAAGTATCACGTCCGAAAAACTTAGTCTCAGTATCAATCTCCACTAACTTACTGATTCAAATTGATGAAGGGAGAGCGTTATGAATGGCCCTGTAAGTAGACGAGAGGAGAAGGATAACTTCAGGCACACGGTATAAGATGGAGTGGTAAATGGTTGGGTGGGGGTGGGAAGTAAAGGAATTTCTCCTCCTTATCGTTTCCTCGTCTTCCTCTTTTTATCCCTCACCTCAACAGCCAACCACCCCGCCAACCTACATCACTGTTTTTACTTCGCTATCAATAATGGGAAATTGTGAAAGGATGGGTAAAGGGTATTGAAGACTAAGGTTGATGTGAATGTCGATTGGGTTTCAACGTGAGGGGTGAGTGTTGAACGTGGGGAGAAGGGTTTTGGGGGTGAAGCTTGGAATCAAAATTACGTTTAATGAGCCGGTAACTTGGAAATTTATGACCCGCTGAAAATGAAGGTTTCGCTGCGTTCGTTCAGGTATTTCAAAAGGACGGGAGGAGTAATCTCAGTGGAATGAAATTTTTGGGGGGAGGGGATCAAAATAATTCGATTATAAAGAGGAGTTAATCGTTATTTACGCGTAACAAAGATCCAGGTCTTGCGGATTTCATTAAATCGAAAGTTGGACCAATCGAGTTATAGTGAGACTGAGTATAAGCATATTATCTTGGAAAAAGGGAACAGCAAAAGCACTAAACAGGCGTTATCACCTCCAAGAAGACTTAGCGCCTTAATAACTGGCTCCCATTAACGCAGGAAAATAATGCCCGGGGGCAAGGTTGGGCTAATTGGGCTGGTATACAAAGAGCGTGCTGGCTTACCACTTGATTAGTCGTTATAATAATATTTGAGTGCTGCGGATTGTTTTTAGAGAAATAAACGACCAGAATTATGTTTAAAATTTGCATAGTATAGCGGATGTTCTAAATGTTTTGACGTCACTCAAAGCTCTCCAGATTTCTCCTCTCTTTCTGTATCGGATTTTTCTCTCAATCTCATCATGCCTCGCCTGTCGCCTCACCCCATCCCCTTTTTGCTATCAGAATCTCCTTAGCAACAAAACTCAATATTTACCTCTTTTTCGTTCGCTCTCCTCTTCATTCTTTTTTTTTTTCTTCTTCGTTTCTCCTTGATTTCTCTCCTCCATCTCGTCCACTCACTCCCTCCTGACAGAATCTAACGAGATAAAATTCAGTCCATCCGAGAAACAATCTCCCGGGGCGCAGAACAATAGTATAACCTCATTAGGGTCAATCTTTTCCATCCTTTTCACTACCTTGCCCACCCCATCCCCACAAATTCTCTTTCTTTTTCATGGTGCAGACAACTTTTAGGCCTGTGAGTCTTTTGATAATAATATGCAAAGGGAGGAAAAAATAGCGAATGAAGTGCCGCGTTAATTTATTTTATGAAAAATGGGCTGTTTTCTACTTAGATCATTATAATCATTTATATTTTCTTTCCTTTTATGCCATCATTAGCGGATTTCGAACTTGAGAAGAAATAAAAAAGGAAGCAAGAGGTCTGCTAAGGGAAAAAAAGTATGAATAGGAGCGGAGACGTGCAGAAAAAAAAAAAAATGAATTAAACGTAATGGCACAAGAGCGAGAACTTGTCAAAAAACTCGACAAATGGATCTCCTGTCTTTCTCTCTCGCGTGTTTTCTCACTCACACTCTCAATCTCCCTCACGTTTACCCCTGGATTTGGCATCTATACCCCATTCCACATCCACTACCAGATCCCCACTACCGATGTTTCCACTACCGATGTTTCCATCTTTTTCCCCGATCGTAAAAAGCGCAAGGGGAGTTGTTTAACATGAGGCGTCCGTTGCACACACAAAAAAAAACTGGTGGGGTTATCTTCAACGTTCTATCACGAAAACTAAACTATGAAACTCGTGATCGGATCTTCTCTCACGTATCGAAAACAGAATTATACCCCCGCCCCACAGTATCATATTACCACAGTGTTTTTCCAAGGTCAGAACTGGAATTTAGAATTCAAAACAAAGGCAGGGGGGAGGGGCGGATGAACTTTACCGTTTGGCTATAAGGACCCAGGGGGAGAGGGGGCACAGAAGAAAAATCCGCTATAATCCAATTTCCGGGTAAAACGCGCCACCTTCCCCCGGGTCCCCGTCCTCCCAGGCTCAAGTTATTTATGGAAAAAAATTAAAGAAAAGTTTTTGATGTAATGGAAAAACTTTCTTTTTTTTCGTTGTTAGAATAGGCAAAAAGGGAGTGGACTTTCCCAACTTCAATAAACATTGAATGGATTCGGGGCAAAAGCCGGGCTCTCCCTGTACGTTGTTTACAGAGACTTGATAGAGCTGTCAAATCCAGAACTTAAAAAAAAAGAAGCAGGTGGAGGATGTTGAAAAAAGGGGTTATGGTGTTATGAGGGGGGGGGGGATTGAGTTGAGTGAGATCGTTCGGTGACGAAGGAGCGTGGAGTAAAATGGCGTTGGACAGTGAGGAGAGAGGGTGTAAAAAGAGTGTTAAGAGGATGGTTTGGGTGGGGTTGTAAGGGGAAACAAAATAGACAGAATTTATTTCCCTTTTCGCGCACTTGACTCGCTCTCATGTTTCCTACTAGCGAAAAAAAAAAAAAAAAAAAATTGTATGTACAGGCGGGAATAGGAAAAACACCCCGAACGATTTTTTTCTTCTCTAAGGAGCTAGGAAAACATCATGAAAATTGGGCAAATAAATATTTGGTCTTGAAAAGAATCATCCGCTCTGTATCGTTAAGCATCTTGAAGGAAAACGTCTTCAACGTCAAGGAAAGCGTCATGAGTCAACGTCTTCTACACTGAGCAATGCTTACAACTCCTAGACAGTTCGTATAGCTGACAGCCTGGACAGGACTGGTCAACAGAGCCTCAAAAATGGGCGGTCTATCACAAATTATGGAGATTTTATAAGAAAACTCACCATTTGGCCGCACAGTCACAAAACTATCAATTGAGCCCGAAAAATAAATATTTTTCTGCCCCCTCCCCCATCAACCATTACTAATATTGTGTAAGATCCTTATACCTGAAATTATAGTTTTAAAACTGAAAACATTTTATAACGACATTCAAAAAGATTCCTTTATTTGTATGTACTTTATAGGCAATAACCCGGACGACACACTCAGTCTTGCGGGTTGTAGTCAATGGACCGACGACTCAACAACTAGGCGATATTTTTTCTTGGAACGGATTTTTTTTTTTCAATTCATAGAATTTTCTCCAGCTCAATGCCTACGGGATGAAAACTTCACAAATTTAAAATTAATTTTTGAGGATGTATTGAGAACAAAGCGTTGGTAATAAAGTTTAGGCGCGTTTTAAAGTTTCTCGGCTCTTTTGAGCAGTGTGAGTGTTAATTGAATAGCCGAGTGTTTCAGAACATGAAGAACAAAGACTGTGTAAAAGTTTTGCCTTATTGCATCGTTCTCAATAGCCGAATTCTCACCCATCGCCTGCAAAAAGTTCCCTCAATCTAACTCCGTTCTCACACCCCCTCCACTACTTCAAAGGGCCCACTCCAAAGTATAATCGGTAAAATTAAACTTTACTCATTAGCCAGGGCCACAGTGGTCGAAGCGAAGGGCAGGCAGTCCGTCTTTTTCACAACTTTCCACCACCGAATCCAATCTCCTCGCCACACATTCACTTCATTACTGAACTCTGTGAACTTGTAAAAATGATAAGCTTAAAAACGGAAGATACCTACTCACTACTTATTGATCAATAAAGCTGACACCCGGGTGTAGGCAATGTTCGATGTTTTGACAGAATTTATTGCTAAGCGGCTAATTGTAGCCTGTGTGGTGCTAGATTTTAACGGAAAACGACCTTTTCTCTTCTCATTAAGCTTCTGGGATTGAATGGGCGATTTCCTTGCACTGAGTTTTGAGCTGATGAATTACTATCTTGGAGGTCTAAACAACCAGGTTCTAACAAAGGTTCTGAATGGTAAGGTTTTTAGGCTGAGTTTCCTGAGTAAAATTAGTGGTTTCCTGCATATCGAGTCGAAAGATTTTCCGTGACGGTGCCGGATCACAAAATTACAATCATGCTAGTCGTGATTTTTCCTGACCGAGGAGGCGAAACAAAATCTTGATTTTGATAGAACTATTTATTGATCTTGATTACGTCGATGTCTAGAATCTGTGGATTTCACCTCTTAAAGCCCCGAATTCATGGATTGGCCTTTAAGAAAATCAATTTCGTGAGGTTACTTCTTTAAAATTCCAAAATTCATTATGGTTTTGGCCCTCACAGAATCTAATTGCACCAGGGTTTTCCTCTCAAAAAGCCCATTTCACATGATGGACTCCCTAAAAAGCCAATTTCGAGGGCTCGTCCCATTCAAAAGAATCAATTTCACGGGGTTATCTCATTCAAAACAGCAATTTTAGGCCCCACGAGCTTAGGTCCGTCAAAAATGCACTTCTATGAGTTGGGCTCTTCCAAAGAATATTCGTGGATTTGGCGCTTACTACGCAAATTCGTGGGGAGGGTATTCGTTACCTACAATCTCTCATTTTGAACCTCAAGAAAAAAACAATTCCACGGGTTTGGCTCATTGGAAAAGCTAACTTCATGGAATTCACACGTTAGAATTAAATTTTCTGGGGTACTGGGGCCCTATTCTTGAAATTATGAGAATTTTACAATATTGCTTTGAAGGCAATGTTGCTTATAGAGAAGTGAAAGCAATGTTGTCTGGGCTGCAGAGTGTTCCGGAGACTCAAGAATCAATAAAATAACCGCGGGGATTCCTTTCAGTTGTGAATTTAAAAAAAAAATCTCTAAAGCTAGAGCTGTATTTAGAAATTCTTTGTTAAAATGAGAGTTTTCGACTAGTTTTCGACTACAGCAGGAGACCTCATTATCGTCCCTCTACGCGCCCACATGGGGCACGAATATCTCGTTGTCGACGTTGAATTAGCCCCTTTCGACACTAGGAGAAAAAAACATCAATCGCTCGTGCCAGCGTAATTTTTCTCGGGGGTGAGACGTCTCCCGCATCGGCTCCAAATGTGAAAGGCCCCACAGAGTTCTATGTATTTTTACTGCAAGAGTCCGACGTTACACCTGGGCGATTTTTTTTCCTAATGTGCAAGGGACCTTGGGCTAGTCTCACAACAACACTGATGGGCACGGAAGAACACTGATTGGCCTAAATTACATCCACTTTTGTGCACAACAAGGACAACTTTCAAACTTCGACTTCATTGCCCAACCCATCTGAGAAATGCTGGTGAGCGTAATTGTGGCATGCAGCTCTTCCTTGCCTCCCCACGCATCTTACTGAGCGTTTCTCGTGGGCATGTCGCTTACTCAGGTCACTGGCAACTCATTTTTGGGTTGACGCCCTACGACTAGACGAAATATTCGTTTATCGAGGGATTCTCTTTTTTTTTTCACAAACCGTACTCACTGAACAAGAAAGCTCAACTGTGAAAAATAAATTCCTTCTTGTAAAAAACAAAATGGAAACACCAGCTGGGGGTGTTTAAAAAAAAAATACAAAAAAGCAATGTTGCCTGAGAAAAATCGCGCCCAAAGCAATACTGCTAATTTCAAGAATTCGTCTAGGCAATGTTGCTTCCTCAAGAAAGTGCCTAATGCAATCGAAACTAGTGTTGCCAAGGCGTTCAAGAATAAGGCCCCTGGTATGGCATAATTCCAAAGAGCAATTTCGTGGGTCTCACTCCATTAAAATTTACAATTTCGCCGATTTGACCCATTCAAACCCAATTTCGTGAAATCAGCTCACATAAAATCCCAATTTCGCCAATTTTGAGGGGACAGGCTTCGTTAAAATTGAAATTTCGTGGAATGCGCTCATTCAAATTCAATTTTTAGTTTCATTGGCTTGCTGAAAAACATAGTTTCATGGGTCGGCTCATTCGAAATCAATTTCGTAGAGCTGGCTCTCTCTAAATGTCAATTTCGTGGGTTACACGTGTTACACTCGTTCAGAAGTGAATTTCGCTGTCTTGACTCAATGAATAAAAAAAAAAAGAAAATGTTGGTTTAGCTCTTTGAAAAACCAAATTTTAGGCTTCCAGAATTGCGAATTTTCTGTCTTTTTTTTCATCAAAACCTACGACATGGCAAAACGTTCAATTTTCTGCGCTGACAACCCTTCATAGAGCCGTTTTGACTGAGATAGGAAAAAATGAACCTTAAAAGTCGACAGCTTGAGCCCTCGGTTGGTTTAGCCAAAATGGCCAAAAGGGGGGCTGGTTTGGAGGAGTTTCTCTCAACACGGGGAATCCGACAATCGAAACGAGACGTTGAAGCGGTTTCACCTGAAATGACACCGTTCTTGCCTCACTTTTTCTAGCGCTATGTCTCCCAGTCCCATAGTATTCATAGCATCCCATGCTTGAATGGATTGGGATGCACTTGAGCTAAGCACTCGTCAAAATAAAATTGTTAGTACGCAAATTGAATCCGAATCGTGGGGCTGAATCGAATGTTTCGCCACGAAAAACTGCTGAGCACCTGCAACGCTCTATTCACGTGGTTGGAATTTGGAAATAATCGAAAGGAGCCAATTTGCTGCTCATTCATATACCAATTCTATTTTTCACGTTCCTATTAATTCGTGAACATAAAAACCTTAAAATCCCTATTTGTTCATCTTTAAGCTTTCCTGGGGTTTCTTCTGAACGGTGGCCCTTGGAGGTCCAGACCCGACGCTCCAACCATGGTACTGTTATAATGGTGCAAATCGTTCTTCTCCCCAGTCCGGAACAGTTTCAGCTTTCACTGGCCAGCTGCCAGGAAGGGTGAATCTTACCGTAAAAAAAAGTATTTTTAGCGTAGTACCTACTTGTTTCCATTCAAAAAATATGTTCAAATTATACTTTTTCAAAACGGCACGCAGCCCAGTTTCAAAAAGTTGGCCATCCTACTGATGAAAACTGTTCAACTCCTCTGGCTAAAAACTGACTATAATCAGATTAATTGGGTCATAATTTAGGCCTGATTTCACCAACTTGTTAAACCACGATCAACAAATAATCACGATTACAATGTAAAAACTTATATCAGAATTTGTATGGGTCGTTATCGGCAACTAATCACGATCAACTTTAAACGGGATCAATTTTGTTGGTGAAAATGGGCCTCGCTTCAATTACTGGTTAGTGTAATTTAAAGAACTGATTAATGATAATCAACTGATTACCACCAAGTGCCTCTTTATCAATCGCCGATTTTGTCATAATCAAATCAACCGGTAAAGTTAATCAGCCCTCTCCAACCCTCTTATCCACTGTGGGAGCTTATTTGATAGCTATTCTTATCAGCAGTGATGAGCAATCCAGTTCTTTTATGTATATCGTTGGTTGGCCCTCCGAGGTTCCATTAGCGCTAAATCAGTTGATTAAATTGGAGTGATATTGACAAAGAGGTTATAATTTTGAGAAGCTTTTTGCTCGGCGATTTCTTTTTTGTTGGTGATTTTGAGGCCCACTTTATCAATCACTGGTTAGTGTAATTTAAAGAACTGATTTGGGATAATCAACTGATTACCACCAAGTGCGTCTTTATCAATCGCCGATTTTGTCATAATCAATCGGTAAAGTTAGTCAGCCCTCCGAGGTTCCATTAGTGCTTAATCAGTTGATTAAACCAGGAGTGATATTGACAACGAGGTTATATTTTTGCGAAGCTTCATGCTCGTCGATTCCTTTTTTGGTGGTGATTTTTTGTTATTTTATTGTCATTCATAACGCGTGGGTACCTACAATGTTGAACACTAAAATTATTCTCGTCAGCAGATGAACTTTACGTGGAATTTCTCGGTTGGGAGCGTCGACCGTACAAGACGGCAACTTTTTCATTGAACTCTCATCACATTTTCAGAGTGCCATGAACAGTACTCGGTTTGATTTAAATCTACGATTTTCTGCTCCTAATTTCAATTCCCCAGGCAAAGGCCAGAGATCACCACTTCGTCGATCTCAATGGATTTCGCCCGGGTCATTTTCTCGGCTCGCCGACAGGTGCATCAGGGCAATCTAACTCGGAATGCAATAGACTTCGGTCATAAGAGCTCGGCAAAATTCATTATTCCATTAAAGAAAAAATTCTATCCGACCCCATTTCGTGGTAATATTTTTTTACGTATTTTATTTGGCTTAATAGAATATTTTCCCCTAATTTTTGTATTATTTCCTACAGTTTTAAGAATTCTAAAGACGGAAAGAGAATGATGAGCGGAAGGCCTACTCTGTAAAATTTAGTGCCGGCCTACCGGCGCTATCCACCCACCTTGCCCTAAAACATACGTTCCAACTTGGAGAGGGCGGGTAGATGGCACCGGTGATAAATTTTACAGAGTAGTGCCCTTGTAATTGGATTATATTAATAGCGAAACGAACTTTGGTATAAGCCGGATCAAGTAATCAACGACACTCATCATTGAAATTAGGTACGGGACGTCTGGAATACGGCACACATAACACGCCAATGGTGAGAACGCCGGAAAACGGGCGATGAGGATGACCAGCCTGCAACAAAATTTGAGTAAACACACAAGAATATACCTTGAAGACCGCTCAAAATCTCATCTAGAGCATGCAATGGAAGATAATCAAAAAATAAGCGGCTGATTACCAAATCAACTGATTACTAATCACATTTTTGATTTGAAAAGGTACCTAGCGGCTTAGTCATTGACTAGGCCTAATCAGTGGTCTCGTAATCAAAACTTTAGTCAGAGAATTGAAAAAAGCGGGCCTTAGTCTGAAATCGATAGAAGGAACTGAAATTATAAACTAGGGAAACTAAGGATTTTTGCTTCTAAAGGAAGGCATTCCCGAAAATGGGGGCCTTCAGGTCCAGGAAGTGATCGACAGGCCCTTAGGCGAAAGGCCAGAATAATGAATGTCAGACTTTTATGGTGGATTTCACCACCTCGGCTTACCATAGGCTTACCTTGTTTACATAAGATTCAATGCATTTTTCCCGTCAAGTCCGACTTAATTTTAAGCCGAGATGGTGAAATCCACCATAAAAGTGTCACCTAATTTAGTTTCGACAATTGACTATATCGGTTGAGCTAACGTTAGCACGTCTCTGGTAATGTAAATTATCTCGCCTCGATATTACTTAACCTCTGCTGTTACGAGCAAGTGGGATTCGGGAGGACGTTAAAATCTCGTTGAGGATGCTCGCTGAAGAGACTTCAGAGAAGGGTTTATAAAAGCATTTCTAAGTTCACTGTTTCATTTCAATTTTATCACGAGGAATTCAATCTATTTTCATGCGCCTCGCCCCACATTTACCCTCTCTCAACTTCTGTCTCTGTCAATATCTCATCCCAAATAATCAACCCGTTCACTCTTACCGGCAAATTGGGCGAACCTACTTGCCGCTCCCCTTCACCATCCCCATGACCCATTCCCACTCACCGTGACAGCCCTCTCCGCTCCTTCAAACCATGTAGAGCATCGTTGAGATCCTTTTGGATGATGATGATGATGAAGGAAAGGAAAAGGATTATTTGTAGGAAGATTGGTAGGAAACGGACCAGGAAGGCGTAAGAGAAGCAGACGTATACGTGCGTGGAAGAAGATGAATATACGAACGAGTTTACGGGTGGAGGGAGGTGGAATTGAGGTTCAATTGGGTTCTACAGTGTAAATCCAACCCCGGCCCCTTTTCAACCCCTCCCCACTATTTGATGGTGATGGTGGGGGGGGGGTGATAACCCTCTCTCGTCCCACTTCGATTTGCCGATGGAAAAGTAGGTTTGCAAGATTGGTGCTGGTGGGTGGTGGCTTGGGGGTGAAGGGTGACAAATGGAGATCATCCTATTGTTGCGACAAAACCATTGATAAATGAACCGTCAAATACCGAACGTCACTCCTCCACTTGAAACAGAAAGAATAAGGTGGGACAAGAAGTGAGGTGGGCGAAAGGCAGGAGAGAAAAAATACGCTGTATTCATCGTTGCGGAAAAAAGTTGCATACAATGTGGTGCGGGGGCGGGAAGGGGGTTCACGGATAATAGAGGATCTTCCTGAACAATAGGACACCGTAAATACTCAAATGAACTTGTTATATTACAAATTGGAACACGGTCGTTGAAGGGCTTTCTCTGTTCTACCAGATATCAGATAGCCTGAAAATTCACACCACGTTCAATAACGTATAACAATACAAAATGGAGTGCAGCATTGTAGTCCCCCTTTTGGAAAAATACACAAAACGAAGTCGCGCCCCCCCCCCCACTCCCTACACCGAGTGAATAAAACCGGACAGAAGCAGGTCAATTGACAACTATCGAAATAACGTAATGATGTGTCTCGGAGGCCCGTGCCCCCAATTCTGCCTGTGCGGTCTTTCAATCACGGTACATTACGTTTTAATTTATTTTAAACCTAGCTAATTCGATGAAAACTCTCCCCGCCCCTCCCCCTTTTCAGAAAACCAATGGTACTCATTTCATGCCCCACGGCGTAGAACAATTCAATTCGTTGATTCTCCCATGAGAGAACGCCCAAGTTGCCATTTGTCAGTTGTCAATAACGTGACAAGAACGCAGGAGAGGTAGCAGTCAACAATTCATTCACTGCGCCGCATTCCATTTATCCCCGAGGCTAAAACGGATTTCTCACTAAATATTGGCATGGTGCTCGTATATATTTTATTGGCCTCGCTTGTCACGCTAAAATTTCATTATCGAATTAAAAATCGCTTCGTTACTGTTTATTTTAACTTTGAACATTTTCTGAAAGTTTTTAATTTTCGAGACTGATGATTTCTCATTGTTGTTTCAGACTCTTTCCCTCGTCACCTTCCTATCCGCGAAAATGAGGTTTCTTTCTCTGAAAATGGTGATAGAAGTTGGGTTGATGACTGGTGTGGTGGTGGTATTGGTGGGGGGGGGGAGGTAGACGGTGATGAAGGCAGTTCGTTAATCCTGGAACATGCTAATCCACCTTCAGATTCCTAATGACTATCTTATGTTTATTTATGTCAAGTGAGTTTAGAAAAGGAGGATCTCGGAGAAAATAGAGAGCGGTAGTATAAGAGAGGGGGTTCCCATTACCTTCATCAAACGCTTTTGGATTCCACGATATTGCTTGGGAAGTCAACTCGAAATTCATTAACTGTTCCTTTTCGAAAACTCTCCTACTTTTCTTCGAAATACTCCCGGCTGAGTGGTGGGGGTGGGAGAAGGTTCATTAGAAAAATGTGCCGGGTGAAAAAAAAGAGTGTCAGTTCACCCGCGTCTACTCCTTCCCTCATCAGATGGAATTCTAATGCTTTCATTGTTGCTTCGAAACGATATTAACGCTCAATTTAAATCTCATTAATCTAAATTCAACAAACTCCCCTACTTCTCACCACTCTCTTTCTTTCTTTGGGCCAACCTGTCTCCAGTGCCCTGTCACGGGAGAAGTTAAGTTACACCAATCTCTCTTCCCTTCTTAACCCTACAGAAGGGAAGAGCGCTCCTAATTTCAAGTCCAGTCATTTTTGGCTTCTCGCTTCTTTTCTAACTGTAGAGCCGCAAATCTTTATCGCGTTCCATGTTATTTTTTGCTTATTCATTCGAATTCAATAATATCATTCAGACCTATTCGTTATCATTCTATCGCTTACAATCCACCAAAATAAAAAAAACAAACTAAAACGAAGAAATCATTTTCTGAATCCTATATGCATTGCCCATGCGCTCACTGGGACAACTGCAGTTTCCCGGAAATGCACATCAAGAAAATGCAAAAAGACAAGCCCAAGTCGTGAGAGAGTGAGAGGGAGAATACATATATAAAGTTTTGAAACTTCCCAGCTCACACCACATTGTTAGTGCAAAGAGCGAAAAACTGGTTTTTGAAGGTGACGACATCAAGAACTCTCACTACACTGTCTCACAGGCCGAGAGTCTTATGATAAGAAGAACAAAGTTGAACTGTTGTGGCGGGTGATGGGTGGGGGGAGTTTTCAAAAGTTCTCGTGATTTCATATGGAACACCTTCTAACCCCTCCTCCACCGTTTTCTTTTTTTCTACTTGCAACGACTCGTGACGCCTTTGTACTTTTTTCTCTCGAGCCAAAAAAAAAAAAAAAAAAAAAAAAAAAAAAAAAAAAAAGCGGTCCAAGCGATTAAGTTTAACACTTTGTTCCTTAAACCACTGACGTGTTTTCTTTCTTCTCAAAGAAACTTGGTTAAATGAAATAAAAATAAGGCTGAGGAAAAGCAATAGACTAGCCTTGAAGTCTATTGATTGGAGAAAGGTTCTCACCGCTTTTGACGCTTTCCAACCTATAAAAAAAAATTTTTGAAGAGAAAAAGTTGTGGGGCAGATCTTACTAATGGTGGGAGGGGGGTGTAGGAAGTGATCACTCACTTCTTGAAGCTATAATGAAGGGTATTCCTGCTTCTAGAAACTTGTCTGGTATATATTTATACAAGTAAATTAAATAATAAATTCATCTTTAATATATTTTTTAAAGAGTGAATATTATAACGAGAAAATTAGTGTTCATAATTTATTTTTATTATTATCATTATTATTACTATTATTAAAATTATTACCATTATAACTTAAATAATCATTAAAAATGACAAGAAAGAACGTCTGAGGCAACAATGCCAAAGAATTCCCAGATCATTGGGCGGGGGCTGGAGAAGGGAAAAGTTTAAATTAAGGATCTTCTTTCCCTTTTCGTCGCCGCACCGCCGCTTCTCCTATCTTTAGCCAGCAACACGCTTTCCAATAACTTTTAAAAGAAAAAAAGTTTATTCTTCCTTAACGAGGTGGCCCCGTGGCTTGAAGGGGGTATTTTTAAAATTCACCCCAGTTTTTTCACCTCCCTTCTGGAAACCCCCTCCCCATCATCCTTCTATCAAGTTTCAACCTTAAAGGAAAGCTTTGAAATCAATTAAATTGTTCTTCGAAAAATCACCTCCCATTCGCCTCTACGAGGGGTGTCGTCCAGGTATGATGACGTTATTTAGAGAGAGAGTGAGAGCAAGGGAGAGAGAAAGAGACTGAGTGAGAAAGAGAGTGAGTGAGAGAGAAAGTGTGAGAGAGAAAAAAATGTCTAATTCTTGTAGTTTTCATCCATGTTGGAGGGGCTTCATTGCCAATGCGATGGGGAAGCGAGGTTCGATTTTTCAAAGGTTATTCGACTCATAACAAATAAGAAGGTTAGAACCCACCTCACCCCCTTTCATTGTTTAGAAGAAGTGAGGAGGAGTCTAGTCTCCAACTTCTGCCGTTTCGTTTAGATATTTTTTGTGTTGGTTAAAGTGAATAGTCCCTCGCCTTTTCATTTATTTATTTTTTCGGAGATTAGAAAAATGGATCGTGAACTTGGTGCCCGGCGAAGTAAAGGCTCACAAAGAAGGAGAAGCCAGCTTCAAAGAAAACCATGTTGATATTGTTCTACGATGATCATCGCAGAAAAATTTTAGCGGCTGAATTGAATACGAAAATGTCAAAGAAGAAAGGGCAGTCGTTTCTGGTAAACCGAACACAATCGCATCAAAAACTATAAAACACACACACAGTGTAGTGAGCTCAACGGCTAGAATATAAGTTTTCATGGGTGATAGTGATACTCACAGTTTCACAAGTGCTGTACACCGTACCCTGTATCTCGAGTTTGCTTCTCACCCGCAAGTCATCAATTTCGACTAATCCCGGAAGAAACCAAATCCGACATTCGTGTGCTTTTGACGGTGGTCTCTGGAGGGTGTAAATGTGTTGAACTTCAAAGGCATAACTTGTTATAATAATGTCATAAATTAACGATTTAATTTGACTACACGAGCTGCGCCGGAGTGAAAAGACATTTTGGTTATCTAGAATTCTAGAGAGAGACGAGGAAAATAATGTTCATCTGAAGCCGGGCGGATTCAAAAAATCAAGTAGCCCCTGTCGATTGCGAATCAGGTCTTCCCGACACTAATTATTACGTAGAGAAACTTTAAAAATATGTGAAAAACACTGAACTGCCCTAAAACTTGGGATTTGTATCAATGATGTCTAACTTCCCTAGAGGTTGATGATAAGGTGATAAGGTTTATTATGAGTCGAAACTTCCCCGACGCATTGTCGTGCCTGATATGTCACTGGGTGACATATTTTCAAATTTAACTCTGAGGGCATATAGAAAAATGCCTCTTCACAAAAATGGCTATTCTGTTACAAGAGACAGCAAAAGTGACTTCAAATGGCTGTGAAAAAAGGAATATTTTCCCTTTGCAGAAGGTGTACGTTATTTAGGAGAACGATGTTCACAAGAATTGACCGTTTACCGGTTGAATAGCTATAACGAAATTAAATTACAGTGATAATTATCTTTCCGAGGATGGGAATAGCACAACACAATTTTTTCATGAGTTTCGAAAAAAAAAAATGTGCTCCCCGACGGGATTAGAACCCGCAACGTCTACACGTCTAGTGCTGCGAGCTGCGGCACGGTGAAGTCGTTGGCAGTGAGGAATGAGCATTGAGCAAACCCGGACCTCACCAAGGATTGTTGAACTACTTAAGCGTTCTTGGTTACATCCACTGCTAGAATCTGAGTATTTCACCCTTTTTAAACCCATAAGTACGTGGAACGCAAGCACGTTACAAATTGCTAGCATTTAAGCGCATGCGCGGTGAATTAGTTGGGACAGGTATACAAGAAGTGCAAAACTGGCTCGAGAGACACGTTACGCTTCGTGAAATCCTACCTGTGATAAATTTCCTGGTTTTTCAAGGTCGGAGAAGTCGCGATATCGTTGCGTTGCTTTCAGGGCAGTTCGGTACGTTTTTACGCCTAAGAGACAGAAATGACATCTCTGAGACTAATAAATGCTTTTTCGCGAACCTCATATCACAGACCAGTACAGGTTTCTTGTCTGTTTTCAGCGTGCTATTTTGACCATTTTATTTTTCGGCTTCATCTGAGCGGGTTATACATAGCGTGATTCAAGGCAATTTAACTTTATAGGCCTCAGTAAAATCTTATTCTTGGGTTTCTGACTAAAGCTAGCCCCGAACCGTTTTCCCCCAATAGGTTCGTATTCGGCTTCCACGCTCCATACAAACCCCTTTCTGACTCAACTCTTTCACTGAAGAAGACAGCTGGCCGATTTCCATCAGCAACGCGTGGGAACAAGGCCCGTTTAGGGGAGAAAATAGGGGAAACGAACCCCTTGGGAGGAGGACTTTTACGTTTTACGCTGGACAATGCCTAGAAAATGTCAGTGAGGCAGGTATACTAATCATATAGGCATCAGACGTGTCGTGTCACTTCCACCGACGACACCCTGATCAATGACTGGGGCTGGAAGGGCACCCACGCCTGGGTCTTGGTAATTATGTGAAATACTTAATTGACATTGACCTAATTTCCTCGATTCCAGATGTTCCCGGTAACATATTTTTAGTAAAGTGGCCCATACACGTACAATAAATATTGCGCAAACTAGGGGTTGTATAATAAAATTTAAAGTTTGTGGGTTGTATTGATGGGTTGCCCCATATAATGTACATACAACTCATTTTTATTCTGTAAACAACTGGAAACAAAATATTGCGCAAAATAGTTTGTGAAATAATACTGTACGTGTCCCCTTATAATATTCATACACTTTTCTCCTCGAATAGGCACATTTTCAAGAGCTAAAATTTAAACTGAGTTAACTTGTTTCAGGTGAGTCTTTCTGACTTTTCGAGATGCCTCAAATGTGAACTCAAGAAGTGAAGGAAGCGAGCAAGTATAAAACTTTTCAGTAAAATACACTTAGGTAAACAAGCATCCCTTCCTTTTACCCTCATCATCCCTTATCCCTTTTCATCCCTTTTTTCCTCCGCAACTCTCCCTCACCCCTACCACACAAGATCAGAGATTCGATTACACCTACCGCACAAGCTAAAAGATGCCCCGGGCTCTCTTCCAAGTATTTGGTGCCCGTGAAGGGAGGGAGAGTCTCTCTTCTTACACTCTCACACTCCCTCCGCCACTCTTTTTCGAACTGATTGAGATACATGGCGTCTGAAACTGATAACCCTGAGAGGTGTCGGCAAAAAAGAATTTGACGCAAAGGATGTTGTGTTTGGTGGCGATGTTTTGGCGCCATCGATGGTGGCGGGTGGGCGGGGAGCGATCGGGATCTTCGTTACTCTCTTTTTTACAGCCCCTTTATTCCTTGTCGTTTTTACGAAAGTATGTATGTAGTATGAGTTTCAAGTGTTTCCCCTACCCTCTTCTTCATAATTGTTAACTTTGATGATGAGAGGGAAAAAGGAAGACACTTTTTTCTTTATTTCTGACTACTTCCGTGATGGAGAGATTTTATGGAGCAAATATTTTTAAAAAAACGTTCTGAGCTCGCTCTTTTTTGATAATATCAAAACTTGAAGGAGCGTGAGAGGAATAAAGTGAAAAATTATAGCCCGCCCAGTAACTGAAAATTCTCGAAAATATTTATTCATCGATCTTACGCTTTCCCCTCTGTGTCTTCCCTTCATCCTTGGTGATTGGCTAGGGGAAAGATTATGATCGATTACTTGTCCTATTTTCAGGTAAGGGCCAGTCATCCAATAGGCAATATCAAATGATTTTATACGTTGAGTAATGGATACGATTTTTGAGCTTTTCCTACAGCGATCTTTTCCGCTTGCCATTTTTCAATTTATCGGCCAGTTAGGCCGTTTTATTAGATGGTAAAGTGCAATGAAAGTTAGAATTGACTTAACTTTGATTTGGACCCGAAGCTCATTTGACAATTTCTAGACTATTCGAGTCAGTTGACAGTAAAGATCAGATTGTGAGGCATAGGCGGGAACGCTAAGTTCAGAAATAAAGGAAACCCAATTTAAGGCTCTATGGGCCGTATTCAGAAACCCACCTTTTCGAAAAATTTACTTAAGGAGTTGAAAAATCTGATGGTTTATAAAAATTTGTCGCATGTTTTGAAGCGCTTATCCTTCCGTCACACGATCCTCTTAATGAAACAAGAACACACATGCGAGCTTTTAGTACTCGCTCCTTTTTTTTTATGGTTGTTATTTGGGTTTTAGCGTTGGAATAAGACATTGGATACTAACACAAGTAATTTATCATTTAAATATTGTTGATATAATATGTGTGAACTGAAGAAAATATTAAATTGTGGAAGTAATGAAAATATTCAAGAAAATACGCGCGGAGTGTGCTTGTATCTCCATAATTTTCACTTTAATTCGCTCAATACGCTGGTAAGTTGGGCTACTGGGATGGGAAAAAAATTTGGAACTAATAGCGTTCCCCATTTGCACAAAATTCTGCATTTGGGTAGTTCATTTCCACCCGTCTTCACAGAATTAAATCATATGTTAGTGGAGAAGACGGGTGGAAATGAATAGCCCCGTTGCAGAATTTTGTGCAAATGGGGAACGCTATAAGAAGAACAAAAGGGAGAGAAACCCGTTTAAAAAAATCCACGTAGAAAATTCAGCGAAAAACGGCAAACGAGTACAAACAACTCGTGCGCATGTGACGGAAGGTTAAAGGAGACGTAAAGGTTAACGATGGTTTCTGAATACGGGCCTATAAGTTCCTACGAGTAGTGACAGTAGCCATATTTGGTCCTACCCTCCGTATGCTGATCAAATAGATTTTGTTTCTCTCATTCGCAGCTCCGGTCGAGTAGGTTACGCTCCCCAGTCAATCACAAGCCCTAATTCTTACTCCAAAGGATCACATATGGCGGATATTGTCGGTATACCTGCAAGTAACAACAGGTCCTCTACCCAATTTTCTGATAAAATAATAGCTTACAGACAAAAAATGGAGGACGTAATAATATGGAGAGGCCCAAGTAAACTTGTAGGCGTGCTAAAAATCTCCCCTATTGGCGATTGTAGCTAAGAGATACGATATCTGGTAGCGTTTCAGAGAAACATTGAGTCCGGTACTCTATGTGATTTGTTGTTGTCGTTTGACAACAAACCACTACAGAGGTTTTCTACAATGAGGATGTTCCATGTATCAATAATGTTTGTCAGAGACACTTTTTTACCGTGAACTACGGCTAAATAATCCGACGGTGAAGAGGAGGTCTCGATATTGTACCTTTGGTATCACCGAATCAAGAAAACAAGACGGTTATATGCGGGTACACCGTACCTACACCCGTACAAAAACTTTCCCTGTCGGCTAATTTTTGGGGCAAGAAAACTCGAAAACACCGATTCAAAAACGTTTTCGACCATTTTGCTGAACCCGTGCCGTTCTCTGAGCACTACTACGAAACGGTGAGCTGGCGAGTACCAATAAAGAAATGATAAGGAATTCGTGGACTCGTGGGATGTCTCTCAAGGGTGAATCCAGAGAAAACTGCTGTGTCTTCGGTTGCTCTTCCCGTTGTAACCGTGACACAACATTGTCATTTCATTGTTTCCCAAAAATTGAGGGTTCAACGGTGTCAGTTATCAATTAGCTCATTGTTGGGAGAAAGTCGACCGCCGAAAGGCTTGGGAGCTTGCTTGACGTTTGAGTATAAATGTATCAGAAACCATGTTAGTCTGTTCTCGTCACTTTAGGCCAACTGACTACATTTTTTCTGGTATGTTACGGGCGTTGACCACGAAAAAGCACTTTAAAAAAACACAAAACTTGTTATCATTTATCATATTTTATGTGGGGAGTACCGGTTTCATTATCACACGACACTAGCGCCGCTAGTAATAGCTCCAATCGCCAATAGTGGGTGGGACCTATTCATTCACCACTTGAATGCTATTGGTCGGAAGGCTTAAAAATTTTTTTTCTTTGTTCGTTTGATATCATATGATTCATTTCATATGATTGGATATTTTTATTTTCTGGCCATATTGGAGGGGTTATTTTTGGCTCCCTCACATATGGACTGGCAGGGGGTGGAGCATCTCCAGTATATTCATTCCTCAATGGACAAAAATGACACAGCCTACATCAGTGAGGTTCTTCGTTACCGCGGAGACGAAACGGATGATTCTTGAGTCACTTTTCTCCAGTTTATGGTCTTCGTTATACATCGATGGCTACAATATGCGGATTCCACCTCTTTAAACCGTATTTCACAATGAGGAAGTTTCATGGGTCAGAACTTATTCATAAATCTATTTTTTGAGGTTTATTTATGCTAAAATAGAGCATAAATCGTGATCCGTTCATAAAATAATCCAACAGGCTCGCCTACAAGGCCATATGGGTTTCTTCATATTATTACTTCCTCAGTTCCTCCACGCCGCCAGCCGTTCGTGTCGTGTTGTGAGTCTTCAATGAACAATGAGGAAGTTTCATAGGTCATAACTTATTTATAAATATATTTTTAAATATTTATTTGTTCTAAAATAGAGCATGAATCGGGATCCGTTCTCAAATAACCCAATAGTTAATAAGTATACGATTTTTGAAGTTTTAGGTCATTTCAAACACGCCAGCTAGCATGTTTGTGTCATATGCGCCATCCAAAAAAATCACCTGTAACGTAGCTGTCGGAGAACGGTTTGTTGTCTTTCTTTGCCTTATTTTCTACTAGAGCTCTTCAATAATAAAAAATGGAGGATAAACAGATGAGCTATTCAGAGAATACAAGGGATATTACGTTGCGGAAAATGGTCGTTTTGGCGGGATTTTAAAAATGCCAAATTTTGTTAAGAAATACAAAATATTTCTGAAGGGGTTTAAATTTTTATTTATTTATTTACGTGGAAGGATTGATATGCCTCATCGAAAAATTAAATTTTTGGAAAATGTGAAACTTCCTCATTAACTTAAACAAATCGATTTCGTGAGTTTGGCACATTCTAAATCAAAATTTTGTGTGTTGTCACTCACTGAACCAAATTTTACGTCATTTACTCATTCAAAAAGTCAAATTCATCGGATTAACTTAAAAACAAAATTCGTTCCGGCAGCTGGCGGTTGGAAAGAGTGCATTTCATTTCGTGTACGGATACCCTAAGCCGTCCCAGAAGTAATAATTTTGATACCATAATTTGTTTCATTAAGTCGAACTTCTTCCCTTATTTCCACCCCCCCCCCTTTCCAAACAATTTCGAAAAGTTTCGGTAGTTTTCAAAATGCTTTGTTATTTTAAATTTTTGCGCCGGTTTTTAGGATAAACGTGTAAATTTAAGAGATTTTTTGAAAATTCATCCCCTATCCCCCCCCCCATCAACGTTTTCGAGAAATCTCAATGGATCCCTGGGCTTTTGTTAAATTAAATTATTGAGTCGAATTTTGGAGCACTAAGATGAACTAGTGAAGTTCAACGCTATTTTTACGCTTCCACCTCGGGAAAACCACCCCCTCCCACTTAACTTTTTCTAAAACTTAAAGTGGGAATCAAAGGTTTCTTTAACATGGATATTCGTACCAATATGATGCTTCTAGAAGCAATTGGTGAATTGTGATTTTTTTACCAGTTCAAGCTCTATTCCCCCCTCCACATTGTCCGATTTGGCCCAAATGCAATACCAACTGGGGTCTTATGACTAAATGATTTTTGTGCCAAAGCGCGTTCCGCTAAAATAATTGCTTCGAGAGTTATCGTGCTATCAAGAAAACGGCCATGAATACATAATATGAACAAATATATGTGTCGCATCCATGTCGAGTAATAGTCCAATTCACGAAATGGATGTCCATTTCACGAAGTGGCTCCACTTGCCGTTAGATCAAAAAATTACGACATCTGGACAAAAAAATTGACCATTTCTTGAAAAGGAAATCGTGATTGTCCAGTTGCTGAAATCAAGCTTTCTTACTGCAAGTGGATGTACATTATCCTTTTCGTGAAATGGACCTATATATGTATATGTCACAGTAGTATATAAATTCCGGAGACCACTCAATTCGTGTCCTAGAGCAGGTTCCTATAGGTCCCCTCCAACAACGCTGCTATATGTATAGGCCATCGATCTCAGAACTCTTTAGTCATTGAGGTTATTGCCTAGCGTATAGGTAAGTCGCGTTTTGATTTTAAAGTATCAACTTTGAGACCGTCTACTCTCAAATTCCCAGGCAGGACATACTTCTGAGATTCGAAACAGTTTACAGTTGATTTCACCGATGAAATCGTGGTTATCTCCCCCTTGGAACCTTTACTAAAACTCATCCCCTCGTGCTCCTTTCACTTCTCTTACGAACTCCGTTTCAACCCCCCCCCCTTCCCAACGAGAGCCATCCCGACCCTCTTATTCACCGTCCAACTTCCTTTTTGCCCCCTTTTCCTGCCCGGACGGGCTGCTCGAACTTGTCCTCAGAAAGTTCCAAGAGCTTGTGCCACAATTCCAGCCTCTACACCTCCACACCCCCACACTATCGTTCCTATCAAACGAACGCTCTTCCTCTCTTCAACGACACTTTTAAAAGCGAACCGCAGTCCCCGTCACTTTATCTCTTCTTTCGCCCTCGCCACTCGATCCAATCGATTCAGTCTGCGAGTCACGTATTTCGTTGAAGGTGATAAGTTTCTTTCATTTTCTACCGGGCATCCATCCGTAACAGTGAACGGTAGGAGATGAAGGGATATGCTTTATACGATTTTCTCTTAACTTTCTCAATATTTGATGAAACAAAAATCAGATTGTCAATTTTTTTATTCGGCAAACAAAACGATGCAGAATCAATTGATCAACGAATTTCTTTCTCTAAAACTGTCACGGTGGGGGGGGGGGCTGATTTATAGAACAGAGAAGCGTGAAGGATACAGGAAGGGATAGAGTGGTGCAGTTCCCCCCACTCCTACACGCCTTCTTTTTATAGTTTCTTTATTGCCACTTGGTCGAACGCCTTAAGATCTTCTACTTGAAGCTTCAAACGGGGTCCAATATTGCTCTCTGCTCAAGCCAAGCCAAAGGTTATTTGCGCTCCTGTCGCTTGTCACTGTGTTCGCTAGACCGGTATAGCGACTCTCTTCGTTCGATTTTTCACTTTCCGTCCTCCCCTGATCGAACTTAACGATTTTATTTTACAAGATTTATAGCTTATATAGAGCTTCAGCTCTTTTATTAAAATATATAACGGAATCACTTTCTTCCGCCTCTTTTAACTACTTAAATATTAATAGCTCTCTGGTAAGAAAAAATTGTGTAGAAAGGAAATAAAATCCGTTCTAATTCTGAAGAAACTCCATCCAACCCTCCTCATCCTTGTAAACCAAAAACTGGTTAACGCCCTTTACATTGTCGTTTTGATTAACCTCTACAATGGTTTTCACCATTACCTCTCTCCACCCTAACCGTCCCGCATTGTTCCTTCAACATCATCTTCCACAGGCTTGCTTAACCACTCGCAGTTGATTAACATTTAAATGAAGTCGGTTGATGAGATTTGGAGAGAAGAGACCGGCCGGAAAAGAGGAGGTTTCGTGGTGTCGGTGTTTGAAAGGGGCGGGGGTATCTGGCGGTGATAATGCACAGAGTCTTCCCTCAACTGGGTCAGGCGAGAAAGTAAGGAGTCTCTGTTTGGTTAGGCGGGATTATGGGAGGGGGATGTGTGTCTTTAAACCTCGGAACATAAAGCTGGGAAATCTCTGGGGTCATTTGAACTTACTAGCGTTCATTTCACAAACCTCTTTTGAAATCTGTAAGAAACGAAAAAAAAAAAAAAAAAAAAAAAAAAAACTCTCCTGTACACTCAGAATTATAGCGAACCATAAATCAGTATTTGTGACGCGTTTACATTCGAGAACTAAGGGCTTATAAGGACAAATAGGGAAGATAAATAGTTTTTCAAAAGAGGGAAAAGCTTTTTTGTTGGCCAATCCTTTAAAGCTTCCACTTTTGGACGAAAGCACTCAAACCCTTCCCTCCTCACGCACACAGCGACCGTTTTGTGTGAATAAAATGTATTTAGAGATGAGGAGGCAAAAAAATAAATAAACGAAAAACACAGTTCTTGGTCCGTCCCAAGAAAATCATTTTTCTCCTCTTTTCCTTCCCTTTTGTAACATTTTCTTTTCACAGTTTCAACAAAAATATTTGACGAGAAATCTCGACTAATCCACGAAAGCGAAGGATAAGGGTGCCTTATTTAAGTCCCCAAGACAATTTCACCCATAGATTCCTCCATCCTTGTAAGCATGTCCTTTTGTTATAAGATTTTTTCCATTGCCAAGGCATGAGGCTAGGAGTGAGACAGAAGGATGATATGAAGGGCGGAGCGTCAGAGAGCAATACCAACAGTTTGGGAGTCATTTCAAAAGAAAAAAGGGTGGCAGGGGAAGTGGAAAAACAGTGAAATATAATTATTGTGTTGAAAGGAATGTGGGAGGGAAACCTGCTGGCTCTTGTTTCAGCGGGGCAAAGAAAATGTTATTTCAACCTCAAGCAATAACTAGAAATTTCTATATCCTTATAGTACATAAATGGCATCTGCTAGAAATAAAATTAAAAGTAAATAACAAGAAGTTTAACAATTCAAAACTTAAGTTGCTGGTCATGATCTCCGACTCAGATTGGAAGTGATCCGAAGGTTTTTAATCAACTTGAAGAACAAATAAAGAGTTTCTGGAAAAAGTCAGTGAGTTGATACCTATCAGTGTAGGTCGGTTATACTGACAAATCACATTACACGTTTTAATATTTGGCTTAGGAAGTGTGTCAATATTTAGTATTTTATGTATGACATGAAAGTTACAGGGATTAAGGAGGGGGTGCAGTTCCAATTTACAAGTCATTTCCAGTTGTGGATTCATGCTGTGAAGTGGAATGAGACAAGGATGTTAGGCTCCTTTCCGGAGAAAATCAATTAAAAAGTTTTAGAAGATTGACATGAAAAACACCAACGATAGACAGAATCAGAAGGGTAATTTGTAATTTCCGCAACGAAATCCCAGTCAGTTTATAAGGGCCTTACTGGTATGACCATGGCCCAGGCGCATATAAATGGGGGGTGGGGGGAATCTCCTTTCCAAGATCGATTCGATGACAAAAACCGGTATGTAGGGACAACGTGCACCGACTGTGGCTAATTCTTGTCGGCTCTCACGCAACGCACACTCTGTACTGTAGCGGAATGATGGGTTCACGGTTTCTTATTTGTCATTTGTATTATATTTTCGTAAAAAACAATTAAATTCATTTGGAAGAGGGGATAGAGAACACAAAATAAGTTAATCAGCTGCCCGTTAAGAGCTACCAACAGAAAGTAGTGTTTTTTTTTCCACATGGGAGGGGGAGCAACAAAAATCAAAAGAAAATAAATTAAGGATATACCTACTACATACCGTCGATAGAGGATTGATAGTGGTCGGAGCGGAATGTCGAACCCGAATCTTGCCAACCTAACCCTAAATGATCAGTTTGTAGGGATAATTCTGTCCTTGACACATGTTTTGGGAGCAAAAAATACGGAATAAACAGTCCGTAAAACTAGATTAACTGCCTGGGGCAGTCGGCTTACTTCGGAAAAATGAACACTTTTGCAGGGCCAATAAACCACATTTGAACGTATACCGGACCTAAATAGCGTCCTGGGGTTTCTTTCATCCCCCTGGCCACCTTATTGACAATTAGGCGGCTATTCATCACCTGAAACATGTAATTTTGCATCAATTAGTCCTTCAGGAACTTGCTATTGCGAAACTATTAAACTCCAGCGCGTTACTACGAGCCATACCACACGTCTTATTCCGGGCTTTGTGTGTGAAGTTGGTCCGAAATATCCGAGCTTTTAACTTCTTTTCTTCATCACCTTCTCATCTTCGCTTCAACTTTCAAGAGAGAAAGCTTTGCTATTACGTGAGAAGTGCGAGGCATACATTTGGGCGGATGTGGTTGGGGGAGGTGTCGCAGCGTTTGACCCTCGTCTTTTTTTGACGCCATACATACTGGCCGGCCAGCTTAAAGTCCGCGTCAGCCAAAAAGTTTTCGAAACTTGTAATTCCATGAATATTAAGCTCGTATTTCGTGGTTATTTAGCTCCTCTTAATGCAATTTTGCAATTTCAACCCCAGTTCCTGCAATTTCGCCAAAAATTAGCTCGAAATGTTGTAATTTCGTGGATATCTTCGTCACGCTTCGTTCAGCGAAGCATCTTCGTGACAAAAAAGTGCCAATGTGATGCTCCTGTGGCAAATTCACGTTCAAATTGTGAAAAATCGGTTTCGTTCTATTCTTTGGTCAAATTTATGGGTAAAATTAAAAATATTTGCTGATTCAGGGTTTCTGGAGGCATTTTGTGGTTTAAATTGAGTAAGAGAGCAAAAACGTCATTTTCAGAGCTGCTTCGTGGCTAAATGTTGCCGAAAAATGCAGACTCACGGTGTCTAGATAAATTCAGGGCTACAAATTGAGGACCGCTAATGGGCTATTCAGGAGGAAAATACGAGTCCAAAATGCACTAATTAAGAAAGTTTGCTAACTCATGGTTTCACCAAGTCGTGGCCGGCTAGTTCGCAGCCCCAGAAGGGTCTGAAACTTGAAATTTTGCGGATATTTAGCTCCAAATGTTACAATGTCACGTTTATTTAGCTTCAAATGTTGCAATCATTAGGTTTCTTTCAGTGAGATCAGTGGCTAAAATTTGCAAAGATCGTGCTCAGAAAGAGCTCCTGTTCTGTTCTTTGGCCAAGTTCGGGGCTAAAATTGAGAAAACTTGCGGTTTTGCGGGTCCTGGTAGTATTTCACGGCTTAAATTAAGGGAAAGGACAAAAAGGCAATCATTGGAGACTAATTCGTAACTATCGTGGCCAAAGTCGCTGGTTCACGGTTTCTGAACTTGACTTCAAGGCTAAAATTGAGACAAAGTACCTACCAATGCGCTCCTCAGCATGAAAACAGGATGCTAAAATTAAGGAAATTTGATAATTCACAGTTTCCGAAGGACTTTCGTTGAATCCCCCAAAAATTGCCTTGAAACATGCAATTTTACTGAATTTGAGATCCAAAACTGGCAATTTCGTGAGTACATATTTATCCCAAATTTTACAATTCTATGGGTGTATTGTCGACTGACTGGCTAGCCCTCACTCGCACGTTTTGGAGTGAGCTCAAACTAAAAAAAAAGGCCAATATGTACTTGCATTTTGAAGATACATTCAGGGTGGAACAGGATAAGTGTGACAAAAAAAATTGGGTGAAAATAGGCCTCATTTGCGATCGAAAACACCCAATAAACCATGGACCGAAAATCAAAATCCTACGAGATATGATTTTTCTAACGTTTTTTTTGGCTTGCATCACTTTTCTTAACTAAATGCGAATAGATCGGTTTACAGCTGACATTTGTAACTTTTGACGATGGATTTGGAAGGAGCACAATTTTTTCTGTCAAGATTAGCTATTTTCGATAAAATTCAACCATTTTCTGTGGGCTTGAGAGATGCTCAAAGTTTTTCAAATCGTCGATCTCTAATTTTTCAGATAATTCAACCCCCACTTCTCTACACTAAATCTGAGCGTATCGACA
The DNA here is from genome assembly GCA_038030265.1 of Corythucha ciliata. Taxonomy (NCBI): domain Eukaryota; kingdom Metazoa; phylum Arthropoda; class Insecta; order Hemiptera; family Tingidae; genus Corythucha; species Corythucha ciliata. Next base: position 27,084,628 of record CM075939.1, read on the forward strand.
TCCCATAGGTCGGAAAAACTTCTTCAATTTGTCCTTTTTAATATTACTCCTGAACGTTTTTTTTAGTTCTTCAGCGAGTTTTTGGCAGAAAGGCCAGTTCTTGGAAAAAATAATGATATTTCTCTTAAAAATCGCTTGTTTTGACCAACCCAATTTGAACTTCGAATTTGAGCTTTGTGATTCATAACATCTAAAATTCATCAAAGCCTTATCCAATGTTTTTCTTCGAACCGAATGGAATGCGCACTCCTAACAAAATATCAAAAACTGTCGCTCCGGCAGCTGGCAGTCGGCCAGGGTGAATTTCACTACTGCGAATTTCAGCGTGTTTAGCTGTTATTGGACGAAATGAGTGCACTTAATGACTCTACTTGTTGATATCAATTTCCGATTCGAATACGAATTCGAAATTCGCAGTAGAGAAATGCACTCTATCGGACAGCTAGCTGCGGGAGCGACATTTTTTGGACTTTGACAGGCGTACATAGTCCGTCCCGTTCAAGGGAAAACTTTGGATGATGCTTTAATGACGTCAATCATGCTAAAAATCTCAAAGCTCGTTCAAATGTTGTAGGTCGAAACAAGCGATTTTGAAGAGAAAAACCATTCTTTTTTCTAAGAAATGGCCATTTCTGCCGAAAAATCACTGATTAACTAAAATTACGTTCATGAGTAATTTTAAAGAGTACACATTGGGAAAGTTTTTACGACCCATGGGATTTCGGTGCGCTCAAATGTCGAGTAAAAAAGCGGGGGTTGACTTTTTTGAAAAATTAGAAATCCTGGATTTGCAAAACTTTGAGTAGCTCACGAGCCCCCAGAAAATGGTTGAATTTTATCGTAAATGGCTAATCCTTACAGAATAAAATGTGCTGTTTCCGAATCTGTCACCAAAAGTTGCAAAATGTCAGCTGGAAACTGAGTTATTCCCATTTAGTTAAGAAAAGTGACGTGAGTCATAGTAAACGTTAGAAAAATCATATCTCGTAGGGTTTTGATTTTTGGACCATGGTACAAAGAGTGTTTTCGATCACAAATGAGGCCTACTCTCACCCAATTTTTTTGTCACACTTATCCTGTTCCACCCTGTATATTTAGCTAAGAAACTTACTTTCAAGTAAACTTGAATTTTGGGCCGTTTAGACACCACTGGCAATTTTAAGGCAATTTGTCGTGGAAATAGACTCCTAACTAGCAGTTCAAGAGACATGAAGAGCCAAAACTAGCAAAGCAATTAACAGAAATGAATACCTGAAATTAGCAATTCAGCGGATATTGTCATAAGTTTTGAATGCTGCAATGTCGCTGTTGTTTAGCTCTGTTGTTGCAATTCCACGGCTATCAAGTCATGAAATTTGTTGATTGATTTAGATGACTTCATTGACAATACTATCAATGAGTTTCTCGCGTTCAAAATTTTGACCGTCGGTTATCAAGTCAAATTCTCTTTTTCTTGACTTTAACAGGCGTTTTGTAACCGAACCAACAAGTTTCTCAGGGCCGAAACCCAAGTTTGTGATTTCAACTTGGAGAGTCAGTCCAGTTGGTGGGGTGAATTGCCAGTTTCAATTCGACTTTGACAGTTTCTTGGTGTAAATTGGTATTAATGCCAACGAAAAACGGTCACTTTAGCTGATGGAAACGGTTTTTCTGGCAAAATATCAAATATTTTTTTTGGTTTTTAAGGGCAAAATGTGCCAAATACTAAGTATGAATGGGTAAATTGCTGGTTTTCGAGAGCAACTAGTTTTGATTAGGTTCGTCATGAACGAAAAATGCTTGAAAAAGGGTAGACAGCAGCCTACTCGTGTCCGTTGTGCCGTCCTGTCTACGCCCTTACACCACATAGCTTCTTTTGACTTGGCGAGTGGAGTTGAGCTAGGTATCTTTGGAAGTATTTCCTAACATTGAGCTCTAAATCGCCCTTTCGCTTCAGTGGAGAGGCAGTGTTAAGGAAAGTAATAATTCAAGGATCGGATTTTCACGGAAATCACCCCGTATTCGCTTTAGAATTACAAATCACCCTCTGTCGCATTTCACATGCGAAAGTACAACATTCCACCCAGTCCTGTGCCTCACTCACTCTATCAGCCCCCTCTATATCGTTCCATTACCCAATGATGTGATTGCACCCTGAGTGACTAGGCCAATACAGGCGTTCATTTGAGTGAACTTATAACATGCTTTGATCTCATCATCCTCTAGCTTAGTCAACTTAATACATGCTATGATTAAACCAACTCGGGAATCACGCGTAAAATAAGCCGTTCGCTAATTATTCCGAGCCTTGCAAACATCTAATTACTTTACTGACAAGTTAAACACATCAAAGCCAGTATTTTCATGCAACCTAGATGAAATAAATTGAATAGTTTTGTAACCCCTTGAGAACAACACTTTGCTGTCAAGAGTCATGTAGTTAATTTTCATTTTCGAAGACTTTGTAAGTTAAGTTGAGCCGTTTATCTAGTGAAAGACGGAGACAGCAGGCTAATAATAATACACCCCTCTCTCCATTGTAATGCAGAGACGCATGCACTACAGGTACTTCACAAGGGAATAACACCTTAAGAGCAAATGACTTAATAAAGTAATTCTATTCCCACCCATCTAAAACCTTTTCAATGTGATAACCGCGATCATGTCCCAGACCGATCATGTACCTTATATATATACATATATATATACACACATATACATATATTTCAATCTTCCGTAATTTTTCCTCTCATCAATAATGCGGTGCGTTGTTTTTCCTCGACGCCATTGTTTACGTCTTGAAAGGGCTGCTCGTTTTAAGGTTTTATTCCACGTCATAGATACCAACCTAACTAGCGGGAGAAAAGAACCAGAAAGCGAAGCTTCGCTTTGACCCTCTTCGCGTCAAACTCCCTTAGACTCTGTATACCCTTTCTTTTATACTAGTGTGTCACTACCATTTTTTTCTTCTTCTTCTCCCGCTGTTTTTTTTCTTTTTCTCCTTCTTTCCCGTTTTTAATTCAATTTCACTTCATTTTTCTCCCAGCTTTTTTGTTTTGTTTTACTTTTCATTCTCGAACTTCTGTATCCTACCACTTCCGTTTGCTCACCTTAACACAGTCCGAAAGGACTTTTTTTCTCTTCAAATGATTTTACGATGAGTAAGTGTGGTAGGGGGTTATGAAGAAGACGAAGAAGAAGAAGGAAAAAAGCAGGTCTAAGCCCTTCATTCAAGATTCATTATTGTCGTCCAATGGGGCTTCGTTAAATTGAAGGAAAAAGAACACGAAGAGGGCTACCTATTAGTACAAAAAGGAAGAAAAAAAAAATTGAGAGGATTTTGTCCACAGGAGTGTATAAACATTTGAAATTTTAATGTAACGTAATACGGATTTAATGTTTAAATCTAATTTCCGCTCTCATTGTGGTTGTTGAACAAAATGGGAAAACATGTCTTCCACTTAAGCCCAGTTCACACGATGCAATATTTAAAGCTATATTGCATGCTGGTTTTTTAAAAACATCCGGTCTTTGCCAAGGAACATAATGTTTTCAAAAAACCAGCATGCAATATAGCTTCAAACATTGCATCGTGTGAACAGGTCTTCACTCGTGTAAGTTTAGTGAATGATACTGACCAAAGTTGCAGCTCCGTTGAAAGATAAATTAATTTTTACGTTTCATTGGAGTGAAGCAAGTGGAGAATTAATAGCGTGGGGGGGGGGATACCTTGCTTTCAACACTTTGAATCTTTATCAGTTAGATGGGTCACGTATTCGTGTTCGTGCCCAGTGATGTGTGGTCAAAAAAGGGACCGTCCACGGGACCAATTGTCACGATTTCCAATTGTCAAATTAACAACAAAATAGACTATAGTCTGTCCACTTAAGGATGGGCTCTCGCCCGCCCTTGAATTTAGTGGAATGAGCTTCCCCTTTGCCCCTTCTTCTAGAAATAACGTACCGGGAAAAATTTTAGAACAAATGATCACTGTGTAGCTTCTATACCATAGTGCCGGCAGTAAACGTTTTTACGTTGAGTTCTTAAAATATTTTTGGTGGGGGACAAATCGACCTATCGAAATGAAGCCACACGTTCGAGAGTCCAGTTGGAGACGAGTGATCCCATAGTGACGAGTGGGACGAATCCCATGGGAGATCCCATATTGAGAAACCGCGTCCTTTGCGTCAGAAGAGTTCGGCCGTGGAATTTTTCGGTCCATTCGGCCGAAGCAGGCGTGTTCGATCGTTTATCTTTCTTCCCACTGGGCTTTGAACTGACGAAACTCGGCTCCAGAGCACGAGCGGACGCTGAGTTGCTGTTTGGTCGTCAACAGCTAAACACGTATGCGCCCGAGTCCCGAGTACCGTTCCAACGGACGGGAAGCGACCGCCGAAGTTCTTGGTAGTTTTATAATCATTATAAGTTTATGGAAAGCTACACTAGATCTATGCTCATCAGAGATGTTAGGCCTCATTATATTGGGGTCTCGGAACTCCACGAATAGGTGCAAGACGGGAGAAAGGCAAAAACCGTTTCATCAACTAAAGTTCATATTCATCATGACGCGTGAAAAACGAAGTGATTCACTGAACTCAACAATTTCAGTGTGCATGGTGAGGCGAACCGTTTGGATCCAAAATTTTAAGTTTAAAAAATTCCTCGTGATGAATGCGCAGAATGTCACAGATTTTACGGAATTAGCTAAGCCAACGGAAATGATTACAAATAAAAGATTACAAGTTTGTTTTTTAGGAAGTTTACGTTGTGCAGGTTATAAAAATAAGGGACACCCCCGCACTTCAACCATGTGGTCCGATGCACCCCCCTCCAACACCCCACATCAAGGTTCCCTCCATGTATTCTACCTCTATGTTGACCACGCTCCATTTTGCCCGCCGTTGGACAATTGGATCTATAGTTGGATTTTTTAAAAATGAAAAAACTTGGTCGGTTCATACGGCTGTAACTTGTAGCCACGTTTATCTAAACTTCTAAAGTGTTCAAAAAAGACTTATTTCAAAGGAAATGTAATGCTCTTCAACTTATTTTTTGTGAACAATCATGAGAAACCAAAGGTGAAGTCATGGTGAAGTCGTTACAATCAAAAATGACAAAAACGGCTGAAAATAACGTTTTTAAACAAAATTATCCAATATTTCCGAGTCATGTAAGTTTGAAACTATAAATAACAAGACGTTCCTGTTGAAAAAGTTGTTGCAAATTTTGTCAGCTAAATATTCTAAGAAGGAATCCTGGTGCTACGAAGTGCGGGGTCCTACATAATTTGGAAAACCTTTCCGACCTTCCCGGAAGTCTCCAGCAGCCCACTCACATTGGACTTCCGGGGACGTTTAGTGTGTTTACCTCCGAACTACTTACAGGTTTTGAAGATCGGACCTCATGTCTCATGGTCCATTGATTGAGAAAATAAACGTCTGCCATGCCAAAGCGGTTGCCTTCAAAGACGGCGGCCACTTTGATGATACAAATTTTGCCCACCTGTGCACATACAGGGGAACTGGTACTTGGTTGAACAGAATGAGAGGGGTGATTGTACACCGAAAGTACAACACAAAATGTTCTATGACCCTGGGTCCGATTTCCATTCTTAGTCGAGATAATAGATTTTTTCACGTTGTTTAGCATAGCACGGGGTTTCGCAACAAAAATAGCTGAAACTTGGGAAATAAGCGTCCTAGGATGAAATCCAACGACACCCCTGAAAAGAGCACTCTTTTTTCCGTTTGATTATGTACGTTTTGTTTAGTGATAGCGAACGTTTTTCGGAGTAAACCGGAAAATATCAAGATATTTTCAGAAATATCCGTTTTTGACAACCGTTCAACGCAAGACTACAATAGCAACGTTGCTCCCAGCGCCTGGAAAATTCCTCTAAAACTGGATGAAAGCACTTATAGCGTTTCCCATTCATTGTAATACACTTGTGGGGTGTAAGTTTTTTCACCCGTCCTCTCTTAATTGAAACATATGTTTATGGAGAGGACGGTGCACTACACTTGTGTTGTGAGTTGAATGGGAAACGCTATTAGTTTAATACTTCATGCCTAGTTTACTCCTGTCCTTCGCAATTTTTTGAGAAAATCCATTGTTACACGAAAATATCTTCTTGTAGGCACTCAAAATGGGCTTAATTGCCTCATTTGTTTTGTACAACAATGGGTTTTTCTCAAATAATTGCGAAGGACGGATTTTGAATGAATAAAACCAATTTGGGAATTTGGGTTGAGCAAAACAAATTTGTGAAATTTGGTCTTGAAGGAACAAAATTTATGACAATTCATTGTGGAAAGGTCAAAAGGAGCTTTCAATAAGTCAGAATCACGATAGTTGGTTTACAAACTAGCCCAATTAGTACAAGTCAAATTAAACTAAGTTTTAGAAAGAATTCTTGAAATTTGGGTCTGCATTTAACGTGAATTCCCCCGAGATTAGGGGTTGAAGGAACCAAAAAAACAACATTCTCCTTGAAAGTTTGGTTTGAAAGAGCTAAACCCACGAAACTTTGTTTTGAAAGAGCAAAACCTGTGAAATTATGATATTTATCGAGCAAAACTGCCTGAAATTGGGATTGGAACCTGACGAATCTGCAAATTTTGGTTTTTAAAAAGAGAAAATTTTTGCGTGAGACAAAATAAATAAAATTGGCTTTTTAATTGAGTCCACTAAGCGAAAAATATAGGTTTTCGAATATAAGCCAAAACGGTGAACTCACATTGGCATTTCCTTTCCATAACCATATTATAACACCCCACAAAATTGGATTTTTAGGAGGCAAACGTAAGAAATCGGCTTTCTGATTGAGTCCAAATCACGAACGTGTCTTTTTATAAATTTGGTTCATTAAGTCTCGTAAACGGGCGAATGCAAAATGAAAAAAATTGGGAGGCTCAGAAAGAACAAGTCTTAAATTGTTAGTAGAGTCGCTTAAACTACGAGGGTTAGTGGTTAAATCATGCATAAATCTGTAGCCGTAGGAGCCTACATCGTCTGTCTTCCCTCGTTGAGGTTCGTCAAAAACGGACCGGTTTCGGCTACTCGCCATCTTCAGCATTTGGTTTCCAAACGAACCTCAACGAGGGAAGACAGACGATGTGGGCTCCTACGGCTACAGATTTATGCATGATTTAGAACAAGTCTGTTTTCCTTAAAGGAGTATTTGAACAAAACGCAAAAAAAGAGCAGAAAAAACATTGTTGATTCCCCCCTCCTTTTTCTTGCTGTTCATCCGTCCACTCCTCAGCGAATTTATATCTTAAGTTCTGTTACCCCCTCATCCACTGGTGTGAGATTAATTGTTTTCTTCTTTTACCATTAATTACAAAGGGGGGAGATTAATTTCCCTCTTTTTTTTCCGGCAACTTTTTCTTTCTCCTTCGGCGCTATAACATTTAGGACTTCTTCCCCTTCTAAACTGAGATCGGCGAAGTTTTCTCCAGTTTTGTTAGTCTGTGAACCCAAGCGATAGGTGTGACGAGTAAGCCCGAAAGCTTTTGTTTTTCTTTTGATTCCTTCATTTTTCATTCATCCTAAAACTAAAAAGAAAGTCAACGAGCTGTCCGAAAATAATATGTCTTCTCACGTCGCAAATATCCGCCAGATATGTGTCAAGAGAGGTGCTTGCCAAAGGCAAGTCTCGTACTTGAGTGCCGGCGGTCAAAGGGGGGGGGGGGTATTATCGCTAACCGAAAAGGTTAAATAAAAAATTCGTCGAATTTTCGGTTTAATTAATAAGAATTTATCAAGAATACGCAAGTGTCACTGTTGAACGTGGCTCCGCACAAAAAACACGTTTTCCCCGGCAACGCCACGTTTAATTTATTTAATTGTTTGTTGAGCGGCTCTGATAAGTAACAAATTATTTTGTTTTTTGCTGGCAATTACTTTGTTCTTTAGATAGTCCGAAATTTCACGAGTGAAATTAAACAAGCAATCTCAGATCAAAGAGATGGAAAACTGTAACAGAGGCTCTCGATTTTTGTAGGACAAACAATATATGTATGGACAAGTGAGGTAGGGAGGAGCCATGAACATAAACGGGTTGACATGCAATATCCTGCCGAAAAAGAAATCAAAGTGAACGAGTCCTCTTTTACACTTTGTTTCGTTTAGCTCTTTGTTGTCATGAGTATATTCAATATGTGCTAGTTGTAACAAGGATCATTTTATTTTGGAGAGGGAATAACTAAATTATACGGGCTACTGTATACATATCAATGTATTTTTCCCTTCATTTTTGATCTCATATACTCTCGTCGTTTGAAACATTGTTGTTTGACTGTGACGTGCATATAGATGATGGAGCTTGTCGAGCTAGACCCTTTAATAGCACGTGCGAATTTCAGGAAAAAAAATATGCTTGAGCCAAAAACACACAACCTGAAGGCTCGCCCATTTAAATCACGTTACCTCTATCAGGGCGGTGTACACTCCACAGTAACCGAGTTTTAAATAACGAACTCATCGATTCCTATTAAATCATAAGCAATGCGTGCGATTCGATATCTCCCGACACAGAAACTATAAAATAAAAAGTCACGGTATTTTCATGGAATGAACAGTTTTGTTTTGCTCTGATTCGTTCGTTCATTTAATTCATGTTTGCGTCACAGAAGCCCTTTTCGGAGCTCGGATAAAACAATACAATAACGTGATTAATTAACGCTCCGTCCTTCCCCTCCACCCTCTTCCCATAACCCATCTCTTTTACGTTGAAAATTAAGTCGTTAAAAGCGTCAGAGAGTGAAGTTAGTACGGAAAAGGGTTGAAAGGACGAAAACACTAAGCTGGATCAGGATCTCGTCTATCTCCGGTGAAGCTGTTTTTGCCCTTAAAAAAAAGAAAACGTGGAGGTCAGAGAGGAGTGAAATGCCTGGGGAGATGCGCTGAAAGAGATGAGTGTATGCGGGAAAAGAACGTATCAGGTGTAGTTGGAGGGCAAATGGTGGAGGAAAAGGTAAAAAGGGTTTGTTTGTGGCTGTTCGATGGTGTGACTGGATCGATTATTAATCCAAGGGAGCTATTTTTTTCTCCGTAGATCCTGATTTTCCGCTGTTTGTCGCTTTACTTTTTCAACCAACAACTGTTTTCACCTCGTTAAAAGCGGGTTGCGGAACAATAAAAACACCGGTGCTCTTGATGCTCATTAACAAGTTAAGAACTTGACTGTCCAAACTGTTGAACCTCGAAGAACTTTGTCTAACTTTCATTGAGCTTTAGTTAATATTTTCTAACCAACGTTATTGTCAGGTTCTGTTACTGTGGTTAATATGTATACCTAAAGAAGACCGTGGAATATGCCGTTTCTAAGACACGCGCGTCTGTCATTTTCAGAGCTAAGCGCCTTGAGCGCTTACAGCGAGAAACGCTAGCAGGGTTATATCTGAGCATTTTTTATGAACATCGCCTGCCCTCAGTACAAGTGCTACACCCGCACTAGCCGCTTAAATCACGCGGATCCCACCGCGAGTAAGGTCAGGGCTGAAAACGACCTTAGTGTTGTATTAATGAGATTTCGATGAAAATCGTAAACGCTAAGCCCGCTCTAAGCGCTATAACATTGCGCGGGTCCCATCTCGCGTAGGACTCAGGGCAGGAGTTTGAGAAAACGCCAATTCTTACCTAAAATTAAAAAAAAATTACTAAATCGCAGCTAAAATTAATAAAAACGCTAATTCGTAGCAAAAATTGAGAAAAAGCGAACATTTACAGCCATAAAACAGTGAATGCGCCAATTCATGATTTCTGGGGGGGGGGGGGGACTTTTGTGGGTAAACTCGAGAAAGAACGCTAGTTCGATGGCTAAGTATGGACAAATCGTAAATTCACTGCTAAGCTTGAGATAAAACGTTAAAATCGTGACAAAGCGCTCGCGGGAGCTGTTTTTTGCTTCGCCGATAAAACAAAAAATACAATTACTTGCTAAAATTTAGAAAATACGCAAATTCCAGTCTAAAATTGATAAAACGTCAAATCGTGGTATCTGGAAGCAACTTCGTGGATAAACTTGAAAAAAGGTGCTAAATCGTGGCTAAATAACAACGCTAACTAACAAACGAGCTTCAAAACAGGACGTTAAAAAAGCAATGACGGTCGGTACTGAAGGCGGCCCCTAAATAATCTGGAAGGGGATCTGCTTTTACTCTGTTTATCTTGGTCTCTGCTATTTCCCTGAATCTCGCCCTATTGGCGATTCAGATTAACCAAATGCGCTCTGGTGGCGGCCCCACGGAAGTAGGAAGAGCGGTAGACTCTCCATGGGCTCATATGAGAAAACGCAGGTTTTGTTATTTTTTATGAGTTTTTAGGATTCTTAAAGTTCATTTCTTTGAAATATTAGTTGGTATTACTACTTTCTATTAACAATAAACTCATCATCGAGGAATAACTGAGATAAAATGCAAGAACTCGTGGTGAGAGAAAAATGATGGCGTTTTCCATTTACCGAGAATTTCGCACTGCGAGGGTGATTTTTCCTTCTATCCTTGATGAAGGATGGAAAAATCCCCCTACCCTATGCTACCCTATGATGAATTTCCGGTTAAAAAGGGTTGTTCAGCCCCAAAAACAGACTGTCCTTAACGAAATATGTAATTTTCCCCAATAAGGGTGCGTTTATCAATGCACTTATTCTACAGACAAAGCTGGGATAAGTCTGGTTGCTATGGGCCTTTTTGTAAACAGAAATGCAAAGTTCTCCGAGCTATTACATGAGAAATCCGGTGATTGATAAACCCACCCTGCATGGTGTAAATATCCATCACAGTTGGGGGTCTAATTTCCCTCCAGTAGGCACAGGAAGGTAATTAAAGGAGTTATTAATAAAAGGTTTTCTGTATGAAATTTTTACTAGTCACATTTGAGACTTTTTGAGACTCAAATGCCTTGTTTGAATTGAACAAGCCGGATTATGGATAAGTGGTAGTTTTTTATCCAAGTGGTTAAGTTTTCAAGTAAAATTAGCTCATTAAAAGACGCGATTTCATGAGTTTACCCTATTCTGCAAAGAAAGCGAATTTCATCCCAGAAACTGACTGTGCTCACATAAAAAGGGACGATATGTTCCCCGAAGAACTTCCACTTTTGCCGGTTAAACGATCGGTGTAGCCTTTTAATGGATAAAAGCTGTCAATTCTTGAATTAACGATTTTTCTCCATTTTAGCCGCGAATTAGCGATTTATCTCAATTTCAGCGACTTTCCTTGCAAATAATTTGTGTTTTTTCTGATTTGAGCCGCTAATGAGCCATGTGATTATTACCCGTGAATTAGCGCTAAATTTTCTGATTTTAGCCACGAAGTTGTCTCAAGAAACCGCGACTTGCCATTTGCTCTATTCAATCCGGGGAATATAGCAAATGTTTTCAATTTAACGCAGTAAACATCCATTTTTTCCTGACTTCAGCCGCAAATTAGCCTTTTTCATCAGTCCATCAACTAATTAGGGATTTTTCTACGTTTCATCAACGAATTAAAAGTTCCCCCAATTTTCCCCGCGAACTACCCAACGCTTTTTCAGAAATTCGCGGATTAGCGATTTTTTTCACTTTCTGGCACGAAGTTATGATCAGAAGCCGCGAATTGACGTTTTCTCAATTTAATCCGCGAATTAGTCAATTTTATCGATAAATTAGCAAGTTTTCTCCATTTTATTGCCGCGACTTAGCAATTTTTGTCATTTTTACGATTTTTCACCCTTTTAGCTGTGAATTATAGCGATTTATCTTAATTTTGCAGAGAATTAGTGTTTTTCTTTATTTCAGCCGCTAATTAGCGTTTTTTCTCAATCGCATCAATGAATTAGCAACTTTTCTTAATTTTAGCTCAAGATTAGCGATTTGTTTCGCTTGCCTTTAGCTATGAATTAGCGTTTTTTCGCAGTTTGAGCCACGAACTTGCGTTCTGAATAAGCCGAGAATTCATGTTTTCGTAATTTTAGGCGTGAATTAGCGCATTTTCTCATTAGTGAATTATTGATTTTTCACGATTTTATCCGTTAATTACCGTGTTTCGTAATTTTAAACGCTAATGACTGTAATTTACACGCTATCCGCGAGCTTAGAGCTCTTTTCTCAATTTTTGCTGTGAAGTTTTCTTAACTTTATCCGTGATTTAGCACTTCTTCTTATTTATAGCCGTGAATCAGTTTTTTTTTTTCAATAATTTCAGCCGTTAATTAGCCATTTATCTCCATTTTAGCCCCAAATTAGCGTTATTTTCCATTTTGGCCGCCGGGATTAAGTGGGGGATTGGCCCCCCATGAGGAGGCGCGAATTGTAGCGATTTACATTTCCATTTCCACAAAAATCAGAGGGGTGCCACTGTGTGCCATGGGCGGGCCATTGTGAAAGGCTCAGCTGAGTCAGCGGGCCACTTTTTGGCTCGCGAGCGCTCGGTTGGCCATCCCTGCCCTTTCATTAACGGCGGCCTCTACGCCTTGGCGTCCTCTATTTGGCCGCATATACAATATTTGGTGCTTAACTCGACTTCCCATTCTTGGAAGCTCCCTTCTTTGAGACCCTTGCATTTATCAAATTTATAATGATTCACATAGGCAACATTATGAGACAACAAAAAGAGATAATGACTACGTACTGTCCATTATAGGTACAAACTAGGATACTAAATTCACTACGTTCCCGAAATGTAATCCCTTGAAAGCACGTCGTACAAGTTCGATCGAAGAAAGGTCGTAACCGCAAATCATTTTTCAATCAAGTGTGACAATAGTTCAGACGGAAAACATTGTAAACTCCTTAAAAACTGCAAAAACCCATTATTTAGCCCATACGTTGTTGGTAAGAGTAGGGCTCTTTTCCGCCATTGCGCCTCGACGCTAGCGCTGCAAGTGATAATCTGAATCGCCAATACGTTGATCATTGCTTCGGTGTTTCTCGCCAGAGGTTAAAATACACTGCAATCAATCTGTCCAAAAATAGAAATTCTTATAAGGAAATATTATACAAAAATGGGTTTACTATGTCAACAAATTATACATACTTGCTTCCAATCTCTATAGCTATCTGAAGTCCTTATACGTTTGATTATTATCAAGAACATTACACGTACCGAGTTCTCGGCCGAGTAAATCCCCGTGTAATCAGTTCAGACATTACTCGGCCCAGTGACAATCAGGTGATTTTGCGAGATAGGCCCAATTACACGTACCGAGTGCTCGGCCGAGACGGCATTCGGCCGAGTAAAGCCCCGTGTAATCACTTCAGACAGTACTCAGCCCAGTGAGGAGCGAGTGATTTTGACCGAGTCAGGAAATAGAACCATGTTCTATTTATTCGGCCCCCCAACACTCTTCCACCCCCCTTTCCCATTTCCAAATATGCAAATGTGATCAACCGAGCTCACGGAATGTTGAGAGAGTTCGCCTCTCATTCACGCATTTTTCTTATCGCCATATTTTTATCAATAGACGATTTCCGCTATGGATTTCCGTGGAAAAAGCGAAGGTTTAGAACTGCAGGTTATGGGTTTATTTCTAGTTGCCTAGAGCCTCTTTAACAGTATTTTTTTTTTTTTTTTACATTACTAGCATTACTACGAGTGTATTTCGGTTTCAAATACTACATGATTTTTGAGTTTTTCGTTTATTTCGAGTCTGCAATTACACTTCCTTCGCGTGCTTCTCATCGTCAGAAAAATGCGATACTATTGCTGCTTCAGTGACTGTAAGAGTTCTTCCATTCCGGGTCGACCTGGTTTTGACCCAGCTACTAAATTTATCCCTTTCCCTCAACCTTACCGGCACTTGACTGAATACGTCCCAAATTGAGGAAAAAGGGAAGAGAAAGTACATGTGGAGGAGTGTGATAAATGCGCAACTATGATGGGACTTCATGTTAAGGTGCCCCCGGAACGACGAGTTTTCATCGATACGTTTCGTGAGACGGAGGCTGAAGAATAAAATCAGAAGGCTTGTTCTATAACTTTAACAACAGTAGTTAACGACAGTAAGTCATATGCTTTCATTAATTAAATCGACGAAATTGAATGAAATCAGGTGATTGACTGTTGGTATCAACTGTTGCTAATTTTATAGAACAGGGGCCCAGAATTGAATAACTGCAAATGTGGTTTTAGTTTGACGGGAATGAGAGAAAAATAAATTCACTTTACACAGCACAAGACAAGAATAACCCATAACCTGGCCTAAGCGGGTTGCAAAACTGTTGAAGTAGGACTGGAGAGCGCATGAGTGGAAATCGTCTATTCTGGTGCCCTATTCTTGACTTGACCAAAGTCATATGGAAGACCAAGTCCTCAGACTCGAGGAAAACAATGTTTTTTATTTTGGGTTGGGATTTTTCTTTTACGGGATTTGCTCCCGTTAAGAATAAAAAAGGAGAAAACCCGCCAAATACAAAAATTATTATATTTACTTTCGGTTTGAAGTTGTAGCGTGATATCTATCTTGATACCATATGTTTTTTTCAACACTCAACTTTTGTATAATTTTTGAATTTAGCGGGTAATCTACTTTCATAGTAGAGCAGCGCAACGTATCGGGAGCAAAAATCCCAACCCACGAACCACTTCATTTTTTTAACATACAAATAATACAAAGTTTAATGACTTGGTTTTCCATATGACTTTGACTTGACCAACCAAGAGCAAACCAAAGAACCAAGCAACCAAAAGAATTTGTCACTCCGCGAATATAAGCAGACCGGTTTCAACAACTTCAGATCATCGGCCAGAACTCTCCCTTCTCCCCCTCGAGAACTTCAGCCCAGCGTAGTAAAGAAATATAAGAAATTCACAAAATATGTAATATTTAACAAAAAAAATGAACTATATAACAATAATATAGAAAAAGGACCAAAATAAAAACACGGCTGTTGGCCATTTGAACGCGAAATTAAATTAAATTAAAAATTATACGCAAAAAGGGGGGAAGCAAACTTTTCAAAAGGCACAAAAGTTAATATTTTCGTGGTATTGGCGATTGTAGCTAAGGGATACGATATCTGGTGGACTTTCAGAGAAATATTTGAGTCCGGTACTCCATGTGATTTGTTGTTGTCGTTTGGCAACAAACCACAAAAGGTTTTCTACAATGAGGAAGTTCCATATATCAAAAATGTTGGGCAGTGACACTTTTTTACCGTGAACTACGGCTAAAAAATCCGATGGTGACGAGGAGGCCACGATATTGTACCTTTGGCATCGCCGAATCAAGAAAACAAGACGGTTATGCGGGTACGTGGTTCACCCGTGCAGAAACTTTCACTACCGGCTATTTGTTGGGGCAAGAAAACTCGAAAACACCGATTCAAAAACGTTTTCGACCATTTTTCTGAACCCTTGCCGTTCTCTGAGCTCTAAAAAAAACCGTGAGCTGGCGAGAACCAATAATGAAATGATAAGGCGCTCGTGGGATGTCTCTCAATGGTGAATCCAGAGAAAACTGCTGTGTCTTCGATTGCTCTTTGCGTCGTAACCGTGACACAACATTATCATGTCATTGTTTCCCAAAAAATGAGGGTTCAACGGTGTCAGTTATCAATTAGCCCAGTGTTGGGAGAATGTCGATCGCCAAAAGATTTGGGAGCTTGCTTGACGTTTGAGTGTAAATGTATCAGAAGCCATGTTCGTCTGTTCTCGTCACTTTAGGCCAACTGACTACTTTTTTCCCGTAATGTTACGGACGTTGACCACGAAAAAACACTTTAAAAAAACACAAAAGTTGTTATTATTTAACATATGTGGGGAGTACCGGTTTCATTATCACACGACACTAGCGCCGCTAGTGATAGCTACAATCGTCAATTGAGTTCAAAAATTTTTTCCCGTTTAATTTTTCTGCTTCGCGGTGCCATGACAACGCATAACAAACCTGTCTCATTCCTACTTCATCACCTACTCGGCCCAGTACGCGGCCGAGTCACTCGGCCGAGCTACTCGGTTGGTGTAATTGGGCCTTTAATACTGATAATTAGAAGACTTGTTTATAACAATAGGGCTTACGATAAATTTAATTGATGAAAGCGCTTTATAGTTATATAACAAACGGTGGAATGATGCACTTAAAGGAGCTAGAAGAGGCAAAGCAAGAGGATTGTGTTCCTATTTATGTATTCAGAGTGATTAATGGATGTAGATGTTTATCGATTGATTAATAAGTCGCTCTGCCAACGCGCTTTGAAATTGCGATAAATACCTTCATGTACACACCTGCGGTGGTTATGCGCCCTTCATTAACGATGAATGTTCGTGATAAGGAGCGTCGTTATTCCCTCAATGATTCGTGTATTTTTTTTATAAGATGAATCCCAGGTTGCTCTGAACTAAAAGACATTTTCAACAATTGCTTGAATTGAATAATTCCTTTTTTTTGTGGATCCCTCTGTGGTGGAACGCAAGAGATAAAGCTTTGATCAAGGAGCCTCTTTCAAGTTGCAACGCTTGACTGAACCTGTCATTAGCACAAAGGCACGTTTCTGACCCAAATTGTTCCAAGTTTATGAGATCGAGACATGAGGAAACAGGTTGCCGATTACGCTGTTTCACAATTAAGGGGAGCACAGACATCTGTCATTCAGTCACGAAATAACACTTTTATTCGTTAGTGGTTCGAAGCTGAATTGATAAAAAGTGGTGTGGTTTTTTTTTTTGGGGGGGGGGGAGGGGTTCATCACGGTATTTCTCTTGTGTCACAGACAAAAAAAAACGCAATCTCAGGAAAAATCAATATTACAAGTAAAGAGGGAGAAAACTAAACTGTAGGTAGGCGTACACGCTGACAAAGAAGGGAAGTTGAGGCAATCAGAAGAATTGCGCTCCTGCCCTCGTTTTCTTACCTTTCTCGTTTAAAAACCCCATCGAGTTCAGTTTGCGCCCCCCCTCCATCACCCGTGCTGCCAACCCAACCATTCCTTATATCTCGATGCTCAGCCCCGTGAATCCCTCAACCTTTTTCTCCTTAACCACCCATTCCTTCTTCTAACTACCCCTTTTGCTCATTACGAGGCAACTTTCCGTCGTCGAAAACCTTCAACCTTTACACGTTGACAGCAGGAGAAAAAAAAACTGACAATGCACTGTCCTTACTTTATCTCTCTCATCAGCGTAAATCCCGCAGTACGAAGAGGAAATATAGTTTTCGTTTCTACACTTGCTCTCCATCAGGCGTATCGTAGACCAACCATTTGGATGAAAGTTCCTCGAGAAGGAATACTATCTCGTCACTTCTAGGTTTTTAACTTCAATCTGCCAGTTGAATACTAATTTTGGCCAAGTTCAGTTTCATTTCAAATCTATCGATTGTGTGTGTTTTTTTTTTCTATCACGTTTAGGGTTCAATCCCCCCCAAACACCTCCCAACAAAGCGTGCTGAGCAACCAGAAATACAGCAAAAAATCTGCTGAATTTTGACATTTCAAGCCAGTTTTTTTACTTCAAAATTCAATTAAAAATTTTTTTTCGCCATAATTATTATTACAGTGGGTTTAATTCCTCCTTTTCTGTACCAAAAAACAAAAAAACACAGGGCAAATGTTTGAAAACTGCCCTCATGCAGGGAGTTAATATTTTATACGTATAACTACCTACTTCCTTTATCAAGAAGAAATTAGTTACGCGTATAACAACATGTTTTGTTCAGCCATCAAAAAGGAGCCTTGAAAAGCCTTGTTTTTCTCTGAAAACGAAGGCCAAAGTAGCTGTGAGAGTTAAATTGAACCATTAATCTCTATTCAGTTAAAATTTACATTGCGAATGGAAAAAGCGAGGCAACAAATCAGGTACGGAAAGTTGTTGGTTGTAACAGTGGGGGGGGGGACGTAAAAACTACCGAGAACTGAAAAAAAAAAAAAAAAAAAAAAAAAGAGAGAGAGAAAGAGGAGCATATACGTATAGGGGGTGTGTAAAGTAAAAAAAATGAAGGTATAGGGGGAGAAAAATTAATCCGTAACAGGTAGACAAATACCAAGTGAATGAACCAATTTTCATGTAAATTGGATTTTCGCGCTTTGCCCATAGCGACTGCGAGAGTTCAAGGAAAGAGGAGAAGCCTCGGCCTATTCACCTTTATCTCTTAAAAAACATAAAACAGTATACTATTTCCAGTATAAAATATAACTCCCCCTTTTCTCTTGCAAAAAAATATATAAATCGTGATGTTATCAAATAAACTCTCTGCGTAAAAATAATAAAAACTGTGCTCCCGCTGTACAATTAAAATGGGTTTCACGGCTTTTTTACACATCAGATAACGGAAAATTGCAAAAACATAATTGGTTCAACTGGGAAATAAGTCAATTTTTAAAAAGAATGGAGCTCTAAAAAAAGAATAGATTGCTGGAATGATTATTGCGGGTTTATGTTTTTGTATTCACGCTAAATCAAAATCACGCATTTCAAGATGAGCAAATTGATTTGCTGCATCTTATGGCTAGTATGAAAAGCGAGGGGATTATTTTGTGCCTTTTAGAAATCATCCTTTGTCGTTTGCTACTATCCATCCTTTGACACTGGATCGAAACAGTGAGGGAACTGCCGGGGAATAGCTGTAGGGGGCAGCCACGATGAAGAGTCTATAGAACGGTTGCTAAACTCCAAGTTCTAGAGCAGAATTGTTGGTTATAGAGCGTAATATTAAGCTGTTTCTAAGATCAAAATGTCATTTTTTGTGCTTCATAGTAATTGAACAAAAATGTAGAGGTTTGTGTCCTAATAGTCCATTAATCAAGCCTAACATCTTAAATAAAACAGGTAAAAAGTGATGCGCTTAAACTATGAGGGTTGCAAGGTAATAAATGAAAAAAGTCGAAGCAGTAGGAGCCTAACTAACCAGTATTTCTTCATTGGGGTGCGTCATCGACGAACCGGTTTCGGCTGTTCGTCATCTTCAGCATCTGATTTCACAACTGAAACTCACTGCACTTATAGAGAGTCACTTTATAGAATAAGGAACTTGAACATTTTTCGGAATATTTTTTTTTCAAACAAATATTGAATTCTAACAATATTGGTGAAAAAATTATTTACAAAAACCGAAAATTAGAATTTTAATGTTTTTTTGAAAGTATGGATTTTCGAAGGGCCCCCCAACCACCCCCTCATCATGGTGCCGTCTTGTATTTCTCGTGACGTCACGTTACGCGATCTTGAAATGTACTTCGACGTATTTCTGATGCAGTTTAGTGGTTTGAACGAAAAGATTCCTCAAATTATATTTAAATTCAACTGAGATGAGCTGTCGTGGCTCTAGATTTAATTTAAAGCAGGTACCTGCCTAATATCGAGGTGTCATCTCGGTCGTCTCAGGTTCTAGGAGAAGTGAAGGAGGGTTGATAAGAGCCAACGCATCCACCTTCTCGGGTACTCTCTGATTCTCCACCTTCTTTCCATTAGATAATCTTATATACTTATTAAAATTTGTATTATTATTAATAATAAGTTTATAATAAGATTTGCCATGCCTAGAGAAGGCTTTGAAAAGGCAGACTCCCGCAATCTTCCGCAGGTTTCTGTCTTGTCGGTTGTGAATTTCATTCGTTCAACGATTGACGCCGGTGTAGAGTCGCGTGGGGTGAAAATGGAAAAGTAAGTACCTATACAACTGACAAATAATGTTTCGCTTCATCAAAAAGTACCATTTGGGGTCAGGTCAAAGTTTCGTTCAGCCTCAAGAGCTTACCCAATCAACAAAAACGAGTATTTTGTTTACAAAATCGCTGTCCTTGAACGCTAAACCCGACTTTGTCGACCTTAAGCTGGTGCATCATGGTTGTTTATTACAATAGTGACTTTAAATATATATTTTAGATCATCGCGAAAACAATACGGCGATGAATCTGTTGGGTACGTCGAACTTCGCCGCCAAAAAAATATTGTTGAAGTTTTCTCAAAAATCACCCCGGAACACAAGGTTCGCGCGAAGCCTTACTCGGTAGGCGTCACTATTGACGAGGAAAACGACCGGGTAATTAAGGGTGAATGCCTGGACTGTGTTGCATCGTCTGGTATGTATTCCTCTATTTGGGTTTTGGGATTTTATATTACTGTGGCCGTTGGTGTGAACTGCTTCATTTTTTTTCTTCGTCTTTTGCCATAGGGGGATGCAAGCACCTTATCACGTTTTTATTTTGGCTACACAGACGTAGTGAAGAGCCCTGACCGACGTCAGTCGTTCCCTACTGGAAGAAGAGCCGGCTTTCCTCAGTCGTCGAGAGGAAATTCATCTCGCTGAAAGATTCGACACCACACTACAAACCCTCAGCCCACTACATTCCCACTCGTAGAGGAAGTCGTTCGAGAGTGTAAAAAAGAAGGCGTGTTTAACTCATTATGCTCAATGGCTGAAGACAGTGATACCACTAGTTCATTACACGATTTGTGGACTGAATTCAAGTTTTCTCGGCCTAAGGCCGACATAAGTGCATCTCATTTCATCAGATGCCAGGAGGCCATGAATAAGAAAATCATGGACGAAGAAGAAAAATTAACAAAGTCTCAGAGTGAGTCCAAGCTGTGGGACGAACTCAGATATGGCCGAATCACAGCGTCGGTAGCATATGAAGCAGCCCATTGCAAAACAGAAAATGAATCTCTTGTTCAAAGATCTTCCTTCTTGGAGCCTAAACCTGAGTTGTTTAAAAATGCCTCGTTTTTCCAGGAGCCTCTTCTAAAATAGAGTCAACCTTCATGAAAAGAGGAAGGAGAGATACTTCGGAAAGTGGCTATGAGTACAAAATGCCCCATCAGAACATGTGGCCTATTTCTCAAAAAGGAGCACCCCATTTTCGGAGCTTCACCCGATGGCCTGGCAGGAGACTTTGTTGTGGAAATTAAATGTCCTTCGTCTGAAAAAACCACGAAGGCTTACCTCAATAACTCCAACGAGTTAGGAGCCAAATACTTCGCTCAAATTCAGATGCAAATGTTTTTTTGTGATGTGGAAAAGGGGCTGTTCGTAGTTGCTGATCCCAACTTCAAAAATAATGGTGAAGTACAGCTTAAATGGGTCGCCCGGGATGAAGAATACGTGAAAAAATTGTTAAACGATGGTATGGATTTCTGGATAAACTATATTTTCCCCTTTTTTTAAAAAAGTGTTTGGATTTTATTCAGTTTCGAGGTCACAATACGAAGGTACATGCTCGTGCCCCCGTTATTGTTATTTATTCTTTTGTAAAATAAGAACCAGTTGCCAAATTAGCAATATGCTTTCTACTAAATGCACACTAAAGTGAACACTAAACTACATTGTTTCTTTTTCGTTCATTAGTTGTGATTATTTATTGTCAATGGGGGGGGGGGGGCTTTTGGACCATTGGGCACACTGGCTTTAGTTTGTATCACACGAGGTCGTTTGACTTCAAAGGAGGCTTCAGTATTGGGGGGTGGGAGCTATCTGACCCACATGAACAGTCCCCAATCAAGTTGAAGAAAGCTCCGAATCGGCCATTCTGTTTCCTGAATCATCTATTTGAAATCGAAACAAGTAAATTAAGGCTCAAGTAGGTATAAGAGCGAAGGAATATGAGCTAGGACCGAGTGGACGAAGTTAAATTCACGTTAATCACTCGCTCGTTATAGCGCTATGCTTATTATTCCATTGGACGACCTGGAATATTGGAAATAGCCAATATTGTTTCGAATTCGCGAGTCTAATTTCGAGTTCTTCGGAACTACCTTATTTATGGCTGTTTCGGCGCGAGCATAAAACGTGGACGGGTACATCTAATGGCGAGAGGAGTACTGAGTGAAACATGAAATACAGATGCGTGCAGCATTCTTGCTTCAGCCAGGGATGCCATTCAACCTGGTTTTGTAGAACAATACATTTCTGATCGGTTTAGGCATAAATAATAAGGTTCTATACATCTCAAAAATTTTTAATTTATTGGGTTTTCTAAATTTATCAAACCACAAACACTCATTACCACTAGGTCCAAATAAGCTGCCAGTTTGTTGTCAATAGTAGAATGAGGAGTTAAAATTTTGAATTCTCTCACACGACCAATCACCCTCTCTACGTGGATCCGTAAACTGGATATTTTTCGTGATGAGGTCACCTCTTCTTTGGACAGTTTTTTCCCAGTTTCCACACTTGCGGGACGAACTAAACATGCATTTAGCTTTTCCAGCAATGGGCTGACATGCTTAAATCCTCGGTCCGCCATTACTTGGTCTCCCTCTGTGATGTGCGTCAAGAACCCACTTTCTGCCAATATATTAAGATCAGATATTCTTCCCCCGTAACCACTTGAAATGAAATTTACAAAACCATTAGGTGTGCATGAAATAAGATACTTGTACGTATTACAGCCATAGTATTCGGACCAAGTTAAAGCTTGCTTGGAAGCATCACTTGGTCTTTCTACCTGAACTTCAAAGCAGTCTATAATGGAAACGACTTTAAAAAAATTTTTCTTGAAGGGAACGGGTAACCTGTGGTAAATTTTTTTTTTTGTGGCCAAAAGACAAATTTTTTGAGTTCTGTGGCCACGGGTGGTAACGACTGAAGGAATATTTTCGACACACTCTCTCACTCAAACCAAAATCGTGACCCAGGACGACAAACTGGTCATTTGTTCTAATTTTTTTTAAAACTATCATAATATCCCTCTCTGAAATTTGAGTAGACTGAGCTACAAGTCTGATTAAAAAAAGCAAGCCCTGACCCCCTATTCTGTAACTCATAACGCGTGCGTTAGCAAAATTTCTCAGCTGATTACTTTGAATTATTCACCTAGTTTATTTCGCTAACGCACGCGTTATGAGTTACAGAATAGGGGGGCTGGGCAATCCTATGTAAAGCATGGGATAAAGCTCAGAAAGGGCTTTAGTAACAGCACAACACCTAGCTTTAAAAATTCGTATTTCCTCCTCCATTTGGCTGGTTGAAACGGTGGACGTTGACGTTGATGATACAACAAATGATGAAGACGAGGTCGATATTATGGTTTCGTCACAGTTACCATTTCCATGTGACAATGTTTCGCTGATTTCATTAGCCGATAAACGTCGTCTTTTTGGTACTGGCGAATATTCCTTTTCACTGCAGTTCGGCTGGTCGCGACGCGGAGAGGTTGAAATCGAAACCAAATTCGGTTGAACTTGAGTCCTCTTACTGCGAAAATGAGGGCGAGCTTGAAAAGAAACGTGAAAAACTTCAGGTTTCACTTGCAGACCTTAAGAAAAACAAACATTAGGGTTGAAGGTAACAATTCTTTCTCACGATTTCGTTGTTGCTTTGGATGGAATGGACCGGACTTGGATAGTTGGACAGGACCATTCAGTTTACAACTTATTGCCTTAACTGGAGCAATAAAAAGCTCTTGCCATTGGCACCTCTTACACGTAAGTTTTATTTTAATTTCTTGTAAAAATGGCTACTTTTATACAAAATGTATATAAAAAAAGTTATTCGTATAAAAGGAGCTATACAGGGTGGAACAGGATAAGTGTGACAAAAAAAATTGGGTGAAAATAGGCCTCATTTGCGATCGAAAACACCCTATAAACCATGGTCCGAAAATCAAAATCCTACGAGATATGATTTTTGAAACGTTTTTTGAGGCTTGCATCACTTTTCTTAACTAAATGCGAATAGATCAGTTTACAGCTGACATTTGCAATTTTTGACGATGGATTTGGAAAGAGCACACTTTATTCTGACAGGAATAGCTATTTTCGATAAAATTCAAATATTTTCTGTGGGCTTGAGAGATGCTCAAAGTTTTGCAAATCGTGGATCTCTAATTTTTCAAAAAATTCAGCCTCCACTTCTCTACACTAAATCTAAGCGTATCGACATCCCATGGGTCGGAAAAACTTCTTCAATTTGTCCTTTTTAAAATTACTCATGAACGTTTTTTTTAGTTCTTCAGCGAGTTTTCGGCAGAAAGGCCATTTCTTGGAAAAAAAAGAATGATTTTTCTCTTAAAAATCGCTTGTTTTGACCAACCCAATTTGAACGAGCTTTGTGATTCAAAACATGCTAAAACTCATTAAAGCCTTATCCAAAGTTTTCCTTCGAACCGAATGGAATGCGCACTCCTACCAAAATACCAAAAACTGTCGCTCCGGCAGCTGGCTGTCGGCAAGGGTGCATTTCACTACTGCGAATTTCGGCGTGTTTAGCTGTTATTCGACGAAATTAGTGCACTTAATGACTCTACTTGTTGTTACCGATTTCCGATTCGAATACGAATTCGAAATTCGCAGTAGAGAAATGCACTCTATCCGACAGCTAGCTGCGGGAGCGACATATTTTGAACTTTGACAGGCGTACACAGTCCGCCCCGTTCAAGGGAAAACTTTGGATGATGCTTTAATGACGTCAATCATGCTAAAAAACACAAAGCTCGTTCAAATGTTGTAGGTCGAAACAAGCGATTTTGAAGAGAAAAACCATTCTTTTTTCTAAGAAATGGTCATTTCTGCCGAAAAATCACTGATTAACTAAAAATACGTTTATGCACAAAACGTTTTGATTATCCATGATTGAATTACGTTATTGGAGATCCTTACCCACCAAGTTATGGAGTTAATCCAAAAGAATGTCTTTCTCTCTATAGTTGGTGGTGGTGGTGGTGGTGGTGGTGGTGGTGGTGGTGGTGGGGGGAAATTAGGGGCCCCGCACGTGAACCCAAGTGCAGCCCATCAAAAAATAGTTTGCATTTTTACCCTTGTCGTGCGTTTCTGGAAGAAAACCAAGTAAAGCGTCGCATTCTCCGAGTATTTCGTCATCTCGAGGTGAAATCGAACCTTTGATCGAATGTGATGGCCCTTCAACGGGATTACATGCTTCCAGCGTTGCAGACGGATGAGTTTCGGTATCTTGACCTGTGGCGTTTTAAGTAAAAGCACTCATGAAAAATAATGAAACGATGGACATGGACATTTTTAGCTCTACCTTCACAGTCCTTCTGATCAAGCAATTCTTTGACAGTTTTCTGGCGCTCCAGCTTTTGTACAACAGATGAGATCTCTTTTTCCTTCCTAAGAATCAAATCATTATCATAAATAAAAAGTACTTATTTTGAAATAAGTCTTGAAACAAATCAACAACTTTAATTCCAACAAAAATTGTCTGTACGTATAAGCTTTGTTCGGTAGCTGCTGCAGATGTTATGGGGAAGATTGATTTTGACCAATGAAATTGATGCGATTTGTTTCATGTTTTTCGTTTGAATTATTGGAAGCAGCCAACGAACAAATGCTATAGTCAGTTTTGCCACAATAGAGCGAAAATAGTCAGTTTTCAAATTGATTAGAGGTCAAGAAATCAAATTACAGAATACGTACGAGTAACAAGACGATATGCTTGGCAATCAAACCTTGAGGGTACGACGTCAGGTCGAAGTTGAACGTGAGTCCTTGAAGTTGGACCAAAAGTTCTCACATACATTAAGTTTTCTACGTCATTTTCGAGCTAGAAGTTTACAAAATATGCATAAAATGACAAATACGTATTTTCAAATTTACGCTATGCAGAAGGGCTATTCAAATCAAACATATGCATTTTTGTCAATCCATACTAGCCGCAAAATAAAGTCTCGAATACCCCATTATTACCTACTTAATTAATCAAATATGCCCGTATTTATGAACGTTACTTCAAGCTTCCTTGAGTCAAGGAACCATTGAGATCAGTTTGATCACAATAAAAGCATCTGTTCTAAATAATAAGGATCGCCCTGAAAGTTGAACCGAACGAGTTGATCAACTCATTCAACTCCGATTCAACATAGTGTGGATGGGCCTTTTAACGTCAAGGAACGTTCATAAATACGGGCAATACTTCATATTCTACTGGCATAATAAGTTTGTACTTACATTAAAGTGATCTTCGCAACAATGAAGCGTTGATTTCAACGACGTAGGAGTTAGTTCTTTGCGCCGGGACGCTCTGAACCATTTGGTTCTATCCGGTTCTCTTTTAGGCACCGATATAAACAACTTATCGGGAGTCGAAAAAGTAGTGTTTCTACATTGTGGCACAAAACAATACTTATAATTCTTTGTCTTATCCATTGTCACTAAAGAGCAAAGACCGAAAAGAAAAATCAACCAACCAAACTGTTGACAACGACTCAATGTCAATCACAACTTGGCTTTCATAAGCGTTATGAAAAGAACACAAGACAGGAATTGGGACCCAAAGAAAATAGGCACAAGAAAATAAGGAAAAATCGGAACACAGAAACAGAAACACGAGCAACACAAGCAGAGAAAAAACGGCAATGGAAAATGGAAATCAACAATCAACTCAATCAAGAAGCATGAGAGAGAAGGTTGTTGCTAGGTTGCGTACTTGCCTCTAAGCAATTTTATAAATATGAGCTTGAGACATTGGCTTGTGAAACATTAACATTGTTTTGCTTTTCACGTTAAACATAAATATCCGAATAAAATCAATGCAAACGACGTCGAAAAGCATGTAAAAGTACTGGGTATGAGGGACGGGTCGACGGTCGACCCGTCAATTGACGTCACTGGCATTCAACCAATCAGAAAACGTTTTCTTGGGCATAAAAAATAACGATTTTTTATTGCTAATTTGCTAATTAGTGGCGAATTTTAAAAATAATTTAACTCAAGATAACTTATTTTCAGATACCAATTGTCAGTCAGCAATACATTTTTATCCAAACTTTTGACCCATGCAAGTTCCCTATTAGCTTTACCCATCCCCCAGAAAACTAGTAAATATCAGCGGTAAATAATTTTAAAAAAGATTCATGTTGAATAAGCAGAATAGCCCCTCAGAAGCTGACAGAACCAACAATGTAAGAGAGCACCGGGGTGTATGTAAAATTTACATCCTACTCCCAACCACTTGTCATATAACCAGTGTAGTATTCTGTGGAACCGGGGTTCATAACCTTATGGGTGCGGAGTACAACGATTGTTGGAACAGTGGCAGGCCATGTCCCAATGACCGAATCTGCCGCTTTAGCGTTTTTGAGTAGAGAGGCCCTCGGATCACCGTGAAATTGGGGTATTAAGGAGAATATCGGCAAAATTTACCGCAGAAAGACTGAAAGCACACAAAACAGGGGCTTGCAAGAGCAACAAGAACGTAATTTGATTTTTTAATGAGCTAAATCCGTGAACTTTGGTTTTTGAAAGAGCAAAATCAGTTTTTTGAACAAGCCAAACCTGCAAATCGGAATTTAGAGAGGTCTGAAGCAAATACATTTTTTTTTTTTTTTTTAATTGGCATTGGTGTTGGAAACCATACATCCACAGGTTTAAATCATGTAGGTAGGTATCAATACGTCATTTGGAATGTTTATAATTACGAGGTCATTTAGATTACGCAGCGAACAGACTTCAGGAATTGGTACACATCGAGATAAACGTCGGAATTATTAGAGGCGAGGGTACAAGTGTAATTGAAAGGATTCGAGAGTTTATTTTGAAATTTTATCAATAGGAGCTCCCTTTGATTTGCGAATAAGCTGCAGGGCATAACAATGTGCTCCAAAGTTCCATCTACATTGCATGTCGGACATAGGGCAGATTGCACTGCTCCAATTTTGAACAAAAAACTTTAGCAAACGCCGTGATTCAGTCTTAATCTGCAAACTTCGTTTTTAAAAGAGTGAAATATCGAGGTACAAAATAGCAAAATTCTGTAAAATTTGGTTATGGAAGAGTGAACATCCTTGGCGAAATTGCAGTCTGAAAGAGACAAAATCAAACATTAGGGTTTTCGTCGTTCGTTAGCTTTTAGAATTCGAGTTGTTAGTAGAGTCGCTTAAACTACGAGGGTTAGTGGTTAAATCATGCATAAGTCTGCAGCCGTAGGAGCCTACATCGTCTGTTTTCCCACGTTGAGGTTCGTAAAAAACGGACCGGTTTCGGCTGCTCGCCATCTTCAGCGTTTGGTTTCCCAAATGAAACTGAAACCAAATGCTGAAGATGGCGAGCAGCCGAAACCGGTCCGTTTTTGACGAACCTCAACGAGGCAAGACAGACGATGTAGGCTCCTACGGCTACAGACTTATGCATGCGGTTTTAGAATTCACTGAACCTGTGAAGTGAAACTTATTTCAGAATCAGCTAAAAGCCACGACTTGTTGTTCTGGGAAAATCCCCGAAATTGGCTATAGGGAATTTATTCCTCAATTTTCCCCCAAAATTGGGTTTTAAAAGAGTAAAATTCATGCCATTTTGCTTTGTAAGAGCAAAACCCACGAAATTTAGCTTCCGATAGAGCTCAAACACTCCCTGAAAATTGGATTCGAACCAGGCGAATCCTTACAATTTGATTTTCAAACAGAGAAATTTGGGTTTAAATTGGCCTAAAATACGGCGATCTTTGATTTTTCAAAGAGCCAAACGCCCATGATTAGCGTTGTATTAGATATTGAGCCAAAATGTTGGGTTTTCCAATCGGATTGTCCCAATTGTGGGGCGGAATTTCTAGACTTTTCGGTGAAATAGAGGCACGACGATTAGTTAGTGTGTGGGTGGATTTGCGCGTGGTAATTTCTGAGCTCCATTTTGAACTCGGAAATCGTCTGGCCAAGCTGGATCTGGAATGCAAATATCAGCGCTCGTAGCCTGATTTTAGCATTGTATCCTCATATAGTCAGTTTTATAAGCGCATTGAAGATAAATAAGTAA
Organism: Corythucha ciliata; assembly: GCA_038030265.1. Taxonomy (NCBI): domain Eukaryota; kingdom Metazoa; phylum Arthropoda; class Insecta; order Hemiptera; family Tingidae; genus Corythucha; species Corythucha ciliata. The sequence continues at coordinate 27,113,229 of CM075939.1, forward strand.
AATGACAATGTTTTTGAGGATGAGTTAGCTTCTGCCGTAAAATGATCCGCTCCTCGATCAATTCAATAGTTTCTAATAAACAATTTACCGTTATCTGCGGGTATTATTATTGAATTCTGGCTGAATAACCAGTTATTGAAACTGTTTTATTATTAGCAATAGTAATTGAATGAGAGCAGTGAAGGGAGTGTTGGTATTGCGGCTATCGACTTTATCCTTTGACAGAAGGTTTTTTAAAGTTTTCTTCGTTCAGAACAAGGAAAAGGAGAAAGCCTTTTAATACCTGATCAATTCCCGGTCCCTCTCTCCAGTTTTTCTTAGTTTTCTTGGCATCTTCATTCTTTAGCCCCAAACAAAACTGCGGGGGGGGGGGATGCTGAAATAAGCTAGGGAATTTTTTCCTCACTTCATGCTTTCCTAACCCTCCCACCACCCTTCTACTACACTCTTGCCAGCCTTGGACGCTTTTCATATAGAATTCTTGAAAGTCTTGAAGGTCTAGAAAGGTTTTTAACTTGACTTTCAAACTAAATCAAGATTACAACCGTCCAGGATCAAGTTAACTCTATCTTAGTAGGAGCCCTTCCCGTTCTCTCGTCGCCCCTTTTGATCTTTTGCTTCTCTTTCAAAAGGTTTTTAAAAGTAAACTCCTGAATATTACACCGGAAGACGAGTAAAAAGGGCTTGCTGTGATGGAATATAGCGTGTGTTACGTGGTGATGAGGGATGGAGGGGGACGGATATACGTGCTAGGGGCCTCGTAATAACAAGAAAGGGCTGAAGTAATTTCATTACGTACTGCGAAAATATGAATTGGGAGGGGGGAGAGGGATTTTGTTCGGCTTTTAATATTCACCTATAGTAATAAAACAATGGCTTGGTGGCTGTGTATTGTTCCATCAGCAAAGATTTATTATTACCAGCGTTCGTATAAAACATTATAAACTCATAAAATATAACCTTTAATTGGGGAATACATGAAGCGCTGACCTGACCCTTCAACTGGCCTCTTTTTGCGCCAGTTGTCAACGCCTAGTTGAGCGGAAAACGAAAGAAAAAGCTTTTCATCCTCACTACACACCCCCATTTCCATTGGTGTATAGATACTCACGCACTTTCTTTGTAAACAGTTTCATGACAGCTTGTCGACTTCAGAAACCAAGTCGGACAAGTAAGTGAGCCCTAAACAATGCAACAGTCCCTAGCGGCTCCCACTCTTACCCTCCCCACATCCCCACTACCATTCCACTCTCTCGGGGATTTTACTTACGGTTAAGTGACTTTTCGTTCCTTCTCGTTGAAGCTATACACACGGAAAAGCCAAAAACTTGGCACTCTGCCGCTTTCCTTTGACTGAAAGGCTCAGAAAACTTTCAACTTTTAATTGTCACATTTTCAAACTGTTACTTTTTCAGTTTTACGCATAAAACCCAACAGAAATAGCTCACTTGAAATAACTCGACGAATGTCACAATTTTCGCGCCTCTAGGGTCGTATTTGACCGCTTTGTAACTCCATTCTGGTGACGCTTCCGTTGCTTTCAACTTTTTTGAATGAGTTCACCGAGTGTCTTTAAACGCTGGCTTTGAAGAGCTGCCCGAATGTCTTATTCAGTGGTTCGTGGTGTGACATGGGAAATGAGAGGGAAAAGGTAAAAGGCTGGGTTATATTCAGCGAAGGATCCGTCCATTGAATTATCTTCTTCGGCTCTCCCCCTCCCCCCTTTTTTTCTACCGGGCGAAATTTCCTTTCCCCACTTTTCCAAACCACCCACCTCACAACCAGTTTCCCCATCGTAACCTCTTAAAGTTTAGGACGCAAATACAATTTACTTCCCATCCACTTTCTTCCGACTTTTTACCCTCATCCCTCAGCCAGACCCAAGTTACCAAGGAGCTTCTAATTTTATAACAACAATCTTATGAGCGAGAACGGTGTGAAAAAGTATAAAGAAAAAAAAAAAAAAAAAAAACAAAAAAAAAAAAAAAAAAAAACAACAAGAATATGATAACTCTCCCTCTACCGCGAAATACAACAATTTTCAAAGGCTCACCTTGCCAACTCGTTCTCCGTTGACTTTGATACCTGCAGTGCCAAGATTTCTGTTCAAGTACTAGTAGCAATAAAAATAAGGGAAAAAACCCAATTAACTCGAATCGTTTTGAGAGAGAGAGAGAGAGAAAAAAACACGAAATAAACGTTGAATGGTCCAAGGCGGTAGAGGTGGGGCGTTAAGAGCGATATTGACAGTAATTAAACGCTTGTTCCTTCCATGAAAAAAGTAGCTTTCTAGGTTATGCGGGGAAGGAGTTCTGACCCATTATTAAATTTAAGGGAAAGAGATAGAGAAAGTGAGAGAGAGCGAGTTTTCAGGATGAAAAAAGATCTGGCAAGGAAAGGGGGTACTGAAGGATGATGGGGAGAAGAGTTTTCCGCTTGGAATAATTGTTTAATCTTCCTTGGGAGTGGCTTTAATTTTTTCTCCCCATTTTCAACCTTGAAATAGCACTCAAACAGTTGCAATTGCGGTGAGGTAGGTAAAGAAAGAAAATAAAATCAATTATTGCCAACTGTGCATTCGCACAGTTCGTTCACATTCTCTACAAGCCTATATCTCGTTGATGAATCCATAGGGGTGGAGAGAGACAATGAGAACGCACCAAAATGTCACCAGTCTTTTTCTGGAGAAACACAAATCTCAACTCCCGGCGGTGAAACCAACCGTGAGAGCGATGGAAGTTCAAACCACACTATAGCGAAATAATTTAATTCTGTACTACAGGCTCCCAGAATAACTTGACGAGGAGTTAAAAAACCGGGGGGAAGCGGGTGGATGGAAAACATCGAGCTAAATAATTTTGATAGCCTTTTCTAATTAACTTTAATTTTAGTTAAGCGAGTTCTGACGAAAGACGAGAGAAGATGTAATAACAAAAGCCTACGCCCCTGCTCTCCCCTCCGTTGTTCCAGCAGCTTCAACCCGGGAAAACTGAGGAGAAGTTTACTTTGGACTTGAAACCTTTAGCGAGAGACGATGGCTCTTTTAGGAGCTTCTCCGTTGAATACAGTTTTCGCCTATTTACCTTGAAAATATGTTGGAATTGGAGCGTCGGATCAACGAATGGCGTTGAATGTTCCTTCGTTGTTAAAATCTTATACGTTCCATGATGCTTTCCAGGCCGATTATCTAGTCTCTATGACTCACTGAACTGTGAATGCGAGAAGGGCGAGCCCTACACTAGCACTAATGAATGGCTTGTGCTTGTTCTCCCGCATCTATTTAGTTAAACTGAACAAATTTTGCATTAGCTGGCCTACAACGATCGAATTAGTTTTAGTTTCTAAGGCTTCAACCACTTGGTTTGCTACAATTCGTGTATTTCAGCCCTTAAACCAACAAAATTGCGATTTTACACCCAAAACGAGTCCGTTCGTGCGTGTTTAAACAAATGTTATATGATAAATACATTGAAGTCAAGTTTGGAATTAACCTTTAATCCAATGTCTAGTAGCTATGCTTTGTAGATATTTGATTTCAAGTGATATCCCAGGAACAGGGACTGGCAATTTTGCTGGCTATTGACGTGTTGAGAACGTATGAAATCAGTCCAAACAAGTGGGTGGCGTGTGAAAGGAACTAGCTTGGAAGCGGGATATTATTAAGTTTTTGATCCAATTTTTAATCGTCCGCGAAGTTTTTGCCTAACGCTTTACATTCGCAGAAGAGAACACGAGAATTCACGCGTCACACGAAAATGGTTCCAGGAACTCACAGGATGTGCCTCGGAGCGTAACTCCGTTAGCAAACACCACACCCCTCACTTTCTATAGTTGTTTGGGTCACAGCTGCAGCATGGCTGCTGACGAGCGATGCAGGAAGTTAATGAAGGCAAAGTCTAGCTTAATATTACGTATAGAGAGAAACTTGAAACGACCGGCCATATTAGACACTCTATACAGGGTTTTTAGCTCAAAATTAGGTGAATACAGTGTTGGTGATGCAAAAAGGTGATTGCGGGAGAAGTATTGAGGGAAAGATCATTTAAATGAAGAAAGGAAATGACGTCTCTAGACTCGACGTAATAGTTAGTGACTATAAGAACTTTAAACGCTTTCGGTATATCTTTAGAACTTCTGACATACCTTTATTGGATCCTTATTCCGCCTCGTAATGATTTATTACACTAAGAAATGGATTAGGAGTCATAAATTCCAGTTCTTTTTTGAATTATTCTTCCACTAGGAAAGGCTATACTGAAGGGTTAACAAACGGCAAAGGCAACGTTTCCAAACTAAGTTTTCCTTCCAATTTGATTTGACTGGCTACTACTGAAGAGAAATAATTTATTTTGATTTTAATTTGTTCGAACCATATCACATGCACTTTCACGTTTAGTTTTTGCTCGCAGACCAACGCCACTTCATAAATCTTTGATTCTCACTCACATGACATAGCCATAGGCGGGAAAATTATATAATTTATGATGCTGTCCTAAATAATTGTGTTAAATTTCATAAAACCCCTTTTGTAATGTAAATTCTAAATGAGTCAGCAAGATTCCCCCTTCTTTTGCACATGCGCACAACAAAAATCAGTTCAGACAAGGCGACAAACCGTTAAAAAAACCACCGCCAAGAAATCTGCGACGATAAAAAGCAAACTCAGTTCCCGGCGTCGTGCATACTGGCTACGCGTCATGGCCAAAGCGATAGAAGTTGTCGATAAAGCACCACTGACTCAATTGGTCCGATATTCGTCTGTACGCAAGGTACGAAATCTAAGAACTCCTTCCCCTCCGCTCATCGTTTTTCAGAACTCATTATTATTATTATTTTTTTTTTTTTTTTTTTTTTTTTTTTTTTTTTTTTTCCCCTTCCTTCACAAATCGTTTGCAGAATTACACGAACGTTCGAAGAAGGCGGACGGAGGCGGAAGACGTGGATATGATGGTCGCAACAGTCGTCCAAGAAAAAATGCTGGACCTGTTTCAAATTGAAGGGGCTATTTTAAATAGGATAAATAAAAAACTGTCAAATTTACCAAATTAAAACAAATTCGTTTATTTGGTGAAATGCTAACCCCTACACCTACTTTTCAAGTCACTCCAAAAGTAAAGATGAATTATTCCATTTTAACGTAAACGGTTGTCGATGGCATTCACCCTTCGTTTTTACCCAAAGAAAATATTATTTTAGCACGCAAAAAAAGCAACGAGTAGATTTTAGAAAGAGGGTCGGTCACGGGGAAAAAAATGTACTCTCGTGTAGTAAGATGTGTTTGAGGAGTGCGGAAGGGGTTGAAAAATACTATTTTCCTCTCTTTTTCATCCTTTTAAGGGGCTAATAGGGTTTGTTGGAAGGGGAGGGTCCGCGGTATTCCTTCTTCGTCATACGGAGGAGCTTCGATCACTTGAAGAATAAAAGGAAGGCTAGGGAGAAGGCATGTTTACAAATCTTTAGAAGCTTTGATATCTTGAAAAACAAGATTGAATGCATTATATCCCGATTTTCCGCTCAAATTTTATTCTTTCCACTGTGGACCTTTTCGTTTAAATTATCTCGACGGTTGAGTGGCCTATTAGGGGGCTCAACATCAAGGAGCAAGTCAATTTGCAGACTAAAGTCCATTCTTTATTCTAACTCTGAGGTAGAGCGGCTCACCATGATGATCTTCTTGAGTGAGGTGCTGTGCTCCTGCATTTTTACCTATTGTGGAGCGTGTGCATTAGAGTCACTTAAACAACCGTGGACTAGGTTTACATAATATTTTGGTTACTCCACTTTAATTAACTAGGGGTTAACTGTTCTGTTCTAGATAGACATGTTCTGTTATGTTTAGCAAAGAATATCCTGCACTGGGAAAAATGGTCGGTTAAACAGAAATGTAAAAGAAATTCTCGCTTGTTTTTACCAATTAATTTTGCATTATTTACATGCTTCTACTCGGTGAATGCATTTTCTCTGTTGGGACAGCACGGAATTTGCTGCTTTACGGAGAATCCCCAGTAAAAAAATTGCGTTTTAAAGAGAAGTAGTGTGTCTGTTGAAGCAGTTTTCCTGCCATTAACAGATACTCCCGGTGCCTCTAAGTAAAAACAAAAGGTGCCAGATCTGTGTAAGCACGATAATCAACGGACCGACTCTGTAAAGTAAACGTTCAAAGCGTTTAGAAATAGTTCGTTTCTAAGTACCTAATAATTTCCTCAAACACAAAGTTTTCGTGTCAATTCCGATGGATGAGCTGAATAAATGCGGTGATTATCCTAGAAATCTGTTGCTTTATGTTGATGTTCATGTTCTCTTATTCTATTGGATCTTTTGCTTCAGCTGCACCAGTTGAGTTGCCAAGATACAGTAAATTTCGATCATTCACATATGAAGCCAAGAATCAGCCGCAGAAAAATCTAAGTAAATTAATAGAAAATACTTCGTTATCACCAGCACTTTACTTTCGTGACTCTCAAGCAATCGGCCTGGCTCGCTAAAGTTCCTTCAACTTGGTAAGTCTTGCCAGGCGACGAAGAGCTCCTGACAATACACGCCAGATGAAGGCATCCTCCATCTGAAGGCAATTTCCCTGTCAGGAGAACGTGACCGGCAGCAATAAGTTCTTCGGCCTTCTTGAAATTTCTTGATTTAGGGGTGCAATCATACACTCCACAGATTTCGTCTATTCTCAACATTTTCGCGGGAAACAAGTAGAATAAATAATCAAAAACGCACTAAAATGACAAATCCAAATTCAAACTCCCTTGTAATCGAGACCGTTTGTTTAGGTATATTTGATCTGGACTTATATTCATCTTCCTGTCGTGGCTACAGCGCTGGCGGTGCTGTTCGCCTCCAATAAGAAGGCTTTTACAGAGAATAAGACTGTTTCACCGAGTTTATCTCGTCGATTTAAGACAATGTACTCTGCTAATTCAACTGGGCGAAGAAGCTGATTCAGCAGAGATGTTCAACAGAGAGAAAAGTGAATTAAACCGAGACAAACTTTTAGTTTCGTGTGGTTCTGCCATTCATCTATGAATTAGGCTCAGCGACACAATTCTTCGAAATTCCAAACTACATGAAATAGTAAAATATACTTATATGTATATATATACCTGTACACATACAGAAATTAACGGTCCAGTGATGGAACTGAAGCAAAAGATCCAAGAGAATAAGAGAACACGATCATCAACATAAATCAACATCAGATTTTGAGGTTAATCACCGCATTTATACGGCTTATCCTGAGGATTTGACTCGAAAACTTTGTGTTTGAGGAAACGGACCCTAGGTCATAGGACATTGTTTTTGTTGCATTTTGGATGTATGTATGGATGTATTACGCTCTCTGCTCGTGGAAGCCTTTGTCTCTGTGATTTTAAATTTGACGTTGTAATGCCCGTTTGGGTCTCTACAATAAATCGGTTTATTATTATTATTATTATTATTATTATTATAATCACCCCTCTTATTTTGTTCAACCAAGTACCAGCCGCTCTGTATACGGGGTGTTTCATGAGGAAAGAACAATACTTGCACAACTCATGTCTTCTATTTTTTTTTTTTTTTTTTCTTGCGGCTTCGGTCCGATGAGGCAATACAGATAACTCAGATGGTTAATATCCATACTTACTTTAACAGTTGAACGCAAAATGAACACTGAACACTGCTGAAGCTTGAGCGCGCGTTTGATGTTGAAGCTTGAGGGCAAGTTTGACCGTGTGGATACGGCGTCAATCGTCAAACATGATTGACAAGCGCGACTAGCAAAATCAAGTTTGTCAAAAACATGGTTTGCCAACCTCGCTTCACAAGCAGGTTTGATCGTGTGTGGCCCGCTTTAAGTGGACAGACTATGACTGTCTCTGTAGAATACACCATAATGTGGTAAAATTTCCAAAACATAGAAATTGAACATTTAACAATCAGATATGGATGGGAGAGATTGAAAAACATGTTTAAAACAAGAAATCAATGTTAATTGGCAATAGTAATAGAGTAATTAATCATTTCTTAGAATTTGGTATTTTAATTTCCCGCTTGAGGTGACGTCACAATATTGTAAACATTTTCCGAATTCCCCTTGCCAGGAAAGCTGTGGAATGAATTTTTGACGTTGAGTTCGGGCTTATGCGTTAATTTATGCACATTTATGAATTTCTCATCATAGAGAATTATACTTATTATAGAGTAATTAATCAGCTCTTGGACTTGGGCATTTGAATTTCCAGCTTCTATGACGTCACTATATTATATTAATTTTCCAAGTTTCACGGGCCCGGAGATTGGCGTAAGCCGCTGGAAAAGGCGCGTAGTGAGTGTTTAATTAGTGCTTATGCGTCAATTTATGCACAATTCGGAATTTTTCATTTTTGTGGAAATTACCTCATTCTCGTTTGTCTCAAACTCGATTTTACCGAGACGAGATATAACTGAGTTTGATTAGCTTTTACCTAGATGTGTCTTCTCGGTTAAATTCATCTAACTCATCTCGTTTGCTACCATTTTACAGAGAATTATCCGTTCCGAGCTCTATAAACCCTGAATGCAACCTAAGTCGGTGGGCATACAGTGTGGTTTGTTTACTAAAAAGAGAGAGAAGCACTTGTTCAGCACTTGATGAGGTGTGTTTTCAACACACAGGTTGTAACATAATGGGAAAAAAGTAGTCAGTTGGCCTAAAGTGACGAGAACAGAATAACATCGTCTCTGATCCACTTATAAGCCCCTTATACACGAGTAAGTTTTTTGATCAAAGTAGCCATTTAAAAAAAAAATATCAGCTGACCCCTGCTAACAATTAACTGTTTCAATTCTGTTTGAACATGTTTTTGATCAAAAAACTTACTCGTGTAAAACAGGCTATACTCGAACGTCAAGCAAGCCCCCAAGCCTTTCGGCGGTCGACTTTCTCCTAACTCTGGGCTAATTGATAGCTAACACCGTTAAACCCTCAATTTTTGCGAAACAATGAAATGACAATGTTGTGTCACGGTTACGACGGGAAGAGCAACCGAAGACACAGCAGTTTTCTCTGGATTCACCCTTGAGAGACATCCCACGAGCGCCCTATCATTTCTTCATTTGTACTCGCCAGTTCACCGTTTCGTTTTAGTGCTCAGAGAACGGCACAGGTTCAGCAAAATGGTCGAAAACGTTTTTGAATCGGTGTTTTCGAGTTTTCCTGCTCCAACAAATAGCCGACAGTGAAAGTTTCTGTACGGGTGTACTGCGCACCCGCATAACCGTCTTGTTTTCTTGATTCGGTGATGCCAATGGTACAATATCGAGGCCTCGTCATCACCATCGGATTATTTAGCCGTAGTTCACAGTAAAAAAGTGTCATTGATCAACATTTTTGATACATGAACTTCCTCATTGTATAAAACCTTTGTTGTAGCTTGTTGTCAAACGACAACAACAAATCACATGGAGTACCGGACTCAATGTTTCTCTGAAACGCCACCAGACATCGTATCCCTTAGCTACAATCGCCAATAGTTTTACAACGGACCCAAAGAAAGAGGCATACACATGAGTCGACCACCAAAAACATGACTATCTCTTTGTACAGAAACGTCCCTCTCTTTTTAGTAAACAAACCACATTGTATGCCCACCGACTTAGGTTGCATTAGGGTTTACAGAACTCGGAATGGATCGGTCAAATTTAACCGAGAAAAGGCCTATTTTTTCTCTAACGATCAGTGTGGCAGTTGCAGAACCTACGCACTTGATCACCTTGACGCACTTCATCCACCTGATTAGTGGACACCGGGAATTTTTGGTGAAGCCATTCCCATTATTACAGAGATGTTGCAAACAGCTCCGCTAACGCTAACGTTAACGCTAATCACATTTCAACCAACGAAATGGTTGCAAAATCTCTCTAATGTTATCGAATGCCTCTCTCCCCCGCCATTTCAACACCATCAACGCGGAGTGAAAAAGAAACCCTTCATTGCGAGCAGTAGATTGAATAAATCCTGAATAGGGAGGACTGCTTTTGTGGTAAGAAATAAAATTAATCGAAAGAGTGAGGGGAAGTTGATTTAAAAAGTAAAGTAAGATCGCGAGGCGAGGAAGGAAAAAAACCATATCGCCCCCTCTCTCCCACATAAAGGAACCATACCCAGGCGAAACCACGCCTCATCTACTAGTGGTTTTAACGTTGAGCAACTTTCTTAAGAGGAAACCCGCTCGTCTTTTCCCTTTATCTTTGCAGATAAGGCGGTGTTGGTGGGTTTGATGGTGAGAGTGGTAGAAAGCCAGGGGGGGGGCGGTGATGAAGGAGGAGTGAGGTAGTACGAGAGAGACCTCAATTTAAACCCCATTATGAGGAACCATAGAAAACTCTTCTTCCTAACAAAAGGAGGATGCTGGGAAAGCAACAATAATCGAAAGACTTACATTGAACTGGTAGGAAAAGGGCGTTAATGTAATTTCTGAAATCAGCTCCTCATTCACGAAAACTTCACTGAACCGAAAGAATATAAACCACGAGTGTAACCTAAAATTATCGTCTGTTTTCGGAAATGTGAGTTTGAAAACTTGTACCAACCTGATATCCGACTCTTGAGCATCGCTATTTCATCCTCCCTCTCATTCCCCTTGCGTCCTCTATGCCTTGGGAACTAAATGAGGGTCATGCTATTCCCCATTTTCTGTATCGTCGTAATACCACACAGACAGTCGGCTAGAGGTGTGACGTGACAGCTTTTGTCGGTCACAGTGACAACGGTACACGTACACAACTAGCTCCGGTGACTGTGCAGTCACTGTGACAAAAACCAGTGATTTTGTCACTTAAGTGACTACTGTAGCAGTTCGTTTGAGCAAACGCCTAATGTCACCGGACTCGCCGATATCTGTGTGAATTTCACTCCCAAACCCAACAAAGCCTATTAATAGGGCAAATGAGAGACACGATTTCGCAAATCAATTTTGTTTGTATCGTTTATGAAAATAATAAAAAAATATTTTTCTAAGAAGTTATCCGTGCAAAACTCCTATGAACGTAAAACTTACAGCCTCAAATGCAAACATGAAGGTGAGTCATGGCTCAAAAACTGCAATGCACGAATTTACCTAGGAAGGTGTTTTAAAAAAAGTAAAATTATACAAGATCACCGTAGCACAGATCTTAGAAAACGAAGTGTATAAAAATATATTACCTACACTAAAGGTTAAATATTAACGATAAGTCCAAGAAAAGTCAACAGACGAGGGATAGACTTGGGGAGAATGATACTGAGTTCATTGGGGCGATAGAGGAACTGGTAAAGTGCTATGTGGTGACCTGCGAGGATGGCTAGGTGACGGCTCCAATATTTTAATTCAAGAGACTCTAGCGCAGTGAAATGATAGAAGTGACGAATGAAGAGGCGATATAAGTGAAGAGGAATGTCACCGTTAGAGGGTCGGAACGGTGATTTCAATGTGGTCGTCACCGGAGCCAACAGTGACGGAGTAGTCACAGTGACAAAATCACCTACAGTGAAATCACACCTCACCTCTACAGTCGGCTACCATGAGCCGGCACAACCACTGGTCTGACGATAGCCCCAAGGCTGTCCGCTTGGATCACCACTTTCCTGAACCTTACGTGCTTCCTGATGAGTTCAATGACGCAGTAATTTAAATTGCCGCAACCTCTGGCTGAAGAAATGTACTCCACATTCCAAAAGGCATGATATTATCACTGAAGTTCCTATAACTCAGGATCCAAATTCCCGATCACGTCATCCCTGAATTCAACTTGGAAACATCCGTGAAGCCCATTGGACCCAACCCTCTGGAACCCTGAACTCTTCCCTTGCCCTCTTTTTCACTCCAGCCACATTTCTCTTTTTGAAGGGTTGGCCACACACCGGGTAAGTACATTCCAGCATTGCCTAGAAACGGACCAGCTGCAGGACCGTGGAGTGACATTTAGATGCGCGGGGCAGTGGTCATGGATGATGCCCCCCTCCCCTGGTTAAAAATGCCCATGCCCTATTTTAACTACGGAATGTCTTTCAAAAGGTACGTCGGAATACAGCGATGTCAAATCTATACTGTGTGAATACTTTCTCGGGACAAAAATCAGTAATTTCTTGGTCGAATGTGGACTTTTCCGTTATTAAGCCAAAATAATGTACAAAAGTGAGTGGGTGAGGTTGCTCCGGATAGAACCAATTGCATGGGTATCTCTCTTCAAAAAACAAGTTCGTGGGTTACGCATGCAAAAGTTGTAGCCGTAGGAGCCTACGTTGTTGGTCTTCCCTCCTTGAGGCGCGTCGAAAACGAACCGATTTCGGCTGCTCGCCATCTTCAGCGTATGAAGGTACAAATGTTTTCAGTTATATTGTTTTAATTGATTTGAACTGTTTTCAGTTCATGGGTTCAGTCGTTAAAAAACCCAATCTTGCTGGTTTTGATCTTCAAACGAAAATTTGCGGAGCTTAGCATATTCAACGCGCGGGACACTTGGCTAAATCAAAAACAATTTGACGGGTTGGACTCTTCAAAAAATCAATTTCACGCGTTTAATTAAGTCTTTGAGAATCCCAATTTTACTGTGTTCAGTCGTTGAAAAATCCAATTCGCGTATTTGACTCTCGAAAGTCAATTTTGTGAGTTTGGTTCATCAAAGATCATTGTTGTGAGATTTCCTTCTTTAAGAAAACCAATTGTCCGGGCCTGACTTTTTAAGAAATCAAATTTGGCTTATCAAAAAACGAAATTTGTGGCTTGCAATATTCAAAAAACTATTTTTGCACGTTTGATTCTCTTACAAAATCAATATCACAGATCTGGCTCAATCGAAAAACCATTTTCATGGGTTCCGCTCTCCAAAAACCCATTTTCCCTGCTTTGGTTACTTGAGGTGTTGGAGGAGGGAGCGTTTTCACATGGAACAGTGACTGGTTGTGGGATGCAACCGATGAGCCGCTGACCTTGGCACGTTTTTGGCCTGTTACTCGACTGCTTCGTCTCCCTCGAGGGCCATGCCATCGCCAAGACTATGCTTTTGATCGCCTCATTTGCATTTTTCACGCCCCCTCCCACCAACTGGCAGTAGTGATATATATTTTTTTTTTCGGGTTTTCTGCTTCTTGGTGAACGTCAACCCACGGTTTCTTTCAGGGCCTTCGGCAGCTCTGAGTGGCTGGAGAGAAGTGAAGTGTTTTGGGCCAGGTGGTGCGCGAAAGGGTGGTATATTTGTTTCAACTGTGCTCTGCCATACAAAATATTCAATTAAAAATGAATAAGAGCCCAGCCAAGTGTTGCGCCACTTAACCCCACAGGCCGGCAGGTGGGCCGCCCCACCACCCCTCAGCTGGACATTGAAATGCCTTTTTAAGTTAGTTCGTAAATATTGAAACGTGTGCAGCCGAGCCTTGTACAACCCCTTTTCGGTTTTGTCACTCGACATTATTAGGGGAATTAGTGCCACCCTGTGCAGCTCCATCGCTACTTCCTTTGTCAAACTGTGCGTCCTGTAAAATCTGTGTCTCTCCCTCAAACTACCAACTTACTAATAGGTCACTCACAGGTGATAGCATCAATTGCGCGAACCTTGGCCTACAACACGACAAATGGACATAGTCTTAGCTGAAGCAATACCTCCATGTTGGAGTCGTCCCAAAGGAGCCGTGAGTCGCCTAAACAAGTCATGCGCTAGACTCTGTCCAGTTGCCTGCTCCCCGAGGGCCACTTCACCCCCACCAAATCTAAGCCCTGATTCAAGCCTTGGCCAAACTATGCCCGCATGCAGCCATAACGTTCACTTGGTCCACTCCAGGGTCAATCCCCAGGTATAGGTACAATGCAAAGTCCTTGGGTACAACCTGCCACTCGCCTACACTGATGGAATGTTGTGACCGTCCGCTTACATTACCCATGTGCAACCTCTACGATAGCTTGGAATTTAAGGTAATTCACAATTACTTACAATTTGTCTCTGCTACCCAATGATTGGACCTAAGCATATCAGGGCCCATGGCGCAAATGCCTATGAGGCCCCAAAAGCTCTATGAGGCCATATTCAGGCCTCATAGAGGCCATCCATATTCCTGAAATTTAAGGTCTTCTTAAGGTCCTGGATCTGCTCCACGGCCAGCGAAACGAGTTCATGCGCTCTCGTGCTAGGGTGGATCGATTTTCATGAACCAGTAGAGCCTTAAAGCACTTTAAACCAGATGAAGGCTGGTTTCATTTATAGACTTTAAAAGAAAAAAATAAAGTCTACCTGGGATGGTTCTCACTCTGATATGGCCCCATAGTAGCCTAATTGGTAAAGGTGCCAGACTAGTAGTAATCTGGAGTTCGCGGGTTCGAAACTCGCCCGGAGTGACATTTTTCTGGAAACTCAAAATCAGTAGGTAGTGGAACACTCCACTCTTATGTCTGATAATAATTAATATCATAATAAATTTAATTCATATTAGGTATTTTCGGACGACCCGCCAAACCTACACAGGTTACAAAATTTGCAAGTTGTGCAGTTTTTAAACCATGGAAGTAGGAACAAGTGGAGGGAGCTAAAGGTATTTAAAAAGTAGAATCGTGTGATTTTTTTTTTTAATTTTAACCGCGAAGTAGCACTTTTCTCAGTTTGGATTGGCCGAAAGAACAGTTTGCCATTTCCGTGCATAGGACATTGGACATTTTAACCGTAAAAAGAGCCACCATGAATCGCGTTTTCCCCTCAATTTTTGCTTAGAAGTAGAGAAACCATACGAGTTGGTACATTTTCTCATGTTTAGCCCGAATGAAAGCTTTTCCGCCACTTTGACTCTTTTGTATTTTTTTTAAGCCGCGTACTTGCCTCCAAGAACATCTCATTCACATTAGAGCGTCTTTTCAAGTTCATCCACCAAGAAACCTACAGAAACTGGGGATTCGTGTCTATTTTCCCCATTTCGGCCGCGAAGCTGCCTTTGGAAGCCGCGAATGAGTACTTTCATCAATGTCATTAGTGGACTAGATTTTATTATAGCAAATATAGCTTTTTCTCAATTATACCTACACATTCTCCTGATACCACGCGTATTTTTCGCATCCCGGCATGAGTGCTCCCCATAAGGTCCTTGAAACACCAGCCACTGGAAGTTTGAGTACTGTAGTCGGCATTTGATTCGATCGTGTTTGTAGTGCTTTATGCCTGTGCAGCATCACTCGAACGACCTCTCACGGGCTTTCGACACTGTCAACCACGATATCCTCGCTGCAAAACTGAAGTACGTGGTTCCATCCAAGCTCACCATGGATACCATTACCTCATCGATTGCGAGGTGGCGGCCAGTGGTCACTTATGAATTGAAAACGTCGGATCTTTCTCCTGCACAGGATATCGGGGTCAAACAGGGTTCCATAACTGGGCCTTCGTAGTCGTCTGTAGACTGTAGACTGTAGTCGTCACACTCGCAGGCCTTTCTGTACGCTGATGACATGACCGTGGTTAGCACATGACCTATTATAGGCGAGGCTTCCCGTGCTTCGGAGCAGTCCACTACTATTATCAGCGACTGGTGACTGGCGAACCGCCTTGTTCTCAACAAGGCAAAGACCCAGGACCTGCAAGAGAGCCTCACCTGTGCTTCGTCATCGAGTGACAGGGTTGTGTTCTTGGGACTGTCCTGGGCACCCCAGGTTGACAAGATATTATGCCGAGCTCTCTCTCGGTCTCCGTTTGTCCTTCGGCGCCTATCTCTTTCCATATTGAGTTGTACGCAGCGGATATTCCACTCGAGGATGATGTATGGCATAGCGGCGTGGGGAAATTCCTCTCACACCGGTAGAATCTTTAAACTCCAAAAAAAGGCGATCCGTATTCTAGTGCGGGTGAAACCTCGTACGCCTTGTCGAAGTCTCTTCAGACAGGTGAAGATTCCTACCTTAAACGCCGTGTTTCTAACCCATGTATTATGCAACGCTAAAGATCTGGTCGACCGTGGGAAACTTCGTCCCTCCTCGCATGAACACCTCACGAGGGACCGCAACAAGATAGACGTGGAGAGATGCCGCCTCAGCTGTTCACAAGCAATTAATCCACGTGTGCTAGGTACGAAGCTCTTTAATAGACTCGACGCCAGATTCAAAAAATGGCCACCAAGGAATTTCAAAAGAGATGTGGCTCCCTATTCCATCTCGGAATATTCTGTTGTCCCTCATACTGATCTGTATTCATTTTGACGTTGTTTTTCTAGTACACATCTAGTGCTGACTATAATTATTATAATTATAATTATAATTATTATAGTTATATAATTATAATTATTATAGTTATATAATTATATAATAATAATAATAATAATATTATTATTATTATTATTATTATTATTATTGTTAAATATTATTATTAAAGTGTATATAGGCAATTTAACTAGGTCTTCGTGTACTCGAATCGACGAATAACGCAATTTTTTCAATAGTTTGGACCACCACTTCTCTCAGGTTGTTAAAAGAAAGAAAGGGACTAAAATATAAAGATAAACTTTTTGAAGCGGCTGATTTCTATATTTTTAAACCTCTTTCCTTCGAACTTTACTCCACCAGTTTGAACTTTCCCTGCGGGTCCTTTTGTCTCCTCATTTCTGAAAACCTTCCCCACCGCCACAGTTGCATGCCATGTCCCTCTCTCTCCTATTTACATGGATATTGTAAAGTTCAATAACAAGGCTTTTAAAGTCTTTTGATATCAAAGTTTTTAAGCTCTCACAGCGAGACTTCTCCCTTTCCCTTTTATAAATAAGATTACACAGTAAATATTAAAATACCCCCATCCTCTTGTATCCTTAACTAGATTAAGTAAACAGTAGAAGGTCGACTTTTTTAGGTGATGGGGTTGTGGGGTGAACTTGGGGGGAGGGTGATAAGAAGATGGGGTGTGTTCTTCATAAAAAAATCAGTGGACTTCTATAAAAAAGAAGAAGAAGAGGGAATCACTAGGTAAATCAGCTTCAAGCATAAACAGATGTTAACTATCAAGGCGTGGCTATTCCAGGCTAACGGTTAAACTTAAGCATTTGGCCCCGGCATGTATATTTATGGAATTCAGAATGGAAAAGACGAGGTGGGAGGGGCACTCTGATGATGAGTTGTAAAGGAAGGGACAAAAAGAGGACAGAATGGAAAAGCGAGGCGACGAGCGTATCTCGTATAGCTCTTTCCCCCCTCAATGTTTCGCCGTTACTGAATAGGTTCTGTACTGTCCCTTTTTAACATAATTTATGTAGCATGGAATATAAAATGAGGTCTTTCATTTCAATAACGATCTATGTATTTTTTTCGATGAGTGTTTTTTATTTTTTACTTTCGGAACATTTACGTGTGGCTGGAGTGACATGGCTCGCATTTTCTTCACTGAATGCATTCTAAACCGTCACCCATCCAAAAGCGACAGTATGCCGCTCGTGTGCCCTGGACCTTTTAATCAACGCCACTGCCAGTTCGTTTCGTCCAAACAAAACTTAGTACGCCGTTTAATAGATGTTTATTTTAAAAGTGACGCAGTTATCAATTTATCAGGCGAGTTCGTAAAGGCGGCTATTGAAGTGAAGAGAAGCTCCTAGTGATGGTGAAGGGGGGGGGGAGTTAGTTAAATATTTAAATCGGGGAATAGTTATCGTTCCGTGGGAGGTAGGAGGGTGAGCTGATCGGGCAATATCTGTAGAACCAATTGGGACCTCCAACACTCAACCGCAACTCCCTCCCCCCTTCCGTCCGTCACACACATCTCTTCATCGGTACACCACAATCAAAGGTTATCCAAAAGCTCGATATTTTTGTTTTGTGATTGCATTCTCGCTGAATAACCATGAGGCAATCACTTGAAAACACTTTGACAATACATCGACCAGCCCGTAGGAAATGACTTCCATTTTGTCCGGGAGTCGCGGTTTTTCATTAAAGGTTGTGACTGCGTGATCAGACCAGTACAAAGCGAGATAAAGATAGAAAAAAGTGGGAAACTTCAATGGATTTTCCAGGAGTTGTCTCTCATAATTAACGTTTTTTTTTTTTTTTTTACAAACGTTCCATAATAAAAGCGAACTGCTTCTACTGTTGAATTATAGTGGCTCCTGATGAATGACTCCCAGAAGTTTTAATAACATATCCATTACGTCTTTAGATTGGCACTGGGAGTTATCGAGTCTTTCCCCTTAACAGGAGATTTCGCTTTGGACACCGACTGATTGGATCCATGAGAGTCCAGCTTGACCCGAGATGAGTTTGGCTACTCATAAAACTAATCTCACGGGTTGGGATTGGCGCTTTCGGCGTTTTCACAGGCTACAGTGGGGTTGGCACGTTGAAAAAAAAATCTGACTGTTGTAATAACGAATAGATCATGCATGGGTCCACTTTCTCGAAGACAGAAATTATTATCTCATTGCTACAGAAACTTCGAAATGTTTAACGTTACCACTTAACAAGGGCAGTAATCCACGAATTTTACTGATTTGCCTTCAAAAATGGGCAATTCTGCCTTGTGCATCCCGTGGTGACCCCACGGATCACGAAAATTGGATTTATGTCGTGTTTAACCAGTTTCTCGGATAATGAAATTTTGAAATATTTTAACCGGCCAATTATTTGAATGAGAAATGAGCCATATTTTCAGTGCATGAGCTGACAAGAACCAATGTTTTCCCTAATACAGGAGGGTAGTTAACAATTATCATTCATCAAGAGATGATCTTTTTCTGTCTTCTTTACATAATCCTGATTTAAATCTCTCGGGAGCATCAGAGCTCATCTTTTCATTCCCAAAAATGTTTCAACATAAATGAAAAATGTCCAGAAAAGTCTTGTAAATAGTGATAACGACGAGTTACGGTCTCTTGCTTTAGAATTGTAATCTTCGTTCGCCTTTTTGTTC
This sequence comes from Corythucha ciliata, assembly GCA_038030265.1. Taxonomy (NCBI): domain Eukaryota; kingdom Metazoa; phylum Arthropoda; class Insecta; order Hemiptera; family Tingidae; genus Corythucha; species Corythucha ciliata. The sequence continues at coordinate 27,132,090 of CM075939.1, forward strand.
CTGCTTTTATTTCAGGATTATTACTATTTCTTCTTTTCGACCCTTTCTCGTTGGTCTTTTTTTTTTTTGCTGAAAAATTGGGTTCAGCCTTAATCCTAAAACAATTGCTTTCTAGATAAAGATAACCCAAAACTTACAATTTAATTTTCAAAACTGTGACCTCCTTCCGCTTCAACACCAAGCTTCTCTAAACTAAGGCCCTTGCGTTCTGAAGTAATAACAAGCTGACTGAAATCTGCCCTTTGCACGCCTTCCACTTCAACCCCCTCCCCACCATCAACTATTTCAAACCCACCCAACAACTCTTGATCGTAATTACGCAGCCTCTTCTCCGAACTGGGAATAATAAATAAGGTTTCCCTCCGAACTTCCTCCTCCTTCTCCATGACGTTTTGAAGCCCATTTGCTTCTCGGGGATCTAGTTTAGCTTGAAACTTCGAAGCACCGCGCGTCTAAACGTAAAATTTACCTCCCCTCTGTCACTTTTCCTCACTCAGCCTATCATTCGCGAGAGGGCCCTTTTGAAAAGTCTAGCCAGTGAAAAGGGTTTGCGATGGTGTGGTACGGGGGAAGGCTTGAATCTAATCTCAACGCGTTCAAGAGAAAAGGACGGGGCGCTGTAGCTTATGATGCCATCACACACTTTCCCGCCTTTAGCCGAGCACACTCTCCTTTCATTCACTCTAGCAGTTATAATAAGTTATGGTATAGACTGACGAGAGTTTCATTACATCATAAACTTACGGGGGTTTGTGACAGGACCCTCTGTTCCTCCCTCACCGGAGGATTCCTATTTCCTACGGCATTCGCGTGAAGAAACCAGTATGAAAGGGTTATTACCCAATAAATTTCAATACTGAAGCCTTCTTTTGTGCGAGGCTCTCCCTCGAAACACGATTCGTATATTATGTGTTTCAAAGTAATCTCTCGCTCGGGGCGTTGTTCGTGATCAGCCTCCCTCCCCCACAGTGATGTAGAGCTCCGTCTCCTCACCAATGAAGTTAATGGTCATTACCCCTCTTATGTCTTATCGGAAAATAACGAAGCCAATGAAATCGAACAGGCTGAGTGGCCCTCATCCCCGGACGAACAAGCGCCGAGCTGAAACCATGGTGGACCATACGAATGTGACACCACAGGACCTTAGAGTGTCGACCGTCCCCACTATTCGCAATCGTCTGAAGCTCGAATAATTACTGACGAATAATTTAAAGTGATGACTCATAACTAAATTTAGCGCTAATTTTCCTTAAAAATTAAACTAAAATTGGAAAAAAAAAAAAAAAACTGTGAAAACATAGAGACTCTCCCCTTCAGGCCAGACGAATTCAACACATTCTTTAATAACGTTGCGGGCCCTCCCCTGAGCGATCAAAATGTAACTAATCTTTCGCCCTCGGTAAACCAAACTTTGCGTGATTCCTTGGAAACATTTGAAAGTACGTCGTTTCAGGAGCTCTCTAAGGTAATAAAATAACTTAAAAACAGTAACTCTGTAGATTATTGTAGTTGTAACACTCAAATTATGAAATATGTCGCGAATGGTTTACTAGTTCATTTAGAAGCGTTGATAAATGACAGCTTAAGTTGTGGGGTCTTCCCCAGTGTCTTAAAAATAGATGTAATTACGCCTATTCTTAAAAAAGGAAACCGTGATTCTCTTAATAACTATAGGCCTATAGCAATTCTGCCCATGTTCTCGAAATATACAAAAAAATAGTTACAAGTAGACTAACAGACTAAATCTCTTGAAAAACAAAAACAAACATGGCTTTGTGTGGGGGAAATGTACCGCCGATACAATAACTGACTTTGCAGAGTATATAACGGACTGCGTCGTAAATGTCAACTTTCTTGGACCTTAGAAAGGAAGGCCTTTGACTGCGTAGACCATAAAGTCCTCTTGCAAAAACTGAGCGTGTATAATGTTGAGAATGAAGCCCTGAACCTTTTGGAAAGTTTCTGGAAAGTTTCTTGATAAATCGCAAACCAATTGTGAAGATAGGAAATTATTTTTCAGGCGCCTTGGTCAGCAATTCTGGAGTTCCTCAAGGCTCCGTGCATGGCCCAATCCTTTTCTTAATATATGTAAATAATCTGTCAGAAAGTATCAAAGCCTCTTATTTCGTCACTTTTGCCGATAGTACCACTATGGTAGTGGGAGACAGAGTTCATTGTCACGTGCGTTAAGTAGGAGTGAACAATATTTCATAGAAACCTTGAGTTTGAATGTGCCCCACACCCACTCTGTGCCACCGTTCTGACGCTGAAACTCTTTGGCCTACAAGCCGTTCAATTCCAAAAACAGAATACTTGATCTAAAAATGACAATCAGCGACAAAATCATGGTGTCAGAAATGGTGGAGGGAGTACGTCATAAATGTTTTAAATGTGAGTCTAGGAGCAAGGAACCTAATCTCAAATCAAATAAGATTAGTGTAATTTTTGGTGCTTTTATCTCAAGTTTGCAGTTATTTATTGCATGCATGAAACTGTAGCCGTAGGAGCCTACGTTGTCTGTCTTCCCTCGTTGAGGTGCGTTAGAAACGAACCGGTTTCGGCTGCTCGCCATCTTCAGCGTCTGTAAGTACAACTGAAACTTACAGTACTGTACTGAAACTTACAGTACTGTACAGAAACGAACCGGTTTCGGCTGCTCGCCATCTTCAGCGTCTGTAAGTACAACTGAAACTTACAGTACTTACAGACGCTGAAGATGGCGAACAGCCGAAACCGGTTCGTTTCTAACGCACCTCAACGAGGGAAGACAGACAACGTAGGCTCCTACGGCTACAGTTTCATGCATGCATTACCTACTAACCCTCGTAGTCTAAGCGACCATACTAACAATATCAATTGCAGTTATTTATTTGTAGCCGATGGACTAAAAGGAAGAAAATCCATAGTTACACCAAAATAATTAGTCCGCTAAACGTTGTATTATTCCAATTTTGGCACCTCTATGAGTGGTCCAATTGGTACACCACTGACCCCCCGCGGAGCACGTCGTATGCGAGTGTGACGGCTACGCGGCGGTCAGATACACCATTTTTGGTGACGATAGGATATCCTTCCCCAGCTTCTCAAAGGAGAATGGGACCCGTCTCCTGAGTTAGCTGAAAAGGATAAATAGGTTTGAGGAGCCGTACTATAGGCTCTCCCGAGTCCGGGCCCCAAGTGGGTATGGTGTATGGGCCGAAAGGGATTTGGCACCTTCGGAGTCGGGAGACCGTCCGAGCCCTCAAAAAAAAAAAAACAAAAAAAAACACCACTGACCCGAAGTGATCGAAACGAAATAGTTCCCTCACACAACATACTACCTTCTGGGTTGATATAAATTGAGGGGCCAAGCGATCGCAAACACTTGGAACAGTGCAGAAAAACACAACGTGATCTTTTGAAAATTTCGTGAGAAAAAGTAAGAAATAGAGCTAAGTGACAACAGCGTGGTGATACAGTGAAAAAAAAGAAGTGAGAAGTGAATTCAAGAGTCTTTCTAACCTATGGGTGAAGAGCGCACGTAGGTATATGTGTGCTTTCTGGAAGTTTTACCAATGATATTACTTTTCTTTTTCCTCCTTACCAACCTAAAAACCCTCTTATCTTCTCATCTCTCGCTCCGATACCGCCCACAGATTTTCTCTTCTTTCCCCACAACCACTTATACGAATCTTCCATTCCGTATTTTTTCTTCTTTTTCCTCGGGCTGATCCCCTCCGAACTTTAAATGTTCAAACGTGTGGCGACGTTAAAAAGACAAACAACCATCAATAATTTAACAATCGCTCCCTTCAGTTTATTACGTACCAACCACTATTCAACAAAATAAAATGTCCAAAATTTCAATTTTGTTCGAAAATTTCAAATTGTATTTAAATTGGGTTCTCTCTTATTACAAATGGCAGCCTTCTGAGTTGTCCGCCAATATTGGCAACTTCATCGACCGAATGAGTGAGTTTTTTAAAAAACGAATGGAAAATAATGAAACGGCAACGAGACGGCACGATCAAAAAACGACTAATAGTTCGCCCAGTGAAACTTTCAGTTTTCCCGAAGATTTCAACTTATTCAAATATATTTTAAAACTTTTCCGGGATAGAAGCCAAGACTGCTCTGTGCAGGAGCTGTGCGAGTTTTCTTTGAACAATCGCTCGAAAAACGTGGATATTTTGGCGAGGATATTGCGGAAAATTAATGAATTGGAAAATGTGGCCGAGGAGACGGCCGTTAGGGAGTCCCTCCAGAAACTGAGGTGATTAATTCGGCGACAATTTTGTTTTATTATTTAAATGGAATTCCAACACAGGCAAATCGTGATAAGAACGTTTTTGAAGGGTTCACCGAGTTCTAAGAAGTTGAAGATAATTGTGAAGCAGCTGAAATATTTTGAAGAGACTCTGCTGACATTTCATTTGCCCTCGAAAGACGACCGCGCTAAATCGCCCTCAGTCAAATTCACCTCCTCTAAAAATTACGGTTTTACTGAAATGGAACCATTATCGATTTCAACATCTTTACACCGACCGAACTCATCAACTCGCCCGATTCTCGCTAGAGACTACGAGCCAAATCCTGTTAAGAGAGAAACATCGAGGACTAACGAAACTGTCAAGCATCTTGGTACGCAGACAGTCGCTGGCGACTCGGATAAAAAGCATTTTCGAACGATCGAAGAGAGTTTTTCACGTTTAAACGTGCCGTTGGAACCTCTGAATAGTCCGTTGCGCTGTGCAGGGTTTGAAATCGCAGTGTGCAATGGGAAAAAGGACGACTCAGCGTTCAACGCCAAGCCAAGTTCTATCGAATCTCTTTACGACGATTGTGCGTCCATTGAAGACCAATTTTTTTACAATTTCAAAAACGTTTCCAGCGTGTGGGAAGCTTGCGCCAACTTATTAACGAATTTATTAATCAAATAAAATAACAAAATATCGGGATATTTTGCCGATAAGGAATATCTAGATGCTACATTCCATCCAAGTTTGCGGCTCAAAAATTAATTCGTTATACTAGATAGCGACTATTTGGAAGTAATACTGCAATGTTTCACCCCAGACAACACACATTTAAATGAACACGGTCCTTGAAAAGCATGGTATTTGGGTTCGACCTAGAACAAAAAAAAAAAAACTAAATGAGGGGCTCTTAATATGAGTGAGAAACAGGAAAATGCTGCCCGGTTATGAATAAAGTGAGCATAAACTCTCAATAATACGATTTGAAAAACCGTCTGAAAATTGAGAGAAACTTCCTTTCTTCGCCCAGCAAGCAGATCCTTCTTATATATCCGTTGTCCAGCGTGGCATAATTGGTGAATCTGGTCGATGGCCCCAGCCCCACCCTCAACCTTTCTATCTGTTAGCCACTACATCGAGTTGGTATAGGAGATAGTTTCTTCTGGGCTTTCCTTCCTGTTTTTACAGTAGGTAAGCAACCGATTTTTAGCGAATTTCCCGAAAATTTCCTGGTTTTAACACTTCTTTAGGACATACACGGAGTCGACCCTTTCAAACGCCGAGATCACAAATTTGGCGAGGTTCACTTCAGTAAAAATTTGTTCGCGGCTTTGGTTCGCCCCAAAAAAACAAAATCTCACTGGTTGTGCTGAGTAAATTACCAAATTTCAGCCATGGAGTCCAAGAAAGAGCTTCGACCAACTGAAGTTTCCAGTTTTAGGGCCAGATTTTCATTAATTGTGTGGTATTGTCAGTTTTTGGGCAAAAAACTATATCTGAATTTTCTGATAAATTAAACAAGAAAATTATGATTTAAGGACTAATTGTACTATTTCTAAGCCGCATTGTAAGATTCTATGGAGACCGTTCATTTTCCGGTTTGAGACCATTATTTGGGAATTATCACTTTTGGAATGAACAACCGAGGATTTTAGGATAAGTTGAAGGTTCCTGGGGGCAGAATTGACCATTTATGACCCAGAAAATGCAGATTTAAAGGCTAGATTGATGAAAAATTGTCATTCCTGTGGTGAGTAGCTATGTTTGGAAGGCCCCAATTACTAGTTGCTGAGCCTACTTTACGTCACTAAAGTGGTAGATTTCACCAATGGGAGTTAGGTTGGAGTTACCAAACTCTAAAACTGTTTACATTTTTGTTCCTACCTCCTACCTCCATGAACAAAACTTTTTCGCACGACTTGCACGGGAAGTGATGAGAACCGCACTGAAAACCTCCCTCGAAAGTATCTGTTTTCGTCAACCCCTGCGGAAAAAACGAAAAAGGCACGGGTGTGTGTTAGGAGAACAGCTGATTTGTTTTTTTTTGTTTGTTTGTTTGTTTGTTTTTGTTGTTTTTTTTACAGTAAACCAATGTTTGCTGTCCACAGATTATGTTCTCTTGGAGGTCTCAACTTGAATTCTGTGATATGACGTTAATTGTTATTGTTTTTTTTTTGTTTTGTTTTGTTTTTTTTTTTGGTTCCTCTTCCTGCCTGTGCCTTTTGGTTTGTTCACTCTTCACTGTGTTTGGGTTTCTCACTCGTAAGTACCATAACATTTCCAGAATGAGCACCTGCCTATAAATTCCCCATCGTCGTGCGAAAAACGTCGTTCATTAAAGGAGTAAAAAAAAGGAAGAATCCTTCGTCGCAAAATTTATTACTGTCCAGACCGGTTTCGACCAACCTCTGTGGTCATCATCTGTGGACTATATAGGATAACATAGGAATAATATCAATAGAACAATGGAATAAGTTAACAAAAACGTACGATAACGGATTCTTCCTTTTTTTTACTCCTTTGATCTTTTCGCCGTCGCTCTTCCGTGGGAGACCAACGTTTATCGTTCATTACTCGTCGGAAAGTGCAATATCATGTGCTCGTGTAATAGACTCACTCGACTGCGTCTCGTTCGTCTAACAACACTCGCACGATATTTCTTACTTTCCGCACTTGTTATGAAATGTACTATTATTGACATGAAGCACGAAATACAAAAGAGCACTGATATGAAAAGATAGGGAAGGAAGGTAATTGATATATTTCAGAAAGGGAGTGTCTAGGGAAACCAGGATGAAGCTAATGGATTGGGATACAGAAGTTCTTACGCCTGAAAAGTTAAAGAATATAAAGCTATCAAATTGTGTTGTTTTAACTTAACGTTTTAATTTCTGAGTAGGCGGCTGGAAAAGCATAATTTTCGACCTTTCAGAAAGACCCAGCTGGATGTGGTCCAACGGATCTGGATAATGTAATATCTTTTTACGAATAAAAATAGAAATCAAATTTGTGGCAGCAGTTCTTGGATTGTATTGAGAAAAAAGAAAATCTTTTCTTGAAAAAAGAAAAGCTTTCAACAAAGATTTACTGAAAACAGCTCACCATTTGGCTGTCAAAGCTTTACGCTAAGCTTGCTAAAAACAATGAAACGTTGAATGAGAATGGTGTCAGGGTGGTTTGAGTTGGTGGGAGGGGCGAAGAAGTGAGAAGCAAAGAACAAGTTATCAAGATCGAAAATTTCATTTAATATCTGATCGCGGCCTTTAGAAATAAAAGGGAGTTTTTCCATCCGACTTTTCTTCGAAGTGTTGACGTTGAAATGACGTGGTAAGTGTGATGACAATGATGAAGAACTGGTTAAGGATGACGGGGTGATGAAGTGGAGGGGAGTCCGTGCTCCAGGTAAGCAATAAGTTTTTGCCACGCCCTTAACCACTCTCAGTGAGACAGAAATGAAGCTGGGAACTCCCAATCAATAAATCATCTCTGGAACACCGCCCTTAACAGCCGACTTCACGACATAGGTAGAAATCTTTATTAATTATTGGATCTCAACGAGAAAATCCCATATAAATTTATTTTTATTTTGAGCGCTCAAAATAGCGATGAATTCAAAGTGAAGCGTGATTGGTGATTCTTCAAATGGGAGTCCATACACGTGAAAAAAAAAAAAGATGAAAAAAAAGTGCGCCTCTAAAATATCTTTATTGCCTGTTACTAACTGGAAGAGGAGTGGTTCATGTATCAAGAGATCATTATCATATTTTCCCCATTTTCATTGATTCACCTTACTAAAGTATGCCCCTCAACCCGCATCTTTCACCAACCTGTGCTTTATTCCTGTACGAATTTCAAAAACTCAGCGTCTAACTTGGCAGTTAGTCTCTTTCAACATTAGGCTTGGTTGTCATCATGCGACAGCATCTGAAAGTGCCTACTTTATTCAGTCGTTAGCCTTTCAAAATGAGGAGAAAACTTGAGAAACTCGACTATATAATACAATAAAAACTTCAGATTTCTTCTCTCACTTGTACCACTGACTCACCTGGTGCATACCCTCATGACTGTCGAGCGGTTCATTGCCTGCCCTGATTTTTCGAAAACCAACACACTACTTCATGGTCTTGCTTTTTCTGATTGGCTACCGAACCGCATGACAATGCCCAGTTTCTATACGTCAATATACGTATATAAAAAAGTTTGCTTTCTGAAACAAGTCAAAGGCCACAGGCTCTGGAAACAGGCTGACTGCCGCGTAACGTGCCTTTGCTGTTTTATTGTGATTGAAACCGCATTGCTGAAAAGAAAAAAAAGTATCTGCAGTCTGTTATATTTCGCTTTTAGAATAAATAAATTGACCTGTCAGGCCCCTTCCCCAACTCGTTTTCTTATAAAATAAATCAGAGAAACCTTAATTTTGCCTTGGATTTCCATATTTTTGAAAACATTTCTTAGAAGCGATTCAGGAGACTTCAAATTCATAAGGTGTACCTCCCCGCCCCTTAACTAAAAAAAAATGTCTTTTGTTTGGATCTAGTGAGAAGCGGCTTCCATAGACGGGGATTACTGTTCTCTTTTAACCGTCAAAACCGTCAAACTCTTCTCTTTACCCGCACTGCCGTCATCTTCATCCACTTGACTGGTTCCCTGAAAAAAAGGATTATAGGAGGTTTTGGGGCAACGATATCGCGAGTGTGTTGGTGGGTGTGGAGGGAGGTGGTTATTTTAAGGAAAGGGTGGCATCATTATTATGACGTCGTGGCGGGAAGAATGATTAATGCTCTCCTAGTATCTTTTATCGGCATAGAATTGGAAGAGAAAGGGAAAAATATGGTGATGGTTTGGTGGGAGAGGGGCTTTTCCAAGGGTGTGAGATAGCGAGGGAATGGCTTAAGGCAAGTGCTGGGAACGGGGTTGGGAGAGCCTTACTCTTACACCCCCTCCCACCACCACTCTCTTTCATCTTAACAAGATCCTTTCTTTTCTACTACTTTCACCCTGTTTTGCTCATTCAGGATTATCACAGACTGAATTTGTCACATTAGCTCCCCTTCTACCACTCTGAAACGAACCCAGTGTTCCTGGGGGCTGTTCTCCATCATCTATCATTTGACAAAAACCTAAATTTATTTATTTTTAAATCCCAGTAAATCCAGCAACCGAGTACTTTTCACCGTACAATTGTCTTGGAGTATGCTGGAAGATTTTTTTTTTTACGAATTCAGTGGTCTCCGGAATTCATATATATATATCTATATATATTTCTTTATATATATATATATAATATTATGGCCGTTTTCTTGTTAGCACGATAACTCTCGAAGAAATTAGTTTAGCGGAACGCGCTTTGGCACAAAAATCAGTAGTCATAAGACACCGGTCGGTATTGCATTTGGGCCAAATCGGTCAAGGTGGAGGGGGGGAAAATCGGGCTTGAAGTCGTCAAAAAATCACTATAAATCACCAGTTGATTCTAGAAGCATCATATTCGGTACGTATACTCCATGTTAGACTAGCCTTTGATTCCCATTTTCATTTTTTGAAAAAGTCAAGGGGGAGGGGGTGGTGCCCCCGGGGTGGAAGTAAGTGTGTGGTCTTGTTAGCACGATAACTCTCGTAGAAATTAATTTAGCAGAACGCGCTTTATCTAAAAAATCAGTAGTCATAAGATCCCGGTCGGTATTGTATTTGGGCCAAATCGGTCAAGGTGGAGGGGGGAAAATAGGGGTTGAAATGGTAAAAAAAATCACTAAAAATCACCAGTTGATTCTAGAAGCATCATATTCGGTACGTATACTCCATGTTAGACTAGCCTTTGATTCCCATTTTAATTTTTTTTAAAAGTCGACGGGGAGGGGGTGGTGCCCCCGGGGTGGAAGTAAGAGTGTGGTCTTGTTAGCACGATAAGTCTCGTAGAAATTAATTTAGCGGAACACCCTTTATCTAAAAAAATCAGTAGTCATAAGACACCGGTCGGTATTGCATTTGGGCCAAATCGGTGAAGGAGGTGGGGGGGAAAATACGGCTTGAAATGATCAAAAAATCACTACAAGTCACCAGTTGATTCTAGAAGCATCATATTCAGTACGTATACTCCATGTTAAAGTAGGCTTTGATTCCAATTTTAATTTTTTGAAAAAGTCGAGGGGGAGGGGGCGATGTCCCCGGGGTGGAAGTAAGTGTGAGGCCTTGTTAGCACGATAACTCTCGTAGAAATTAATTTTTTTTTTTTCGCGCTCTCAGGGACGGTCCAGAGATGTCATAACTATCATAACCTGCGTTATTACCTCTAACTCACTAATAATTCCACTGCATAGGTACAAAAGCCCTGAAACACAAACAGCAAAACGGGTTTTTGAGGGTTTGACAGCTTTTACGGGTGCGCACCAGTGGAGGTGTGGAATGGCGGGGGAGAGGCGTGAGTCGTGCTTCCCACAATTATTATGTATAATGAGGAAGAAACATGATTTTTTTATATTTTTTATTCTGAAAGCTTGGTCAACCATAAACACGATGATACGTACTTCTAACGAATTATCCATCAATAAAACCATTTAAAAAATGTTTGAAAGTAGTTAATTCGAAATTTCTGTTTTCCCTCCAAGCGATTTTATACTCTGCCCCTCCTGCCTATATCATGTGCAACGTAATGATTTCAGATTGAGTCCTACTGCGGTAGCTTATACATTATACTGAAGCAAAATACAACGATATATAAAAGAACTGGATCGCTCAAGGTGACTAAACTCTTCTATAGGTGCCGCAGATTTCCCCCTGTCCATCAGGCTGGAGGGGTGGGGACTGACGTCACCAGCAGTCCTTTACTCCCGATTGCTTACCCTAGAGCAGCAGAGCGAGTTAATTTTGAAATTGAAGTATATGAATGCTAAAAAATCACAGCCCAATAACAATTAATAATGTACTGGGTCAAGCGCAAAGGCGGTTGGGACTGCTCATGACGTAGGTGAAGGACAGTAACGGCCGAAGATCTGCGGCACCTATAGAAAGTTTAGTCACCTTGTGGATCGCTCATCACTGCTGATAAAGACCAGCTGATAATAGCCATCAATTAAGCTCCCATAGTGGATGAGAGGGGTGGAGTTTCAAAATAAGTGCCATATTGCCATAACTACACAAGGAGAGGGACAGGGTGATTGTTTACCAGGGGACGACCTGCCTCCTCCAGTCCTCTGTGAGCAATCCAGGTTTATATATCGTTGGCAAAATATTATATTTTTTGTTTTGATATTGATTGATAAAATCAAATAAGTTTTTTTATCATACATATAAAAATTAGGTAATTATACTATGATGTCTGTACTTTTACGGAGCTTCCCTCTTTTTTTCATTGGACGTATAGCCAATACTTTGGTCTCCATAAGTTTTTCGGCCCGGCCTGATTAAAAAAGTTCCGACAGCAGCCTGTCGGGAAAAGTGCATTTCATTCATGCGACAATCGAGTCGAACCTCATAAGTTAGAACGATATCAATCAATTATGAATGACATTTAGGCCGTGGTATAGAAAGTCAAAATCATAAAATCGTGTTTCTTTTTACCGCAGGCCCCTTTTTTGGCACCAACTGAGGGGGAACAAAATTATGAAAATGAAAAATGAAACAGAGTCGGTTTGGTTGCCTATATGATATGGGAAGGCGGACTCTTGTTAGAGGAGTCATTTGCAATTAAAATATTTATCCCGGCCTAAATTTCATTCATAATTTATTGATATCGTTCTAACTTATGAGGTTCGACTCGATTGTCGCATGAATGAAATGCACTTTTCCCGACAGGCTGCTGTCGGAACAAAACTTTTTTCAGATTACGTTAATTTTCAGATCAGTTAAATTAGGTAAAATGGTATGTCACTATTTCACCATTGCGGAATGCGGAGTGCCTGGGTTCGAATCCGAAACAATTTTTTTTTAAATTTTTTTTGTTCCTCCCTTTTTGGCCCACCTCAGGATTTTTTACTCAAGATTTATTAGGCTGTAGGCAAATCAAATAAAAGAGACGGCTCAAAATACAATGTCAATGAAATGTTTTGGTAATTGGGTGGTCCAGTAAGGCATAGCGTTAATTTAATAGCTCCCCTCCGCCGAGAACTCCCCTGCCATATTAACGGATTTGGTTCACTAGGGTCTCATACGAAAGCGCGTTCATTTCTCATTACTCGAGTCAATTTTGGGGGCAATCGCAGCAACAGCCGTGCGGTAGCGAATTTTCAACTAATTCAAACCCCTCTTTCACACCGTTCCCGTGGACCGATTCATCTGGATCACGAACTCGTCCGAGATATTCACGCTATTGATTTTTAGACCAAATTTGGTTGCCCTAAGTCAAAAATTGCGACCGTGATCGTGCTAAAAAACACGGGAGAAATGATGAATCCGATAATTATGCGCCATTTATTAACTTACACTTATTACACGCACCTCTGCAATTTGGAGTTTTGAATTTCCGTAGAGATCTTGAAAACTTAGGAAATGTATTCACAAAGCTCCCAGTTTGTTACGGTCGCGGCCATCGTGGCAGATTATTTGAATCGGCCTTTAAAATTCCACCTGGGTCATTTATGATCTCTAATGGGACAAATATAAGTGTACTAAAACAATGTTTTAACGAAGTAATCGTAAAGGAATCGTTCGCACATGAAATGTCTCACCTTTTTCATGGATTGAACGAAGAACTCGCCTCGAAGAAAGTAAACACGAGCCCGCACAAGCCACACGGATATAATAAACCAAAAAATAAACAAAAACGTATGTGAAAGGTTGATGAGTGAGAAAATATGCCGCCCCAATGCTTCAGAAGTGTATGTAGTAGCCTGGTGCAAGCTCTGGTACGTCACACAGGGGCTGGGGTAGGTAATTACCCCCTCGAACCCTGTCCTTACATAAAAATATAATATTTTAAATATGTATATTGCATTCATTTTTATAGTGAAAAAGGATGCAAATCGCGTTATTTAACCGAATTTCACAATATAAAAGCGTCAGAGACCAAAATTTCTGATACGTGCACCTTCCTCATTGTGTTGAGGTTAACGTGAGTAAACGGTATATGTGCAAATTTTCACGGGTGAATGTGTACGTTTCCTGGTAAATTAAATGCGCACATTTACCGTTTAAATATTATGTATACAATTCCAAGTGGCGTGGACTTACGGTTTTGGTTGGTCGGAGGGTGAAAACAACAGTCTGTCACATACAGAAAGAGAGTGAGAGTGTCTAGAGTTTTCATAGTCTAAACCGAGGAAAATCAGTTCGAGCATATTTCAGCTTCTCCCATCTTCCAAGTTCCAATGCTTGGGCAGACTGTGGTGAAGTTTCTTGGGGTGCTCGTCGACACGGGATTGAAGCCCCACACCCACAGAAAAATAAAACAAAAAACCTGTTATCCTGGTGTGAGGTTGTCTTGTGTATGTGTGTGACAATGGCTAAAAAACGAAGTAATTGCTTAAAGTTCGTTAAATTAAGGATCGGCTTTGGCGTTGCACTGATCATTTAAACTGTATCATCCAGGAACTGGATATTGGACTGAGGAAGCTGAGAAATCATCCGGTTAACAGCAGATTATGGGGCCAACGCCGCCAATGATGCGCTCAGAAATAATAGTTTAAACAAAATTCCGCACGATTCTCTAAGCATCCGCCCAACAAAACGAAGAAATTAGCTCGCGGAAACCGCATGAATTCGTCTTTAACCGACTTTTCAGGCAAGAAACGTGCTAGAGACGTTACATTATGACTAATTCATCTTTCGAAATTAGAATTTTACGGATTTGGCTCATTCAGAAACAAATTGTGCGTCTTTACAGCCCTTACAAAAATCAAATTTCAATGGGTTGACTCATTCAGAAAGACTGTTTCGCCCTTTCCAAGAACCGAATTTCATTGAAGTGGCACCTTTAAAGCCCAATGAGAGCTCATTTCAGTAATTTCACTAAGTAAAAAGTGATTATGAGCATGGATTGAGTGGATTTGACCCTAAAAAGCCCGATCAGACGGATTTTGCTCATTGAAAAGTTATTTTGTGGAGCTGGCTCAGCCATAGATTTGGGTTTTCGTCTTCGTTAACGGAAGATTTCGTTTCAGATGAGACCGCTCATTGGGTCCGTGAGGGCAAATTCGTGAATTTTGCTACTCAGAAAATTAACTTCAAGGAGGGGAGGAGGACTCTATAAATACACAATGTCGCTGATTCAGCTCTTTCGATAAAGCATTTAGCGCTTTTGGCTCTCTCAGAATTCAAATTTCATGGTTTTTGTTCTCTCGAAAACCCTGCAATCGCCGGGCTGCGAAGCTGTTAATTTCACCACGATAGGGGCCATAAGGGCCCTTGTATGTATTCCGGATTCAATTACTCCTGCCTCAAATGGAATGGAATGGTGGGGAGTTTATTAATTTTTTTGCCATCGGGCGAATACAGGGTGAATTTTTGGTAGTGTTGCAAAAAAAATAGGCAAAAACTACATGGAAAATGGAATAAAACGCGACCTTTCCGAGTTAAATATCGTGCACCGTTTAGGAGATATGATTTTTTTTAAATTTCCCTTGAAATTTTGATTTTTTGGCAAAAGCTGTCAATTTGTCAGCTGTCACTTCATTAAAGTTCAAATGTGACCACACGTTCTGAAAGCTAGGAAAAGTATCTTTTAGATTGATGTTCGTGTCACTTTGCGTGAGAATACTGGAAACACTCTTTTTCGATACTCAAAGTTGAAGGTTTCAAGGGTAGTTTTTTTTGACAGATTTCTAAAAATTTCCCCCTCCCACCGTTTTTTTTCTCGCACCTGCAAGCTATCACAAAAACTTGCGTATGATATAAGCTTTCTAATGAACCCTCACTTTTTTTGAATTAGTCGTCCGAAACTCTCTAAAACATGGCCCGTTTTATAAAAATTCGTGATGTTTCAAACGAAAATTAACCTTGAGAACAAACGATTGAAGTCAGAGCCTATGATAAAAAATAAGTACTTTTAAATTACTAGGCGGCAAGATTTATTTTAGTTTTCTATGGGAGTGGTTTAGAGATGCAATGACAATCCTACAACTTCGTGCCCTTACTCGGGACAGATTTTTGGAATCTGCAGCGACTCTCTCTCAAGGTTTGTGAACTTCCGCCTCTGGTACTCCAAAAAATTAAGAAAAACTGAAGCGATTTTCAGTTGATGTGGAACCGAAAATTTCTGACACACGTCTCTTTACCATTGGAGCGCCCTATTTCTTTAATCGAGACTAGATTATTGGAGTAAAGCTAAGAGTACGACACTAGGAGTATTTTTCATTAACGAGTAATGACTCATGCTATTTTCAAAATGGCTTCCGCGAACTCGCGGTGGTCACTTCCGTATCATCCAGCTGTCACTTTAAAGTCTGCATTTCTCTTAGATGCGAAAATTCAAGCTTATTCTGGCCCATTGACTCGGAAAAATCTCGCAAGTTGCCCCTTTTTTTAAGCGACTCGAGTAACACTCAATGTGATGAAAAGCCAGTAGTGTTTTTGTCTTGTGTAGCGAAAATTTACCCGTACAAAATGTTCTCTTCACGCGAATATGCGGATATTCATTTTGTTTACGGATTTTGCGACGGTAATTCAAGAGCAGCTCAGAGGGAATACAGGCGTCGGTAACCCTGACCGACGGTGTCCCAGTCCTCAGGTTTTCATACGTGTGCATCAAAGATTGACGGAGAGTTTTACTTTCGCCAGGAACAGGACAGAAGCTGCACACCGTCACGATGTTGAAGTGGATGAAGTGATCCTGGAAATGGTCGAGGATGACGCAACCGTCAGTACCAGAGACATTTCTCGTCGTGTTGGAGTTTCGCAAACCAAAGTGGTACGGGTCCTGCATGATAATGACTTCTACCCGTACCACTTCACCCCCGTACAAGGTTTGGAGGCCAGAGATCTGCCTGCTAGAGTCCATTTTTGCCGATGGCTGCTCAATTCCGACATAGAGGAGCCTCATTTCTTGCGCCGTATCTTATGGACAGACGAGTCTCTGTTCACGAGAGAAGGAGTCTTCAATGCCCTCAACCTTCATCGTTAGGAACAAGAAAATCCGATGGCTTCTCGTGAATGCTCCTTTCAACATAAATTCAAAATGAACTTGTGGGCAGGGCTTTTTTTTTTTGGGGGGGGGGGTGCCGTCCCGGCCCAAGCCGAGCCCGGCGACGCCAAGGCCACCAATTGGGCCCCTACGTCATACCCAACGGGTTCCGGACTCGGAGGGGCTAGCACGGCTCCTCAAATCTCCTCACCCTCCCCAGAAAATCCAGTACTCGGACCCCTTGAGCCCTGGAAAATTCTAGGTCGGTCAACCTGTCCCTCCCAAATATAGCAAACCTCGCTGCCGCAAACCCCTCACACTCTCTCACTAAATGACCCGTTGTCTCCTCCTCCACTCCACACCTCTCACATGTAGGGTCCCCTATTAGCCCCATCATGTGCAAGTGTCTCTGAACTGCAAAGTGCCCTGTAAATATTCCTACTATCTTTCTAGTTTGCTTCCGCCCTAACCCTACCAGCCACTTTGTCGTGTTGGCATCATACCTTTTATTGCCCTCTTTCGCTTGTCTGCAGTGATCTTCTGCTTCCCATCGTGCCTGGGCTTCCGCTTTCGCCCAACCCCGAATTTCACTGAGTCCCACTTCCCTTGCTATCCCCACCGCCGGTTCTGGGCCGACATATTCTGTCATGGCCCCCGTCTTAGCCAGCTTGTCTGCTCTCTCATTCCCCGGGATGCCAGCATGACCTGGTACCCACCCTAATGTAACCGTGTTACCCTCCGTCAGCAGTGCCGATATACTGGCTCTACAGCTCCCCACCGCCCCCGACTTGACTACCGGCCTGGAAATGGCCCGAGGGCTAGTTGGGAATCAATTGATTGGCCCTCATGAGTTCCAGCAAAATTTAAATGGAGAGTCGTACTTGAACTTCCTACAAAACGATCTCCCAGCTTTACTCCAGCAAGTTGACGGAGAAACTAGGGAAGCCCTGATTTTCCAGCACGACGGCGCTCCGGTGGGGAGTCCGTTATCGGACACACCCATTGGACATGGGGGCCGAATACGACCCCGTGGACAAACAACGGGTTAGGGGCTGTCCTGAGTCCGGGACAGAAGGGGGTGGCGTCTCCTACCTCCTCCAGCTATTCCTCCCCCCCCCCCAAGACAAGGTGTTTGGTCCGTACCTAAGGTCTGCATGGCACAGGGGGCAAAGTGTGCTTTGAACGGACCCCCAGGGCACCGGCCGATCCCCTGGTGTAATAGGCTTACCGCAGGCCTCGGCGCTTACGGCATGCAGGGCTCTGCCGGCGGTTGACTTTATATTACCCTGGCTTCTGGCAGGACCGTTAAGGGCTCACCCAGAAGTTTATATGAAGAACTCGGAAGGGGCTCAGAGAACCTTCCGTGAACGCCGCAGTCACCGGCTGCTCCGTCCATGGATACCACCGAGGTCAAACACGACATTGATGGGACCAGGGACGTACCTGTGGAGGGCAGTTCTAAGGAGCATACCCACCCCATTACTCAATTAGAGTAAGGCAACACCTGAATGAGTTCTACCCTACGTGGATTGGAAGAGGTGGTATCGTCACTTGGCCTGCTAGATCCCCGGACCTTAATCCAATGGATTTTTTCGTCTGGGGATTCCTCAAAGAGAAGGTGTATAAGACACCAATAGCCACAGAAGACGAATTGCGGGAAAGAATAAATTTAGCTGTGCACGATCTCGGGAAATGCTGACTTTCAAAGTGACTGTAGGGGCGATGAGGAAGCGAGCAAGAGTGTGCATTAGAAATGGTGGAAGTCATTTTGAAAATAACTACTCAATAATAAAAAATACTCACTCTGAGCTTTACTCTAATAGTCTAGTCTAGATTAAATAAAAAGAGCGATCGATTAGAAAATAGACGTGTATCCGGACGTTTAGTTCCCCCGAATTCGACATAACTGAAAATCGCTTAAGTTTTTCGTATTATTGGAAGTACTGAAGGCGGAAGTTGGCACACCTTGGAGAGGGAGTCGCAGTAGATTCCGAAAGTCTGTCCCAAGTATGGGCACGGAGTTGTAGGATTGTCATTGGATCTCTAAAACGCTCCCATCGAATTTATAAGTACTTATTATTTTTATCATAGGCTCTGACTTCAATCGTTTGTTCTCAAGGTTAATTTTCGTTTGAAACATCACGATTTTTTATAAAACGGGCCATGTTTTAGAGAGTTTCGGACGACTAATTCAAAAAAAGTGAGGCTTCATTAGAAAGCTTATATCATACGCAAGTTTTTGTGATAGCTTGCAGGTGCGAAAAAAAAACGGTGGGAGGGGGAAATTTTCAGAAATCTGTCAAAAAAAACTACCCTTGAAACCTTCAACTTTGAGCATAGAAAAAAAGTGTTTCCAGTATTCTCACGCAAAGTGACACGAACATCAATCTAAAAGACACTTTTCCTAGCTTTCAGAACGTGTGGTCACATTTGAACTTTAATGAAGTGACAGCTGACAAATTGACAGCTTTTGCCAAAAAATCAAAATTTCAAGGGAAATTACAAAAAAAATCATATCTCCCAAACGGTGTACGATATAACGCTCGGAAAGGTCACGTTTTATTCCATTTTCCATGTAGTTTTTGCCTATTTTTTTTGCAACTCTACCAAAAATTCACCCTGTATACTTCCGCTGTTCTTGGTGGTATGAATGCTCACGCGAGAAACGGCAGCCAATTGAACGGCGGTCAATTGAAGAGGCTCCATTCATATGACCTAAGTCTTAAATAACATTGACAGGCTGCCACTAAATTGCATTTTGGCGGGTGGGCCTCATTTCACTGAATAAAGAGCACTGTTGTTGGTTCGATTGGTGTGGAGTGGGACATTATTAAAACCAATAAATACAATAATTTTTTTTAAATCAATTAAAGTCTGCACTGACGGACGGCTTATGCTTGCAGGCTAACTTTTTGCAAATCAATGTAGCGTACGGGCCGTTTTCTCGCGGTCTATACTTCCATTTTGATGGTAACTTGACCCGTCTGGTTCGCCTACTCCAAGTTACACTTTTGAGGACAATACTGTTCACATATCTAGTAGACAAAAAATTGGGGGGGGGATGAGTGTGCGCGAGTATATGGTAGGCACTTTACAACAACGGTGTTTTATGCCTGTGAATGAGCGTTTTACTCGAATTCTTCTTCGTTGAAGACGTCAAATCCCATTCTTTTGCTTATCTCAATCGTACATAGAAGAAGTTCGGCGAGAGACATTATTACGAGAAATTTATTAGGGATAACAACGAAATTGGTCTAAAAAGAAATAAAAAGTTCAAGCAAGAGTAACCATATGGCTTTTTTTATGTAAAGTTGACACTTTAGCTTTCCCAGGCAGCACTTAAGCCGCCTTCACATGCAAGCTTTAAAAAGCTGAGCTGTGGGCTTCAACCAATCAGAGCGCTCCGCGCTGTGTACTCGAAGCGCTCTGATTGGTTGATGCCCACAGCTCAGCTTTTTAAATCTTGCATGTAAAGGCGCCTTTAAGGGCCACCCACTCTATGTTGAATCGGAGTTGAATGAGTTGATCAACTCGTTCGATTCAACTTTCAGGGCGGTCCAACATGACGTCCACACTAAATTGAAGTAAAATAAGTGTGGACGTTGAATAGAGTTGAATGTTGGAAAGGTGAAAATTGAATGAGAAGTTGAATCAGATCAGGGAAAATGTCCAATGATCCTACTTCATGTGGTCTTCTGCTTCTTCTGGGGCTTGTGTGCATTACTTCCGTTGTGCAGTGATGAGGAAAATAGACCTTGTAGCAGCGGCAGCTGCAATGGTTATTGCGGAAAGCAGCCTAGTGTCAGCTCAGACGGGCACGATTTCTTTGGCGTAACACCGCATTTGACATGGAAGTAAAAAAAAAGGGGATAGGACGTGAAGCGATTTCGTCGGAAAAAATTGTTCAACGCATCCACACTCGTTCAACTGAGTTGATCAACCCCATCAACATTGCCGGTTCAACATAGTGTGAATGCACCTTTATACGATGATGGATGGGTAGTTTTCTTACAAGGAGACAATACCTCGAAGGATCCTACCAGACAGATGTACTCCACCTCCGTGAAGCAACGAGAGTAATTATATTCATTAAAAAAAAAAACATAAATAAAATAAATCAAGGGATTAATAACGCGGGATAATAACATAATTTAACCGTACGGCTATCGAATGTGATTCCTTCTTTCTTAAATTCGCCGTAAAAAAAATGTAAGAGAGGTCTTAATTGGAAAATCCTGCCTTTCGATATTTAATCGCATTATTTGCCGATCTATCGATTTAGTAGCCAGTTTAATGGGAAATGACCGAGGAAGAGATTTTTAACTACCTACTTTGAGACGCTAAGAGGGTATTAAAAATTTAATTTAAAGCGAGAATGGAGTTTAAAGATATTGCTCATTACCAACTGGAATTCACTGACTTTTTAGCCATTTATCTGGATGATAAAAACTGTATTTGAGGTTTCATTCTCGGAAAAAGTGTGTCTGTGGTGATGGGGAGGGGGGGTGATGATTGCTGGGACGAGAGGCCATACTCGCAGGAAGACAAAATGTCCCGCTATTTATCTAGCTTTGTAGTCAGAACCGTCAATGCTCGAGCCAATTTTTTTTTTTCGTTTTTAAATAATTAATTTTTCAGCCCCGGCATGAGGCGATGAACTTATCGCTGGCATTCATCTAAATCGGCTGAATAAATCAAGTTCTCATCTCTTTTTCATTTTTTTCGGTTCGATGGTGTAGACGAATGTGGTGCTGGAGGGATGGGGTGAGAATCAATCACGCCTTTTGGAAGCATTTAGTGCCAATTTCATCCAGGGAAATTAGTTAAAATCCGAAATGATCTCCAGAATTTGGTCTATTTCACCATGTTTAGAATACCTTGCCCCACCAATATCATCATAATTTTCATGAAATGTTTTGTTTTGTTCGCAGGTAAGCTACGCCGATTACGCGAGTTTGATCAGGCTTAAAAAAGATCCATTCTACTTTTGAGAAGATTAAAAAAGATCAACCATGAATAGCTCAGTGTGTGAAATATCCTCATCGAAATCAAGTAATTCTTCCAAAGCAAGTTATTTTATTGTGGTCCCATATTTATGCTGGAATTTGAGAGTATGGACATCTTTCATAAATACACCAGCGCTCATGTGACAACTTAGTGAAACGACCTCCTGGGTTATCCTTCAATTTTCTATTGGATTTACTTAAATAATTTTCTTTCTGATTCTGATTCTCACTACCACAATAAACAAAACAAAGCAAGTGACACCGGTCAGATGTTACCCCAGACTATTAGTTCATCTTAGCTTGACAAGAGCGCTGCTGTATTTAAGAAACATGTCAATACTGTTTTCAATTTGTGTTTAGCCGTTTATCAAAGCTAAAATGATAACCGCAAAGCCCAATTTTTGTTCTGTTTTGAGTTTACTCCTTTAGCCTCGTTTTGCAATTTACGGTGGCCTGCTGGAGTTTTTGAGACTGGGGAGTGAAATGTGTTAATCCCCGAGACAAATACCTGTCTGTCACGAAGCGAAGGCCACATGCGTGGTTTTTAATTACAGTGTCAATAGAGGTTGAGACGCTGCGGACATAGGTGTCGAAAGAACTCTGTCCGGGGTCGAACATACATATGTATAGGTAGCGTAAGACCGGACGAAGACATGACTGACTGTGACTGACAATTATTGATCCGAACTGGCGATTTCTTCTTCCGACCCATCACTGAATTTCGGTGGGTGTTTCCCACCAAAAGGGTCGGGATACCGATCATGATTGATTGCGCACCGATATCAAGCGACTAGCCACCGAACTTCTGGAGATAAGCCGGAGAACTCCGAGACCGAACATAGGCTCATTGAAGACGAAGTTCGGAAGCGAAGTACCGAAATTGTACTCGGCGGTTTTATACCGAACAAAAAGCCACCGAACATCACCGGAGAATGTTACTCGAAGAAGATCGGTGGTATTTTGACCGCCGAAGGCCTCATTTTTTCTCTCAGTGTAAGTCTTAAATAACATTGACAGGCTGCCACTAAATTGCATTTTGGCGGGTGGGCCTCATTTCACTGAATAAAGAGCACTGTTGTTGGTTCGATTGGTGTGGAGTGGGACATTATTAAAACCAATAAATACAATAAATTTTTTTTAATCAATTAAAGTCTGCACTGACGGACGGCTTATGCTTGCAGGCTAACTTTTTGCAAATCAATGTAGCGTACGGGCCGTTTTCTCGCGGTCTATACTTCCATTTTGATGGTAACTTGACCCGTCTGGTTCGCCTACTCCAAGTTACACTTTTGAGGACAATACTGTTCACATATCTAGTAGACAAAAAATTGGTGGGGGGGGGGGATGAGTGTGCGCGAGTATATGGTAGGCACTTTACAACAACGGTGTTTTATGCCTGTGAATGAGCGTTTTACTCGAATTCTTCTTCGTTGAAGACGTCAAATCCCATTCTTTTGCTTATCTCAATCGTACATAGAAGAAGTTCGGCGAGAGACATTATTACGAGAAATTTATTAGGGATAACAACGAAATTGGTCTAAAAAGAAATAAAAAGTTCAAGCAAGAGTAACCATATGGCTTTTTTTATGTAAAGTTGACACTTTAGCTTTCCCAGGCAGCACTTAAGCCGCCTTCACATGCAAGCTTTAAAAAGCTGAGCTGTGGGCTTCAACCAATCAGAGCGGTCCGCGCTGTGTACTCGAAGCGCTCTGATTGGTTGATGCCCACAGCTCAGCTTTTTAAATCTTGCATGTAAAGGCGCCTTTAAGGGCCACCCACTCTATGTTGAATCGGAGTTGAATGAGTTAATCAACTCGTTCGATTCAACTTTCAGGGCGGTCCAACATGACGTCCACACTAAATTGAAGTAAAATAAGTGTGGACGTTGAATAGAGTTGAATGTTGGAAAGGTGAAAATTGAATGAGAGTTTGAATCAGATCAGGGAAAATGTCCAATGATCCTACTTCATGTGGTCTTCTGCTTCTTCTGGGGCTTGTGTGCATTACTTCCGTTGTGCAGTGATGAGGAAAATAGACCTTGTAGCAGCGGCAGCTGCAATGGTTATTGCGGAAAGCAGCCTAGTGTCAGCTCAGACGGGCACGATTTCTTTGGCGTAACACCACATTTGACATGGAAGTAAAAAAAAAGGGGATAGGACGTGAAGCGATTTCGTCGGAAAAAATTGTTCAACGCATCCACACTCGTTCAACTGAGTTGATCAACCCCATCAACATTGCCGGTTCAACATAGTGTGAATGCACCTTTATACGATGATGGATGGGTAGTTTTCTTACAAGGAGACAATACCTCGAAGGATCCTACCAGACAGATGTACTCCACCTCCGTGAAGCAACGAGAGTAATTATATTCATTAAAAAAAAAAAACATAAATAAAATAAATCAAGGGATTAATAACGCGGGATAATAACATAATTTAACCGTACGGCTATCGAATGTGATTCCTTCTTTCTTAAATTCGCCGTAAAAAAATGTAAGAGAGGTCTTAATTGGAAAATCCTCCCTTTCGATATTTAATCGCATTATTTGCCGATCTATCGATTTAGTAGCCAGTTTAATGGGAAATGACCGAGGAAGAGATTTTTAACTACCTACTTTGAGACGCTAAGAGGGTATTAAAAATTTAATTTAAAGCGAGAATGGAGTTTAAAGATATTGCTCATTACCAACTGGAATTCACTGACTTTTTAGCCATTTATCTGGATGATAAAAACTGTATTTGAGGTTTCATTCTCGGAAAAAGTGTGTCTGTGGTGATGGGGAGGGGGGGTGATGATTGCTGGGACGAGAGGCCATACTCGCAGGAAGACAAAATGTCCCGCTATTTATCTAGCTTTGTAGTCAGAACCGTCAATGCTCGAGCCAATTTTTTTTTTCGTTTTTAAATAATTAATTTTTCAGCCCCGGCATGAGGCGATGAACTTATCGCTGGCATTCATCTAAATCGGCTGAATAAATCAAGTTCTCATCTCTTTTTCATTTTTTTTTCGGTTCGATGGTGTAGACGAATGTGGTGCTGGAGGGATGGGGTGAGAATCAATCACGCCTTTTGGAAGCATTTAGTGCCAATTTCATCCAGGGAAATTAGTTAAAATCCGAAATGATCTCCAGAATTTGGTCTATTTCACCATGTTTAGAATACCTTGCCCCACCAATATCATCATAATTTTCATGAAATGTTTTGTTTTGTTCGCAGGTAAGCTACGCCGATTACGCGAGTTTGATCAGGCTTAAAAAAGATCCATTCTACTTTTGAGAAGATTAAAAAAGATCAACCATGAAGAGCTCAGTGTGTGAAATATCCTCATCGAAATCAAGTAATTCTTCCAAAGCAAGTTATTTTATTGTGGTCCCATATTTATGCTGGAATTTGAGAGTACGGACATCTTTCATAAATACACCAGCGCTCATGTGACAACTTAGTGAAACGACCTCCTGGGTTATCCTTCAATTTTCTATTGGATTTACTTAAATAATTTTCTTTCTGATTCTGATTCTCACTACCACAATAAACAAAACAAAGCAAGTGACACCGGTCAGATGTTACCCCAGACTATTAGTTCATCTTAGCTTGACAAGAGCGCTGCTGTATTTAAGAAACATGTCAATACTGTTTTCAATTTGTGTTTAGCCGTTTATCAAAGCTAAAATGATAACCGCAAAGCCCAATTTTTGTTTTGTTTTGAGTTTACTCCTTTAGCCTCGTTTTGCAATTTACGGTGGCCTGCTGGAGTTTTTGAGACTGGGGAGTGAAATGTGTTAATCCCCGAGACAAATACCTGTCTGTCACGAAGCGAAGGCCACATGCGTGGTTTTTAATTACAGTGTCAATAGAGGTTGAGACGCTGCGGACATAGGTGTCGAAAGAACTCTGTCCGGGGTCGAACATACATATGTATAGGTAGCGTAAGACCGGACGAAGACATGACTGACTGTGACTGACAATTATTGATCCGAACTGGCGATTTCTTCTTCCGACCCATCACTATCCCGGAATGACCACAGGTTCATGCCCACACAGGATAAGGGCAGCACTATCAGATCATAACGTGCTCCTGTGTCTTTAGAGCGTCTTCCCCTAAATGACGATAGATGGAGGAATGCCGTACCTTCGACGCCCTTATTCTTCTTCTTCTTCTCCTTCTTCTTCTTTGTCATAATCTTTTTTCTGCAGGCAGTTTAGTTCGGAATGCCCTTTCGTGCGGTATCTGCGCCTTCAAGTGACATTTCCTACACACGTGTTGAAAGGCTCGCGGCTTGCAGCTCGCCTCATTCTCCTTGACTGACTTGCCTATACAACCCAATCCACTCTCACCAGAGAGGCTCATTCATTATACATATATTTGAATGGCACATGCGAAACCCATCCAAGTGCAATCCATACCATTCACCTTAAACCTGGGGGCCTGTTCTGTAAGATTTCGGTGTTCCTAGGAATATCCTTTTCCACCTGTCCGCCCCGAATTAAAGCACATGTTGATGGGGAGGACGGATGGAAAGAGACTGTGATAGTGACTGTTAAAAGTTACAGAACAGGCCCCCTGGTCACTCCATGAGTGTCATACGAATAAGATATACTCGCCCTCTGTGGCATCAAACGTGCCCGAGTGCACCAGGGAACAATAAACTTGAACGCTGCATGAAAGACCAAGCAAACCGGTAAATACAAATGCAATCGATCGGTGGTGCGTGCAATACGGATTACGCTAAACGCAACACGCAGTATGCGAGCGGAGTTCACCGCTATAGTGACTTCCCTCGCGCCAACGCTTTTCGCTGCTGCAGCATACAATACTAAATCCATCTAAATCGAACTGTGATAGATGTGCTTTACCCCTTAATTCATACATTAATCAATACTCAATGAATCCATGTAACGCATGTACTCGAGGGTTTTTTATGCCACCAGGCTTTTTCCCTCTATTCTTTTTTTGGGCTTAATATTAATACGATTTTCGCCCAATTGCGAGTCTTTTCATTTTCTTCCCATTACCTTTTATTCTCGACAAAACAATGACCTAATTTTGGACCGAACATTGAGGCTTGGAGCAAGGGTGTAGGTAGCCTTTGATATTAGGATGGGCAGCTTCCTAAGAACATAATAAAACGTAAATTAACCTCAGAAATGGCAGAATGGACATGCACGAAACTAACGGAACCAACTGCAGAAAAAGTAATTCCTCGTCATAATAGAAAAACTTGATGATTTGGCCATGAAAAGACATTTTCCCGCAGAGTAAATTAGCAAACCCATCCCTAGAGTGGTAATTGCATGCCTCTAAGCATGACTATACCCTGCAATTTGGTCCCGTGAATAAGTGCTCGGTCACGAAATGAAGGATTTGGCTTCATAATCCGTTGTTCGGATTAATGTGGAGCATCAAAATGAATTGCCTGCAAGGAAACACAGGCGTTTCCTACAAGAGGCGATTTATCATATAAATATTTTCTCGTCCCCTCCCTCCGTTCTTGCATCCTTCTCACCCGCTATTTTAGATTCGTCTTCTTCTAGATATTGTGGAGAGCAGGAGCCTTGGTAACCGTCTGGAGTTTAGAACAGCCGTGCCTTCCATTCGTTATGGAACAAAATGCATTTCCGAGGTGGTGGAACCCCCACCCCATCCACATTGGGTCATCCATTTTCTTGATCCAATAACTTTCCGAAGGGAGAAAACGTTGAAGGAGAAAGAAAGTAAGAAACGAGTGAGTGATTGTGTGAGGTGCCCTTTACAGGGGCGGGGGGGTGAAGGATTTTACTAGCTTCCGAAATCATTTTAATTACTCAAGTCCTATACAAAAAGACTGCATTGTCCTCGCGCTAATTAGTTTTTTTATCTGTTAAAATCATACACCTGCAGCCACAGTTAATGGGAGCTGAGCTGTTTGTTGGCGCGAGGGTATATAGGAGAAAGCCTTCAGATTTATTTATATCCTTTATCGTCTTTTCACTCGTTCTATCCACCTAACCATTTCCTAAGGAGTTTTAGAGGGCTGTTAGAAGAAGGTGGGGGTAAATTTAATTATTTCTCCTTTGAGAACAAGGGACGTTTTAGCCTGCTAACCCCTCCAACCCACCACCCAGTCCTTAGCTTCATCATTTCGAAGAACAACTCTTAATCACTACCTTTGAACTTGTTAATTGACTCTTCATTTCACCTTTGTTCCTCTCATAGTTTGAAAAGAGGGTAAAATGACTTGGAATATGAGAAAGAACGGGTCCCCCGCTTAGTTTGAATGCTCGTCGTGATGGATAAAGACACATAAAGGACAGTGGAGTGGGAAAGTTTTATACAGCGGTAAAGTGTATAGAGGATAAAACTCAGACACAGTATACCAAGTTTTTGATTTATTATAACTACTATTTGAATTAATTAACTGCAGCGCCTGCTATTATTGCTCTTGGATTCAGCGAGTATTTTATTATTTTAAATTGAGCACTTTGGTATACCTACTCAGTCATATTAAATTTATTGCAATTTTTACTCACTCATAACATCTTCATCTGAAAGTATTCGTCGTAATAGAAATAACGCTTTTTTCTCTCTGTATTTTTTTTTTTAAATCAGATAAAAGGCAAGCCACATTACATTTTCCTCCATCGTAAAAGATGAAACGGAGTGTGATGCTTGGAAAATGAGAAATGGATTCCGATAGGAAAAGAAAAGAGTCAGAGAAGGGGAAAAAGAGGGTAGTGATGATGGTGCGTGGCTGGAGGGGGGGGGGCGATATGGAATAGTCCAGCGAACCGTAACATCGGCATTGAGTGGAAATCAAGAAGGCACAACGGGGGCACGGGTGCGGCGGTGCGGTGTCGGTAAAAAAGGCATTAATTTCATTTCGGATCGTATAACATGCGTCATGCTCTTTTCTTTGTTCCTTATATTCGTATACGACACTCGCTACATACCCCGTTTCTCTCATTTTTATTATTTAAGTTTCCCTTGGAGATGTAAGGCCTTCTACCCTCACCACACCAGTGATATATCGTCCAGAAATGAGTGTAGGCTTTCAACTCATTCTCGGCCTACTTTTCAAGAAGTCTCAAAAATACATTTAGTTGATGTCTGAGTGGGTTTGTTTGTCTGGAGCGAAATAATCGTTAGAACCATTCTCATCAGAATGTTTCCCCTGTGGCTAAATGGGATGAGCCTTTGTTTACCAAGGGTCCCGGTTTTATTACTTTGTCCATGCTATCGAGAGTAGTAAATACCCCACCAACCACCCCCACTACAAAATCATTTTAATTTTTCATTAAAAAAAAAAAAAAAAAAAAAAAAAAAAAAAAAAAAAAACACCTCACTCATTTAATCGTCTACCTCTTGACCGTTCATTTCAGAGTTGAAAACACCGTTAAATATACCGTGGAAATAGTACAAAAGTGATCATTTCCCCTTAACCGTGACAGTTTAACAGCGAAAATAGGACATGGGTAATAGGGGGAGGGAGGAGTTAATTTTAAAGCTCCGTGAGAATGGCGAACATGCCAACCTCGTGACAGCGCCTTAATTCGAAGCTCGTGTCTCAACATATCTACTCCCATTTACCACTTTGCCAACCCCTTCCATAGCACAATCACTAGACCCCTTTTACAACACCCATTTCCATGGGTCCATAATATTGGATCCCACGCTCTACTCACCCCCCTCCAGAGCCTGTGATCGTAGTTACGGTAGATGTCTCCTCCCTTAATGGCTATGTAAATTTACAGCGAATGGAGGCGTCTTCCTGTTCAAAGCGCCATCTTTTTTTTTGCGATAATAACTAGCATTTTCTTTAATCAAGGACAATTAAAACTTTTGTTGTGGGGATTAGTAGGTTCTGCGCATCGAGTTTTCATTACTTAAATATAAAAAGACGCTTTTTGCAGCGATCCTGACTTTTATCTGAGGAATAACCTTTTTTTAATGTACGCTTTTATTTTACACCCTCAACAGTTACCCCTTACCCACCCACCCCAACATCAAATCCTCCTCCAAACTATACTCAAAATGTTAAAGCTTCAGTATCCCGGGTTATTTGTCAAATTAAGAGGAAAAGGAGTGACTATCACTTCTTTAGCGGCAGAAAGAGATCCTTCAAAAGTGTCTCTAATAAAAATAAAATTGAAGTAATTGCCTATCGTTTAAACTTTTATAAGGGCTCAAACTCCATTATTTCACCCCATGCACGCCCATCCATCCTCCATTTCTCGAATCCCAAATTACAGATTGTTAAACTCGCTCACCAGAAAGAAAAATTTACATTTTTTACCCTTGGGAATTTTTTTAATTTTATTTGAAATGGGCTAGGAAAAATTGAAGGATTCTACTAACTGGAAGTTTAAATGTTTGTGCTTTAAAAGAGAAGAGAGGATGAAGGATGTGGTGCAGAAACGGCATGTTTTCAATTTGATGGAAAACCAAAGTTAAAAGGGTTTCATCGCGATTCTCGTGTTTTTGTCTGCTTTGTCCCGTTTTCAAGGACCCTACGAATTTTTCCGCGTGGTCAGCAGCCGTGTAATGGTCAGATCTAAAATCCAAAGAAAATTTACGACGTGAGGGGACCCTCACTGGTCAGCCGTGATGTGAAGAACGCTGTAGCGGGCAGCAACAATATTGCTCGCCTCAAACAATAATTATATACCTACCTCTGTATATCTCTGTATGTCGACCGGACACTTAATTACAAGGTCTATCTCGGAAAATTCCTGTTCGAGATGTACCTTCAAGACACACCAATAAGCTGTACCTAGGAAAATCAACCTCAAACAATTTCAGCCCCAGACTCGAACGTTTCTGATAGAACTCTCCAGTTCCTCACACTGCATCACGAAACGGGATGACAAAAGTCACATCCAAATCCAAGCCTACACACCCTTGCTCGTAACAAATGTGGGAATTGAGCCTTGGGGGCCTGTTCTGTAAAAACTAGCAACATTTGGTACTAACAGTCAATTACCTGATTTCATTAAACTTCATCGATTTAATTAATGAAAGCATAATATGACTCAGGCCCGTATGCCAAATCTTTCCTCGAATTTTCCTCCACCTCAAACCTCCCTCACAAACTGGAAAAATTATAAAATAACATGTGATTTTACAGTTTGCGAGGAAGGTTCGAGTCGAGGAAATTTCGAGGAACGACTTAGCATACGGGCCTTACTGTTGTTAACTACTGTTGTTTTAGTAGATTGAATTACAAGACTAGTAAGTGGTGCATTAACTGCGGGGTTTTTTGTTTGGCGGACGAGGCTTGCCGAGGCCGCTAATTAAAAAAGAGCGGTTAAGGGGGAGTTGTACATGTGTTTCCTCGACCCCCTTCACCTACTCGGCGTTACGTAAATTATCGCCGTATTTCTGCACCAATCCTGGATTTCAAGGTCTCATTTAAATCACCAGGAAATTCCGTACAACCGTAGATCTTCTTTTTTCATATTTCACCCCTAAAATAACTGTAAAATTCGCATCAACTTTTACCTCAGCAAATGAGGGCAGCTGATGAGGGCACCGGGATTGGAACCGAAATGCGTACTGTCAAAAACTAAGCGGCTGTATTTGTTCAAACTTAAAAAACCAACTTCCCATTTAATATTCAGAACAGCCAAATCAACAAAACAAAGATCAACGATTGAGAAAAATTCGTTGATAAGACCCAATTCCTAGAAATTGCATTTTGTCAGAGCCAAACTACAAGATGTAATCTTTGCGGACGACCAGAGTCAACGAATTTTTTTGTGTGACTGAGTGCTGCCTCCCAGCCAACATCTCCCGGTTTAATTTTTGAACGAGCCAAACCCAGCGAATTCGGTTTTCGAAAGAACTGCAAAGCCACGTAATTTGGTTCCTGAGAGTAAAACCCGCTAAATTGGTTGCGGGAGATAGCCAAACCAGTCACGTAGGTATAGTGATTTCAAAGAGCCCCAAAATGTGAAATCCCCTCTCAGGCACGTCCCCATTCCATCCTCACCTACCATCTGCCCAACCACTTCACCCCTTATCCAGTATCACTGCAACTATCATAGAACCTTACTGTTTACGAATACTTGCACGTTCATTGCTTCGCTGTTTTGCCTTGGTGTGCTGCGTTCCTATTTAATGTCCTATTTCGTCAGCAAAATTAAATGCACTAAAATGTTGTTTTCCTTGTTGCATCGAAACTGTGTACTCAGTTGAAGAGCACTGAAACGAGTGTTCAGGTTCGGTTGCTTGTGATAAGCCTGTCAACTGTCAAAACACGCTAGCGGTTTCGACGTCACCAGGTCACTTCTGTCAAAACCCCCTCCATCGCGAAACTCATTACTTTAAAAATTAATTACAAATATTTCCCGCGCGATCTTTTTACTTTTTCCTACTCTTTCCTCAATAACTTCTATCAAAGAACACCATGAGCGAATAAAAAAAAAATAAAATAAAATAAAAAAAAAAATAAATAAAAAAAAATAAAAAAAAAAAAAAAATAGGCAAGTTCTCCATTACGTGGTGCCGAGTTGAGCAGACTGCGGACTACGTCCGAGAAGCTCATCCTCAACCTGCTTCATGTTTTTGAACCCCTGGTCAATTTTAGTTAGGTCCATGCACATCCCGACGAGAAGTTAGGGGAATACAGTCAACCTCGGCAGAACCCACACAACGTTATTCGTTTTCCTCGCAAGAGAGATCCCATCAAACTCTCATATCGAAGAGGATGTAGCGTTGGCTCTATTATTCTCCATTGAATCACCTTTCTGAATTGCACAGATTTCATCCCCCCCCCCACCCATACATACGAGTAGTGACAAAGGGGATGATTATAATCGAGTATGCAAAATAGTTTAATCCTATTAATGTTTAGGCCGCTTACGTATTCAATCAAGAAGGTAAGGATATCGTCCTAATCACTGTTGTGGAGAAGGGAGATTGCTCTATATATGTATACATAGAATGTGTGGCTAGACCTGATTATGAAATTGTGAATGTTGGCCATGCCCCGCTCTCCGGGCACATGCTGTAGAAACGTTTCCTCGCGTTAAGTATTTTCAGCTGTAGGTAACTCGTTCACTCTTGAACGCCATTTTTCATTCAATTTTTCCTCTATATATGGATCTTCTCCACCATCTGAAGTGAAGTCTCGGTAGAATTCCTGCGAGTACCTATTTGAAGCACTCAGTCATGTGAGTGTTTGCGTTGGTGAAGGGTTAGGGGGAGTCGAGGTGTTAGCTAAAGTCTAAAGGGAATAGGCGAAGAAGATTACTTTGGGGGTTTTTGAAATGATGGAAGGGGGTGGGTGAACTTCGCTTGGCGTGAAATCGCCCGTGAAAAGGTTGTATCATTAAAAGAGGAACGCCGAACCTTTTCCTCCCTCCGTCCCTCATCCTTTTCTCCTGATGGTGTGAAAGAGTGAGGAGGAAGGAAAAAGGCACGCCGGCACTCCACAGCTCTCCCCATCCACCGCCCCTCAATCGGAGGCCTTTCTTTCTCCCGTTTCCACGTTCCGCTAGAGGAATAATTAATACCTGCGGGACTCCACACTTTTAACTTCTATTAGTATTCCCTGGAAAAGCTCCCTACTTCCTGTACTTACCCCAGGCAGCCACTCTCGCTTCCTTGATGTGCATTGCCGCCAAAACTTAAATAAGAAACTTTTAACTGTCACGGTGTGCTGCGGTTTTGGCGGGGCAAGGGGGTATACTCTGTGTTTGCATGACGTGGTCTTTCATGAATTAAGAAATTAAAGTTCCCATTTTTTAAAAAAGAAGAGCTGAGTAATCAGAACTGTGAGATATTCACGAGTTTTGCTTCCTTATTTTTGCATGAAATGAGTGATTTTATGATTTAAAATTCAAAGGAGACCGCGTTTAAAATAATGAATTTATGAAACGCTAAACAAAAACTCGCTTATATTCAACCTTGAAGATCGAATTTATAATGCTCTCATTTCAATTTTCTTCACTTTAGACGACGAGGGGATTTTTCACGCTTCACAAAATTCTCCCAACTAATTTCACACTTTACGTCCCCCTTAAAGTCCCCCCCCCACCACGTCCCACTAATTTGTATATATTGTGAATTAAGTTGCGTAAGATCCAACCAAGTTTGACACTTCACGCTGCCTAGGGAGGGAAAAAGAGAAGGAATGGTAGGGAAGGAAAAGAGATCGTGTAATCTCCCCACGCTGGGAAAAAAACTTTTGCAATTAATTTTTCCCCTGTTTTTCTCGGTGAAAGGTTTTTCTCACACTCAGGGAACGAGTTCCAGACCATTTAACTCACAATTTCCCAAACACCCATCCCTTCCTCCCAAACACTCACTAAGCAACCTTAACTATTCTCACACTCGTTCGTTTTGAATTGGTGTTAAGAGCTGGTGTTTTGATCGTTTCTTCTGAACTGTTTAGCTGAAACTGTTAGTGGAACAGCGTGTATCAGAGTTAAATTACATGTTTTTTATGTTGCAGTGTGTTCATTAATTTTTATTGCCATATTTTCGTTTCCAAAGTAAGGCAGTTCTTGTAGTGTGAACAACGTTCTTTCTTTGCATTTTCACGTCAGCAGGGAGTTCTGCTGACATCTCTAGATTGGTTTTATGTATAGGATTCGTTGTTTGAATGAAAAAGGGTAACATCCAGGTTGCTAGCAAAGCCCTCTGACAGTGTGACAGTGAACGTATCGATGGCGGTCACGTTGTGAGTGAGTCTTATTCGAGCTGTAATATTCACAGTAATCGTACAAAATAATGACATTTTTAACAACGTGAAATAGACTCGAGATGTAACAAGAAAAGATGAAACAATTGTTTCGACATTGAAAAAGAGCTAAACGTAATATTGAGGGAAGGAACATAAGCCTTTTCAATATAGAACGACAAAGATGTTGGGGGCAGGACCCACACATAAGCCTTTTCCATGTTCGTCTGATTCCCTTCACTTTATTTCCTACAATTTTTAAGAACCCTTCCCCCGTTCTAACACACAGCTCGGTACAGTCTTTCTACAGAGAAAATTGGACATTTGAAATTAAGTTAAGCGCAATATAAGGTTTTTCTCTCTCACTCAAAACTGCGTTGTGGAGAGTGAGACACCGTCTTATAATGTGGGGTTTCACCTGGTGATAAGGTGTGTAATGCTTGGCGGGGTGGGGGGGGGGACAGTGGAGGAGACAGAGTGTGAGAACGAGTTGAAGAAACTGTGGCGAAAGTGTTATTATATTTTGCACGCTCTGGGTGTCCGTGACTCGAAAGCGTAAACACTCTCGCACCCCTGGTGCACACACACTCGTGAAAGGTCTTGAGCCTCAAGAATAAACCTGTTAGAGTAAAAGGAGGGTGGTTATAGGGAGCAGAGCATAAATTGCTTGTCTTAGTTTTGTTGAAGGAGAAAGGCAAAAGGCATGGGAGAAGATGACAAGAGCGACCCTCCCCTTCACCACTCAGCGCGGTAGAGAGAGAAAAAGGATAGCGGAGGCTTCACTTCAATTTTAAGTCGGGAATCCCCCACCACTTCTTCACCACTCAAGTAATTCGTACACCGAGGCCTCTTTTGATTCGGATTCTTAAAGGATGCTCTCATGAGACGACAAGTTTAAAGTTGGAGGCAAAAGAGAGGAATGGCGGTGGGTAAGGAAGCTCATTAGCAGTGAAGCCCGCGGAATTTGAAATGTATATTTAACAATGCGTGAGAGACATTGAAAACTACGTGATATCAATGTTAAGTTCAAACGTGAAGCGAAATTCTTTACATTTTTTATTGTAGACTGCTTACCAAACAATGATCATTTCTCGCTTCAATTATATTTGACTTATTGGAGGGTCGGGAGATTTGAGAGCTTAAGGGAATAGCACCTACTTCGATATTGATGACCTCTGAAATGGAATTTGATGGCTTTCGTCGTTCCATTTATTTTATCTTCCGTCGGCAGCAAAATTTATAAATACGCCATGAGCCAATGGGTTGCCAAATCAATTTCATTCAATACTTGGCCTGTAATTTCGTTTCGCATAATGATTGGAATCTGATCTGATCTATTGTAAGCACTTACGAGTTTCAACAGGTATTATTTGCCTAGGCGCGAGAGTGATGGCTAGACGAATAGTTATTTCAACGTGCAGCTCTTAGCAAGTTCACTTACGAGTACCTAGATCCCAGAGCATGGAATTTGAACAATTTTACCCTTTTTATTGACGGGTTATTTTTGGCGTGAGTCTATTTACACGAAATAATTAAATTCATAAGATTCCTTCCATGAGCGGAACGGAGTTTCTATCAACGTACAAATGACATCCGCAGGACGATTCATTTTTACCTCAGTAAGAGGTCTATTGAAGTATCAAGTGCCAAATAGAATTAAAAATTTTGACTAAACTATGTTTTTCTACTCACAGTTGGGAAGAATCATGAACAGAAACGGAAACAATTAATCAGGTACAAGTAGGTATCACACTGTCACGACTGCCGGCCCGATAACTCACGAGATTGATAAAATAATATAAATATATAAATGCTAGTCTCCACCATGCAATCATAACGTTTATTTTCTACTTGGTAGCCGTCGCCTAACGAACGCACGCGCATTAGGTGAGGCAGAGGGCACTCCCTGGCCCCTTCACCCATTCCTCTACTCGTCCCCCATCTAGGCACCTTTGGCAACGGTTAACATTTTTCCTCGCCCATCGGTTTCTCAGAGGGTATCTTTGGATCTGCACGACTACCGTCAATGAAGCGGACCAATACAACTAATATAAGTGTCCATGCAGCCGCTAGAGGACATCTGAGGCAAACTTAATTTTTGTGATCGTACTCAGGACTTTTTTTTCATTTTTTAAAACCAAAAAAGGATATTTTTATAATTAATTTAATCCTTGATTGCTGTTGTTTTTCTTCCTGAGGCGATGCCTACCTTGCCTCAGCTAAAAAACCGCCACCGCCGCCGGTGTGAATACTTCATGCACGCCAGTAAGCACACTTCCAAGCGGAGAATGCTGCCTGGGTGAAAACAGGCACGTTGTCCACCGGGCTTTAGTTTGTATGGAGTATAGGCGAACATTCTCACGAGACTTCATCACGCATAATAACTTGATTTACTATGCAAAAAATCATTTGCACTTAATAATTTTGAATTTTAATTAAAGTGGCAGTCCGAATAATACCTACCTGTCATTATCGTAGTTTCTATGAATTAATTTAGATCGAAATGATTCCGAGAATTTTACTGAAAAACATAGCTATAAAAAAGAGGAAAAACTGCTCAAGGAGGGTCAGTCAGAGGTCGGAAGATTCACAACATGGTTGAAAGACTGTACTTCGTTCTTTACACACTCGCTACTCTAGTGGTACCAAATTATTTTTGAATTTATTAAGTTATTCATTTCTTCAGACGAGCACCGTTTATTTGCCCAGTCAATGGTGGCTGGTGACGTCATAATGATATTTCACTTTTTTTTTGCGATTCAGTCATGTGCACCTCTTTTATTAAAAGTTTAAAATTTCTCACGGTATCTTTATCAACAGATTATCTTCGGAGGCAATTTCATCGCTGCTCGTCCTGAATAGAACCAAGATTGATGGGACAATGATTTTTGAGATTACCATGAACCACGACAGTTGCACCAAAGGCATTTCGCATTTAACAATGAATCATCACCAGACCTGGAGATAGATGTTCCAGCATAGTATAAAAACTTAAAACTGTTGTAATGTGAAGCCTGTGTACGCACGGTTTGTCTAGAGAAATAGTAGAAATGTTTGTTTGATTATGAAGCAAGGTAAAACATAACCCATTGATGTCTTCTTGAACACATACAACCTCAATAGAAACCTGGTTTCAAAACACCTTAAAAAGATTTTGTTTACACGTTCACTGCCCACGAAGCACAGTGTGCGTTGAAGGTGGATGGGCTCAATACGCCCTTGACGCACGGTTTGCATTAGCTCGAGTCTTGATTTTAAAGGTTATTTTTTTCACCTGGGCATTTTTAGAAGTTTCCAACATTGCACACTCTGCTTTTGGAACACCCTTGCAAGGAGTATTCAACGGTTGGTTCCTTTTTTTAATCTTCCCCAACCCCCCTACCAAGGCTGTCTGTCCCCATCATCTCTGAGAGGTTATGAGAATGGGGCACCAATTCGTTATCGAGTGTACAGACGGAGCAGTGAACGTGTTAAATATAGACGTACAGGCTTAGGCAGACAGACTTATGGTGGATTGCACCAAGTTTGAGTTAAAGTGCGGGCTACTTAACCTCAAAGTTAAGAGTGACTCTAGGTTAAGAAAGGTTTTGAGCTCTTGATAACCCGCAGGCCAAGACTAACTCGAAGAAGTGAAACGAGTTTTTTTGTACAGCCGGGCGTAAAGACTCGAAATTCGCCCACTGGGAGAACCTTGAGCGGGCGACATGAGGTTCATTCCGCCCGCCGGGCGTAAAGAATAATATCAGCCCGCTGCGTCTTCTTTTAGTCCTTTTGTTGTTTTTTAAAAAATGTTCTTCCTAATTTTGTTTTTAAATTGTACATTAGCACTAAAAACACAGAAACAAGCACTATAAATTACGCTGAGAGGCGATCAAAGTCCTCTCTGTATCAGCTACGTCATCCTTCCATTCGCTGGCTAGAGTGTGGGTTCATTTCAGTTTAGTAACCATTAAAATTGTAATTGGCCATGTTGTCGTGGAGTTATTCAGACGTCCAGGTGGTACATGTTGTTGTCTCTTCACAATAATTGTTTTTATTTCTTTCTTGTTTTCTTGGTCTAATCGATTTTCTGCCTGTCTAGGCCATCATCAGGACCATTATTAAAATAAGTTTTCGTGTGTCTTCCACACTCGTTGACTTCCTCTACTGTTTTATATAATAGAGAGAAAATATAGGGGAAATCAAAGAGTGTGGAAGACACACGAAAACTTATTTTAATAATGGTCCTGATGATGACCTAGACAGGCAGAAAATCGATTAGACCAAGAAAACAAGAAAAAAATAAAAACAATTGTTGTGGAAAGACAACAACATATACCACCTGGACGTCAGTTTATTAAACAAACCATATGCTATGCGTCTGTGGAGTATGTGCAACCTATCAAAATGCTTCATTTTTCTATAGAATTAATTTGATTGGTTGCATAGACTCCACAGATGCATAGCACAAAGCTTCTGAACGGGGCTTTAAAGATTGGTTTTTATGATTATTATTATTATTATAACTATGAACTTCGGCTGTACAAAAAATAGCGTACAACACTCGAGCGGTATTCCTCATTACGAACTGCCCTCGGCTTCACCTCGGATAATTCCTATCGCCCTCGATCGTAATGAGCATCATACCGCTCTTGGATTGTAATATACTATTTTCGTTAACTCCAAGTTAACCGTAAACTCGAACCTCAACTCTCAGCTGAGAACGAAAAATTGTCAAATTTCTGAGGTAGAGATGGAGAAAACTACATTTTTTCGGTGTTATAGTGAGGGCTAGCTAACTCTAGGAATTAAGAGTTCGTTAATTAATTAATTAACCGCCCTTATTGCACCCAACTAAATGTGCACATTTTCATTACATATCACTTTTTTTTTTTCATAATTCAAGACAGAACAAAATTTAAACAAGGGGCCTGGAACAACATTATGTCAGAATCAAGGGATTGTTCCCTGGAAATAGTGGAGAATAAGATCTGGGAGTTAACTCTCTTGGTAACCCGCATGCTAAGGCAAACTCAAAGTGGAGACACGCATTTTTTCTTTAACTGGAGACAAACCTCCAGTTACCGCCCAGTTTCGGCAACGTCGTGCATGGCAAACTCTATGAAAGCATGATCTCGTACCGCCTATCTACTTACCTATCTAGTAATAACTTGTTCAATTCCCGCCAGGCAGGCTTCAGAAAGGGATTCTCCGTTTTAGATCAACTGGCATACCTCGAGGACACAGTACAAAATGCATTTCTAAACCGCAATCACGTTCTTGCTATATTTTTCTATATAAAAAACGCGTTTGATCGGGTCTGGAGGCACGGTGCTTTGCACCAACTTCAAAGATGGGGACTTGAAGGCATTTTTGCTGCCACGCTTCATGACTTCCTCACTAACAGGACGTTCCAGGTGCGAATAGGTACCGTACTTTCGACCATTCGGGACCAGGAGACTGGTGTTCCTCAAGGATCAGTTCTTAGCGTTATTTTATTCCTGTGCGCCATAAATAATCTGGCACAAAACTTGGATCCTAGCGTAAGAATATCCTTTTATGCTGATGACGTGGCCATCTTTCAGGACTCTGCGATGGAATGCGAGGTGGCTCGGCAAAATCGCCAAGGTGCCATCAGTACATTGGACTCGAACGCTGAGATAGGTCTTTCCTTCTCGCCCGACAAAACAATAGCCATGCATATTTGCCGACTAAGGCGTCCCCATGAGCCACCTACTATTCATTTACATAATGATCCTATTCAATACCCTTGTAAGTATAGATTCCTTGGACTTGTCTACGACAAGAAACATGATCAGCGCAGCTGATATCAGGCTTTTGCGAACCTTGTCTAGTTTTAAATGGGGAGCGTCTACGAAAATGCTTTTGACCCTTGTTCAAAGCCTGATACGACCGAAAATTGACTTTGCGAGCATCATTTACTCATCGGCGCGGCGCTCTTGGCTTCTCCCGTTGGACCGTCTTTGCCAAGCGGGGCTTCGGATAGCTTTTTTCCGAAGCCTGCATGCCTGGTGCATTTCGCATGAGTCCAGTAGACTGCCTTGGCGCATACACCGACCTTGGAATGCCGAAGAAATTACTTATTACTAAATTACTACTACTACTACTTATTACTAGTATAAAGAGTAGGTCCAATCATTTTTGTCATGATGTTTTAAGTAATCAGAACCAAGTTGAGGGACATCGAAATCTGCCGACTAGAACCAGACCATTACCGATACTCTATCGTTGTTTCACCACAGGAGTCACGCTATTACTCCCTACCGACAGTGGCTAGTGTCTACACCGCGAAGCTTTCGGCACTGCTATTTGCCTTTGAATATTGTAAGTTGTCCTCGAAACCAAAATTTTACATCGTAACTGACACGTTAAGTGCCCTTCAGGGCATTCAGAACAAATTTTCAGACGAGAGCTTAATTAATCAAATTTTATTAAAATTTAATGAACTGATCAACCAAAATTAAACAGTCAAGTTCCTGTGGGTACCGAGCCACTGTGTCATAAGAGGCAATGAACTGGCCGACGAATTGGCAAAACGTGGGACTACCCAGATACGCCCTGCCAAATCATGTCCGGACGATGTCTGTGTAAAGGATTACAAGATTTATCACAAAGTACTTATTTGGACTGTGATGCAAAATAGATGGGAAAACAGCGCGGTTGGTCTTAAAGACATGGTGTCTCAGGTTCATGAGTTCCGCGTTCTCTGAGAGGGTTGAAGTTGTGATAACGTGACTACGAATCGGCCACACTAGGGCCACCCTTGGCTTTCATCTAGCCGGAAGGTTTAGAGCTTCGTGTGACTCCTGTGGTGAGGCTTTAACGGTTGAGCACATTGTCGCGCACTGTCCGCGATGGGAGCCATTCAGACGCCGATCACAATTGCATGGCGCATGTGAGGGAAACCTCACATTTTTTATCATTGCTCTGGGGCCCTCCGGGGTTAAATCGTCGGGAAGGTTTGCTCTGTTGCCATCTCTCTGGTTCCCCTCCGGGGTTTAGTTCGTCGGAAAAAGTAGAAATTGTAAATCATTTCCCTTCAGGTGGAGTGAGGAAGTACCTCGAAAAAATTTTACATAGCGTAACTGACCTCAGTTTATTGTTTCTATCCTCAGAAAACCCCATAGAACCGAATTTGAGCTCATTCTGAAAGTGTTGAAAAAACAGCTGTCTGACATCCTCGATGAAAACCGTAATATTATCATAAAACCACGGTGAGAAATACGTCGAAAATAATTTTAATCGAAAAAATGACCCCAGTCTCCTTTTTCTATCTTCAACAAAACTCTTAGACATAATTTGAGCTTATTCTGAAAATATTAAAGAAACAGCTGTCTGCCATGTCCGGTAAAAACAGCAATTTCACCACAAAATCACGGTGGGGAGTAGGTAGAAAAAAATTTCAATCGCAAAACTGACCCCAAATATATTTTTCTAACTCTCAAAAAAATCTTAGAACCGAATTTGAGCTCATCTCATTCCAAAAACATCGAAAATTTACCCCAAAAACGCCTCAGAGGTATATGGGAATTTTTCTCCCCATTTTTCCTTTATAGAGCACCTTTTTCTGGAAAAAATGAGACCTCCCCCACCATCGTACGACCATTTTTAAAGGAGCTACGATTTTTCAACCCTTTAAAAAACACACCAGTTTTAAATATTTTTTGCACACCCTTTGGGCTGTGAGAAAAATCTGAAAAAATTACCAAGGCTCGTTCTTATAGTTGTCTAGGCTGGCTAAAAATGTCAACCCTCTAAGATAAATAGGGGTGAGTTATGGCCATTTATAATATTTCTATACATTTTCTCGGCGATTCCGGAACCACCCCTAGCTGATCACAGGTGAACCCATAGAAAAACTCACTCGAAAAACAACATTTTCGCTAATAACACAAAAACTGCCCATACAATAAGGTTTCGACCGTTCCAGGGTGAGTGAGGGTTGGTTGTGACAATAAAAAAAAAAAACACCCCTCGATGCCGTGAAAAATAACCCCCTCCCCCTGACCATACCCTATTAAAAAAAAAAATCGGGACACGGAAAAGTAAAAATCGGGCGTTTTTTCGGAATAAATCGATTATATCTCGAGATCGGTTAACTTTTCGTAATAAACATTTTTGCTCGTTAAAAAGCTCACAGTTTGAGGGAAAAAAGAAAAAAGGAGTGAAATTCGCGAGAAACGAGTATTTTAGGAGATATAAGGCGTTTTTTGAAGGGAAAAAAGCGGCCAGGTTCAAGGGTGGTTTTCACCCTTAAGGAGTGCTCGGATCGCGCTGATAAACTTCAGAAGTCCTGTAAGACACCTGAGCAGCATTTTTTACTTCGAAAAAAAATCGATTACTGGGCGGGGTAGGGGTGAAAATGGCAATTTTTCATTTTCCCCCTCAATAAAAAAAACACTCCCAGAAAACAACCCTTATTTCGAGAATGGGCATGAAAATCGAAAATCTGAAAAGAACGATTGAGCGGCATTGTGTCACGGTCATTTTGAGCTAAAACAATCGAAAATCAGTTAAAAACTGGAGGAGGAGATACGTTTGGTGCGGAGGGGTAGTTTTACGGTGTAAACGGTGCAAACGGGGGTGCATTTTTCACCCTTACGGATAGGGTTTTGAGAAAGCGGGGATGTAAATAAGGGTTTATAAAGGATCTCGACGCGCCCGATTCGCTGCCGTCGGCGGATTTTAAATAACTCACCCCCAAGTGCCTCAAAAATACCAAAATACGCCCGAACGACCCCCCCAAAAAAACCAGAGTCCGATTTGGAGGTGGTACGCAGGGGTGGGGGAAAATGTTGCGGGGGGATGGGAAAAAGAAAAATCGGTTTCATTATCCCTGTCCAAGTACCTCGGCCTTGGAGAGAAAGCGTTTTTTAAAAAAAACCAAGCCTTCA
This sequence comes from Corythucha ciliata, assembly GCA_038030265.1. Taxonomy (NCBI): domain Eukaryota; kingdom Metazoa; phylum Arthropoda; class Insecta; order Hemiptera; family Tingidae; genus Corythucha; species Corythucha ciliata. The sequence continues at coordinate 27,174,935 of CM075939.1, forward strand.
ACCCTCAAACTCCCCCTAAAGCCCGCCAAAAAACCCGGGGGGCCGCGGGCCATTAAGCGTTTAAGTATAATTATAGGAGATAACTTGTATCGCACGAATTGGCAATGAGTTCCCCTGGGATATTGCGGGTCCTAAAATTAAATGATTTGCTACATTTATCACAGGAGACCAAATTATCACCTGTTATCGGCTGTTTAGTCTGGTATTGTGCCCAACACTTCGACTATAAACTGAGCTGATTGAGTTGCTCCTTAATCAACCATCCCCCTCACACTACGTGGGGGGCGTGTTTACATCCAGCAAAGTGTCCGGGGTTGATCCACACTGTGAACTGTTTTAGCGCATTCTGAAATACCTACCTATTCGAGTATGAAACTGCAAGTTTTTGGGACCCAAGAATGGGCATTTTCAAGGCAGGGGAAAAAAAATCAGTTCCAGAAATCGTGCATCTATACCAACAAGTCAAGGGCGTAGATTGGCTCCAAGACGTCACAGATTCCAAGCTTGAATTCGTGTGAAACGGCAAATTTAGGGGAACATTGGAAAGACACGCGACGTTATGGAGAATGAGAAATGCAGCAATGATGGCCAAATGGATAGGAATACCCCGTAGTACAGTGAAAATTGCGCAAACCATCACACCCAATGCATTATTTCAGTGGAACGCTACATGCTATCGCTATCGGGGCAAAATTCACGCTATAAAGGGGGAAAAATTAAGTGAAATTAGGAAGAAAAGTGACGTGAACTGAAAAAAAAATTCTCGCGAGAAGACACATTATAAGCCAATTTTTCGCGAAATGTCACATTCAGGGCGGAATTTACGCGAAACCTTCGACGTATTTTGCCTCAGCTTCATGACTGGGATTGAGAGTGCATTCGCTCCCCCTGAATGAAACTTCCACGGTCACTGTTCTCAAAGCATTACCATCTGCGTCAAACGCGGTTTATGAGTCCCTCAGACCATGTTATGAGCTGACGAGTGCAGGATTTCCCGATCAAAACGCCCCTCAGAGCCGCCCTAGGTAGCCCAAAATTATAGCATTTCGCGTAGGTTACTGGTTTCAGCTGAATTTATCCAGTGCCACAGTGAACCAGCGAAGGCTGCAACGAGTCGGGAGTTTTCTTTGTGGACTTCAAGGCTGAGATCACATAGCCGGTCGTGTCTACGGGAAATTCGTGAGGCTCCGGAAAACGGGTTAAAATCACCTGAGTCACAGAGAGAATCAACCGTTTGTCTGATTCAACATCCGTCCCGATTTTTGGGATTCCCATGGTGAAACCCTTAGATACGCGGTTTCGTCAATTTTTGGATCAACGCCATTTTTGCCAAACATTTGGGCGGTGGGCAAATTTATTGCCCAGTTTTCTGAAAGTGTTCTGTTATGAGTCAAACGTGCATGGTTTAAGAATCTCTGAAACCACATACATATTTAGCAGAGGAATGCAGGTGGGCTCTGAATAACGTGACAAAAAATGATAATTTTAAGCCATTTTTCAAAGGGTTTCGATTTGCGGCGTACACTGTTTATGAGTCTTTCAGACCATCCTGAATTGAGAAGTGCTGGTAGATTGGACTGGGGGAAATTTGTAGGTCGCCGGAAAACCAGAGCTGCCATAATCACAAGAATCACAAGAAGAACGCCTTTAATGGTTGTGCAACCAATACGAAAAATCGAAGGAATATTTCATCGTCTCTCCACTTCCTTGTTATTTTCCAACAGAGTGCTTTCAGAAACGTTATGCTATTCTCAGTGCTGCGTGTCTATGCAATATCTGATTACGAATTTACTACAATCCACAATATGTTGAACACTGGTCAAACGGTAACTGTTCTGACTAGAAGTTAAATAAAGCGCTCTGCTGGACATAAAACTGAAGGGGAGAGGCAATTAAGAATTCCTTAGACTTGTCCTTCAGACTTTTCCTGGTCCAATTTCAGAGTCAAAGTTAATCAGGTTTATACATGGGAACCTTGAGAATTATTGTTCTCATCGTTATCATGATTTCCATACGTAAACGCAGATTTTAATTTTGGCGTAATTATACATACATGTATTTATAGGATAGTTTTCCTATAAAGATGAGAAGCAACTTTCAAAAGGGTATTTGTCAGTGAGTACAATTTCGTACACGGCCAAGATGGTGGGAAAACTGTTTCTCGTTTTTTACACTCTTGCCGCAGTCATGGTAATAAATCATTTTCACAATTTTGTGCTAAACTTGAGTCTGCCAATCTTTATCAACAGATACTGTTCGGAGGTGACTTAGCTCTGGCTCATCCTGACCCAGATGCTGTGCTTAGACTAAGAGGGAAGTGAAAGGATATGCTTAGAGAGCACCGGAGGTGAATGAAATAAAAAATAATTATACCGAAATTAAAGACAAATAAAAACTTGAAGTTATAACTGTATACGTTATTATTATGTGTTTCTGTGTGTTTTTTCTTAATACCGGAACCGAAGGGAATAAGAGATTGAAGCTTTCCGTATTGTACCTTTGTTTTAGTTACATTTAACGACATTTTTCGTGACTTTCTTTTTTGTAACGTTAATCCCCGTGAATCCTATCTGCGACTAAGCTTCTCTTTTATGCGCGTTATCCTCACAAAACAAGTTATTTACGTGACTAAACTTACAGTTACGCGTCTACTTTCTGTAAATAAATGCCCGTTCACAAGCTCTATGTTTTCGTTGTGTGGTGCCTATGCAACCTATCAAAATGCTTCATTTTTCGAGGGAATGAATTTGTTTGGTTGCATAGACTCCACACAACTAAACATAGAGCTTGTGAACGTGCCTTAACCCCGTCTGGTTTTTGCTGGGAGTGGGAAACGAATCTCTTTGTTAGCCATATTCTTGTTTAGTCAAGCGATAGGATACAAGTTAAGAGATCGTTTTTCGGGACGCCGATCAAAATTATCGTACGCCCGTGGAATGGCTGACCTGTAAAATTATAGCTATTATAATTACGGTAGTATTAAGAGGTGTGCATTTAAATAATTTAAAGCTTATCGTGTATATGTTACAGTCAAAACCCGAAATCCGTTAAAACTAGTTTTGACTAATTAATACTAGTTTTTTCTTCTTCTTCTTCTTCTTCTTTTTCGTCTTAAACTTAATCGTCTTCTTTCTTCCACCTTCATTCAGGAAGAAGAAGAAGAGAAAGAAGAAGACGAAGAAGGAAAAAAGTTTTGTTCCGACAGCAGCCTGTCGGGAAAAGTGCATTTCATTCATGCGACAGTCGAGTCAAACCTCATAAGTTAGAACGATATCAATCAACTATGAATCACATTTAGGCCGTGGTATAGAAAGTCAAAATCATAAAATCGTGTTTCTTTTTACCGCAGGCCCCTTTTTTGGCACCAACTGAGGGGGAACAAAATGATGAAAATGAAACAGAGTCGGTTTGGTTGCCTATACGATATGGGAAGGTGGACTCTTGTTAGAGGAGTTATTTGCAATTAAAATCTTTATCCCGGCCTAAATTTCATTCATAATTGATTGATATCGTTCTAACTTATGAGGTTTGACTCGGTTGTCGCATGAATGAAATGCACTTTTCCCGACAGGCTGCTGTCGGAACAAAACTTTTTTCAGGTTACGTTAATTTTGAGATCAGTTAAATTAGGTTAAATGGCATGTCACAATTTCACGATTGCGCAATGCGGAGTGCCTGGGTTCGAATCCGAAACAATTTTTTTTAATTTTTTTTTTGTTCCTCCCTTTTTGGCCCACCTCAGGATTTTTTACTCAATATTTATTAGCCTGTAGGCAAATCAAATAAAAGAGACGGCTCAAAATTCAGTGTCAATGAAATTTTTTGGTAATTGGGTGGTCCATTAAGGCATAGCGTTAATTTAATAGCTCCCCTCCGCCGAGAACTCCCCTGCCATATCAACGGATTTGGTTCACAAGGGTCTCATACGAAAGCGCGTTCATTTCTCATTACTCGTGTCAATTTTGGGGGCAATTGCAGCAACAGCCGTGAGGTAGCGAATTTTCAACTAATTCAAACCCCTCTTTCACACCGTTCCCGTGGACCGATTCATCTGGATCACGAACTCGTCCGAGATATTCACGCTATTGATTTTTAGACCAAATTTGGTGTCCCTAAGTCAAAAATTGCGACCGTGATCGTGCTAACAAGCGAGGGGCCATATATATATGTTATTCGCAATGGCAGAATTCGCCCATTGCCCGAAAAATTTACCCACAACGCGTTATGGGCAGTGCGAAGTGCTCACAACGCGTCGTGGGTAATTTTACTCGCCCAGTGGGCGGAATGAAATACCCATAACGCGTTCTGGGTAATTCATTTTACTCAACAGCCGAAATAAAGGATAGGGTGAGTATTTCGCGTCGTGGGACTTCCGATTTTACCCACAACGTGTTGTGCGTATTTCGAATTACCCACATAGCGATTTTAACCCGGCTTCTGTGTCTTGCCTGATTAGACAGCGATAAATTACAGTTTGAGTCTGTTGAGCGTCTCGTGTGTTCTCGTGGTAAATGCCACGGGAGCGTATCATGCGTGAATAAATAAAGTATGCCACTTTGAGTTTATGTTTCTTCCTCGTTCTATGTTTCGCTACTGTCATTTATTTTCAATTTCCTTTTTGCTATGATATTTTTTTCATTCAATCATAATCGTGTTTAATTATCATTCCGTTCATTTGCTTTAATTGTCCAGCAATATCGGTGTAAAGGGAGTTCAGACACATCTGACTCTGCGTTGTGAGTAATTTGAAATGTGTACATCGCGTTGCGGGTAAATCGAAGTAGCCAGGACGCGTTGTGGGCAAAATCGGAAGACCCACGACGTGAAATAGCCTGTCCTAACCTTTATTTCGGCTATTGAGTAAAATGAGTTACCCAGAACGCGTTATGGGTATTTCATTCCGCCCACTGGGCGAAAAAAATTACCCACGACGCGTTGTGAGCATTTCACACAGAATTCGCAATGGCTGAATTCGCCCATTGCCCGAAAAATTTACCCACAACGCGTTATGGGCAGTATGAAATGACCACAACGCGTCGTGGGTAATTTTTTTCGCCAAGTGAGCGGAATTAAATACCCAAAACGCGTTCTGGGTAATTCACCTTACCCATTAGCCGAAATAAAGGTTAGGATAGTCTATTTCGCGTCATGGGTCTTCCAATTTTACCCAGAACACGTTCTGGCTACTCCGATTTACTCGCAACGCGTTGTGCGCATTTCGAATTACCCACAAAGCAGAGTCAGATGAGTCTGAACTCTGTATACTTACAGCAAATGAAACGGAATGATAATTAAACACGATTATGCTTGAATGAAAAAATAAAAAAATTAAATTAAATTAAAAAGAAAAGACAGTTGCGAAACAAAGAACGAGGGAGAAACATGCACTCAAAGAGTCAAGCTTTATTTATTTACGCACGATATGCTCCCGTAGAATTTACAACGATAACGCACGAGACGCCCAGCAGACTCAAACTGTAAGTTATCGCTGTCTGATCAGGCAAGACACAGAAGCCGGTTTAATATCGCTATGTGGGTAATTCGTTATACGCGCATGCGTTGTGGGTAAAATCGGAAGACCCATGACGCGAAATAGCCTCACCCTAACCATTATATTTCGGTTATTGAGTATAATGAATTACTCAGGACGCGTTATGGGTGTTTCATTCCGCCCACTGGGCGAATAAAATTACCCACAACGCGTTGTGAGCATTTCGCACTGCCCATAACGCGTTGTGGGTAAATTTTTCGGGCAATGGGTGAATTCGGCCACTGCGAATAATATATATACAGGGTGATTCAGGAGGAATGTGACAAACTTTCACAGGTGATAGTGCGTACCTGGACGCACAAAAAACGTCATGTAGACGCATAGCCGAAAATGCTTTGGTTACGAGATATGAGCATTTTCCTGGTTTTCCCCAGTTTCATTACTTTTTACAATAATTGTCGTGTTCACGGCTCACCGACGGAGGTTAGACAAAAAATGACGGTTGATTCGGAAAGAGGACAAAATCCTGTTCCTGAAACCACCATGAAAATCAAAAAATGTCGCTCGCGCGTGGCTATTTCAGCCATGTGAAAAGTGAAAAAAGTATTTTTTTGAAATTACCAATACATTTCACATCGGTATCAATCAGCTGCTAGTACACGCATTGATGGGCAAAGTTGTGGAAAACTACCCAGTTCTGTGTACTTTCGAACGGTGTTCTGGTAGTTGAAGTTTGCAACCCTCTGACTTCAGCAATCAAGTTCGAATGCAAAAAAATGTAACTTGCTGTGTTAAAAGAAGCCGAATAAGCCATTGTAAACGTCCTTTCCTTAGGGTAGTGTGTTTCTCCGAGCAGGCTGCCCTCAATGCTTGAAGTAAGGATTCAATTCACAACGAGGCTCACCATGTGAGCTGAGGTGGTGGATGAACAGCGTTAGGGTGTATACTAGACTTGAACATTTCACCTTATCGCCGGTACCCTTTGTACGATCAATTTTCACAACGAGGCTCACTATGCGTGAGATCGTGGATGAACTGCTGCGTTAGGACTTGAACTAGGGCATTCCTACTCATCAGTCACCACTCATCAGGTTTAGATTAGCGCAGTAGATTGCGATCTTTGTACATCGTTTTTTCTCTCCGAATTAGTTGAGATCAACGATGCCGACGATCAACGACGTTTTGCCAATGGGTAAATACAAACCGCAACAAAATCCCATTCATTCTTTTTACCGATGAGGCCACATTCACGAGAGATGGGATAAACAATTCTTTCAATAGACATATCTGGTCAGAAGAGAACCCCCGAGCAAAGTTAGTGTCGGCTTTCCAACATAAATTTTCGATCAACGTGTGGTGCGGTATGCTCAACAATATGTTAATCGGACCATTCATATTAGAAGACCGTCTTTCCGGACCGACTTTTTTAAACTTCCTTCGGAATCACCTCCCAGCTCTGCTGGAGGACGTTCCTTTTCAATACAGAAATCGTATGATATTTCAACTCGACGGTGCCCCTGCACATTTTTCTCGTGAAGTCCGAGCATTTCTCGACGAAAAATTCCCTCTGAAATGGATTGGGCGAGGAGGACCAATTAACTGGCCTGCGAGGTCTCCCGACCTAACGCCACTTGATTATTGTCTCTGGGGGTGGATGAAGACATTGGTGTACGAAAAGAAGCCCAGCACACGCGAGGAGCTGATCAATAGTCATGGCCTGTGCTGAATCAATCCGACAACGACATGCCAAAATTCGTCGAGCCACCAGAGCTTTGCAGAAAAGAGCGACAAAGTGTGTCCACGAAGGGGGAGGAATTTTTGAACACTTAAATAAATGATGTTTTTTGTTATTGTTATTTCATGCTGAGGTTGTTTGTGTAAATTGATCACAACCATAAGTTGGAGAGACAAACGATGGACAATGAGCTCCATGAATGAGAGAAGATTGTACAAAGGGTACCGGCGATAAGGTGAAATGTTCAAGTCTAGTATACACCCTAACGCTGTTCATCCACCACCTCAGCTCACATGGTGAGCCTCGTTGTGAATTGAATCCTTACTTTAAGCATTGAGGGCAGCCTGCTCGGAGAAACACAATACCCTAAGGAAAGGACGTTTACAATGGCTTATTCGGCTTCTTTTAACACAGCATGTTACATTTTTTTGCATTCGAACTTGATTGCTGAAGTCAGAGGGTTGCAAACTTCAACTACCAGAACACCGTTCGAAAGTACACAGAACTGGGTAGTTTTCCACAACTTTGCCCATCAATGCGTGCACTAGCAGCTGATTGATACCGATGTGAAATGTATTGGTAATTTCAAAAAAATACTTTTTTCACTTTTCACATGGCTGAAATAGCCACGCGCGAGCGACATTTTTTGATTTTCATGGTGGTTTCAGGAACAGGATTTTGTCCTCTTTCCGAATCAACCGTCATTTTTTGTCTAACCTCCGTCGGTGAGCCGTGAACACGACAATTATTGTAAAAAGTAATGAAACTGGGGAAAAACAGGAAAATGCTCATATCTCGTAACCAAAGCATTTTCGGCTATGCGTCTACATGACGTTTTTTGTGCGTCCAGGTACGTACTATCACCTGTGAAAGTTTGTCACATTCCTCCTGAATCACCCTGAGCAAATCGAACCGACCTCGGATTCGTGTTCTAGGGGTTCTGAAACGTGAAAAAAAAGTATCACAACCCATATGTGCGACCATCAGGGCGAGACCAATAGTGCATTTTTTGAATGAAATGCACTAAAAACAACAACAACAACAACTAGTATTAACTAGTCAAAACTAGTTTTAACGGATTTCGGGTTTTAACTGTAGCATATAAATGAAATTATAAAAAAATGAGAAAATACCGACTCCCAAAGATGGACAGTTAGGCAGACAGTTTATTTGTTCAACATGATCAAACGCAGGCAAACGGGGGCAGGCAAAAAATCTACGCGAATTGATTGATAGTTAGATAGGTACGCACACGTAATCTACAGGACAATCCGCATATGGGGTAGTATAATTTTTTCAAATGTCGTCCCTGAAGTTACTTTGAACCGCCTTGAACTTTCACCTTAAAATTTCACGCTCTTGCTTCGTCATATTTGAAAAAAGGAATACTGTATGCCGAATTTCCTGGAGATTCGTTAATAACCAGGATTGGTGCAGAAATAAGGCTGGAAAGTGTATATGCCGAGTAGTGTAGACAAGGGTTGATTGGACGGGGTCGAGGAATTATCCGAGCAACTCCCCTTAATCACTCAGATGAATAGATATTCAGAGATGAAGGTATGTTTCGAGCAACCGATGCATTTGTATGACAAAACCCCCTTCCATCAGGGGGGCCCGGTCCCCCTGCGCCCCCCTGCGTACGCCCATTCTCGCTGTCTTCATGATGTTTGAAACTTTTGTGCTTTAAAATTAGTTAAATCTGTTAAACTCGTCTCAGAAAACAGGTTGGGTCTTAGAAAACAGTTCAAGTTTCTAAAAAAGATGAAAAATGAGAACTTGAATTTGAAGGACCATCGATCCACTGGTTGAGCCAGGAACGTTGCCAGCCCATGATCAAGCGGTGGGCAGCCAGGCATGGATCCTGAATTGGGGGGAGGGGCACGCATTGAGAAAAAGTGATCGTTCGTGGATGAAATCTAGCAAAAGACATTTTGCGGCTAAGACTAAAACTGAGGAAAAACACTCATTCACGGCTAAAATTGAGAAATAGCGCAAATTCATGCTGAACTTGAGATATAAATCTCATTATTCGCGGTTGATATCAAGAAAACAAACCAATATGCGGTTTTACGATGCAAAGTCCGGACCGAAATTAAGAAAACGTGCTAACTCACGATTTATAGACTCATCTCACGGCTAAAATTGACAAAATAAATTGCTCGTTCAATGTAGAATTGAGAAATATCACAAATTTGTGGGACGACCTAATTTCAGTTACTTGCACATTCACCAAAAATACTAGTACTTGTACTCGAGAGGTACCCTGCAGAATGAACAAAAGTCTGCAGAATGGGGTGATTAAGATTTTTCACAGGCTCCAAAATTCGTATGTGAGTTCAACTAAGTACCGGACAATAGTAACCCCTCAGTAACTTGCACATTTCCGAAAAGTACTAGTACTTGTACATGAGAGCTCCCCTCAAGTACAACTACTAGTAATTTTCGAAAATGTGCAGGTAACTATAGTCAGGTACATAGTTGTACTAGCCAGTGAAAAATCTTAACCACCCCATTCTTCAGACTTTGTTCATTCTGCAAGGTACCTCACGGGTACAAGACTAGTACTTTTCGGAACTGTGCAAGTAACTGGGAGGTAACTATTGTCGGGTAGCTAGTTGAGCTCACATACGAATTTTGGAGCCTGTGAAAAATCTTAATCACCCCATTCTGCAGACTTTTGTTCATTCTGCAGGGTACCTCTCAAGTACAAGTACTAGTACTTTTGAGAAATGTGCAAGTAACTGAGAAGTAACTATTGTCCGGTACTTAGTTGAACTCGCATACGAATTTTAGAGCCTGTGAAAAATCTTAAACACCCCATTCTGCAGACTTTCGTTCATTCTGCAGGGTACCTCTCGAGTACATGTACTAGTACTTTTGGTAAATGTGCAAGTAACTGAAAGGTTACTATTGTCCGGTACTTAGTTGAACTCACATACGAATTTTGGAGCCCGTGAAAAATCTTAATCACCCCATTCTGCAGACTTTTGTTCATTCTGCAGGGTACCTCTCGAGTACAAGTACTAGTACTTTTGGGAAATGTGCAAGTAACTGAGAGGTAACTATTGTCCGGTACTTAGATGAGCTCACATACGAATTTTAGAGCCTTTGAAAAATCTTAAACACCAAATTCTGCAGATTTTTGTTCATTCTGCAGGGTACCTCTCAGGTACAAGTACTAGTACTTTTCGGAAATGTGCAAGTAAGTGAGAGGTTACTATTGTCCGGTACTTAGTTGAACTCACATGCGAAATTTGGAGCCTGTGAAAAATTTTAAACACCCCATTCTGCAGACTTTTGTTCATTCTGCAGGGTACCTCTCGGGTACAAGTACTAGTACTTTTCGTGAATGTGCAAGTAACTGAGATGTGACTATTGTCGGGTAGTTAGTTGAGCTCACATACGAATTTTGGAGCCTGTGAAAAATCTTAAACACCACATTCTGCAGACTTTTGTTCATTCTGCAGGGTACCTCTCAAGTACAAGTACTAGTACTTTTGGGAAATGTGCAAGTAACTGAGAGGTTACTATTGTCCGGTACTTATTCGAACTCACATACGATTTTTGGAGCCTGTGAAAAATCTTAAACACCCCATACGGCAGACTTTTGTATATTCTGCAGGGTATCTCTCGGGTACGAGTACTAGTACTTTTGGGAAATGTGCAAGTAACTGAGAGGTAACTATTGTCCGTTACTTAGTTGAACTCACATACGAATTTTGGAGCCTGTGAAAAATCTTAAACACCCCATTCTGCAGACTTTTGTTCATTCTGCAAATTAGGTCGTCCCCAAATTTGTGGCTAAAATTGAGGGAATAAACGCACTGACGACAAAATGTCACCGTTTGTTGTGGTGGGTAAGATTGAGAAATAAAGCGTTCATCTACAGGTAAAATTGAGGAAAAACTGTTCTTTTGCGACTGAAATTGACAGAACGCACCAATTTCGCGGTTTCGTGGTTAGATGCACGTGAACCTGGCGGCACACATATCACCAAACACGACGAAAATGGCGCCATTCGTTTGTTTACTGTTTGTTTACGTTTGTTTAGCCAAAATTTTCGTTTGTTTAGCCCTGCAAAATACAATTTTTTAAAAAACAAAATGTGTGCCGCCAACTTCACGCAACGGCACACATGACCCCAATCGTTTGTTTCGCTACATATTCAGACACAACTTCGTTTGTTTACGTTTGTTTAGCCCAAATTTTCGTTTGTTTAGCCCTGCAACATACAATTTTTTGAAAAACAAAATGTGTGCCGCCAACTTCACGCAACGGCACACATGACCCCAATCATTTGTTTCGCTACATATTCGGAAAGAACTTCGTTTGTTCACGTTTGTTTAGCCCAAATTTTCGTTTGTTTAGCCCAGCAAAACATGAATTTATAAGAAAATACATCATGTGTGCCGCCAACTTCACGCAACGGCACACATGACCCCAATCGTGAAGTGAAGTTGGCGGCACACATGATGTCTTTTCTTATAAATACATGTTTTGCTGGGCTAAACAAACGAAAATTTGGGCTAAACAAACGTTGTTCTGTGCGAATGTGTAGCGAAACAAACGATTGGGGTCATGTGTGCCGTTGCTTGAAGTTGGCGGCACACATTTTGTTTTTTAAAAAATTGTATGTTGCAGGGCTAAACAAACGAAAATTTGGACTAAACAAACGTAAACAAACGAAGTTGTGTCTGAATATGTAGCGAAACAAACGATTGGGGTCATGTGTGCCGTTGCGTGAAGTTAGCGGCACACATGATGTATTTTCTTATAAATATATGTTTTGCTGGGCTAAACAAACGAAAATTTGGGCTAAACAAACGTAAACAAACGTTGTTCTGTGCGAATATGTAACGAAATAAACGATTGGGGTCATGTGTGCCGTTGCTTGAAGTTGGCGGCACACATTTTGTTTTTTAAAAAATTGTATGTTGCAGGGCTAAACAAACGAAAATTTGGACTAAACAAACGTAAACAAACGAAGTTGTGTCTGAATATGTAGCGAAACAAACGATTGGGGTCATGTGTGCCGTTGCGTGAAGTTAGCGGCACACATGATGTATTTTCTTATAAATATATGTTTTGCTGGGCTAAACAAACGAAAATTTGCGCTAAACAAACGAAAATTTGGGCTGAACAAACGTAAACAAACGAAGTTGTGTCTGAATATGTAGCGAAACAAACGATTGGGGTCATGTGTGCCGTTGCGTGAAGTTGGCGGCACACATGATGTCTTTTCTTATAAATACATGTTTTGCTGGGCTAAACAAACGAAAATTTGGGCTAAACAAACGTAAACAAACGTTGTTATGTGCGAATATGTAACGAAACAAACGATTGGGGTCATGTGTGCCGTTGCGTGAAGTTGGCGGCACACATTTTGTTTTTTAAAAAATTGTATGTTGCGGGGCTAAACAAACGAAAATTTGGACTAAACAAACGTAAACAAACGAAGTTGTGTCTGAATATGTAGCGAAACAAACGATTGGGGTCATGTGTGCCGTTGCGTGAAGTTAGCGGCACACATGATGTATTTTCTTATAAATATATGTTTTGCTGGGCTAAACAAACGAAAATTTGCGCTAAACAAACGAAAATTTGGGCTGAACAAACGTAAACAAACGAAGTTGTGTCTGAATATGTAGCGAAACAAACGATTGGGGTCATGTGTGCCGTTGCGTGAAGTTGGCGGCACACATGATGTCTTTTCTTATAAATACATGTTTTGCTGGGCTAAACAAACGAAAATTTGGGCTAAACAAACGTAAACAAACGTTGTTCTGTGCGAATATGTAACGAAACAAACGATTGGGGTCATGTGTGCCGTTGCGTGAAGTTGGCGGCACACATTTTGTTTTTTAAAAAATTGTATGTTGCGGGGCTAAACAAACGAAAATTTGGACTAAACAAACGTAAACAAACGAAGTTGTGTCTGAATATGTAGCGAAACAAACGATTGGGGTCATTTGTGCCGTTGCGTGAAGTTGGCGGCACACATGATGTATTTTCTCATAAATACATGTTTTGCTGGGCTAAACAAACGAAAATTTGGGCTAAACAAACGAAAATTTGGGCTAAACAAACGTAAACAAACGAAGTTCTGTCCGAATATGTAGCGAAACAAACGATTATGGGGTCATGTGTGCCGTTGCGTGAAGTTGGCGGCACACATTTTGTTTTTCAAAAAATTGTATGTTGCAGGGCTAAACAAACGAAAATTTGGGCTAAACAAACGTAAACAAACGAAGTTGTGTCTGAATATGTAGCGAAACAGACGATTGGGGTCATGTGTGCCGTTGCGTGAAGTTGGCGGCACACATTTTGTTTTTTAAAAAATTGTACTTTGCAGGGCTAAACAAACGAAAATTTTGGCTAAACAAACGTAAACAAACAGTAAACAAACGAATGGCGCCATTTTCGTCGTGTTTGGTGATATGTGTGCCGCCAGGTTCACGTGCATCGTGGTTAGGCGATGCCCAGTGCTGGCAATAATTGAAATAGTAAATAAAAAATGAGTTATTTCACAGTTTTCTTTTAGACCTTCTCACATCTAAAATGACGAAAATTGGCTAAAATGGCTAGTTCGAGGTAGAATTGAGAAAAAGCACTCAGTTTCAGCTAAAATTGAGAAAAACGTCAATTCGAGGTTGAAAATAGTGCTCATTCACAAGTAAAGTGGTGGGGGGGGGGGACTCTGTTCAACTCCTCTTGAGAATAACTGGATCCACGCCTGTGGTCAGCTTCACTTGCGAAAATGTCAGATGCACCATTGCCTTTTTGCAGGCTTATGACAGGATCTGTAGGTTAGAATCTCGTCAATGCACGGGCATCAGAGACTAAATTTGCATAGAAACGGCCACTATCCGTCAAAAAAAATATCTGCTAGGAAACTGTCCTTGGTAGCCTTCTATTTCGGATTTTATGTAGATAAACTGAAAACTTCTCCCCTCGGAAAGTAATACTTTTGGAGCTAAACTTTAAATTTTACACCTCAGACAGTAAAAGGAGCTGGCAATTCCTCTCCTTCTATAAGTCTGGCTGTCACATCGGGCTAAACACCGTTCGAGCTAGCCTAAACCCACGAAATTGTGCAGTTTCAAGTGTGCAAGGGAGGGGGGTCTTTAATGGTGAACAAACCCCCGGAAATTGGCGCTTTAGTGAGCCAGAATCACGACTATGGTTTGTAGCAGTGCAAAATCAACGCGATTGTAACGTTTTGAAAGAGGAAACCCCGCGAAGCAACTTCTCAAGCCATCAAAACCCGCAAAATCGGGGTTTTGGTGAGCTCGCAAGAATGGTTGTTAGCGAGGAACAAACGAAAAATTGGCGTTTTCGTGTGCGAAATTTGGTCTGGATTTCCAGTCACGAAAATACAAGATTTATTTTTTTTCGTACTAAAAACAAAATCCGCCAAAATGTTCTGCTAGTGGATCCTGCAAAACTGTGTTTTTTTTGTTGTTTTTTTCTGCGAATAATCGGCGAAATTTTTTTTTTTTTTTTTTCAGTGAGCAAAATCCAAGCAATTGGTTTTTTAGTGAGTAAACTGATAAAATCTGATTTTAGTGAGCAAAATCAGTGAACTCGGTCACACAATTTCGGCAACCTCTCAAAATTGGTTTTTTAGCAACATACACCCATGAAATTGGATTTTCAACTAGCAAAATGTTTTTTGTTTTTTTTTTTTTTTTTTTTTTGCGAGAAAAAACCACACATTTTTTTTTTTTTTTTTTTTTTTTTTTTTTGGCGAAATTCAAGTTTGAATGTTGAGTTATAGTTGAACGTAGCTGCGAAACGGGATTTTAGTGCGAAAAATCAGCAAAATCGGTTTCCAAACCATGCCGACACTGAAATCGGTTTTTTCAGCAACAAACATACTATGCGAAAATGTGTTGTTTTTTTATAGTGAGAAAAATCGCTGCAAAATTGATTTTATGGAGCGAAATCCAATAAATATTGTTTTCAGTTAGCCAGATCAGGGAAAATGCTACAAAATGTTTATTTTTGTTTCTTTTTTTGCAAGAAAAATCAGTAAAAGTGGTGTCCTAGTGGTCGAAATCTGAGATACTGGTTGCTTAATGGTCTCGTATTGCGCGAAATTCTTCCCCTTAATAAAAAAAACAGCGAAATTGGTGTATTATTGAGCAGAATTCGTGGAATTGGTTCTGTTGCAGTGCAAGTCCTGCGTAAGTTTTAGGCCTCTTTGACGCGATCAACTTTTTATCAACACCACCAGCCCTCGACATACGTCAACAGTTTTAAGTAATCTTTCACACGATCAACTATTCCTCAGCACTTCATCAGCACCACTGTTTCCCTAAGGCCCGTTTCACACTATCAACAGAAATCAACACCACACCACATCTAGCGTACACAAATAAGATACGTCTTTCAGACGGTCAACTCAACACTCGTCAACTTTTACGGCCGTCGTTCTGTGGTGTGGTATGGTGTTGATTTCTGTTGATTGTGTGAAACAGGCCTAACACTTTCATGCGTGGTCAGTTCCCTCTCAGCTCAAGATGGAATATTCCAATGAAGAAGGCATGGCAATGAGTGTAATAGTTATAAACAATTTGAAAGAACGAAGGAAAAAGCGAGGAAGAAAACTCTGGATTCATCCTCTACTTTCTTTGCGAAATGGATAGGAGGAAGTTTTTCAACTACTTTAGAATGAGTCTAGAAACGTTCATTGAACTGTATCTTTTGATCAAAGACAGTTTACAGTATCAGGATAAAACGTGTGCCGAAAAAATCAATTTTTTAAGGCAAAGAATGCCCGTACTGGAACTGTGAACCACGCACGCAAAGGAACTCCGAATGCGCCCCTTCCTTGTTCTCTGAGATTCACCCAACCAACGGAAAAAAATGTCGAAACAGTTGACGGGAAGTTGATCGTCTGAATGGCTCAATTCAATCAACAGAAGTCGTTGGCCTGTTGAGCTGGTTTACTGTTGGTCTCTGTTGACGAGTGTTGAGTTGATCGTCTGAAAGACATGTTTTTTATATCTGTACGCTAGCTGTACTGTGTTGTGGTGTGGTGTTGAATTTTGTTGATCACTGTGAAAGAGGCCTCACTGTGCTGTTGGAAAGAAGTGAGAGTATACGAGTGGGAATGTTACTCACCCAGGTGGAAAAGGGCCCTATTGGGTTCCACTTCTGGGTCCGAGCATTCTCAGTATACAGGGTGTTTCAGAACTTTACGGCATCCTTTTGCAGGCTTATTCCTGACCTGAAAATATTATGATTTAACGAAATAAACGTTGGTCAAAAACAATTTCCCACAAAGATACGGGCGTTTTTGTATTTTTGAACATTTTGACGATTTTTTCGGGAAAAGTTCAATTTCTGAACTTTTACTTGGCCCAAATGCATTTGACTGTATGACTGACAGTCGGCAATCTAAGCGGAAGGCAATTATCCGGTATTACAATAGCTGCCCCCTAAACACTTAATGATTTCACCCCTCTTGTTTTTGGCTAGGAAACTCCAATTTCACCAAAAGTTGCCCCATTCAATAAGCTTCAAATTTATGTATTACAATTTGCGGATTACTGCATTAGAATTAGAGTTAATTCAGGCCAGGAATAAGCCTGCAAAAGGATGCTGTAAAATTCTGAAACACCCTGTATAACGGCCCTGGCTCTCAGTTACCTTCTTTGTGACTTTCACGCTTTCCCGCTAGCGACGGGGGAAACTCCACGCGATTTTGTGACTCGTGTGGAGCCACCAGAAAAATGGCTAATGATATCTCCAGCGAATAGCCCAAGTTTGAGGGGCCTGATGGACACCAGTAACTTCCTGAGGGGACACAATTTCATGTTTATGGCCTGAATTTAAATCATTCTCTCGGGGCAATATGGACATTTTTTACATATTGGAAGCCTAAACCGAACGGTTTACAGGAATAGCTGGGAGTTTTGAATGAATGTCAGCCTTTTTATGAGCGCCAGATAGTTGATGGGTTGAAATTAACGGTGTCCTCACTGAATTTTATGCTTCTTTTTTAAAAATGCTCTTTCTCTCGCGGGTAGTCTCTTTCTATGATTCATTCCCTATTGAACGAGTACTTCAGGTTCAGGTTTAATAACAACACATTAGTTTGATTGTTTTCTCATATCTGTCATTCACCCAATTGAAGCTGAACCAATCCAAAGCCATTTTTGATTCGAGGTCAACGTCATGCCCTTCAAATATGTCACGGCGTCTCTTTGCCTGTGGCAACAAAAGGAATACTACGGGATGAAAAGGAAAACTGCGAGTTGCATTCTAAGTAGATGTCTGGTTTCCATGGATGAAAAGCGATTTGAAGCCATTTACTCCCAACTCCACCTCTTTCCAGTTGCGTTTAGAAGAAACGCGTGATGCATAGTTCATTTGAAAGAGTCCATTGTAGATGTCGCGCAAAATCAATATCGTTCGGTGAGGGGAGGGGACAATTTGAAAAATGTGCCCCTTTCATTTTTTCTCTATCGGAGTAGACCTCGAATCCCTTTTAAACAACACTTAGTCTGTCCACTACCTTTTTTTTCCACACCCGGTGCTATTACCACTTTTTTGAACCCAGCATTGTTCCCTATCGCTTTATACAGGCGGCAGATGTTACACATTGAGAATGAGTAAAAGTATTGAGAGCACCAATGGTGAATGGAGTAGTGACCACCGCCCCTTGCCTTGGCTGCTATAGTCACGAAAAATGTTGGTCCTGAGTGAACGGGCAACCTTGGATCTGTTGTTGGGGTGGTTGTTTGGGGGGAAAGGTAGGGGGGTAGGAAAACTGTGGGAGGAAAGACTATACTCTTCTTTGACCGGCAATTACCTACCCCATCCACCAAGTGATTCCCCCCCCCCCCTCAACGCTGTCGTGGCAGTGTCCCTTTACCCATCCTTTAAGCCTCTTGTACTCTCATAGACCTTCATCGGCAATCTCTTAACCCTTTTCGTTTTACATTTTATCCTACGACCGCTCGTACACTGCGAACGTGACAAGAATGAATAGAGGGAAATTATAGAGTTGGGTGGTATTATGCCTTCCTGCTGGGACACCCTTTTTGTGGGAAAAATTCCAAAATAGGTAAAGCAAAATTTGACAACTTTGAGGAATTTGATCGCAAATAATTGATAAGAGTTGCAAGTCTTACTGGCGAAAATGTTTATAATTTTGACGTTAGTCGAAAAACAAAATTGGTTTCATCCGTCTGGGTTGCTTAGATTGCAAGGTACGATACGGTGAATGCTCATCCCCGGAATAATTACTCGAGAGGTAGTTGGTGTTCCTATATAAGTTCAACGAACTATACTTACTCATGTTAGTTTCATTCGACCTAGTTGGATTAAATTTGCAAGGAATTCGTGAACAACAATGAGTTCAACTGCAGAACACGTTCAGAATGCGTTTCAGAGTCTTCCTTCTGCGACTAAACCATTTTAAACTTTACATTCTCCAGTTCGTTTAATGCGGTTTTCAATTGTAACGTTCCAAAGTAAGAGACTTCCCTGAAAGGATTTCAAGAATGTCTCTCTCCTGTCGGAAGCTTCACCGCTTTGAGTTGAAACTGAAAGCCCCCACCCTCTTCCTTCAACAACCATTACTCCTCTTCTTGGATTCGCGTTCAGCAAAGTGAGACAATTATGCGAAAGGTGATTTAAAGAGGTTGAAATCAGGGGATACATCTTGTTTGCTCTTGGGGATAACGCATTTTTAACTGAAATTCTTCGAAGACTGACGGAATTGGTTCTTTCGCAAACAAAATCGTTCAGAAGGGGAAAACCCCGAATATTTTGTTGCTCGTTTTCTGTCTCATTCCTCTGAAAGTCGATACTCTTAATGGTTTTCAAAATTAATATTTACATTCTACCTAATGCTCTCATCACTCTCGACCTGATTTTGACTTCAGTCTGGCATGACTCAGCTCGTTAAGGTGGAACAGCCAGACTTCATTACAAGCTGAAAAGCCGTTATTATCTCTATTGGAAACCTCTCAAAGTAGGCGGAGTAGTCGGAGAAGGTGGTTGGGGGGATGAAAGCTCCATGACGGTCAAGGGATGAGGTGAGAGAAAATTGAACTGCCCCCTTCACTATTACTATCCTTAAAATTTCTGCGCAAGCTATAAATGATACACCTTCAATTCTGGACTCCACCCCTTCCCCTCTTCATTTCCTTCACACTTTTTTCCTCCTTCGTTCAGCTACAGTTAATACAGGAAAGAGCCACATTGAAATGGATATCATTCCTTTATCTCTGTAAGAAAAGGCCTGCCCTGGGATCGTCAAGGGCTCTCATTTGTATCCATTAGTGGTGGCACGGTAATGGATCATGGTGGGAAAGGCGTCAGAAACGGGATGCTCAAGTATGCAGATGACTGAAATGTTTTTGTCAAACTGACTGAGCTATTTCGCTAATGCCGAGAAAAGTTATTTCCACTTGAAATAATAGGTAATAAAATAATAATGAAGAAAAAATAATAATGAAAAAAAAAAAAAAAAAAACTTGAAGCAAGTTGAGTTGGACATGGGAGGCGTATTTCATCTCTCTCCTCCATATTTTTAATTTAATTTTCCGCCATATTTTTCCTACCTCCATCACCTTAGTCACCAGTATCAACCGCCTATTGCCGTTTACGCTCGAATTCGTGGTATAAAATAGAAAACGATGGTGGAGGGGGACCGCGAGGGGATGAAAAGCACGAAGGGAGAATGGATTTATACAAAATGGGCCCTTGTGGTTGGTCGTGAGAGTGAAACGATGATGGTGAAGGGTGGTGTGCCGTGACACAAGGGAAGTGTTGAAATAAAGATCTGGAAGAAATGGGTGAAAAGAGAACCTTAAAAAAGAACAAAAGACGGTGAACGCGACGAGAATGCCGTCTTGTATAAAATGTAAAAGAAGACTGGCCCACTCCAAAACTCAAGCACTGATACCCCCTTCTCCTTTCATACCACGCAATAGCCTCTTTATTGTAACCTTAACATTCTTTTAACGCTATGAAGGCGTAAAATGTCACACTCGAGACTATACTGCCCTTAGGATTTCTCCTTTTACGTTCCGTCAGGTAGAAACTATTTTTGGTAGGTTTCATGCTGAAGGAAGCTTAAAGAGACAATCAAAATAGCGCGTGCCATCATTAGATCGGAGCATGCTATATCTACAATATCAGCCTCTATATGAAGATACCTAATACATGTATACCAACGAAATAATCAATAAATTGTAGATGTTGATCACATTGAAATGCACTTTGATGGAAAGGCTGCTAAGGAACCTTTAAAGACGAGCAGACGCATACGGCGCCATGATCGTTCTTAACTTACTTATCAGTTTAATAAAATAAATCCTAATCACCCTTGAAAAGAAAGTGAGAATTTTGTCTGTTTATTTAAACGTTTCTTTAGTTCAACCGTACATACGCTTCTTTTCGTGAAACGGTATCATCGTTGATTTACGAAGGTCCACTGTTTGGTTTCTACTTCTTCCACCCTGTTGTATGTGAAGAAACACTCATTACTGATTGTGAGACGAAAACAAGCACAAACGTTTATTATTCGATCAAGCCAATGTGACAACAACCATCCCCACCAACCAACTATAGCCCAGCCAAAGATTGAAGAACATCGAATCTACACCTAACTTCTCACTGAGAGCTTCCCCTTACCCTTTCCATTGTGCAGCCGTTTACCTCCTAAACTTTTGAAACTTCTTATCACTCGGGGATCGCGGTTCACTGATATTTCTGATTAAAACTGGTAGATGTTTTGATTTGTTAAATTTTGTCAGGAATCCTTATTTTTCGTGCTCAAATACTAAAATTTTTCACTTTTTGTACGGTCCGTGGATTTTATTGTTTGTGTAATTCCTTCCGAAGCTATGCGGCTGAGTTGCCGAAGTGAGTAAGCCAACATGATAATATTTTCCTATTTATTCTACAATCCACGCATCGTTATCCTTGGTATGATTTCTATTTTTGGCTTTAGGACCAGGAGGCCGTCCTTTCTCAAAACGCGTCTTCAACCAGGAAAACGAGAACCCGCTTGCTCGACAAATCTGTTGAAGCCTGCAACGTTCCTGGGCCGAAAGAAGGAAAATATCCAGAAATATCCACTTTCACATAGCTATCCGTTGTTTTTTGGATGAATTTATCAATTTGGTATCAATGTCTGACTTTTTTTCCTTCTGGGTACACGTTTGTGTTTTTACTTGACTGGATGTTTTCATTGAAACCGGTCAGACGTGGGCAAGAGATTTACTCGAGGAGGGGGAGTGGCAGCGAAAAGAAGTACCGTTTACACTGCCGCAGCCAAAAACATTCATTTGAGCCCCAAGAACGTACGTACTAGTTGAAACATAAAAAAATGTCAATTGAGTCGAAAAAGTTAAATTCATTTGACCAAAAACTGATGGTTTCACCTGCTGATTGCAAAAGCGCTTACCACTTTTTATACTGTTCCGTCAAAAACTGATGCTTATGTCCATCCATCCTTTATTTTATTTTTTGCCCAGGGATTTGTGAGATAGAATTTCAGTTCTTGGCCTGCAGGACATACTGGCCGACCCCCTGGCTAACTGAACTCCACGTTGATTACCAGATCCAGGGCTGTGGCGCAGGGACGCATCCATCCCTTGATCTAGGGGTGGGCAGCACTGGCGTAAATGTCAGATGATCCATATTGCCTTATTCTACGTATATTCGGTTATATGTATATTGGGGTATCCGAATCTAGAATTCCGTCATCGGAGACTGCATTTTTTTTTTTCTAATCCATTATTTATTTATTTATTTATTTAACCAGCCCTCAAGAAGGTAAACTTGCACAGAAACTGTCACTATCAGTCAAAAACTAGATCTCAGCTGGAAACCTGTCGTTTGAATCCTTCTATTCCGAATTTTCAGGCCACAAACTGATAAATAACTCCCCTCCCCCCCCTCATATACTTTTAGTTTTGGTCCATGGCATGGACGATGCCAGTTCCCCCGGAGCTGGCATTTCCATCACACCATAAGTCTCTGGTGCAGGTGGCAAACACGTCTGACCATTCCTCATATTAACGATTAGGTACACCAAAACCGGATTTCTAGCGAGTCAAAACCAGGCAAATTATCTTTTTTTAAAGCAAAGACTCGCAAAATTGCGATTTTTACGAAGCCGAAAATTTGGAGGAAAAGAAGGTTCTTAGTGAGCCAAATTGTGAATCAAATCATTTTAGTGAGGCAAATCCGCGCAATTGCAGTTCGAGCAAGCCAATACCCACGAAATAGCGTGTTTTAGGTGAGAAAATGGTTTTCTGTAACAAGCAAAACCCAAAAAATTGGCGTTTTGGCGAACAAAACCAGCGAAATTTGTTTTTGAATGAAGCAAACACCACAAAACTGGATTTAGCCCTCGAAAATCCCCGAATTTTCTGTTTTGGAATCCACTAAAGTGGTCTTTTAGTGAGTCGGACGCGCGGAAATTTGCTTCTTATTGAAATTGGTTTTTGAATGAGGCAACTCCTCGAGTTGATTTTTCAGCAATAAAAATCCCTGAAATAGGTTTTTTAGTTAGCGAAATCCGGTAAATTGACTTTTTCGAGTCAAACGTGAAAAATGGGTTTTTAGCAAGAAAATTCCGCAAAATTGTTTTTTAATGAGTGAAATATGAGGAAATTATTTCTAAGTGAGCCAGATCCGGGAAAATATGTTTTTCAGGCGAAACAAATAAGCGAAAACCGCCTCTGGATTTGGGCGCACCCCGCGCGAAATTGCTTTGATCGCGACAAAAACCAGCGAACTTGGTTTTAATCTCAAAAATGCCTCGATATTGGCTTTTTTGGGGAGTGAAATCCAAGGAAGTAGTTTACTGCTCTGAGCCAGGCCAGCAGGACATCTTGACGAAACAAAATGTGACCCCTGGGTTCTTGTGGCTCCTTTTTCTTTCCTTTAAAGCCAAGATGCCAGAAAAGAAATGAGCACGAAATGAACCCACTACTAACCCTCCATGAAGCCCACAGGTTCAGGCTGCTTTAACTACGGTTACCATTACACTACGGCTACAAAACCTTGGCTTTATGGGGGGGGGGGCAAACGCGTGGAGGCACGTTTGGAAGAACGTATCTTACTATACTTATCTTCATAAATAAACGGAGCAGTAATCTTTAAGGAGCTAAGCTCCCGTTTTGAGTGAGTAAGAACCATAGGTTTCAACGTGTTTTCCGACTGAAGAAGTCAGAAACCAGAAGTCAGAAGGAATATACTTTCCATTTCAGGGGAAAGTGCAATCTACGTCTCATTATATTACCGGAGGTAGCACAATTCGTAAAGGCGCCAGGCTCCCCAGTTCTCCGCAGGGTAAAAAAGGCGTTCCCGAACCAGCGGCGAAGACCTCAGCGAAAATAACAAAGAGAACAATTTTTCATACAGTTACGTTTTCCAACGGCCATTAGTTTTCAAGTTATTGAATACGATGTATTTATATGACACAGAACAACGTCAAAAAGGCTACCGGAATTCGGGGTATTGTTTTTCTTGATGCAATGATAATTCACAGTGTGTCGGCATGATGGATAGGAAGCACGTGCTGAGCCATTTTGAGAAATCCTTAGCATTCATGGACGGAGAGTCCCCTAAAATACTTGAGGACTTGAATGTCAGAAGACCGTCCCTAACAAAGCCTTGCTCACCATCTCAATGAGTAGCAGTAAGTCGATTTCCTTTTCCTAAAATATAAAATCATGTGAAACTGTTTTGGTGCTGAAGAAATTATATGATCCACCTGCTTACCTAATTTATGAGTTTTGCCGTTAATGCGTCTTATCCGACTGCCAACAGAATATAACGTTATGGGACTCTAGCACGTAAGTTCAAGACTATGTTCGTATTAGCTCTCGATGCTGTTTTATATCCTTCAGGTAGGATACCCTACGGGCTGCAATTTTTGGCCGCTCAATAAGTAGGTATCTTACGATTAGACAGGCACTTCTTCATCTAAACCCGAGGCAATGTTAGCGAGGTCGAAGGTATTCTTTATCGCAGTTCACACCTTGTGGAAAATTTTAATAGAAGGGCATTGCTTTTCATTAATATAAAACTCGCGAACTTTAAAACAAATAGTACTATCAGTGAAAGAGTTGAATTTGACGCGTTTTTGATGAGGACTGTTCTTCCTCTTAAAGTACGCGACACGAAATAAGGCGGGTGTGACTCATCCGCCCTCCCATGCCCTGTTGCCACTCCGTGCGTTCTGGGTGGTGATGTGGTGGTGGGGTTTTACGAACGCTCACCGGCTCACAGCTCTCCAAAGTGACAACGATGGGAGCGCAACGTTGCCAGCTATGGGTTTAGACTTGAGCTTTTCATCGCATCTTTGGGACTATAATGCGCAACGTTGGTTTTTTAGTCGATGAGTCACACCCGCCTTATTTCGTGTCGCGTACTTTAGGCGAGGTGAAAAGTGGCCGGCTCGCACTTGAGCCCTCCGAGGTCGTTCGTTCGGTTTCCTTCGCGATGCGTAAAAATGAAGACTGGAAAACACCAGCCGGCGGGCTTGGGCTGTTTCGCTACCTTCTGCCAAGTAAAATATTCGAAAACAGAAAAAAGGATTCGCCTCTCTTGGCTTCCCAAAGTCCTTCTTCACGGCCTTTCACTTATTTCTGAAATGCATTATATTGGCCGTCAATGTAATTAAATTATTAATCATCTCATGAATACTTACTTTAATATCAATGTATGATAACGTTGAGTCAAAAAGTGACATTCATATCACCGATAGAATCTTGAAAAATATCGAGTGCAAAAAAAACTGGTGGGGGGTGAAGTACATCCTAATCGGCGCCAATAGCGCTACCGTCGATTTCTTTAGTCTTTGGCTGGTCTATAAAAGACAAAGAACGACTTGGGACAGCGGCCAGGCCAAGATGGTAGCATAAACAGCTACGGTATTTTCCTCTCTGTGAAACGGCCGAGCTTTTCTTAATAGGTATCATGTTCCGAAAAAAAAAAAAACACAAATTAAACCAACCACGAACTCCACAACGCATAAAAAAAAAGATGGATTTTACAAGACTGACAATTGATAAGAACGAACACGGCGTCTGTGATTTTACCTGTCTGATTATAGGTTCTCTAGGAGAGGCCACTGATACGAGTTATCATGAGAGCTTTTCTATAGGCAAGGTCCAGGCGAGCACTGAAGGTATTTATGACTCCGTTCATATATGCGAAGAGCATCTCCTCTCATGCTCTATGAGCTAGCCACCATGTTCACTTTGACGTCCTCTTGAGTCTATGAGCTGCAAGCAAGGCCGGATCACTTAGGTGTGGGCTGATTTTGGGGCTGAAACACTAGTCTGCTTCTCTTCAGGTAACCCTTCCTTACGGGCGCAGGTGAGGCATAACCATGATCAATTGAGAAAAACAGCTGGATCCAGCCCAAAACTCGATAAAGAGGCCATCATGGCCTTTGGTCCAGGCTGCGTAGCGAAGGATTTTCAGTAGAGAGTAGAGATCCACCACACCCTAGCACAATCACTCAGCAAGGCCTGAATCTACGATGCAACGTAGACAAATCGGTTGATTCCTGAGTCACCTTTTTCTTCTCTATCGTCAAAGAGTTAGGTTAAGTCGATGGCTGGAAACTGGAAATGTCACCTATTTGAACCCCGATTTCGCAGATTTGGTACTTTAAAACCCATGTTTATGGGGTTGACCGTCTTAATGCTCAAATTTCACGGATTCTTGGCTCTCACAGAATCCAATTTCATTGGTTTTGCTAATTTATGACTTCTTAAATGGCGTATTTCACAGGGTTAACCCAATCAAAATAGCAATTTCACGGCTTTGGATCTTTCAGAAGAGTACCTACACTGGCTGAGCACTTTCGAAGGTCAAACGCGGATTTGACGTTTACAGAACAAAATTTATTGGCTCGTTTAAAATGAGCAAATCGCAAGTTAAGCTTTTTTAGAAACCAAAGTTTCTAAAAAAAGGCCAAAGTTTCAAAGGGCTGGCCCTTTGGGGACCAAATTCGCAGGGTTTTGGGGAGCGGAAGCCTTATAATAAAAATTTCCAAGTTTTTGGCTCATTTCAAAAAGGAATGTCGTGAATCTTGCTCCTTTCAAAAACAAATTTCCACGGAGTTGACCCAATCAAAATAATTTTGCGCGATTGGTTCTAAAAAAAAAAAAAAAAAAAAAAAAAATCATTTGCGGTAATTTGGTGGGCAGTTTTGGTGTGAGAATTTGGGTGGGGTGGTAGTGGCGATGAACGCCTTTGTCGAGGGAAAGAAAAATCCTCTACCTTTGTACTGTAGGACTCGTAGTGCCTATTATAGGCCCTCCGTAGCTCCACACAATGTCCATGACTCGCAATGGGCGAGCGTGGTCCAGAACGGATGCCATATTATATGAGAGTCTATAAACACATTGCTATAC
The DNA here is from genome assembly GCA_038030265.1 of Corythucha ciliata. NCBI lineage: Eukaryota > Metazoa > Arthropoda > Insecta > Hemiptera > Tingidae > Corythucha > Corythucha ciliata. Next base: position 27,201,564 of record CM075939.1, read on the forward strand.
GACTGTGGGGACGTTGTCGTTACGGACAAAGACACTCACGTGAACAGCTTATTTGTGGCGTTGCTCATCAACTTTTGAGATCAAATTTGTGTTTTTTGGGGCAATTTTACAACGTGGCAACCAGGATTGTGCCTTCTTCCCGCCCTGGCTTGATGCCTTGAAAGGCACATGACCAGGATTACAACGTGGCAACCATTGCGACTAGTTAAAAAAATCAGCTATAGAGCGTACTATTCCATATGGCATTGAAATATGTATCCCCGAACTGCAGCCTGAAATTCACGTCGCACTGATGGCTCATTTTATCTACGCATAGATGAACTTGTTTAGTAAAGTACATAAATACGGTAATGCTTCACCAATTACAGATCTGGTCATACATAAGGAAAGTATAATGTAGGCGAGGAGTAATGAGTACAGCGGAGAGAGTTCTCCCCTTCACCCCCTCGTCGACCGACTAACACACCTTTCAAATCTGGAGCACACTAATCTGAAATTCCAATCAACGAAGCATTCAAATAGCGACAATTCGATTAATTTAGAATCGGACCCGTTCAAACGAACTTTTGTTTAAACGCAGGAAATGATTTGAGTTGGTCCACTTGTTTCTAGTTTGTGCGCACCACCCTCCCTCACAACCACTGACTATAATCCTATTTTACGTGAAAATCCCTCCGAATATGAATGTATTGCTGGGCAGTACTTGGGTGATGGTTAATATTGATGGTGTTCATGCTGGTGGGGTTTGGTGGTGGGGGGGGGGGCGGTCGAGATAAAGTTTGGCCCAGCAGTGAAATAGGTTTCGATGAGATGAGAAAAACGATGTGTCGGTGGAAGGGGGTGTTTGATTGACATGATAAAAAGGGGGAAGGAAAAGGGCATCTCCCACCACCAATTTACCCTTCATCACACTTCACTGTTGAAGGGATGATTTGGTTATTCTAGTTCTTGCTAATTTCAAAGGTTTTGGGGAAAGGGACGAGATAACCGCGCATGCTTAATTTCAATAACTTTTTTTCCGGAGCTGCCGACTGAATTACAATTATTTTAAGCTTCCTCTCCAATGAATTTTAAGAAAGCAATAGGCTGAAAGGGTTTACCTCAGCCTTTTGCTATAACAGAGTTTCTATTCCGGCAAAAACGTTTGGGAACAAGAGCCCAAAGCACGTTCCACTTCGATTTATAAATGCATTGCAAAGCGACCACCTGCTTTTTTATGTTCTCCTTTTTTGTAATTAAATAAAGTGAAATCCCTGGGGTATTTTTGGAAAAGACCAGTTAATGGTGGCCGCGGAGAGAGGAGGAACCCGAGTAATAAATAAATCCTATGTGCTTTAGAGTCATGAAAACTCCAGAGCTAAAAGGGGCGGTGGGTTTTAGTAGTACTTCCTACTTTTCTAGGTTTCTCTCCTTTCAACTCGAAAGGCACAAGGAGCAAGGGACACAATTAAGAATGAAAGACGAGACAAATGCTTCCCAGGTAATTTCCAACTCGCCCTCTCAACCCCCTCAGTGTTCCTCTCCACTTTACCGAGGCTTAAAAGACGTGAAAGAGTGGAGGGGGTTCCATGGCGGGATGGAGGGGAAGGGAATCATGAGAGAACATTCCCGTCCTTCTCCTTCCAAGACCTTTTCGCTGTCGTCTTCTTTATAGTTAGGTGGGCTTTGAAATAGAGGCAAGCAGGGAAATTTATATGCGTGTCTGCAAGAGATATACCACCGCTCCCTACCTCTTCAATTCAGGGCTCTTCAACAGCGGCTTTTTGGTCTGGGGTCCGGGGCAAAAGAAAAGAAAAGAAGTGAGGCAAAAATGATCCTTCAACAAGTCACGTTTGATAATATATTTGCTCTTCGGTTAACTGAGCTTAAAAGAGTAGAGTTATTGTGGCCTGGGAAAAATACGGCACTCTGATACACGGATATCCCTGTCGTGTCTGTTCGCCTAAGCACCGCACTCACAGTTTTTTCTGTTTTCCAACTGCTCTAATAGCAGAAAGGAGAGAGCTGAGGGTCAAATATATAATGCGTTTACAAGAGAACTGAGAAGCACTTGCAGCCCCCCAGAAGATGTCTTTAACAGAATTCAAGAAATGGTAAGAAATTAGTTCGGCCCCCTCTGTGTTTGGCAAATGAGCGTTTGAAGTTGGTCTCGCCACACAGAACGCAAACTACCGCGCGGACTGGTCATACATTTCAACAAGAATTGTGTATTTAAAATACATTTTCGTTGTATTTTGCCTACCCTTATGAAGGGCACGGCCTTGGTCTTGTAGCCTTTCGGCATATTGTACTTACTCCTGGCCTTTGCGCGTGCCTGGCTGGCGTGTGCCTATTGGCTGGCACACTGTGAGCTGGGGTAGAGAATGCCCGAATAGTGTCACCTTATACCTTCTAGGACATCAGATTTATTGCTATCTTTCCAAGGTGGAATGGCCCGTGGCCAGGCGCGTAGCCAGGGGGGGGGGGTCCACCGGGTATGAACCCTCCCCCCGAAATTTCAGATTTATTTCCCATTTTGTGAAGGAGACTTTTTATTTTCAATTTCTCCGCTCACGCATTGGAATAATATCGCACAATAATGATAATAGTAATGATAATAATAATAATAATAATAATAATAATAATAATATGTAGTTAAAAACTGAAAAGAGTAGCATAGAGTGGAAATACCCCCCCTCGTCACACCCAACATACATCGGAACCCCCCCCCCCCCAAGAAATCCTGGCTACGCGCCTGCCCGTGACCTGCACTTCTCCCCACCATGACACTCCATTTCAAGGTGAGGATGGCTTAATTTAATTAATTTAATTTTTTCCACAGCTTGTGAATATCAGAGCCATAATATTAGGGCACAGCTTCACTGTTGACAATAAACATTCGAAACAGGACAGGCACGTGTTGCTACCGGTCTTAATCGGAGCCCTTCAAAAGAACTACCTGAAGATTATAAGGAGCAAGCAAATTAGGAAGTCAACCGACCCTTTTTCCCCTCTCTCCCTTCAAATACCAATTTTTATACTCCTAGTCATCTATTGAAAAGCAAAATGGGTTGGGTATTATGGGAGTGGGTGTAAGAAGCCTAGTATTTCTAAGATAACTTGAGGAACTCTATTCGCGAATTTTCTTTCAAGTTCTTCCTCTTCTGCCTTTCCATTTCCCTCCCACCACCACCCATCTACACACTTTTTCCTTCCAAATTTCAACATCTGCGGTCATTTTTTTCTCTCTCTCCTTTTAGACCCTTTTCCTCTCCTGAGATATTCATACCGCATTTTCTTCCTTTTCCTATTCCGTCCCCCTATCACTTTCATCCGCTTCCTTAAACAAGTCAATTCGCAATGTCCCACAGCCTGGCGCACAAACGACAGCTTGGATAATTTGACGGCACTCATTTCTTTTTCATTGCTTTCACTTATTTATTATTATTATTATACGTAACAATTGAAGAGTGATAATTTAACGATGATCCCATTTGTTCCTCTTCAGAACCGATGGGTACCGGAAAATGTTTTTTATTTATTTAATACATTTTATTTGTTGTTGTTTCGAGTTGGGGTTTTTGCAAGAGGAAACAGTTGCTTTGGTTAGGCTGTGAAAGGTTGTTGTTATGGCGGTGGGGGGGGGGCGAAGACTCTGTTTTTACAAATCTCCTACCCACTGTTTAAAACACGAGCAAAATTTTAATAAGGGCGGGGCGGGGCTCCGAGTCTTGACAACAAGAGTGAATTTCACTCAAATGACGCGTAATAAAACATAATATGACTGCGACGTTTTCCATATTTGTTGAACATCGTATTACTCCTAACTTCCAATAATGTGGCGAGAGGAAACCGCCAGCCTCGTAAATCGTGAATTCTTCGTAAAGTTTGTTATTAAAAAAGTGAATGGGCGAACTCTGTGTCCGTGGGGGGGGGGGGGTCTCTAGTGAGTAACAAAATTTAGAAGCTAACTGGGAGGAGAAAAGAATAATGGTAATAGTGGGTATAAATGTGGCGATAAACCATGTTTTTTTTTTTAAACTTGAGGGGGTTTGATTTATGATCATGAGGTAAAGCGAGAGAGATTGTAAGCGCGGGTGAGCCTTGGAGTAAAGTCCCTGGGGCCTCAATAGCAATTAGGACCTTTCTATAACAATACTAAATTGATTCCGTTCGAATTAAGGAGCGAGTTTAGGAAAAAAAAAGGTCGGAAACTTATTCTCGCATTGCGTGAAAATCGGAGTACTATTTCATAACAGCCGCCCTCTAAGAATTACTTCATGCTGTAAATTTTCTGAAAACAAGGGCGAACAAGAGTTGGTGGAAGAGAGCACTCATCATAAATATCAAAAATGAAGGAATTTTAAGCTGTGGTAGTGGGGTAGGTGCTGTCTCATTTGCTTGTCCGGGATTATAAATTAATTTAAAACCGAGGATATGTTTAGGTTTAAAAACGACCCACGCCTCGAAAACTCGGAAATCCCTTCCGCCCCTCACCATCAAGCGATGTCTGGGGCGTGGTAGTTTCTGGCCCAAGGGAGGGGTTAAAAGAGGAGGAAGGCTTGTGTGATTTAGAGGTTGTTTTTATGCAAAATCTGATTCCGGGGGGGCTATTGAGGAGTAGGTGAAGACCGGTGGTGGTGGTGGTGGCTGGGTGGTGGTGATGGTGGGGGGCGGGGTGAAGCGAAATGGAGGTCGGTCATATATTAGCTTTTCCTAACCTTCCCTCACCCTGCCATTTCATCCCGGGGTTGATCGAGGGAGAATGGGAGAGGGGAGGGGGTGAATCACCCAGGGATGTTGTAGTGGCGGCAATGGTACGAGGGAGTAGAGTTAGAGAGGATGTGGGTGCGTTGCGAAAAAGGGTAACGGGCAGCTATGATAATTTATGTAAATAGAAGCACATTCTTTATCGACGTTAGAGGTGGGATGGAATGGCGCCCGAGGAGGCCCGAAATGCTACTGGAAAGAGTGAAATAGAGAGAACAGTATCCTTAGGAAGTTGGGATGCTGGATAATGATAAGGGGTGTACGTGAAAGGAAAGATTCTCTGGGAAAGCAACCTGAGGAACTGAAAGTTTTGACAAAGCTGAACACGCGGAATTTATTTGCTTGAGATTCAAACCATCAAAATGTGTTTAAAAGAGTGAGAGAGTCCAGAAAAATTGGAGTCTTTAAGGAGCAAAACTGGTGAGGAGCTGTTTGGACCGTCTTGCTGCTTAAAATAAGACTTCAGGAGTATGAACGAAGCCTCAGGAAACATTATCCTTGGGAGAGCATAGCAGGATGGGTCTATCCGTGGTCTCCAAGTTGATGTGCTGATTCTGTGAGGTATGTACCGGTCGAGAACTTTTCGTAAGGTTATTTTGAAGACCCCTGGGGCCTATTTTTTGAAAGTACTCTTCAACTCTACACTTTGCACTCTTCAAATTTGTCACATGGAAAGACTTAGAAAAAGTGCAAAGTGAAAAGAGAAGAGTTGAAAATTACTTTCAAAAAATAGGCCCTAGGGCACATTCCTTGCGGGGCACAAGCTGATTCAGAAAACGAAGGCATCGGCGTGCTAGAGAGGGCGAAGAGGGCTCTTTTAACGAATCACTAACCATTTAACTTCTATCCAGTTTCACGGAGAGAGATTTTCATCATTAGAATCACGGTTCAACAGAAAGCACAGTTACGCCACTTTGACTTCCCTGGCTATGGGGGAACTTTGCCCTTCATTCTCAAAGGTTCTCGGTTGAAAGTGCATGAATAGACGTTTTTCAAACTTCTTCTCGTTAGCGTTAAATGGATATTGTAAAAATGAATTAGACGTGAGCCCAAGATGCATAAAAAAAGTTCCTTAACTCCTTCCATCCTCTTCAATTGTTTATTGAGTCAACAAAAGTGAAAAACTCCCTGCATAACCCAGACAAAGTAACTAGCAAACGTGCTTCGAACAATATTTGGCTAATCATCAATTTTACTTCTCTGTACGACTACAGCTTACAACCAAAATCAGTCAGCTCATAATTGCTGACTTTCATTCAATGCTAAAAAAGAGCGAAAGATCTGTTTTTTGTTTTTGATTTTTTTTCTCTCTCAGTAATTGTGTAAGTTCTACGTTCCCATTGCCACTGACTTGCTTCAGCTGCGATAGGATCGAACGATGAAACGCATTTACGATTAATGATGATAACGACGCCTCGCCGCGTTTTATTGAGTTTCGCGAATAGCATCCATGTTCACTATGTTCGCGCATAACCCATACTTTACCGGTGAACAACCCTGTCACGACCCCCCCCCCCCTTACCAATGGCGCTTCCTCACACTCGTTCACCGGTAGCCTATCATCTAGATTATCGGAGAATTACGCTAATGCTTCCACTTTATCCACTTCAATCTCTCTCTTGCCCCTCGCCACGGATTCAATTCCTTTTCCATCTAAAATAGATCGCACGATTTGGTGGCTTCATGAGGGGGGAGGAGGTTGAAAGCCATTAGCGTCACTAGTTTTTGAAATAGTTACACAATCTCTGAAATCCCCGTAATACATAGGCTGCATGATTTTAACACGTACCTACTTTTTTGTTACTTTTTAATTGAAATGTTTCCGCGTGAAAACACTTGTTACAGCTTGAAAACAGCACTCGCCTTATATGCCGTAAGTGAAGCGTCGAATGTTTCTGTCACCCCAAACTTTTTATGAGTGGGATAGTAGCAAGTGGAAACAGTTGTGAGGTAAAGTGTGAGTGTGAGAGAAATTTATGTTTTTAGAAGTGTTTTCCTGTTCGGGAGCAGCCTCGCTCTTATATTACACAGATGGAAAAGGATGGGCTTGAGTATGAGAGAGAGAGACTGAGCGTGTGAGTAAGCACTCATAGCTATACATGTTACAATAATGGAGGGAACGTGACCGTGCTTCCACTTCTTCCTAAAATCTTGACGTGAAATGTTCTTTTTTCATAATAATTCCTTTTCTAATTGATTAACTATTAAATTGATTAACAACAACCAATGTCAAAAATGAGCATCTTGAGAGTGCCGTTGTATGCAAAAAGTGCTGTGAGAAGCTTCTCATATCTTCATTCCCGTCCACCCGCCTTCACATCAAGACTTCTAAGCGGTGTAAAGTATAACACTGCCATCTTTACCCAATCCCTCAGGTTCTTAACTCAAATACCACCGCTCAGATCAGAGAGATCTCCCCTCACATTACACAATAAACCGTTCACCTCGTTTTCCAATTCTCCATTCTAGCGGAAAAATAAACCCGGCGTTTGCTTCTGCTTATTTTTTCAGTACCCCCAACCCAATCCACAGCACTAAACTAGCAATCAACACTCTCACACACAAATCGCCTACTCACCTTGTCATCATCAGCTTTGTCATTTTTGTATGGCACTCTACCTACTTTTATCCAAGAGCCCTCACCGCTTCGCTTTCCACAATTTTTTTTTCTTTTTACCAATGTAAGTAGCCCAAGGGAAATCATCTGAGCTGAACGTTCACGAAAAAGTGAAGAGGAAAATTTTCGTTATGAAGAGAGGAGAAATTATTTTTATTTCTTTACATTTTTTTCATTTCCTTTTTTTTTTCTTTTAAAAAAATGTATCAAGTCCGAAATAAAAAAAAGCTCACTAATGGAAAATGTCGAGGTCCAAAAACCTCTCATTATCCTTTGACTCACAGAATGTCAAAAGCCATCGATTCAACCCCCTAAACGGTATTTTCGTTATCGTGAAGTTTATGTGAGTGAAGGGACATTTTCTGTGGTTTGGACCATTGGACTGAAGATCCTAAAATTAATAGCTGAAATGGTCGGATTCTCTCGGTCCATTCATAAACATGTGACACAAAATTACACTCTCCACGTGTGGAGAAATGGTTCAAGGATCCTTGCGTTGTCCCTTGTGGAGTCAAAAGTGGCAGTCTTTAATGCTCCGGTCGGGTATATTATAGGTTATTTTGAATGATGAGGATGAAATTCGCTTCCAAGGTGACAATGTCATGACCTGGCATGGTGTTTGTTATATATATCGCATCCACTTGGCGAAATTGTCCACTTCATGAAATGAATGTCCATTTCACGAAGTGGCTCCACTTGCCGTAATTTTAAAAAATTCGACATTTGGACAAAAAAAATATCCATTTCTTGAAAAGGAAATCGAGTTTGTCCAGTTGCTGAAATTAAGCTTTCTTACTACAAGTGAATGCACAACGTCATTTTTTAGCGGGTTTTTGAGTGCTCAATAAAATAACCTTTTTAAATAAAACAAAACTTGTTTCAGCATCAGAGATTCCTCACTCATCCATTTCACGAAAAGGATAATATTGTGCATCCACTTGCTGTAAAGCTTAGTACACACTGAGACTCTTTGAGTCGATTCATTGTTGCGACTTAGAGTCCGGGCTGCGTAGATTCATGTTCCGATTCATACTTGATTCAACTTTGCAACAAAGAATCGTGTCCACACATGTTTCATATCTCTTAATGCCTGCAGTTTCTATGGAAACTTGAAATTTCGCTCTGGCCGCTGGCGGTTGGGAAGAGTGAATATTTTTATTTATACATATTATGCACATTCCTATCAAGGTCTTGCATTCCTATCCCAGAAATAATAAATTTCGATACGGTAACTTGGTGAAATTAGAATATTTTTAGAAATTGTATCTCTTCCCTTTCTCTCATTAAACTAACATTGTTTGCGTCTCGTCCACCAGAAAGGCAGAAACGGGCCATGCTGAAAGAAACATCACTTAGGCCCGTGGCCAGTGGCGGATCCACCATTCAGGGAAGGGGGGTCGAAGCAAAAATGTTCTCCTCCATAGTAGGAGGGGGGAGGGGAGAGATTGCGCACCACCAGTCAAACAGAAAGATATAGTAGCCACTTCTCCTGATTTTTCGGGTTTCTTTTCCTGGAAGAATGAAATAAAAATCTTCGGTTGGGGGGGGGGGGTCCTTTACCCAGCCAGTGGTTTCATATGAATTTTCCCGCTTCTTTATTTCTAGTGATGTGATAACTGTCGATTCACATTTATAATTGCATTCATTTTCTTACCTCTATTTTTCATTTTTTGTATTTCTTTCTTATTTTATACTATTATTCTGACCTAGTGATGGGTTTACACCGGGAAAATAAAATTTCGGGTTTTTTCCCTGGGAAAAAACCGGGAAAAAACCCAATTTGGGAAAATACTGGGTTTTTATCCGTTTTTCACTGAATGTTGCAACAGACTCAGCAAATGAATGACAAACAAACGACTATAGGTATTTATTGCACCCATAGAATCATACGAACTCTCTGTTTGCACAAAAATGGTTAAAATTCTAACCGTTACGGGAGACAAAGCCGAAGCCGAGCCTTGCCACCAAATATCCATTAATTTTTCCATTGGAATTCATCGCCAGAGGTTTCCTCGTTTGATGACGATGATGATGATTCAGATGCCGTTGCATCAGTTTCGTTGGACCTTTGAAAAATGAAGTGTGAATTTGCCTGCCGAACCTGTTTTCGGTATCCCAGCGTCCAAGAAGGTTTGAGGAGTCACTGCTTTCTGTTTTTACTTCTTCGAAGATTTTGAATTTTCCAATTGTGGGACAGATAGGTCAGTTTTCCGGCTTGATCAGTCGTTAAACGGTTTTTTTTTTTTTTTTTTTTTTTTTGCTGTTCATTCAAGAAAACGTGCTAAAGGATCTTTCTGTCGCAGCTGATAAAATTCTAAGCGCAACGGAAGACAAAGTTGAAGTCGAACAAAGTCCTTGCCACCAAACAATTGGCGTGACCGCCGAGGCACTTTCCCACAAAAATGTCTTCCCCCAGAGTCCATCCTTGGAACGATAGTTGGCCAAATCCACCATCGCTTTGTCGACATTAACCTTCATCTGTGTGGCAACCTTATGAATTTTTAATGCCTTCTATTTGCTCGTCTTGCTCAGCAGCGTCCCCTATGATGATGGGCCCAGAAGTGTCACAGCGTAATGAATTTAACGCTGGAGTCCATTCTGTCTTTCAGTTTTCGTAGAATCAGGGGCTGTTCATTCTTGGAAAGTGACGACCGAGGTAAATTTTCAGTGAGCTTTAGCTCAATGTGGCGTAATGCGAGCTGAATTATCTCTATGGAGCAGATAGAGACTTCTCAAAGTTGAGGGAAAGGTTATACAAGAGGCTGCGCGAGGAAAAAAACTCACGCTTCGAGGCTGAATTCTCTAATTTCTGCAGTGATAAGTTCTATTCAAATTGAACTAATAAAAACCCAATTCGGGTGGGAAAATACTTTCTTGGGAAAAAACCGGGTTTTTTCCAAAAAACGGGAATATTCCCAATGGGTTTTTTCCCTTGACCCATCACTATTCTGACCTTAAGGGGGGGTTTTGTCCCCCAACCCCCCACCGTGGTTCGGCCACTACCCATGGGCTATCTCAACCAGGGCGAACTGGGGAAATGGCGATCAGTCGGCCACTCATAAGAGCGGTTGTTGGGGAGGGGGTTTGCGGATTGTAAAAAACGCCCAGAGGTTCATACAATTTTAGCCTGGAGAGCCCGCCTGGGAGAATACTGTGCCGAGCAGTTCAGTTCTCATGCTCATGGGGAAGGAGCGTTTCTCATGAGGGACGGATGATGCAGTGAGGAAATAGACAATGAAGATGAAGGACTGTCAGACACATGCAACACCAGGTTACCGGCCCGTTAGTGACTGTCAGCGGATGAACTGAATGCCCACGGTGTGGACCACGCGAAAGTGGGCGTTGTCAGGTGAGACTGTGGGTGGCGGACGGGTACTCTGAAAAGAGAATAGAGTTTCACTCTGCATTGGCATTCCAAGTACGACAATGAATACTGGACTGGATGTGAAACTGGAAGTTGATGCCGGAACTTGAGAGAATTGAACTGGAGGGAGCCAGGAATCAGGATTCGAGTTTTTTATCGTGCTTGCCAATCCTTGGGCAAACGTGGTGAATCGACGTGCTGAAATTTTGTTGGATAGCTGGGACGCGCTGCTTGTTGAGGAGGAGGGATTCCAACTTGTTAGCGATGATCAGTATAAAGTGGGCAGTAGAAAATAATATATGCACGGCTGTTTAGGTTTGGTTTGAATTGCAAGGGCACGTATCAAAATCACGGGGCTCGCAAAAGCTTGTTGTATGTCCTCTATGAATTCGAGAGTTTGCTCACTACTCCACAACACAATAAACTCGGGAGCAAAAATTAGAACTCAATAGTTCTGTTCCAACGAGAACGAGGTGTTTCGAATATGTTCGGAACAGAAATTTAAGATTATTACATTTTATTGGCTGTTCTCATGGGAACTCTCCTCCGAACATGTTCCAAACACCTTGCCAGAACAAACACCTATTCACTCAATTGATGACAACTACGAACAAATGCGCACGTGCTGTGCTCAATCAGCTAAACTGCCAACAAATCGTGAGACGAGAAAGCCCGAGAAAGCTATATAAAAAATTTGAAAAATAGGTTCTTCAATTCACTTCCACACTGACCCCCATCCCATTTCCGTTGGGATGCAAAAATATTCAAAAATACTAACCCGCAACACATGATATTCTAGACACAAAGAGTCGACTCTGCCCTGACTCTGCCGAGACTCACGCGATATTCATTTCTAGACACAAAGAATCTACTCAAAGAGTCTCAGTGTGGACTAAAATGTAGACAAAAGAATCAAAAAAAAGAATCTGCAACACATGATATTAAAGCAAAAAAGAATCGACTCTACCCCGACTCTTTCGGGATTCATTTCTAGACACAAAGAATCGGACTCAAAGAGTCTCAGTGTGTACTAGGCTTAAGGAAGTTTGATTTCAGCAATTGGACAAACACGAACTCCTTTTCAAGAAATGGACAATTTTTTTGTCCAGATGTAATTTTTCGAAGTTACGGCAAGTGGAGCCACTTCGTGAAATGGACATCCATTTCGTGAAGTGGACAATTACTCGACATGGATGCAACATAATACACATAGTACAGGAAATAAAGCTTAAAAAGGGCAAAATTCGGCCCAACTTCAAATGTGGCTTAAAAAAATGTCTTTTGATGCCTACTTCCAGGATTCGAAGAGTCCGCAACGATACAGGGTGGCAAACATCCTTTTAAGGGAGGGTAGGCCGTAGGCGTTGGCCAACTCATCGCTATTAAGGGGCGAAGAAATTTGCCCGAACGGGGAGTCTAATCATACGTATAGTTTTGTGTGCGGAGTAGATAAAAATCAACCAAAAGTCCGTGCGACGATTAGTTTTGAGTTACGACGTAAATTTGTACCAAAAAACTTGGTTTTTGGCTTAAATATTCCAAAAAAAAATCCTCACATCCAGCGTTTAGTAATGCAGTTGACGTAGACGTCATTTCTGAAGTAGTTTTTCACGCTGAATCGAATGCATGGTGGTTCGTTTGTCTGCGATCAGTGTTCTTTGAGTTACTAACGAAAATACCCGAAAAAAAGAGTTTTCCCCGATACTTTGATGTACTATGAAAATGTGTATCAATACTTTGGGTATGGGATTAACCATATTCTCTGGTCTTACATAGTTTTTTGTGCTGAATCGAATGAGCGTCATTGTAGGGATCGCTAGGGTCAATATTTTTTTAGATACGCCCTCAAATATAATATAAGAAGAAATCCTTTTAAAATGTTGGATGCTGTAACTCAAAAGGTATTGATACCAGCGATATATCCCTGGTAGAAAAGTTGAGCAGAATTTCTGTTTCTGTGACATATTCTGGCCAGAATTTCTGTTGCTAGCTCCAAGGAATGACTACTGGCTAGAAACAGTCCGAAATCTAACAAAAAAATGACTTGACTAGAAAAACTATGGAAAATCTGTGACCGTTCATCGCAATTATTTCTGCCTGGAATTCAGTCACGCATTCTGGGCAAATATAGGACAGAAAATATTACACGCGCATGCGCCCTGAAAGGCAATGGATTAAACTCTACAGCTTTTGGCCAGAAAAGTTGGCCAGATTCTTGCTCCTGGATTACTGTAAGTTAACTGGGATATTAACTCTCAGTCCCACGTGAGCAGAAAAAACGCTAGGTTTCTGCTCATAATTTATATCAAACGTAATCAGAAAGTTTTTAGCAAAGCCCGTTCCCGCCCCTCTTAACCAGACCAAAAAGAGAGGGAATTGAATCCTTGACGACCCACGCGCCTCACATTTCATGATTTTCTTGAAGCCCTTGCCCTTATGTATACGTATAGTGTTTGTGCTTTTAGTGCTAGATTTAATGGAAAAATACGCATCCGTCCTTGTAGCGCAACACCGCTGTTGCACCGCAACAGTCCTTGTAGCGGTATTGATCAACGCTGTTATATTCATCGGAGGAAACAAAAGAATTGGTAAGTAGAATTCAGATTACCTATCTCATTCTTGAACAGTTGCAGTAATACAATTCTTCTAACAGGTACTGCTTGTTTCAATGAACAGATAGTAGCCGGAAGGAGCGATGAAAACTTACGATTCGTCTTTCAACGATTGCATGAGCGGTAAATATTTGCTCTATACATTTGGTAGTATAATTTATTCTATAAAATCTCTACTATGCCAACAGGAATCATCAATATCAGGAAGACAGTGGCTCAGTTGGAAACAGCAGCAAAAGAAATGTCCAGAGCGTTAACTGCTGTTGGCACAAATGTAAAAGATAATAAATTCGTGCTTTTTTTTTTTAGATTTGCATCACTGCGTTGTCAGTTTTTACCGCTCGCTCACCATGTCTTGACCTAAAACAGAACTTTCGATTAGGATTACTGTTGAAATCAGAACAATTTTTGGCCAGAAACTAATAAGATGATTTCCTAGAAAAAAATAGTGATGCTGCCGAAAATTAACTATGATTATCAATGTTCTTATGTAAGTACTTTTTGCTCAATTTGAATTTTTATCTCAGACATTAACTCATTAAAATGGACTGCACTTTGCCTAGAAATGAGATCTTTTTGTGGCCAGATACAAAAAAATATTTTGGCCAGAAACAAGATCATTTTCTGAGCAGAAATATGCTGGTGAATATTAGCGCTCTCTTGCCAGAAATGAGTTCTAGAGCTAGAAATTGATCAGCTAATCTTACCAGATTCTGCCCAGGTTAACCCTCATTTCTAGCCAGAAACGAGTTTACTTTCTTGCAAGAAAATACCCGATAACTTAATAGATTCCTTAAAAAATTCCATGACATCTGAAACGCCCGGAAGTTGGGCCAACAAAGCGTCACGCGATCGTGACCTTTAGCGTCACGCGATCGTGACCTTTCTGCCCAGAATTACTAGCTGTATTCTGGTGTTAGGGCATAACATACGTCGCATTTCTGTCCGTTTTCTGCCAACTTTTTCCACCAGGATCCCTGCAAACGCTCATTCAATTCAACACAAAAAACTACACACGGTGGAAGAACATGATCAGCGCTGCTACATTTAAGTATAGGGCAGTTCATTAAGTAGGGCACATTTAAGAATAGAAAAAATCGCGTTTTTCGGGTATTTGCACTTGAAGCAGTATCGTTGTAAAACTCCTATAGAGCTCAGTGCTGGACAAGTTCAACATCAGCTGGACAGCTTCAATCGCACAGAAACCTTTTTTTCTGCCTAATAGTACACTTTGACATTAATTTTTTTAAATTGTGATAAGATAGAAAATTGTGACCACACAAACACCTCGATATGGTTCATCAAGCGGCTTTAGCTTGTGTTTAAGCTCTTGAAGAAAGGGCTGAGTTCTAAAACGCAACCATTGTTCACGTCGATAGAATAATTATGTTAAACTTCTGAGAATGAATACCCCTACTGTGTTGAAACGGCATTGATTGGGGTTGATCATCTCAGATGAACAAATAGTTAAACGAGTTTAGACGAGTTGAATGACACATGAAAAGCTGCTGAAAAGTTGAAAGTAAAATTGAATGGGATTTTGAAACCGATGTTGAACAACTTCCTTTTTACACCCGTGAAGGGAGTCTTTTACTACAGGCACTTTGGTTACGTACAGACGCTACACAGTGATCAGTTGTTCCAATTATTCCCGGTGCGTTATTTTTAGGAGAAGAGGCAAAGGGGAAGCTCATTCCACTAAATTCAAGGGCGGGCAAGAGTCCATCCCTAAGTGGACAGACTATAATATTATACCCTTAAAATATTAAACTTTCCTGTTCCAAGGCTAACCAACGCGTCTATGGCAACATTGAAATTTTTAGTACGGGATGTCGAGTGTGTCAACCGATAAATTGGGTGTTTCATGGACTTATAGGACTATAGATCAGGCCGTACACAAAAAGGTCGTGTCATTTGCAGTGCAAGGAGTCAGTTGCCGAGGAGCGGTCACTATGTTTGTGTCCGAAATGCATACGACCAATAAAGACTGCAAAATGGTTGTAATTAGGTCTTGAATTGGAGAAGTAGAGGAGAATTTACAGACAGACAACCGTATGGATACATTACTCGCTTCGCAACCCAGCGGGTCTGCGGCGAGCTGTGACACGGCGCACTCGGCTTCGGTGTGGGCATTCCCAGTGATGTGCGTTCAACTAACCGTGCACCGACCGAAACGCCCGCGTAGTACGGGTGTGAAGTTCACAGTTGGAACAGGATTTAAAACAAAACAAAAAATTCAAGTCTGGCTAACGCGCGTATACGCAAAAAAAAAAAACAGTGGCGAATCCTGGATTGGAAGGTAGGGCAAGCGGTAAAGTACCAAAGTCAGGCATCCAAAGAACAAAATGACGTTTCATAATAAGTTGCTCTCTTATAGTTAGTACCATCCAAACAAGTGTATTAATTAAAAGTAAGTATAATAGATTAGGCGTTTAGCAAGCTGTGTGTTGATACAAAAATCACAGTGATCCGAAAATGTGTCACTGGTTGATAGTCAAGACGATTAATTTGGACGAGATGACTTTTCGGATGTGAAAATTAGAGGATTGTTAATGATAAATTGTTAATTTGAATTCGAGCAAGTGTTCATAATCCCTTCAAGAGCCCGGATGAAAAATAAATTCCCCTCAACGACCCTCAACGCAGACACGTGCTCAGATTTCATGTACAGCCATGGTGTTTTTTAATGAATGCAATTCGGGCCCATTCCCGGTGCCCCTCATCAGCATTATCGCTTCACCTCCAAAGCCACGGAGGATAACGGCACCTAACACGCTGTTGTGTCCCACTTAATTCACCAGACATAACGGATGCTCCTTCACAGGTTTGACAGATTATTATGTCGCAGGAACCCATCTCAACTACTGATCGAATGACATATTCCGATAAAGCAACAGCATTCCTATTGGAACTAACGTCTGTGAAGCCCAAAAATATTTCTTGGACTTTCCCGTCCTGATCGATGTACCGAAAAACAGTGGTCAATTGGGATTTCTTGCTGCAGTCGGATGTTTCGTCAATCATTACAGCAATAAATTCCGCGCTATCTATCTGAGCCTTCATTTGTTCAAAAACGACTTCTTTGACTGATTCAATGAGGTCAATTTGGATGGCACTGGAAAGACCGGAGAAAACTGTCACTGTTTCAAGATGCTGTGCCAGTAAAGGATCGTACTTCGACAGCATATTGATCAATTCAATGTAATTTCCTCTATTCATTGACAAGACTGATTCATCATGGCCCCTAAAACTCAGTTCTTGTTTCGCTAAAAAACATGTCACTTAAATGAATCTTTTTAAAATCTGATGATTCCGGGAGAACTTTTCATTGTGTCTGGCAACGTCAATACGTCGCTGAACATCAAGCTGGGTGTCGATTCGGGTCTTCCCAAATTCTTTGAAAGAGAGAAATGCCCTAACGTGCCCTTCAGATTTATCGTGTCTGTTGCACGCGTTAATCATATTCTTAAGGTCCGTGTACCCCTTGTTGGTCCATACGTTCCCAACGTCCCTGTTCTTCGGAGAAAAACATGACAAAAAAAAAAAAAAAAACACACAAAAACGCGAAGACGAGGAATTACAGCCACAGAGCCAAACGAATTTCTTGTAATAGTCCGAATCGAAATACCTGGTATTGGGATGCTTCAAGGCCACGAAAAGCGCTGCGATCGTTCTAATCTAGAGAGGATTCAGTTATCATTTCTGTATAATTTCCACACGGGGTGGGTATGTTTTTACCAAAGTAATTAATTAAATTATAAGGAATAAGTAATTTTTTGAATCCGTTTGTTTCATATAGCTCCTGAATATTATTAATTTAATTCCCAGCCATCATGGATCACACATGTTTGAGGAAGTAAGAGAAAGATGGGCAAAAGAGCTCTCAACTCCAGCTGATTGCGTTATATGCCCAAGTCCAAGTGTCACAATAGAGCTGGTGTACGTACGCCGGACATTTCATTCCAATTTTTTCCCAAGAATCCGTTGGGCATAAAAAAAATGGAAAATAATCCTGTGGATGGGGGAGGACCGGAAAGTAAATACATAAATTTATGCTGTCGTATGTTCAAAGCATTTTCTTCCAGAAGACTTCAGTGACCAAGTGATTATTAATGTTACATGATCATGATCCGTGCTGTGCATGCAGCCCTGGGCCCAGAATGATGGGCACAGGGGCCATGGCCCCTCTCTTAGAGTCGAGGTCATTCAGAAATTGTTGATGCTCAAATGAGGAATACAGCCGGTTCCTACCCAAAGCCACGGGCGTAACGATGGATTGTCCGTGATTCATCGTTCCCACGGAGACAAAACGTACGATTTTTGAGGGCCGTATTCATAGTCGTCACTCAAGCTGGATATTTGCTTAAGCGACTTCAAATCGGTTGTTTTAGTGAATTATCTGTTATGAGTCGAAATAAGCGATTACTCAACCTGGAAGACGACTGTTAACATGGGCCTGAGTCTCACTTCTCTTCTTACATGGCCGTGGTTACGTCAATGGCAATAACCCAAGAATTTCACCCTTAAACCCCCATTTCGCGGGTTTGACCGAACTTCACGGATTGTCGCACTCACAGATCCCAATCACGCGGGTTTTGCTCTCTTAAAGAAGCCAATTTCGCAGAATCGACGTCAAGAAGCCAATTTCTCGGGGTTGACTCATTCAAAGAAGCAATTCCATGGTTCCGGTTCCTTCAATAAGGCGATTACGTGGGGGGGGGGGAGAGGCATGTTTAAAATCAAAATTTCGTTGATTTGGCACTGACATATTGATTCAATTTCGTGGTTTTAGTTGCTTCAAGAACCAAATTTGCTCCTTTGAGAACAACATACGCCGGTTTGTCCCTTGGAATAACGTAATTTCATGGACTGGCGTTTCAGAAACCCATTTCGAGGGGTTGACTCCCTTGGTATAGACCATTTCACGGATTTCAGACTTTTAAAAAAATGAACATTTTCCGGGTGTTGCCTCATTTTAAAAATGAATTTCCCGACCCCAGTGCTTATCAAAAACAAAATTTCGGAGATACGTGGACCATTCATTACCATTGTGGGATTTAGCCGGCCCGTTGTTTTCCAAAAAGAAATTTCACGGAGTTGCATTATTATAAGAACAATTTCGCGGGGATGGGTCACCCAAAAATGCAATTTTTCGGGATCTTGAAAATAATTTTGCGCTTTCGACCCCATCAGGGTTGGCTTAGTCAAATGACCAATTTTGCAGGGCTGGCTCATTAAATTAAAATAACTAAATCGCTAATTTTACGCATTAAAAAACAGTATTGCTGATTTAATGCTTCCAAAACCCAAAATTGCACAGATCTGGTCTTTTTAGAAACCCTGAATTTCTTGGGTTAGGCTCATTTGAAACTCATTCTGCTGCTATCCGAGAATGAACCGGGTGTCATCAGCACCAAGTGTCCATATATTTGGTCCATTTGCCAGTATTTTGGTCTCTAGTGTCGACCCAGTATTTTTCACGGCCATTAGGGCAGTTGGTTGATAGGAGGCCGGACGTTTCGGAATCACAAAAAAAAAATAATAATAATTTATAATTTAAGCTACATGCATTGGACCGGGGAACGCATTTGACACGGCGAACATGTAGAACTTGTGTTCTCGCGGGATTTTTCTTCACAAACAGTACCTGGCCCTACATTTTTTTGTCACACGCTTAAAGTAAACTCTCAACTGCCCTTTTCAAGTGGAATAATCGAAAAAAGTTGTATTTCTTAATAAGAAAAAAAAGTTTTAATTGGATTGCCTAGACTGGTCCCGTAGGAATTTTCCTCCATGTATCCTCACTAATTTACTTTACCATAAATCCGCAAGGGGGCAGACTCTTTGATGGGATATCCCAATAGTCTGATTTCTTGACTTTTGTTGTGAGTGTCAGTTTTGGCCGAGGTAAAGGCGATGAAATTATGCTTCTCTTTTCTTCGAAGGTTCTCTGGTCAAATCGTTTATTAATGAGCGAGTGAATTACACAGCACTCGCGGGACGTCGAAGCCATTCTCACTTATTGGAATCACGAAACTTTCACTCAAATAACAAATTGAACGGCAGTTTATTTCAAAACTATCGGCACCGGCTAACAGGTAACGAATGAAACGAATGAAAAAGCGGTTATAACCATGTCACAACAGGTTTACCTCTACCACCGCGTTCACCCAAACGAAAACAGACAAACGAGCAAAAGCGCTCCATGAGTGTGAATGCTTGTACTTCGTCTGCTTACAGACTCATGAGGGGTTTGCACAAAAATAATCTGAGACCATTCATTTATAAAAAATAATTTTTGGCATTGAAAGAAAGACGATTGGACTCATTTGTCGTTTTAATTCGTTTGATGAGCTTCATTGGGATAGAAATGTTGAAGTAAAACGCCCGAAATATATTATTTGGACTTAAACTGGCATCGTCGATGCAAGCGGAATTCAAACCGCTTCTCTCGCTTGGCAAAGGCCAGCCTTTGTAAATCGTCGGTTTGGCGAAAGTTATGAATTCAATGGTTCTCATATTTCACGTTCATAATTATTAAATTGGTAATTAATAATTGCGTGTACCGTGTTATTCTCTTCGGATGGCAATAAAATAAAATAAAGGAATTCATAAAAAATAATTTTTTCAAGAAGTTAATTTCTGAGTCATCAAGGAAAAGTTTGAAATTAAAAATGTTACCAAGGAAATAAAAATTGAAAATTGCCCCAAAATTTAGGGTACGCGGGGCTTGCCTTGCTTGCTCTGAGAGTTCGCCAATGAAAAAAACCATGCTCGCAGGTGTTTCTGTCTAAATTTGCTGTTAAAAAAAATAAAATGAATAAAAAAAAAAAAAAAAATCTCCAAGGATTAGCTCATCCGAGAAAGTAATTTTTCGGGTTCGCTCTTTGAATAACTTCGGCCTTTTATTAACGACATTTTTGGATTCATATAAATTTAAAATCATTTTCGCGCGGTTGGCTCATTCCAGAAACTAATTTGACGGATTCAGCTCTAAGGAACCACGCTCGTTTGCCTTTATAATCGCCGCGAATTTCCTGGATTTCTCTCCTATAAAGATCTTCTTTATAGCCCGGTCAAAAACCGTATCTATTATATTACGGATCGGACAATGCTTGGGTTGCAAAACTCGGGGCTCACGTTTAAACGTTGAAGTGTAGAATTAAGTGCTTACTTGAGTCTAGTAACGGTGATTTGTGAGTTTTCACCTCCCCGTTATCATAGTCGGGAGGTCAGTAACTTCCTTTTCTTCATTAATATTTTATTTTTAGGCTTTTGGCTTATTATTGCAATAAGCCAATACCCTAGAAATAAAATATTAATCAAACACCTCGGAACATGTTTTGTTGGATTATTAAACACTTACTCAGCGCTGAGCTAGATTGACAGTTTTGCAACGGCAAAAGACAAAGTGCTCATAAAGCGCTGAACAAGTCTAAAGTTTTGCAACGCGGCCAATAATACAATGGTTACCGTTTATGGTTTATAATCGGTTCTATAGTGTATAATTTCCTCACCATCACGTTTCATTTGACATGTGTGGGGAAGGGGGTACGTAAACGAAATATTCGGTTAGACATTTTCCTATTTGCTCTTGGTGTTCATGAAAGGTTGGCAGCTCTACACATGAAAATTTCCGGTTTTGAGTCGTAAAATGTTAAGGTCCACACCCGCTCTTATTAAATGAGCATCATTCAAAACGTGCAGTAAAACTAGCCCGAGAAATTACTGACATATAATTTGTATTGAACGACAGAAATTTGACAGTTGACATAGGTCCCATGCTCTCCCTCTTCCCTATCACTCCTAAAACCCAACTCAAAATGACAGCGCAACACATGTATGAGCTGGGCGACAAGGGGCTGTACGTGACTTGGACGTGAAAATGAATAAAATATTATAAGCTCATTAAATTTGAAAAACTGTTTTGAATTTATCTCAGACCATGGTATTTTCAACATTCTGTATGGGAGTATTCACACGAAAAAAAGGATATTAGATCAGACTATCTAATTGAACACCAATAAGACAATTATTCATCGAATTTAGCTGTTGATAACGTTGAGGCCAACAATGCGAATGATTAAAGTTTCTATTGCAATCCAATTTGATTGAATTCCTCCGTCTTTAAAGGTTAATTCCGAGTAATCTAGCCACTCCTATTCAATTCCGTTGGATCTTGAAGGCTACAATAATTAACTATTCAACGCCTTTGCTTTGTCTCCTGAGTCCGAAGCGAGAAACGCAGTTATTAAAATAGTTACGTTTTATTATTGTGTTTCAGGTAATACTGCATAATTGGCCAAGCGGTTTTTTTGGTGGTTGATTCTGTCAGAACATACGAGTTCTAGTGGGTATGATTATTGCATGACTAAACCATTGTTTTTGAGGCTTTTAAGGGGTCCATACACGTACAATAATTATGGTGTCCGGAGTTTTGCGGTCCGGAGGTTTGCGGTCACCTTAAAAAAAGGATAATCCTATACCTGCAAAGGGTAGCAGAAATAAATATCTCGGAGAACTGCGGTCGTGTGTCTCCCAACTCAATGTGTACTGCAGCTCAACTTTCCTTCTGTACAATCGTTCCACTATCATTAGAACACACAGCTTTGAAATCAACGAAATAAGCGTGGTTGGTGGAGTCGAAGTTCTGGGGACTAGTTAGGGATGCTATAGCTATGCTAAAAGTTTCAGGTAAAAGGTTCCTACGGCAGTAGAACGATTGTTCAGAATGTGAGGTAAGCTATAGGCTGGGGAGAGACATGACTGCAGTTCTCCAAGCCATTTCTTTCTACTATCCTTTACAGGTATAGGATTATCCTTTTTTTTATGGTGACCGCAAACCTCCGGACCGCAAAACTCCGGTAACCATAATTATTGCGCAATACATTTGCACAAAATTTTGTTTCCAGATGTTTACGGATAAAAAATGGGTTGTTTATTATTGTGCAACCCACAACGTTCAATTTTATTGTACAACCCCTATGTTGCGCAATATTTATTGTACGTGAATGGGGCGCTTAAGACTTGGATTGTCATTTCAATTTTAAAATATGTTTTTCCACAATTTTGTCAGAGTCGGGCCCCGAAACTTCATTAGAAAGTATCCCCCTCCTTCTCATGCCCGATTCCCTTACCGACGGAAAGGCTATTAAAAAACTTTTACACCGCCCAGTCGAGAAACTTCTCAATTTTCCCATCGCCTCACCCTCTTCTCACCAAACCACATTTTCTTTACTGGAGCCTTTTTCAAAAGCACCCCCCCCCCCAAACCTCACCCAATAACATAGTGTTGAACTTGATGGTGGAAAGGTCATGGTATTAAATCAGTTTGTTCTTGAAATGGGGTGTGGTGGAGGCGAAGGCTGGGTTAACGTGGGAAACAGAGCTGAATGATATAGAAATAAAAGATAAAGAAAGCGTTCGGCCAAACTAAGTGCGCTCACATTTAAGAAAGTGACTTCCTCAAATCGAGTCTCATAATCTCTTCTTTCACCCCCTCCCACTACCCATTTCATTTCAAATGGTGCAGTGAAGGCACAGCGAAAAAAGGATAAGAAAGGAATTATTCAGGATCCGTTCGAAAAGGCAATAGTCCTTTTGTTTTATTGCGCTACTTAACTTCCAGAAGATTCTCACTCGTTTTTTTTTTTTTTTTTTTCGTCCCTTTACTCCCTTCTCATTTCTTTTCAACTTGCTCCTACGCGATCTGATTTACTAAACGAATTTATGAATAAAATATAGGAGCTCTCGCGTGTTTACAGAAAAAAAGGTGATGGATTGAGAATTATTAAAGGAAAATAGTGGGGGGGGGGGGTTCCTTTCCTGTGAGCGACGAGAAAACGTGAACGTTTGCGAGTAGTAGAGGAGCAGGAGCCGACTGTCGTGGAAGTTGTTTGTATTCCATTACAGCTCACTGGCTTTTCGAGTTAGTGGATTATCCAATATGTCACGGAAGGGAAGGTCAAAACTATCGGAGTATGTCTGTGGGGTGGTTTGCGAGGAGAGGTTGGAACTGATGAAGAATGGTGGGGCAAACCCCGAAAGTTTCACGAACAAAAAAAAGAAGGACGGCCGTCTGGGAAAACACGTTATAAGTGAATTTCCTCGTTTAGACCCTTTCTTTATTTTTTTACATCGAGCTGACCTACTTTTATTTTATTTTTTGTCTTCTAAACACCTTAACTCAGAAAAAGATACAAGAATTTTTACATATTTTTTCCTCGAAAAAGAAACTTTCGTTTCATTAGCCACTAAAGCTTTCTCAAAAGCTCTACACAGTTTCCGTCTCGATCGCTTTTACCCTTTTCTCAACGCTCCATCGCTAAACAGTTTGAAAGTGCGATAAAGTTTTACACCAGAACTTTTGAGTACTTGGCCAGTATAACGCAAAAGGAAACAAGTATGAAGAGGTGTGTTGGGTTGGCGGGGAGGGGGGTAGAGATCGAACGAGGGTCCTCAGATAGCCCCATAAAGCACTTTCTAGCGTTTCGCTTCAATCCACCCCCAACCCCCTTTTCACCTTCAAACTCCATACCTTCAAAAGCTTAGCCATCTAACATTCCCAACAACCACCATCCCCGCGCATCTCTTACCCCACTTATTACTAGGGAAATACTGTGAGAGTTAGAGTTCAAGTACTTGCTCCACGACTTCAAACTGTAATAAATTAGTGACGCCACATTTCGAAGTCTGAGAAGCATTAAGAATATTGAATTCATGGAAGAGAAACCCGGAAGGGGAAAAAAGAGATAAAAAGATTGAAAAGAGGTAGTGGTCAATGCTGGACGGGAAGAAAAATGAAAAATGCTAACGCAGCGTTAAGGGAAGAAATAAATCGAAAATATTCAATAGGTTTTGCAATACTTCAGTGAAAAATGTGACTGTTCATGTATCAATAGCTGTACGTATGCTCTAGTAAAAAAAAGCACTAGGAATTCGGAAAAAAATTTAACACAATTCTGGAACCTATGACTGTTATGGAAGTTATGACTGAAAACGACATATCTGATTAATAATTTTGCTACACCCTACCAGGAGTAAGCCTATTATTATATATTATTATTTATTATATATTATATTATTATATGTATATTAATGTTGGTGTACTGGAGTAGGAAAAATAGCGTACGATACTCGTACGGCACTCCTCACTCCGTACTCGTGTAATTACCGGCACTGGGCTACACGTCGTGCGCTAACTTTCACACTCGAACGGAATGAGGTGCGTTCCGTACTCGTAACGTAATACAACATTTTTCTCGAAACAAAATAGACCAGTCAATATAGACACAAAAATCGGGGTAAATCGCAAACATGCATGTAATTGATTTTTTCGTTGCGTGTTGTTAGGACCAATGAGAGCAGTTATTACTCAAGTTTGCAACCCTCAAAACCTTGTGCCTAACTCATAGCACTCGAAAAACTAAGAAATTTCATCACTTTTTCTGGGTTTTTAAACAAAAATACCAGAAGAAAGGGTTTTTCGAGCATGACCACAGTACACATTGTTTAAGCCAACTAAATTTGCTACGATTTAAGCCATGCCCAAGCATCCTGGGTCTGTTAGTTCAGGAAATACAGTCAATCAACATAATACCTGATCTCGCCAAAAAGCGAGATTTTATTGGCAGGGTAATTTTTCAAGACCCGTAGCACTCAAATACACGGTGATTGGTACTTGGTTGAACAAAATGAGAGGGGTGATTGTACACCCAAAATGCAACAAAAAATTTCCTATGACCTAAGGTCAGATTTTCATTCCTAGTTCAGATAATAAATTTGTTGTTTTTTAGCACATCACGGGTTTCCGCAACAAAAACATCTGTAACATGGGAAGTAAGCGTCCTAGGTTAAATCCAACGACACCACTGAAAATAGCACTCTTTTTTTGTGTGAGTAAAGACATTTTGTCTTATGATAGCGAAAGATTCTTTGAGTAAACTGGGAAAATATCAGGATATTTTAAAAAATGTCAGTTTTTGACAACTGTTTAAAGCTAGACTACATTAGTCATGGTGCTTCCAGCACCTGGCAAGTTCCTCTAAAACTGTATTACGTAACTTAGCTTAATACGTCATGCTTATTTTACTCCTGTCCTTCGCAATTTTTTGATAAAAATCCAACTTCGGCCCAGAGGACCCACAGGCAGCGTCGAGGGACGCTCACTGACGACCCAGAGGACCTGTGGCGAGCGCAAGGGCGCTAACCGGCCACCAACCCCGAGATTCTAGGCAAGCGCAAGGGCGCTATCCGAACTTCAGCCCAGGAGACCCGCAGGCAGCGTCGAGGGACGCTTTGTGACGACCCAGAGGACCTGTGGCGAGCGCAGGGGCGCTAACGGGCCACCAACCCCGAGAATCTGGGGAGAGCGCAAGGGCGCTAACCGAACTTCAGCCCAGGGGACCCGCAGGCAGCGTCGAGGGACGCTCACAGACGACCCAGAGGACCTGTGGTGAGCGCAAGGGCGCTAACCAACCACCGATAGAGGCACGCCTACCGTGGGAGGAGCTCGCGTCCAGAAGTACGACCGACCTCCCCATAGCGAACGCCTTCTTCCCAGAAAGAATATTTATTTTCTGCATTGTAAATATGTATATTGTAAATACCACGAAATATATTGGGGCCTGTTACCCAAAAGACAACAACAGGTGGTGACCGTGAACTATTCCTCAAGGCCCTCAATCTTCGGACAGCCAAATTAAGCTACACGGTGTCAGTGTATTATTCTAACGCCAAGGCTTTCATTTTCACGCAGGGAAAAAAGCGACAGAAAGACCGGTGGCATGCCGAAAATCACTTTTTTCAACCCTTCTGGGGTTGTGCATTTCACCGGGTTTGCATCGAGCTCGGACTCGATTTTTTCACTAACACCATATTTCCTTTCCTGGAACATGGAAATAAAAAGTACAAGTACTACTAGAGAACCTATAATCAGACAGGTAAAATCACAGACGCCATGTTCGTTCTTATCAATTATCAGTCTTGTAAAATCCACCTTTTGTTGATGTTTTGTGGATGTCAACAAACCACCCCCCAACCATTCTTATTAAACTGATAAGAACGAACATGGCGCCGTATGCGTCTACTCGTCTTTAAAGGTTCCTTAGTACTACGATAGATAAGGAAAGATGTTGTCGCCGGTATTTAATTATAGGTATAAATTGAATGAAACCGATAGCTTCTGGACGGCGGTGGAAGGCCATAGCTCAGCACGATTCGAGTTTCAAGAGAATTACCTGGTCAGCCCGCTCCAATTGTGCCGCCTTTGGCAGTCGTACTGCGAGGGATCAGCTAAGCTGAAAACCCCACCCAGCGCCATTGTTTCTCTAAACAATGGGTATAAGTATTATTATAGTATTTGTTCCTCGCATAGAATTACCTTCGTCAATACTGTGCATCTCACCTCACTGTCTATTTGACTACACAAGTACGACCTCCATGCCATTTCTTAGTGATGAAAAACGACCAACTTTGGTTTTATGTCAGTGACAGATCCAAGAGGGGGAGCCACTTGCGCAAAAAAATAATCAAAACCACCTCAAAAACCTCATCGAGGGGAGGTCACACGCAACAGAATGGCTGCTACTTCCCTTTAAACTGCTCAGAAATGAATTTTTTATGCCAATCAGGGTTGCCGAGACCCTGTCGTGCCAGAATTACCCCAATTTTTTTTTCTTGAAATTACCCCTGTACAAGTTTGTAACTTTACCCCTGTTTTACGCCTCATCCATCAAATGACCAAGTATGTCAAAGCCTGTAGTAGCTCAATGCTTCCTCAAGTAATCTGTATTGGCACCTTAATATGTTTATTTATTTTAATTTTTCCGAGTTCATTAGAAATTACGCCCAAAGTACCCTGCAAGATTCTAAATTACCCCCAAAAATGATAATTACCCCCACATCGGCAACCCTGATGCCATGGTAGTTGGGGTCAGCTGATTTTCTGGATGCCAGAGCCACTAGTACGAGCGCTCGTTAAAACAAAAAAATGTGGTGCCACTGTGTCTTAAACTAAACAGTATATTTGGATCCCGCACCTGCAGCAATGTTTCGGGGCCGTTCGTACTAAGCCTCCTGAGCTGCTCCGTGAGGTGTACATGTATGTAGACTCTTCCTCGGACTTCAGGACTGTCCGCGGGAAAATTTTTGCGATCCCTGAAAACGAGCGAGGTGGTTAAAAACAGTGGTACCACATACCCCCCCCCCCTGAAAGGAACCATTTCATTGAATCTTCTGATCGCAAATTCGTCTCAAATTTTGGATTCCCCGTGTGGATAAAGCCCAAAATATTAAGTTTAGAGCTTAGTAGGAGCCTTATAATAGTTAGAGCTTTCTGTGATCAGAGCTTCTTCGTAGTAGATCTTTGCTGTTTGGACGCTATTGCTATTGTGGTGAAACCATTACTCTGTTTGGGCCTTCTTTAGTGTTGTGGAACTTTGCAGCTCTTTGGATCTTTCCAGTTGGGGGCTTTACCGGTGTTTAGGGCTTCGCTGGGGCTTAGAGCTTTGCTGTGATTGTAATTCAGGCCTGTCACAGAGAGCGAGAAAGTTCGTGCAGCTCCTTAAGCAAACGTGTACAGTATAAGTGGTCATCAATAGCTATTACATCACAGTGAGAACCCCTTCAACGGCTCATGTGCTTCGAAATCCGCTTCGATACTCCGATTTCCTATACCGAAAAGCATAAAAACCCTCGATTTTGTTTTTTTTATTTTTTCGCCAGAAATTGTCCAGGGATTAGCTCGGCAAATTCGAGGCAGAATTTTTCAAATTGTTTCGATTTGAGCCGGACCACCGGAGTGGTTAACGAGTCCCTTGGACGCTCTTCCGCTGACTCTTTGGAGCAGAAACCGTACCCCTCCCCCAAAATCACACACCGAAAACAATATATGAAAAAAGTTGTGTTTTCGTTTTGTTTTAGCGGCAGAGAAAATAAATAACGTGATCAATAGTTGTAGGTAGTAGTCCCAAATATTCGGCTGTTTCCCCTGGAAAACGTCCCAAAGAGAACAAAAGATAGGGTTGGGTGAATTGAACGCGCAGATTTTTGGGTTCATCGGGGACTCAATGAGGGGGTCATGGCTACCCCCTCTATTCCTTGGTTGACTCAACTTTAATCATTACGTGGAATACAGGAAGTAAACAGTTAGTTCACGTCAAATAGTTCCTCAATGTTGCTGTTTTTATGACTTTTCCGGCGTTTTGGTTTCCTTTATTTTTTTAATATTTCAATGTTCCAAGACTGCGAACTAATTTGCATAAAAAACTGCATGCTCTTGTGTAGTGATGGATGGTTCGGTAGCAGGATGCGGGCATCATGGCCTCCTCTTTAAGACGACTATGGATCGGTGCCTGTTTCCTGTGGCTTCAGTTTTCTTGGAACCCGTTCCCCGGAACTGGTAGCACAAAAAGACCCAATAACCGAATCGGAATGAATCACTGCTAAGACCGAATACTGGGACGGGGAAAACTGGCTTGAATCTGACCGAGAACCAGGCTGAGTTCAGTCTGGTCCAGGTCAAAGACCGGATTGGATGTAAAACGTCTATTTCAGACCAGAAACCGCGAACGCTAAAGAAGTTAAGTACTGGTAACTTTACGACACAAACTGACTGTCGTTGAGCACGAAAACTGTCAATTCCATCTTAGGGACAATATATTTGATTTTTATAGTCCTAAAACTATCAAATCAGCTAACTTGGTCCCAAAAATCATGGAAATTTCTACCTAGAAACACTCTTCTGTCATGAACTATCACGAAGCCATGATATCTTCTTTTTCAGAGTAAAACTGGTAATTTTGACACTCAAGCCAGCTATTTGGAGCCGAAACCGTACCCCTCCTCGCCAAAGCACACACCGAGAACAACACATGAAAAAAAGGTGTGTTTTCGCGGTGGAGAAAATAAATAACATGATCAATAGTTGTAGCCAGCAGTCTCAAAAAGTTCATTTATAGTCCTGTGAGTGGTACCTTGCGGGCGGATCTGCGCTCAACCATCTTTACGCCCTTGGCACCCACCGTCCTTGGGGGAATTCGTGTGGCCTAATTTAAAAAATGGAACACAAAATCTTTAAAAAACGCCAAATTTTCCTGTTATGTTCATAATTTTTCAAGAATGCGACTGTGATACAATTTACCTGTTTGAGAAAGAATGATTTGATTGGGAATAATCCTCGCAAAACTTATGAAGGGGGAAAAAGAGCTGTTTTTTTTTGTTGCTAGTGTCCAATTTAGGATTCTCTCTGTACTACAGTATAGCTGGAAAACTAGAAATGAGAGAACATCAAAGCGAGGGAAAGAAACAGAAAACGCGAGATCCTGTAATAAATGTAAAGGAAAGAGCGGAGGAAAGGGAGGATATAGATTTAGATGGTGGGGAACGGTTGTGGTGGTGGGAGGCAGTGAATGAAAAAGTTTCAAAGGTTCAAGTTTGTTATAAATGTTAAACAGTTAAGAATCGTTTGAGCGTTTACTTTGGAATTTCAACGGTTGATTACACAGTATAGACCGGAGCTTGGTAGCCGTCGTTCATTGAGATTGTTGGAAAAGGAGAGAAAGGTTGGTTTGATTGAAGAGACTTCGAACTAAAGCTGGGTGGTGGGGATGCGGAAACAGAAATCCTTAGGAAGAATTCTGAGGATAGAAAGAAAGAAAGAAATAAAGAAGGAAAGAAAGAAAGAAGAACAAGAAACTCAACCAGATCGTTGTTAGTTAATGGATGGCATTTTGAAATGCTGGTTGAGGGGGATAAATATAATATGTGGTGATGACATTGGTGCACGATAAAGAAATCAAGCCATAAATATTCGCTTCCCAACGTGAGTGGTTAGGGTCAGCCATGGGCACACATTTAAGGTGCCAAAAATGAATGTAAGGCATTGTTTAATGATTTTCGTATTGAATTGATGGTGGGTCGGTGCAGGTTGGTATAGCGTGCCTATCGAGGCAATTCGTGGGTTGACCTTCTTCCTCGGTTTTAAGCTTGGCTATACATATATGTACCTCTGTTTTCGGAAAGCGTCCGAAAGCAGCCTAACGCAGTAGGCAGTGGCAGACAGTAATATTGTGGCGGAAAAGCCTTTTTCAACGGTTCCCGACAGAAACTGTTATGACAAATGCCGACCTCACGATTCGCGCTAGCCCTTTTATTGTCTGGTCGGTTTACGTCACGATATTGACAGCTTGCAGGTTGAACTGTCACTTGAATTGTAAATGGTAATTTTCATTTTATTTACTTTTCCTATCCAAAGTTATAATATATCGTAATAAAACGTACCGGAATAAAACGACCGTACACCAGGATTTGCTGTGAAAGAGGACGTTTGAGATAGACGCGTAGAGGGGGTTAACGCAAAGTATATCTACGCAGTACTTCAGAGAGAGAGAGAGAGAGAGTGAGAGAGAGAAAGAGTGAGAGAGAGAGAGTGAGTGAGAGGGAGAGAGAGAGAGTGAGTGAGTGAGAGAGAGAGAAAAGAAAGTTGGAATAAAAGCGAGGAAAATACTTTCATTCTTTTCCGCTCTCCAACGTTGTGATAGAATACCCTCGCAACGGGCGGAAACCCCCCACCCTCTCACCATTGCCAACACCGACCGCGAACTCATGAAGGAACAAGCATGGAATACTAGCGCAGAAGTTTTGCGCTGTGACGGAAAGAAAAGAGGAGAAAAAGTGTTGCAAGCAAGGTTCTCTTAGAATGGAAAGGCAATGACGGTTTTATGGCCTCAGTCGTGATATTAAGCGGGGGAAATGGGTGGTACCTTTTCTTCTCTTTTCAAAAAAAAAAATTATAAGAAGAGGAAAAGAAATATAATAGACGGATTGTACATATAAGGTAAGGCTTCCGTGCTAGTTTTATGAGCGAGGTATTCAAACCAAGAGATCTTATGTAGCTACACGTAGGCGAGGCATACAGTTTAATGGAACAAAGTGTAAATTACGTAAGAATATACCATTTTCCATAATTATTCGCATAATAATCTGCGATTAAATAATAGATATACATTTCTGAAGTACGAAAATCCACGCTCACAGCACCCGTATACTTATAGTTTCTTAGCAATAACCCTCCGACTAAACAACCCCACTAACCTTGTTCTTAACGCTCTTTTCCCGTGCGGGATATTTTTTATTTAAATCTCCGTTCTCGCTCCCCGCCTATTCTCATTTCAAGCAACGAGGCCTCCCTTATAAGCAGCCATTACCCCTCTCACCCAGCACTTTCACTGCAAACAGAGCTACTATGCATTAATTTCAAATGAGAGAAATCATTTCCATTGAAGCGCTTGAGCTATGACTGTCGTATAAAATATAAAGTTACATTTTCTTTTTCTTATTTTATTAATCGACCGAAATTCGTCAAAAAGCATGAATAAATAAAAATAGTGCTGCTCTTGCAATTAGAAGATAAACCCCGTAGTAGTACCCGATTATAATTGTCATAATTTATGCTGCAGTATCATTTCAGCAAAGCCTGAGGGACTCATAATTCATGAGCAACGTCCGGGACCGCCTGAATTTTTATTCGTTAAGCCAGGTCAGAGGGGCTCATAAACCGTATTTAGCTCATGTCGGAACCTATTGGCAAAAATACCCCTAAAAAAAAAACCACTTAACCCATCGGGTGTGGGGTTTCTATTCTATCAGACGAGCATATCAAGGAGCTTCCAACCCTAACCCCATTTCTTTGGGTCTTAAAACACCAAATGTCTAGGATTTAACCCTATACAACGCCAATTCAGCCAATCTGGCCCTTTACTGAGCTGAGCTTACTTTTGCTGTTAGCTTTACTTGAACCAGGATAGTTATGCTTTGGAAAAGTCCCTATACTCCCGTAAATTGTATTCGAGTTAAAAGTCGCTCGCTTATCCCCTGGGCCATATGAGTGAATACGCCCAAAATTGAGAAATTGATGTCACTGCGCATCTTACGGTTTCTCAGCATGGGTAACCCGATAATCGATAGGTACACATTTTCGATCTGACGAGCATTTTTGCTCCCTGTACTCACTGTTATTCCGGTGTTTTACAGCCCCCGCAAAGTTTCCCGTGGATATAGCGGGCACGTGGTCGTCAGGCATGAAAATGTCGAAGGAAAATTAAGCCTCGACGCATGTGGACCTTCCTTGCTCATCATGATGGAGTTGAGAATGGTGTGGAGAAATAGATAGCCCCAGCTCTCCTCTCCTAGTTGTGCAAATGGAAAACGCTATAAGCTTCAATAGACGCGAGGAAAGTGACCCCCTCCAACTGTGACTCTCCTCCAGGTAGCCACACACTAACCCGTGCATCGATATAGTGACCGAAGCACGTGAGAGAGTTGCTTTTCCAGGTACAAGAGCAAGCAGTATGTTCATGGAAGCGGTGTGGGGTGGGGTGGGGGCGACCAGAAAAAGATTGCGAGCCGTGTGGTTAGTCTGGTTTGTGCATGATAAAACTGCTTTCCCTCTCCCGTCCTTTGGCCCCTTTATCCTATTCAACGAGCTTTCATGGTAAAAGCCACGAAATTTCCGTTTGAAACCCCTACCCTTACCATGAACCTCCACACTATATCTCCCAACCGCTGGGAACTCTTCCTTGCGTAATGGTAGGAGGGAAAGGGGAGAACTACTTGACCTCTCATTAAACTAAGATATTTGTGCTGCGCACGAGATGCTCCGGGCACTCCGTTTATTTATTGCCAAAAACCTTAACAAAAAATGTTACCCTTCAACAGTTCAACCAGCATGAAATCGGAGGGTTCGGAGCACTGAAAAAATTGAGACGCCCATGGAAGTTTTCTTGTTTATTTTTATTTTTTGTACGCATTATTGATGAACGCCAAAAACGGGAACATGGAAGTATCGTGTGGTCCTCCACACAATCCCTGGATCATCAATCACGCAGTCTTCATTCCTCAAACACCAAAATTTCCATAACCCTAAATAGACAAAAATTCTTCGTCGCACATAATCAATAATCAATAATCAACCCTCGGCCCACATCGACTAATCTTCAATTACCGACCCTTATCCATCAACGACTATAACCATCAATCGTCACTCAATTTTCAATCCTCCTTCAATCATTCGTCTTCGTTCTTTCATACAAAAAATCACAAAACAAAAAATGTTGGAAAATAGTCCAAAGTAAAGCACAATGAGTATACTTGGGTCGAAAAAGGGCGATTTCAGGACTTTCGACCATTTTAGAACAACAATTTCGATAGGCTGTAGCCCGTTCCATATTCGTCGTGGAAAACTACTTTACATACAAAAGTTGTAGGAAATTTAATGCTCAACAAGTTTTGTGAGTGAAGATTTTCCTCGGAAGTAACTCATTTTCGGGATATTTGGAAGAAACTAAAAGAAGTGCCAAAACATTTCGGTTTTTGGGCTGCCAAAAAGTTGCACAAGCTTTTCAGAGTTAGCATTTTTTTTTCTCGATCACATCTGACCTACATATACAAGATGGCAAAAAAAAAAAATGCCCGTAGGGAACATGGGAGTGAAAGGGGATTGTTTTCGGCGACGTTGTAGTCAATTCGCATGGAAATTGAACGAGAAATCTTAACAAAATAGTTACAAAATTCCAGGACCAATTGTTTCGAAGTTAATACCGAAAATATTATTCTGCTACGGGGAGAACATGCCTGGGAAATGATTTACCTTCAAAGCAAAGGTCATATCCGCGTTTTTCATGCCAAGAAACAACTAGATTTAGATTACTATGTAAATCTGTGGCAAATAATTTTTGACGTAGTCACGCCAAATCCTTCTCCTCCCACAATTTTCTTTTAATCTCAGTTTTTTTCGGGTACAAATATTTGCAATTAAGATACAAAGGGGCTCTAGAAGCCCTTTTTTGCAATTTCGACCGTCATTTTTTGCTACTGGTCCTTTTGCGCTAAAAACGATTATTTTGGCTTAAAAATAAGTTGCATTTTTTCGGCAATATTGTGATCAATTCGCAAGGAAATTTCACGAGGAATCCGAAAAAAATATCAAAAAAATTCTGGAATGACTTGTTCTGAAGTTATATCCAAAAAAGGCATTTCGGTACGGGGAGAACATTTCCGATAAATAATTTTTTCTAAAAAAAAAAAAAAAAAAAAGGTCAGATTTGTGCTTCTCATATTAAGAAATAGCCAGGTTTTCATTTTCATGCAATTTATCGAAAAAAAGCGACAGACCGACGGCATGCCGAAAACCACTTTTTCCAACTTTTCGGAGTTTGTACATTATGAATGTGGTGTCAGCTCGGACTCGATTTTTTTCACGAACACCACACTTCCATTCCCGTAGGGAACATGGAAGTAAAAATGATTATTTTTTTTCCCGTTGAAATTCTGTAATGTCATTCTGAAATTATGTGTATAATAAGATCACGTCTAAACATCCCGAACCTATAGAACTTCCTGAATTTCTGGAAACTGGCTAATGGTTATTCATGTGAGCGAGTGAACGTTCCTAACCCACCCACACCCGAGGTCAATAAAAAACTCACTTATTACATATCTCTGAAATGGCGAAGCCATTGAAACTATACTAGCCTATGAACCTGAAGAAGAGTGAGCTCATCCTCAATTGCACTGCAAAATCCGCAAATTGAAGGCTGACGATTGTTAGAATTGAGTACTTCAATTTCAACGCTCTTAGTTTATACGTTATTATACGTAATACAATGAAAATTACCAAAATAATTTTGTTAATGCGCCAAACCTCGGATTTTTCTTTCATTGAACCACAAATGGGATGGGGAACCGTTATCTATCTCTCAAAAGAGTTCTTCCACTATACAGGAAAAATACAGACAGGATATTGTTCTTAACGACTTTGAACCACGGAATCGTTCGTGAGTAAGATTTATGCCTCACCTTCATAATAGACAGTGGGCCTTCGTTTCGTTCTTATCTTTTTTTCTTTTCTTTTCTTTTTTTTAATGCATATTATACTAGATACATCAAGTTCTTAAATAAGAATGGACGCTGCAGGTGGTTCATTTCTATCTCATTTCACCAATCGTGAACTTTTGAGAGGGTGGTGCCAACATTATTTCAAATGTCATGCAAATTTAGGGAAGAGGATCCCCCCTCACCAACACCGTGAGGAGGCAGTGCACACGTGTTTCTTCCGGCATGAACGAGTCCCTATTGCCATCACTCCTATCCCAGACAGGTGAGTTTGAGTCACTCACACACGACACCAACGCTTAAAGGCTCTCGTGTAGCTTTGAATCCTTCTCTCTAGGCCAAGCCCCCCTTTTTATAATGGAACCCCCATCACCACTCACCTTCTTTAAGCATTTAAGCACGACTTGCCATGATTCTATGTATAGTCCAATGTTTAAATAAAAAGACTGCCAATCCGCGGCAACCATTTTTCGAGTGTTTCGAGAGTCCTTGAGTTCATTTTATCTATCACCGCAAACGAAAAAAGTCAAGTCCGCGCGAATGCCACCTGAGGACCCGGCTTCAAAAAAAAATTTTCGCTTTTCCCTGGAATTTTGCCCAAACCTTTGAAGAGATCGACACATGTCACTACCGTGTCTGTTCGACGGACTAAACCGAGGGTTTCACATAACATAATACAGGTTGTCAGTTTGGTGCTCTGAATCGATGACGTTATATTAAAACGACCGACGGGACAAATAAGAAGGTCTGATGCGTAAGGTTTTAAGGCGACGATAGTGGGGAGTGAGGGTGGCCTGGGAACTATTTCCATGAACGACGAGTACGTCAGCACGTTTCATCTAGCACCTGTGTCAACTTTCAATGGCACGGCTGTCTCGTTTATCTTCAAATCAAAAACCACCATTCGCTTTGACAATGAAAGTATTTTTCACTTCGACAAGCCTTTATTTGAAGATGACACGATTCAATTCGGAAGAACGGAAGGTCAGCAATTTCTTGACTCGTTTCTGGCCTGGAACCTCTGGTGGCTGACAACTTGACTTTTGGGGGCGAACAGCTTATGCTCTTTTTCGTTATTGTTGTAACAAGTTTAGTTTTTTGCCGGGCAAATATGATCGCGTCTACGATCATAGCCACGCTAAACAAGCACTTTTCTCGACAGACTGGGGCAGGGGTGGTACTTTTCTGGAGGCTCCACTGGAATTGACGGTTCACAGACGACGATGACGACATTTACGCATCCTATTGACTGGATATTTCTGCTGCCCGACACCATGATATGACTGAATCCAATGCCAGGCCATGAATTCGAAGCAATGCTCCTCTAAGCTTTGAATTTATCACGCTAACCACAATACGGTCACGCTCTAAATTGTCGCGCTCTCCAATGGTGAAGTCACACGCCGCGGTCTGCTTCTTCAAGGATAGGAAGAACTCGTCAAATGCTTGGCCTGGTTCCTACACTTTATGTGAAAATACGAATCTCTCATGAATCGATTTTTTTGAAGATTGGAATAATCATCGAAGCGGCCGATGAGAACGTCACAGGAAGGCTGATCTCCAAACTGAAGTGTCTCATGAATGTCAATGCCCTTATCTCCGACGGCTGTCATGAGGACACGAATCTTGCGGTTATTCGTGAGGGAATTTTTCGAAAATTTAAAAGCTGGATAAAAAGCAAGGTGTTTTGAACTTACTCCAGTTTTCGGTGAGATGTCTTCTGTATTGCATGACCGAAGAACCACCCCAAGAGTCTCCAACTGAGTTAGCCACGGCTCACAGCACGACACGAACGGCAGGCAGCGTGGAGGAAGTAATAATATGGAGAAGCCCATCTGGACTTGTAGGCGAGCCAAAAATCTCCCATAGTGGGTGGGTGGGGCCTATTAATACACCACCTGAATGCTTTTTGTCGGAAGGCTTCAGATTTGATTTTTTGTTTTCAAGGCCGGAATCAAGCTGAATTTTCTGGCCACGCCTACTAGAGGTTATTTTTGGCTCCCTCACACAGCAACGATATATAAAAGAACTGGATTGCTCATCATAGCTGATGAAGTGGAGCCATCATGAAGTGGATGAGAGGGGGATGGTTTCAAAATAAAGTCTCAGTTGTGTAGGTATTACCATAACTACGCAAGGAGTGGGACAGGGTGAGAAAGAGAAAAGTTTCATAAATTAACTGTGCTCTGGTACCTACGTTATCAGGGGATGGCGCCTCCCTCCACGCTTCTCCGGTCTGCTATGAGCAATCAAGGTTAATATACCTTTGGACAGGACGTAACCGACGAAAACTGACAGAAACATACTGCTAATTAGATCCCCCAGTTGAAATTCTTCAGCGCTGCCCATATGTTGACCCAAAAGGCCGATTTTGCAGGTTCCCTAAGAAGCCAACTTCACGGATCACGCTCTCAGAATCAAAAGTACCGTGGTAAATCTCACGGGTCTGTCTCCTTTGAAAAATGTTATTTTGCGGAGTTCGCTCATTAAGAACCTATCACGCGTGATTGGCTCACCCAAATAACCAAACTTTGCTGGTTAAAACCTCATTCCAAAAGCAAAATTGACGGACCTGGCTTCTTCAAAAATGGATATTTATGGAGTACTGATCGCTTTAACCAATTTTCTACTAGAGCTCTCCAATAATAAAGAAATGGAGGATAAACAGATGAGCTATTTAGAGGCATGAAAAGGACAGAGAATACGAGAATACAAGGGATTTTACGTCGCGGAAAATGTTCGTTTTGGCGGGATTTCAAATATGCCAACTTTTGTTAATGGATAATAGTATATTGTACGCCTAGGAGGTAAAGTGGGTGTTTCCAAGACGAGGAGATGTGGCAGTCGGGCGGCCGCAGACGCCCGACTGCCTCTCCTCGAGGCTTGGGAACCACTTTACCTCTGTGGCGTACACACTATTTTTTTATACTACACGTAGAAATTAAAATAGTGGAGCTATAAATTAATTTTATGGCCACGCTAAACGTTATTTTTGGCTCCTTCAATATAATGGTAGAAGGTGGTGCCTCCTTCAATACATGCCTTCATCCTTCCTCACTGGGAGAAAAAACAGCTCAAAACTCGGTTGCATTTAACTGAGCTTACTTGGTTAATAATTTGCACCCGAGTAAGTTCGGTCGTTTTAACCTGGTATCATTTTCCGGCTAAACAAAATTTCTAGCCGAGTTTGATTTTAACCAAGTATTTTGGCAGATTCAACCTAGTAGATGTGCTCGGTTAAATCAAGTTGATTACTCGGTCAAACATTTGCACCCGAGTCATTTCATCATCAACCAAGTAGCTTGGTAAAAAGTATTCAACCAAATCATAACATTATTAACCGAGTTACTCGGTCATATTATACCGAGTACGCACACGGTTGTTTTTATCCGACTCACTCGTTTATTTTTAACAGAAATGACCTAGCCAAGCTTGCTAAAAAATAACTAATCTCACTAGATTTCTTGTCATTTTCTTGCTCGGTTGTTGCAATGAATTGACCGTACCTGCTCTATGATGAAGGTATTAAAGCGAACAAGGAATTGCATTATTAACCAGCAATAATTGCGTTTGCAGAAGTTGCTAAATATATTCAGTTTATTCAGGTAACTTTGATGAAACACATATAAAAGCCTTTGAAAACAAATGTCGACCGCTTCTAAAATGTTGTCGAATGAAAGTAAGAAACCATCTGTAACGACGTAGGCTTGCCTGACTGATTCCCAGCTGTCTTCTGCTGGAGAAGAATGGTTGAATTCCCAAAACTGCTCGCTCCCGGTCTCTTGGTTCTCTCCGTTATTGAGTGCGTAATCCATTATACGAACTCGTCTACCTTCGTTTTGTTGTTTGAAAGGTAGATTTAATAGACAGCAGTGTTTCATCGCGACACCTTTTTTGTATGCTCAATTTACTTCCGAGAACTACCTACGTATAGGGCGGGAACAGATGGGTTTCAAATAATTTCAATGCAAGTTAAAAAGTAAGGAAAAATTGCTCATCGTTGAGAGGCTCATCAGGCATGAGGGCTAAGCTCTGCTACTGGTTTAAGCCGAAGTTATAGTTCTAATAAATTATATTATATAATAATTAAAAATGGAAACCTAAAAAAACATGCGACAGTAAAAAAAATTGCTTACCTGTAATTTCCTTAATTTCCTCTTTAGGAATTTTCCACTCTCGAAGTAAATCGGCTACGTCGGTCATTGTTATTATGATGAAATTGGCACAGTGTAGATGGAACACTGTTATTTTTATTTAATCATTCATCACTGACTGACCACTGACTAGCCCGAATCCGACTGATGCAATACGATAACTAACTAGACACGTGCTACTCGGTAGTTTTGTTTCCCGCCGACAAACCTACTTGGTCAGCTAAAATTAACGGTCGTTTCCACTAGGTCAAAACATCGTGTGAGCAGTCATATTCATTCATTTTCTAACCGAGTCGGCTGGGTTTGTTGTACCATAACCAATTTTCTCGGTAAAATCATCCGAAGGTCACTGAGAAGTAGTGAGGATTATTCTCTTACTCGGGTAACGCAGCCGCCTCGCTGTCTTTAACCGAGTGCCACGGACTCGGTTGGTGCCTTATTTAACCAGATACTCGGTTATTATTCGTGTAACTCACAGGTCCACTCGGTCACCATGGCTTATTGTGGCCTAGAACTCGGTCAGTATTTGATTCAACGCAGTTAGACGGTCATTACTTGGTCAAAAAGTTCGGTTAATCCAACCAAGTATTCACTTTGACCGAGCCAAAAAACCGACTCGTTTTCCCAGTATGATGGATAAGAATTAAAACAGTTGTTATTCGAAAGCCGAAATGGAACAAAACGAGTCTGGAGAGGATTTTGTGTGACTGTGAAGAATTGATTACGTCGGGAAAATCAAAGAAAAAATACAATCTGCATTAATGTAGTTATGGTCTGGGGGCCAGTTCTGTAAGATTTCAGTGTTCCTAGGAATATCCATTTCCACCGGTCCACCCCGAATTAAATCATTATGTTGATGGAGTGGACGGGTGAAAAGAGACAGTGATAGTGAAAGTTAACAGTTATAGAACAGGCCCCCTGGTGCGGAAGAATACAAGTTAATAAGTTAAGATAAGTATAGTAAGAAGAGCTTCTTCCTTCTCATCTCACCAAATCGTCCATGTACACATGACAGGCCCGAATCCCGCGAAACAGTGCTATATCGTGAATCGGTCAATCGGAAACTATGAACTGCCCGACAAATAAATTTTACGTCCGCTAAACTGTCCGACAATGAAATTCTACTACGGTCAGGCAATGATCCCGTGATGTTTTCCGGCTTCAAAATCAAGCTTTACCATCGTGTAGGATAAAAAAAAATATTTCTTAATGGTTTTAAATTTTTATTTATTTAATTACGCGGAAGGATTGATATGCCTCAATGAAAACAATTTTTTTTTTGGAAAATGTGAAACTTCTTCATTGCTAGAAATGGATTTATATTTCGCTCGTTATTTGGCACGTAGCAGGGCAAGTACCGCAAGCGTGTAATAGAAAACATTTCGTGATTTTAACTAATTCAAAAAGTAATTTTGTGGGCCAAAATTCATTAAAATAACAAACTCTAGTTTGACAACAATAATTTCGTGGTCGTAGCTCTTGCATACACACAATTTCATGGTTACATAATATGATTTGCGGAAATTTATTTTCTGTTCAGTTTCCTGTGAGTGGTCGGGGGGCACTTTTCAGCTTGAGAAGGATGGGCAATCGAGTAGCCTTCGATGAGATTGGGTAAGAGAGAAAAAGCTGCCAACTATACTTTAACGACGACAGTAAAATTCTGAAAGTCATCATCGCTACTCCAACCACAGGGCCCTTTTTATATTCTCCTTTCAAACTGAAATGACGGCCGGTCATAGTAGGGCGCCTGTGATGAAAAAAAAGTGCGAGGCAATAAGACTGTGAAAAAAGTTTCGTTACGGGTAGTGAGTGCTCGCCGTAACAGTGTAAAGCTTTGAAAAATTCAGTCTTTCTATTCTTTTGTATGTATCTGAGTGGGGGATGAAAGTAACGTCCTTCGGTAGAAACGGTATCCTTTTGAAGGAATTTGTATAGGGCTTATGGATCTTTAGATCCTCTGACGCAAACATCCTTTGTTTTGTTTTATAGTTAGTCACCTGTTTTCCGCTGTCCAATTTCATTATCACCTCGAATACTAAGGAACCTTTAAAGACGAGTAGACGCATACGACGCCATGTTCGTTCTTATCAGTTTAATAAAAATGGGTGGGGGTGGTTTGTTGACATCTACAAAACATGTGGATTGTACTTCATTGTAAACGAGTAGTGTCAACCGTTGGTACAACTCAGACGTTTTCTTACCAGCTTGACCTCGGACCAAATGACCTTTTATTTGTTTAATGAACTATCCAGCAAGACTAATGGAGAAGCTTTTTCTTCATTTCATCTAACACTTTTTATTTAGGAAAAGTGTTTCCTTCTTTCTTAAATGTGCGGAACGCAAAATAATTTGCGAGATTTTGCGATGGAGGGGGGAAACAAAAATGCTAAAAACAAAAACAGCAAAGGACGGGAAGGCGAGGCTCGGATGAAAGAGTATCCCTGACGGAGATTTTATTTACAACGGAGGAAAGCCCTTCCATGACATTTCCTCCTTCACCAAGCCCTTCCCCCAACACCAGAAATGGTGGAAGGCGGAAGTGGATAAAAAGAAGGGGTGCTGAGTGAGGGTGGAGATTTTTATTACAGAGGGCCAAGTAGTTGAAATTAAACAGTCACTTTTTAGAAAATTAGCGTAGCCTCCACTGCTTTCAACTTAATGAAAACTTCTCTTTTAATTTTCTCTTATCTAGCCTTGGCCCAATTCCTCTCTTTACTCCCTTTTCCTTATTGCGAAACAGAAATTACATATCATTGTTATTTTGCTAACAAACTCTTTCCATTTATTTCTCATCGATTTGAACTCTAACGTACACCGTTCCTCTTGAGAGACTTCTCGAGACAAAGGGTTTTATGGAGGAATGAATTTGAGAATGTACAACAACTTTTTAAACATTACTCTTCGGACCTTTTCTTCTCCTTTATTTAACACACTCTGCGTCGCTCCTGAGGCCGACTAAATATATCTTGTCCAGAGTTCCGACTTTATTTTCGGCACAAGCTAAAGGGGTGTGGAAAGGAAAGGGTTCACCTACAACCCTTTTTCCCCGCACCTCATCATCCGTGACGAATCCTCTCCGTAATGTCCGAAGGGACTCCCAAAGAACTTACTCTCCACCTCACTCCGCCCTCTTTAAATGAAGTAAATTCAATTTTCGACTAAAGTTCGGCCCTTTCCCTAGGAAACCTCAGCCTCACTTATTGAGGGAAAGGTAACGAAAATATCAACTATAGTGAATGCTACGCGCTTTAACTCAATCCGAAAAATCGATTTTCATTACCACCTAGATTCAAGGGAGCAAGAAAATCGTGTTATAAACACCGTGTTCAAGCCCAACAAAATATGAATGCTGCATTAATGTTGAGTGCCACCTATACAGCCGAGCAGTAACCACCGCTGTTCCGATTCAATTCCCTTCAGACCTGGACCATTCCCAATCCTTTTTCACAGCTAACTATAATTCAAAAGTCACCATTTATCACGCAATTTATCTCTAGTTCTCTCTAAAAAACAAAAAAAAAAAAAAAAAAAAACAAAACAAAAACAAAAACAAAAAAAAAAAAAAAAAGTGTATATGTTACTAAAACGCGAGACAGGGCCCAATATATGTTACTAAAACGCGAGACAGGGCCAAACTCTGCCTCTCCCCATT
The DNA here is from genome assembly GCA_038030265.1 of Corythucha ciliata. Lineage (NCBI taxonomy): Eukaryota > Metazoa > Arthropoda > Insecta > Hemiptera > Tingidae > Corythucha > Corythucha ciliata. The sequence goes on from CM075939.1 coordinate 27,244,606, forward strand.
TTTTCCCAATTTCAATCTATTTCTTTCCTCTTAGTTTCTTCGAATCGTGGCGTGTAAGTGACAATGGAAGGGCGAAGGGTTTTTTTCTGGGGGTTAGCGAGTGAGAACGTTTTCAGTGTTTTATCCAAGTGACATTTGTAAGGATTTGTACCGGGTCATTTACGCATCCTAGTAGAGCTCCACCCTCGCCTTCACTCTCCGATCCACCTAAATCCTTTCCTTCGTGCCTAGTACGCTGTCTCATTTTATACAGCGCTCTACAGTATATTTAATCGTATTTTTCTCCTCGCTCTCTTTTTCTCTTTCTTTTCGTTTTCCTCCCATTTCCGTAGCCACACTTCGTTTATATAAAGTTGAAAGGAAGCCCGAAAGATGGGCTATAACTTGCATGACTTGATGTGTCTTGCGGTGTGGTGTATACCCTGTGAGTAACGAGGCATTGGAAATACCTAATACATTTAATTTGAGTGATTTCCTCTTAACGTTAATCAAGCTACCACAGCTCAACCCCACTTCGTCACAAGCATCTCTTCCATAAAATGCCCACTTTTTTGGAGCGGAAAACCAACATTATATGGGTTTTTGCCATCGGCGCTCAATTTGAAATCGATGGGATCGTACGGAAGCACACAAAAATACCACGATTTGATTTCACGAAGTCGAATAAGACCGTTTGTAGACAAAAGAATGACGCCACACTCTGATAGTTGTTCCAATCACAATTTTTACCTCACTCAAGAACACCCTTATTGAACAGGTCCCAATATCGGAAGGACAACGCGTTTGTCAAATTACAAGAAGAATTAGACGACCGAAAACCGTCCCAATTTCTTCGGTATCTCAAATCTCCAGCCAGAACCACCCTAATACTGCTGGACGGCTCCAAACTCTCACGCCCAAGCCAATTTGCAGACTCAGCCAGGGAAGTCTAACATGACACTACCATCCGACATCGACAACTTCGAATTGTTTCCAACAGTTTTCTCACCCGTTATTTGAACTATTAGAGGGGGGGGGAATGGGTCAATAAATTTGTTTTGTTTATACGCTCCCTCTATTATTACTTCCACTGGGCTCTAAGCTCATTCTGCATTCTACTTGGACTTTAAAATGCTTTACATGACCAGCCATTTTCCACCCATGCCATCTTCAGCTGAACGGCACGAGCAATTGCTTCTTCCGGGAGATCCCTGGAATATTCCATCAGGTACTGAACGCTTCGAAGACCCACCAATATTGAAATCAGTCTACGACATCAAATGCAAGATCTTCGCCCTGTTTCCACGGCCATGAACCAATCGTCAAAAAACACCTATTGTTTTTCCTGCGATAATGTTTTTGGTGCGTTGTAATTAACCAATTCAATCACGGAAACACCAGGCTGTTGACTCTGGAAACGCTTGCGATGTAGTTGGTCAGTCCCAGAAAGGTTGCGGCTCTTATTCTGATCTGAGGAGGTTGTGCACTGATTACTCACCCGATGCCGTACGTCAAGTTGAAAGTTTTGATCGCATTCAAACAAAAAGTTCACAGAGCTTTGTCCAAAACAAGGCATGAAACGCATGGGTTAATGTCATTTCTAAACATTATAAAACAACCTCTGCTCTTACTTGTTCATTGGAGTGCTATCGTTTCAACAATACCCAGTTTGCAGCTTTCGTACATCCCTTTTCTTTCTTCTTCTCTCCCAACTCTCAATTGTCGAACCCAACCTTTTTCGTGGACAATACACCCCTCTCTCTTCATCAAGTTTCTGCTCAGCTTTATTGTTTCAATGAACCAGACTTATCTTCAGGATGTGAGCTGGCAAAAAAAAGACGAGAAGACTCGTGTTCTTTCAACTAGAAAAGAGAATAATAACTCAACAGGAAACAGTTAGAGATAAAAATTGAGCTAGCCGGACATTCACCAAAACACATCTTGTTCATAAAACAGGTGAGGGGGTTGGTAAATTCTGTCTGGTTATAAATTTTCCTTATCTAAAGCTAATTAGCCTGTTTACCCTTGGTTGACTCGTAGTTGTTTATTGGCTGAATGACCCTAAACCTTGCGATCCAATGGCTTACTGTACAGGTGGTGTAGGGTGGAGAAGAGTTATTTGACTTGTTTTCCCTAGATAGGGACGTTACTAACGAAATCAAGCGTCAGTGTTTTGCCAGATACATCAAACCAAGAGTTTGTAACATTGGCTAGTACGAAACTCATATTGTGTGCTATACGTTCCACTTCACCGGTTGGTGAGGGGTGGTGGTGGGGCTGTTATTACACTCGTGTATAGAATGAAATCGCAATTAAAAACTTGTTTTACGAGTTGTACTAGAGGGCATTTGAAACAAGATGGCTTTGAAGAGAAACGAGAAACATAAGTAGAGTAGTTGTTTTATTCATGTCTAGAATATGACAGCAGTATAACTGCAATACTCTGGATTTTTTTATTTCTTTACACTCGGATTCTGTTTAAAAACAACCCTTAAAACTTTAATTTTATTCTCCGAAAGGAGGACATTCAAAACCATTTCCTGTTTTGCACTGCAGGGCTTCGCCTTACTAGGCAATCTCGGTTTTTTTTTTTTTTTTTTCTTCTTGAGTCAAGTGCTTTTTAAAAAAAGTCGGCCCCCTAGACCGTGACTCAGGTGGCTGCGAAACAATTTGTCTCCTCCGCCCTTCCATTCGCCTGGCGTTTCTTTGAGGACTCGGGAGTACTTTTAAACCAGGCAACGTTTTGTCAAGTGAAGGAACGAAAAGACAAAAGCTCGAGAGGGAAAGGTTCGCCAGTGCAGGGGGGGGGGTGTTGTCACTTGTTTTGACATTTCCACTACTGCTTTCCCTTTCCGCATTGTCTTATTCGTCGGGATTATAAGAGAACACACACTCGCTGAATCATCGAATTTTTCCTTGACATATCCATAAATAAATTGTCGTAATAAATAGAGCAGCAATTAATTTCATAATTCAACTGCGAGATTAGATTCTTTATAAAACCACCCATGGCCCCGCCGTTGCCTGCCATCTATGAGAGTTTTTCCCCTCCGTATAACATTTCTCGTCCTAAACACTTGTTTCAAATTAATTAAAGCTTAGAAGTTTGCCGTACCCGAGAGTTAAAAGAGAGGGTCGAGCTCAACCTTCGCACCCGTAGGGACTAGTTAAACTCTGTATTGCCCCCCCCCCCCCAATCTTTCCACCACGCTTAACTCGTGAGTTTCTCTTTTCGACCCTTGGACTGTACGGAAAAGCACTAAAATGTTGCTCCTGGACCTCTTCAACCACTCCAGAGAAACGTGAAAGGTTCATGAGAGTGAATAAACACTTAAATGTAACAGGTACATCATGACTAACTGAGCCCCACCCTCTGGAAACTACTTGAATTTATCGCGTTTTACACGATTACAGGATTCTATGAAGGCTTCAACATGTTTAATGAATGTATTAAGTAGTCTAAAGCACTAATTTGATGCAAATTACTCAATCGATAAGTAGAATTGTTGAATAGTTCGCTGATGGGGTGTGTTTGATTCATTTCTATCAAGTTTATTTTCGAACCACTCGCGTAAAATGTCCTTAGATTTCCCTTCGCTATAATTTTACCGTTTACTCCCCTCGTTTGTGGTTCCTTCAAATTGAAGTGACGAAACGTGGGAATAGAATTTCGCCGGGACCAGAAAGTTTTACAGCAGCGTTCGTGTTTCGTCGTGAACGGAAATTGTTGAAAGGGAGTCCCCACCAACTTTTCAGTTGTAAGTGACCGGTGATAATAATGGTTGATTGTATCAAAGAGGGTGGGCTTTCTCCTTTGTCCCTGAGTTACTCCCAGTTTGATGATGCTATTCTGGAGAGAACTGTACGCTCCTTCAGCTATACTTTGATGAAAGTGTGCATCAGCCGATAGTGCTGAGTCTGAAAAAAGTGCCCGTTACCTGCGATGGGAGTCTGTGTATGTAGCCCGCTCAATACTCGAAAAAACCGAAATGGAAAGGATTCCCAATATATGTATGTATACTGACACAAAGGAGTTTTCAGATTGGTTGATCGTATTTCATATGTTTTAAATTCTTAAAGATTCAGACATTTAGGTCGTGTAAATGGGAGTAAATGGCAAAATTAAAACAGTACCGAAAACAGTTCCAAGCACGTCAACCACCAGAGGCACGCCTCAAGAATTACGTGGCCAAAGGGAGAGAGGGGCGACTGAAAACAATATTGAATCGAGTTCGGATTTTCACTAGGCAGTTGGTTAGAGGAGGACAAAACGTCAAAGTTAAAAAATTGAAGGTGTCTATTAATACCGCGAAAGGCTTTAAAGTTTTGCGTCGTGTAATTAATCCCTTTTTATACAGTACAAGCTTATGTTCACAAACATGGTGGTCTGTCGACTGCGTCAGCATTTTAACGAACTTTTGTCAGAAGTTCCAAGGTTGCCGTGGCGTTCCGATTCGACGGCCCTCGCCAGTGATGATGAAGTCTATCGCCAGCTATCCGAGCACAATTCAAACGACCTAGCGACGGTCAAATCAAGCAATATGTCCATCAAACAACAGCAGGGCGATTTTTCTGAACATGACACACCAAACAAGGAGGACATCAGTTCCCTCACCACATACTATTCATAAAATCATGTTTTGTTTTTTTCAAATTAGTTTCTTATTGTTTACAAATTGTGTCGTAAAATAACAATGAGCCAACACCGCGAAACTGGTATTTCGAGAGAAGCCAAACCCGTGACGTTGGATGAATTGAGAGAGTCAAACCCGTAAAATGTGGTTTTCGGAAGAACCAAAAAATGTGAAATTTCATTCATCAAATATAGGAAACCCCTACTCATAATAAACCTATCAGAATATTGTGTTTGTAAAATACACTTTATTGCATAACGGGCTCCCATCCGAAAGAACATCATCTTTTTTTCACCACCTTTCAAGCCATGAATGAAATGGAAAGAGTCAAAGCTTAGACGGGAGGGTGCCACGAGAGTATGAAAGTGAGAAAATGGTAAAAAAAAAAAGATGAAGGACTCTTTCTCGAGGGACGGTAAAGGCGAGTCAGGAAATTGCCAGTGCCTTCCATACTATAAAGTGCCAGAGGGAGGCAGGGGGTGGCGAAAAGGTGGTCCATCTATCAACTTGAAACAGAAAACATGAGGAGCCCCCCTCCCCTCCTTCCATTTCGCACAGTGTGTGTGCGAAGAAAGAAAAGTTTTATTCTGGGCCATCTTGAAAAGTCCCCCTTCTTCATCGTCTCCTATTAAATCTTTTAAAGCAGAAAGCGGGTCCGGAGTCACTGGTGAGGACATCGACTCTCCTGTCAAGTTATAGCATTAGAGGGGGGGGGAAGGTATTATGAGAAGGAGGGTGGGTGTCGAATATTTCCCGTAATTTATTAAAAAAAGGGGGATGGGGCCATTTAAGGAAAAATAGTTAACGCTCTGTTCGTTGCTTTAGATTAAAACTTCAAGTGCGACATTCTTTGGATGAAGCTGAAAAACAGAACGGCGGTGGTTCGGATATTAGGTTTTATTCTGAGGTGATGGTGGTGAAGGGGATTTACCTAAAATTAAATGGCCTTTTAAATTAAACAACCTGAAATTCTAGAGATGGGATTTACTTTGAGCACTTGGAATTGTGGAGTTTGTGAGGATTAGTCAGGTTCTTGAAACGGGAGGGAAAGGCGTCGAAATGAAAAGGACGGTCTTGATGGAATCTACAAGCGGTTTCCAATTACACAGAAGAATGCTTACACCCCCCTCCATCACTCACTGTAACATCATAGGCTTAAAGTCGTCTCCTCCTCAATCTTCTTCTCTTTTCTTGTATTAGTTCTGAACAAACTTAACTGAGTTTAGTATTAAAAAAAATGGTGGGAGGGTAAACCATCAAATAGGGGAAAAAGCTTCTATAATTTAAATTTTAAACTGGCTCAGCTGGCGTGATTGCCAAAGGTTTCGTGGGGCAGTAGAAAATTACGGTAAATATATTAGATTCTTGGCGGGGAAAACACTTTTCATCCCATGAAGCCTTACATTTAACCCCCGCGGGCACCCGCGTAATGGACAGCCCTCAAATCCAAAGGAAGGGCCTCGACGCAAGCAGATCTCGCTGGCCTACCAACCGGCCAAAAACTAGCGCTCATTTTTGGCCACATTAAAAGGCGCTGGTCACTGGATGGCCCCTTGGTTTTTTCAATAATCACGTACGACTGAAATCTAAACACTTGAAGCTACTAAACACTTGACTTTTAAAATATTCCTTCAAATCGTAAAAGTGACTCGATGAATCCTGGGCAAACTCAGAAATTGGTCAAAAATTCAAATTTGGGCGAGTCCGCGTAATCAGAGGTCTCACGGCACAGGAATTCCGGAACTTCAAATGGATTTTCGATCACACCAGCGGACCAGCCCCTTTAGGGGCTCCTCATGTGATCAGGTGTTTTTTAGACTTTTTTCATGTAATTTTCCATTAACGGTGGTCATGCAAACGACAGCTCTGGGAAATCCAAGGATGAGCTTCGATGCAGATGGACCTCGCTGGCCTGCCCTATGGAGGTGTGATGATCAATAGAAATATACGACATTAGTTTCACAATAGAACGCTGTTTTTCACGCGTAATTTTTCGTTTTTGCACTTGGACATCTTGACTCTTTGGCTATACTGGCCTGGCCTTTTCCTTTTCTCCCTTTTCGTTGCTTTGAGGGAGGCCGCCACCATCGCACTCGGGGAAGTAGACCTACCACAAGAGTTGGTCTAGTCTAGATCCCTTGATTCCACCCGGTCACCCGTTCTTCACTGCTAGGCTCTACCCTACACGTTGTACGTTCCAGTTCCACGTGCAGAGAGCGGTCACATAGCTGCTTCCTCCACTTGCACTGTTTTCACTGTTTTTTTTTCCTTTTTTTCTCTCGGTAGATTTTGCAGCGAGCGTTTCTCTCTGTCATATGACACTTATGAAGCCTTCCTCATAGGTGCCCAGAATCCAGCTGGACCATTTTCGTTCTCACTCACTTATGAGCTACCTGCAATTTTCACTCACAACCACGACATACTATTTATATTTGTTTGAGACAGACCCCGTTACAACCCGGACCATTTGCACGTCTCGGGTTTGTGGTACAAGTCCCCTCAACAACAGTTTTGAGAGGCTGTGGCTGACAGGATACAAGACCCTTCTTTTGCTTTCCGTTTTCGTCTACACGTATATCGAAGAACACATTGAGAGAATTGAGAAAAGACCTTCATCTTCCATGAACTACTGAGTTTGATTGTAATTTTAAGATTTTTGCTATGCATGTTTTGTAGCTTTCGTGGGCTTCCTCCTTGGGTTGAACAATTTCCCACTCGGTGAAGAAAAAGGGAGGGAAGGACTCATACAATGTTTTATTTATTCGTCGATAATTATCATTCTTCCCTCAGATTCTGTACAATGACGAGCTTTAAAATAAAAAATGTACCTTCGAATGATTATTAACTAGGTCGGGCTGAAATTTGTGGGGTGTGAGTGCGCGCGCGCTTAGTTGCTATTAGTATCTATAACAAAGACAGGCCAAAAAGCCAGAGTTTACTAACTTGCATACAACGAGCCCTGAAAAACTCGTTAATTTTGTCAAATGTGTTTTCCGGCCTCGAAAACAGCAATGTTGCCCTGTCGCCTCCGCTTGTCCATCATTTTAGCCTTGCTAAGTACTATTGAGCTATAAAAGTGGAAACTGCGGGCTACAGCATCATTCTGAGAACGAAAAAGCGTATTTATGAGCCACAAAATGTGCTCTGAAAATGACTAATTGAACCAGAGATTTGAAACTGATGCTTTTCTAAGCTGTTTACATTATTTACGAGTAGGAAACTCCAAACATTCGTTATTTACGCAAATTAATATAAAGGAACATCTCTGGCGATGGGCATTATTGGGTGTGGGAGGAGGGAGATCTCCCCATGTGTATCACTCTCTAGCAGCTTACTTTCTCTGCCTGCAACATTCTGAGTGCTAGTGACCCCCTTCCCCACCCCACCACCAAAATTGCTCATCTCCAATAGGAAGAGGCTAATTGTTAGCCTCATATAATTTGTTACTATCTCACGACAGGAAGCAGTTGGAACAAAATAACTAGAGGAGTGAAGATGAAAATGTGTGCATCTTTTGGAAAAATGGCTCTATGAATTGTCGTATTTTTTATTATTTCTGCCGTCCTGTCTGGCCATATCGCAAAATAACGTCTCAACACGTATAAATCCTTTTTTCCTGAAGGTCGAGAGTAAATGCTCCGGACCATGGCAAAAGAAGGAACGGATCTCTGGATTTATTGTTGTTTACTTTCCCGCAGAGCTTGCAGTAGATTTCTTCTTTATTTTAGCCCTCGACGCTCTCGATTTATCTTTTAGTGTTTTCATTTAAACCATCAATGTTTATAATTAAATTAATATCTCAATCATAGAATTCTGATCGCTTTAAATCTTCTCAATATTACCGAAAAAAAAGTGGTTCATTACCCAAAAGAGCTCCCCCTCCACACCTTGAACAACCATCAACTTCACCAGAATCCTTTTCTGGCACTTTTCCAATCTAAGATTTGTACCCATGACTAATTTATTGACTACTTCAGACCAAAAACTTTCAACCTTCCCTCTTTCCCTCGCCGCAAGCCCTTCCCCCTTATTCCATAACTAAAACGGGACACTTTTCCAGCCCCCTTCTCTTCCATACTAACTCTTCTTTCACAACCGTAGAGAATAGGGAAATATATGTCCTAGAGAATAAAGCCTCAGCTCGGTTTTCCTGCCAAATCAATTTACTCCTCCTTCTTTTCTTCCACCACCCTCTCAACCCTCTTCACCACCACCATCCAACCAACACCGCAATGCCAGCAATATCGGAATAACCCACGAGATTGGTTTTACACAAATCAAATTTTGTTTCTCTAATGTTCTTTTTATTCAACATTGTGTTTCTTTTTCTGTTCCAGGTAATAACCTACCGAATAAACCCTCCAGTTTAAGTTACAAAGGGGACAGTAAAAAAGAAAAAGAGTAAGTTTCTTTATTTGATTACAATCTCAAGAAGGTAATCATTTATTCCCGCACTTCCTCCGCCGACTCTCATTGACTATTACCTCCTGTAGTTTGATTTGTGTATTCATTGAACTGATTAAGCAAAATTGGTAGGTGGGGGAGGAGAGGAGTAACATCGGTCTCGTATTTACATTTTCATTATTGATCAACTCTCGCTTCGCAAGGAACAAAGCGATCACCGAGGGAGAGAGTCGTTGAGTTCATCGCTTTTGATATTAGTTTTGGCTTAAAATTGCCGATGAAAATTAGGTGTCGAAAGAGTAGGAGTGTTGGATAAATTTTAAATCAAAAAGATTTGCTCTCTGAAATGTTCGCCGTGGTAATATTGGGGACGTATATCGAAGGAATGTGATTTTTGAGGAAGGTATGTGTGGGGGAGGTGTGTGTGTGGGGGAGGGGTGTGTGTGTGTGTGTGGAGGGGTTGTCCTTGCCCGCTTCAATTCAGAAGGCACTCTGTTATTGAAAAATATTGACTTTTAAATTCCTATGTGCCCCCGAGCCATCGTGATCTTGGTAAAATTTATCGGCATATAACGTGTCCTCCCTTATAGTAATTACTCTGAACAAAAATCATTTTGTAAAAAAAATGTAATTAAATTCACTCAAATCATCGGATACAACCCTTTTGCAACAAAAATAAATTCTGTTATATAGATTGAAAAAAACAACATTTCGGCTTAATTAGGTTTAATTATTTGACTGCGATCACCCTTTTGGATAAAAATACCGCTTAATCAAAAGAGGTGGTTGAAAAAAACCATGCTGAACTAATAGCCACTGGCTCGCAGAGGCTGTGGTGGGTACTGAGAAAGGGAAAAGGAAGGGGGGGGGACCTTTAAATAACTCCCTATTTATCTCGTCTTTCCTGTTTCCCATCTCGCCTTTCTAACACAGTCTCAGTCCTTTCTTTTCTCTAGCCTGCCCCCCCCCCCAACCTAAACCACACCTACCAATTAAATTATGAATGTTGAAATACCGGGAGATGGAGTACCTTAAGAACCAACCACTTTACTGAATCGTTTTGCTTGAGGAAGAGACTTTCTTAAGTTTCTGTTTTTCGTTTTTTTCCTCGTTGTAGAGTTATACACATTTATTTTTAGCCCGTAGAAAAAAGGTTGTTTTATGGGTTCTTCCTCGGAGGAATCGCGGTCTGCAGGGGGTGGTCTTGGAGGGCTGCCCGAGACCTCCGTTTTGAAAAATGTATTGTACTTCACGCTATAAACGTGGCAACAACACCGTTAATGTTAGCAAATTTAGTCTGTAACCAGGCAGTTAGTGAAAGAGGGCACGGGAAGTCGCTCTTTTAATTTTAGACGTCGTATCGTGGAGAAAAGTTCCATGTATTTACACTCTATATGAGTGAAAGAGACTGGGGCACGTTCGATACACGGACACTGTACTATGCAATAAACAACAATTTTATTTTCGTGATATTTTAATGCAACTGAACAAATGGGGCTAGTGCAAAGATAACGAAAAGAGCTCTCTAGCGGGAAGACCGTTGTGACTGGACATAAGTGAACAAGAACCATCACTGTAGTCCAGCGTTGTAAATAGTTTAGTTTTTTCACTGTCCGACAGCTATTTTGATTAAAGATCAATAAGTGCCTATTTAATTAGTCGAATAATTATGAATGAATAAATTACGCGCGACTGCCGCTCAGCCCTCCTCACGCTAAATTGTCCCCCGTTTCACGACTGTATCGCACATGTACCGCACGTACCGCACTGACACACACGGCCGTGTTTCACTGATATGAAATCTAAGAAACTTTAAATGCACGCATGCCTGAGTTGAGCCCGTACCGAGCCAGTCGCTTTTTTTCATTTACGGCCGTGTGCCGTTGCTGGACAGTATTTCTCCTGACGATTTGATCCATGTCGGTTCAGGCTCGGGTGTGTGGACAATGAGTGAGCTCTCACTGCGTCACGATCTTTCACCGACTGTGCGTATTTTACCAAACCAGTAACTAATTACGCCGGATCTCTCCCTCTTCCCAATTTTTGTTCCACCACACGAATAACGTGATTGCTTTTAACCAGACGACGATGACGACGACGACGACGACCCTTCCTGGAAGCAAGACCCTCTCGAAACCAGAACACAACTGTAAATCTCGTAACCCTCGAGCGACAGGTTTATCCTCCGACGTCATTGAGATGCATATCTTTATGAAGTAACAGAAACAAATACAGTTTGAATGCACTGGAGATTAACTGGGACCCTATACGTGTACATACACACAAAAAATGGTGATTTGTGCCTTGATTGTCGAATGTATGCCACTACGTGCATGGCGAATACGCGTAATTTGCACATACACCTGCAAATTCTAATAATTAAACGACTGGAACTTACTTCATCTTTTTTAACAATTGCTGTCAACCGCTAAAAAAAAAAATTACCAAATACAAAGGTCTTTTCATCCACCAAAACTATATTATGACCAGTAATGATAAGAGAATGTTCTTGGAAACTTTCCCCATATCAAATCTCATTCATAACTTCAGTTCACTAGTAGGAAAGTCATAAACAAGGTTAGGCTTAGTTAAGCCGAGTTGGTGAAAGCCACCATAAAAGTGTCGGATCTGCAAAATTTAGGGTTTAAAGAGCTAAAACCATGAAATTAAGTTTTTCAATTAGTAGCTAAGCCAGCGAAATCATTCCCGAGGCGAAATTTGTTTATGGGGATCCAACCCCACATAGACCGAGAGCTGGCGACAGTCCCATTCAACCGGAAGAACATAGTCACCGAATGTGTGCAAAATGATGGCATTTGACCCCCTATTTACGAGTCCGGAAGTCTGCCATGCTGTATCTGGGGCCTAAGGATTTTATAGCTAATTAAAGTCCTTAATTTGGGACATTAATTTAACCAGAAGAACATAGACCCGAAACCAGTCTCAATCGAGAGGTTTCATGGAGCTGATTACGAATATGATCGTCTGCCGCCGTCTGCCTGGGGCATTTGCCCTCTGTGGCTCGCCAAAAACACGTAATTCGGTGAATTTTGATTAACCGGAAGAACATAGTACTGAAACTGGTCTTATTCGATAGGATTTATGGAGATGATTACAAATAAAATCGTTTGCCGGCGTCTGCCTGGAGCATTTGCCCGCGGTGGCCAGTAAATCCTATCGAATAAGACCAGTTTCAGGACTGTTATCTTCCGGGGAAATAAAATTTACCGAATTACGTGAGTTTGGCGAGCCACAGAGGGCAAATGCCCCAGGCAGACGGCGGCAGACGATCATATTCGTAATCAGCTCCATGAAACCTCTCGATTGAGACTGGTTTCAGGACTATGTTCTTCCGGTTAATCATTTTCCTCCGGTGCAGTTTGACTAGTCACTAAGGGCAAGTGCCCCAGGCAGACACCGGCAGACGATCACTTTCGTATTCAGCCACATGAAACGTGTCACAAAAGACCATTCTCCGGACCTAGTTCATCCGGTTAATTAATGCCCCTGATTTAAGGAGTTTACTGGCCACCGAGGGCAAATGCTCCAGGCAGACGCCGGCAGACGATTTTATTTGTAATCATCTCCATAAATCCTATCGAATAAGACCAGTTTCAGGACTATGTTCTTCCGGTTGATCAAAATTCACCGAATTTCGTGTTTTTGGCGAGCCACAGAGGGCAAATGCCCCAGGCTGACGGCGGCAGACGATCATATTCGTAATCAGCTTCATACAACCTTTCGAATGAGACTAGTTTCGGGTCTATGTTCTTCTGGTTAAATTAATGTCCCAAATTAAGGACTTTAATTAGCTATAAAATCCTTAGGCCCCAGATACAGCATGGCAGACTTCCGGACTCGTAAATAGGGGGTCAAATGCCATCATTTTGCACACATTCGGTGACTATGTTCTTCTGGTTGAATGGGACTGTCGCTAGCTCTCGAACTAACATAATTAGCTTAAAATGAGCCACGAAATTTGAAAAAAAAAAAAAAAAAAACGGAATTTCGATTTTTTTTTTTTGCGATTTTGCTTTTCATGGGAGCCATCTCCGAAATCTGGGTTTCTATGAATGAATTCTGAAAAAATTGAATGGTTGACTAAGCGGACCCGAAAAACTTGCATTTCATGAGATCAAACCCCACGAAGTTTTTTTTTTGGGGGGGGGGCGAGTCAACAGCTCGAAATAGGTTTTAAAAATAATAACAATTACAACGATAGTATATTGTGTACCTAGGCGGGAAAGTGTGTGTTTGCCGGGCCGAGACAAGTTGCCCAGCCGAGCCGTAGGCGAGGCTGGGCGAATCGTCGAGGACCGGCAAAACACTTTCCCGGCAAGGTGCACATACTATTTTCTTTCCGGAATGATAGGAAAACTCGATTTTGCTGCCTTTCGTAGGGAGGGGAAAGAGGGACTTTTCCGGGCTAGCCTGACAAAGTCGCAAGACAAAGTAGCGCCCCAAGCGGATTTTTGAAGAAAATGCATACTTTCCACGGCTAGCCCGAGAAAACTTTGCCGGGCTAGCCCGACAAAGACTTTGTCAGGCTAGCCCGGAAAAGTCCTTCTTTCCTCTCCGTATGGAGGCAGCAAAATTGAGTTTTCTCTTCATGTAGGAAAGAAAATTAATGTTTTTTCATACATGACTCCAAAGCTCGACTTTGCGGGCTGAAAAGGAGCGAGAAAGTAGGTGTTTTCCCGGCTAGCCCGGCAAAGTACCAATTTTTTGTTCTTCACTTGTTTTTATTAAATCATCTGGAGGTTCTCCCTTTTTCTTCTTCTTCTTCTTCTTCTTCTCCTTCTTCTTTTTCTACTGAAGCTAAGGCACTATAAAACCTGAGTACTGCAACACGAAAATCGGCGCCATACTTGGTCCCTCATATGATTATAATTGTCACCTGATATCATTGACAAGTAGGATATTTTTATTTATTTCGACCGCATTCCGCGTTTGTTTGCTGCTAGATGACAGTTTTTTCATTCATGATATTGTGTTTACCCTAACGACTGAGGGACCAAATATGGCGCTGAAATCCGTGTTGCAGTACCTGTGTTTTAAAGGTTCTCTACTGAAGCCCCTGAACAGAACGCCCCAAATGAGAATACACTGCGATAGAACAACATACAATTCATTATTTTAAAAAATAATTTAATTGGGAAGTACATAAAATGTTGCATTATTAAAAGAGCAGTTTATAAACGATATGCCTGAAAAAAAAGAGAAAAAAAAGAGAAAAAAAAGAATCTCTTTATTAATAGGAGATCTGAATACCTCATCAAATAAATTTACACCACTTTTCGAAGTCCTCGAACTGTTTTTCATATTTTTTGCGCGACTTCGTTGGCAATAAATCTAAAGAAATTGCCTTTGCCGCTCCGCGATTTTTTCAGGCGTGGAGACATCGACGGACTCGCCACTTGAACCATTAGAACACTCCTCGAAATCACTCATATCGAACGAAAAGACCATACACTATAACTTCAACAAGCTACACGCCCCAGCCGGACTTCATTTATTTCCCCCTTCCAACTCTATAATGGACAGTTGCACCTCGCACTCATGAACAAATCACTCGCGGCTTTCAAATTCCTCTGTCTTTCATTTTTTGTACACCTACTTATTTTAGGATTTGATTTAAAATTGATTAATTTCGCTTCATGTATGAAAAAAAATAGTATGTGCACCTCGCTGAGAAAGTGGTTTGCCGGCCTCGAGTTTGGCCGGCCTCGCCTTCGGCTCGCCCGTCCAACATCTCTCGGCCCGGCAAACACCCACTTTCTCGGCTAGGTACACAATATACTATTTTGAAGAAATTGGACTCATCTAGTTAGCTTTTCAAGAGCACCAAGTCAGCAAAATTGATTCTGAATTTATGAGTTTGCGAAATTTTATTTTTTGAAAGTTGCCAGCCCCCGCAAAAGATGCTTTAAAATAAGGGAAAAAATTCCGTTTTTCAAAGAGCCAGAATTGAACTTTTGTACAGCCGGGCGTAAAGACTCGAAATTCGACCGCTGGGAGTCTTGAGCGGGCGTAAAGAAAAATATCAGCCCGCTAAGTCTTCTTTTAGGTCTTTCGTTGTTTTTTTGAAAATAGTTTTTCCTAATTTTGTTTTTAAATTGTACATTAGTCAGAAAAACACAAAAATAAGCACTGCAAATGGGGAACTTGCACATTTTTCAAAAGTTGGTGTTGCTTAAAGAGGGCTATTCCACAAGTCTATTGCTCACATTAAACTTTGAAATCAGTCAAGGATGCTTTTTTAGGGAATTTTTAAAAATTTTGAGTGGGGGTTCGATGTCGTAAAAACTTACTTACTGAAATGGATGATGCGGGGAAGAGGGGGTTAGACGAGTTTAATGGGGGGACATTTTTCATGTTATTTGTAAACAAACAATTTTAGAGTTCCCTCAAATGCTTCACAAGTAAGTATTTACGTCATTTCCCCTCGCACCATCCATCCTCTTCTGAAGAACTTTGAACCTTTTTTAAAAATCTTAAAACGCACCAATCGGGTTGCAACTTCCGTTGTTATCCTTCAGTTCACGGGTCAAATCACCGGTATGCTTTTCTACCCAATCTGAGATCCATGCAAGTTCCCCATTACGCTGAGAGGCGATTAAAGTTCTCTCTGTATCAGCTACGTCATTCTTCCATTCGCTGGCTAAAGTGTGTGTTCACTTCAGTTTATTAAGCAAACCATATGATATGAGTCTGTGGAGTCCGTGCAACCTATCAAAATGCTTCATTTTTCGAGGGAATAAATTTGTTTGGTTGCATAGACTCCACACAACGCAAAAATATAGAGCTTGTGAACGGGCCTTGAAGACTGGTTTTTATGATTATTATTGTAACAATTAAGGA
This sequence comes from Corythucha ciliata, assembly GCA_038030265.1. Taxonomy (NCBI): domain Eukaryota; kingdom Metazoa; phylum Arthropoda; class Insecta; order Hemiptera; family Tingidae; genus Corythucha; species Corythucha ciliata. The sequence goes on from CM075939.1 coordinate 27,260,484, forward strand.
CTTCGGCTGTACAAAAAATAGCGTACAACACTCGGGCGGTACTCCTCATTACGATCTCGGGCGACAACTGCCCTCGGCTTCACCTCGGGCACTTCCCGTCGCCCTCGACCGTAATGAGCATCATACCGATCTTGGATCGTAATATACTATTTCAAGTGGGCCGAATCCCCGCCCCGGAATTATTCATTAATTTTTTTAGTCTACCCGGCAAAATTTACTTTTAAGCAGCGGATTCCGCGAGATTTACTTTTTTGGCTGGGTGGGCTCGCCAAATGAGTACCTATTACAAGAGTGTAGAGTGCCAATTTTCCATGTAGAGTGCAAATGTGTTATTTCACGAACGCAGAATTGGCATTTCAACAGTGCAAAACCCAAGAAATTGTCTGTTTCACGTGGCGCCAACCACGTAAAATCGAGTTCAAAGCCTGATATTTGTTTGTTTTTTTTTTGTGGGGGCCTACCTTGCAATAACGTGTTTCTTCGGAGAGAAACCATCACGAAATTGCTTTTAAATGAACCAATATCTTACGATATTCCATTTTTGAAGAAGCTGCACCGCCAAATTGTCATTTCAAGAGGTCCAAACCCACAAAATTGAGTTTGAATGAGCCACCCCAGCGATGATTGAAGGAGCCCCACCCCACCCCCACCACTCCTGAGGAATTTCTCGAGAAACTGAGCCAGCACTCTGAGAATTTGACTCTCAAGATGGAAAAATCCCTGACGTTTTGGAGAATCAACGCCATGACATTTGTTTCTAACGTGCCAGACTGAAGTAATTCACATTGCCCCTCGGATCTCCATCACAACAGGGAAGGTGATTACATCCAGCAACGTGGAAAAAAGGATGAGATGAAAATGTTATTTCTTTATTATAATTATTTCTAACAACGCTATATAACAAATATTATTTCTAATAAGCAAATACCTATTATTTCTAACAACGCTAATGGGTTAAAACCGACTAATTGGCTGTGAAAAAAACACGGGATTTTCCATCTTCACTGATGCCTCCAGCCCAGGACCAGGACGGCGAATGCTCAGAAAAAAAAGAAATCAGATGCATAATCCCAAAAAATAAATCATCACCTTCATTTAGGCTCGTTTCACACATACGCGGTTTCCCGAGGCGCGGTTGTTACGCGGCGCGAACGCGCTGGGTGCTTCGTATGTGTGAACCGAAATTCGGTTTGCGGCGGCAGCGGTTTGAAGAGGTTTCTCGGTTCACACATGCGAGACACACTCCGAGTAGCAACCTTGCCTCGGGAAACCGCGTATGTGTGAAACAGCATTATGTTTCAGACAGACATAACTTTGAAATTATCTTGAACTTCTACCTTGAAACCCCATGCCTTTACTTCGACTTATTTGAAAAAGAGATACTAAATTGCATAATGAGGAATATCCTCGAGAATTCAACGAGACTTCCAGAAATGGTGCAGAGATAAGGCGAGAAAATGTTTGCCGCGTGAATGGCGAAATTCCCCCTTATAACAGACCCGTTGAAATAACATTTTGTTACTCTTTCCGATTGTGATGATAAAGCCTCCATCTTGCGCTGCGTTGCCTATAACACTATATGGTGATTTTTCTTGCAATCATGAGAGTTGCCTGTAAATATTTGGATGCAAACTCAAACAGCAAAGACGAGGAAGGCGCAAGTAGAAAAACATGGATTTTCCCGATAATATTTGTAGAATAATTTCATCCTGAGGGTGTACGACTACTTCTTTCTCAGAATGGCAATTGCTTTTCCCCTGCATGAAAGTGCTCTCTATTCTTCTATGCAAGCACCCACCCCTTGTCATAACAGAGGGAGCCATTTTTTTTTTATTCCAACACGTTCACGACGTACAATTTTAGATTAAGTATTTGATTGTCAAAGCTATGCAAATATTAATTTTTGAAAAGCAATACTCATGATCATGAGTGAGTCAGTCAAGCGAAATAAATTTCCGAAATAGTCTCACTCTTATTGCCAATGAAGGCTTTTAAAAGTTATTCGTTCGTAACTTCATTTCCCGCGAATGGGGAGGGGGGAAGGGTTGAGTGAAATGCTCGCCTGGCCCACTTACTTGTTCTCGCTCACTCAATCACTCTCTCTCTCTCTCCCGTCCGTGAACTTCAAACTCATTTTAGAAACCTTCAAAGCATTTACGAATAAAAGTGGGGAGGGGGGAAAAGAGGAAGAAAAAGTGAATTGAAAGGTAAGTGTATGTATGTTGGAAGCGTTGATGGGCGGCGGGGAAGGAGTTGTGAAAAGTTGGTTCGTGGAAGATGTTTTTAAAAAAGGACCTACTACCTTCCCTCTTCTCTGGTCCGGGGTGTTTCAGTTTAAACAGAAATATTTCGTAAAAGGGTGCTTGAAAAAATAAATAATAAAAAAAACTGAATGGAACCTTACTTTTTACCATGCCCACGTTAATGAATATGATGGATGTGGAAGGGGTGAAGAGTCACGACACAATAACTCTCCCTCCCAATTCCATTAATTCATGCTAAACTTACTCCGTTTGATGGACGTTATAGGAATGGCTCTTTGAAAAAGAGTGGTTGGGCGAGGTTTCGGATGAGAAAGAGATTTACCGTTTTAACGTGGCAAATAAAGTTACTTCCTTGGATGTTCGCAATTTTTTTTTTTTTTTTTTTTGCATTCTCACTCTCTTCATTCTCACGCACAGGGACAAAAACTCTACATTTGCCAATTGAACGGTTGGCTTACTCTTTTCTACATTCCAAATATTGACTTTTTTATAGGTACATTTCCAACTGCTGAACCTGACGTTCATGATTTTCCGAGAAGGCTTAAATTCCCTTCTCCTCAAGTAATTTTTGCCTCTCACGGTGTAGAGGATTTATACCCCCTCTACTCTAATTTTCACCATCCGTACAGTGCTTTACAGAAATGAAACATGGCTTAGTCAGACCAGGAAAAAAAAAAAAAAAGTTTTCCTTTCACATTTAATCATCAAGTTGCCCTCAGGATGTAATGAACTCTTTCAAACACCTCAGAAAAAAACAAAGGGGGGGGGGGAGTTGAGAACAAAAAAAGTCTTAAGGGTCTAGTGATGAGGATGGGGGAGAAAGGATAAAGTTTAAATGTTCAACGGGCGAAAACTTCTTTTGTTCGCCCGTGGTTTGTTTTTTACAGTAGAGAAAAATTGCTATATCAGTGAGCTTGAGGAGTGGTGGTTGGGAGGGTGGAATTCAGTGTTGAGGTTTTTGTGTTTTAATTACAACATCCCGCTGTACAATTGTTTTCCCATTTCGCATGTACTAAGAAAGAAATATTCGGTGTTCTGGAAAGTTCACGATTTTGTTGACGTCATTTCAGAAATGCAAGTGAGTATATCCGAAATTGAACTTCCCAAAATATTAGCACGCAATAAAGCTATGTGGATATCGGGTTCGGGCGCGACCTTAAAATGGCAACGCTGTTGTCAAAATCTCGCCCCGGCGCTGGTCTATCAAAGCGAATGTGGCATCAAAGAATCCACAAATCTTGTTCGAGAAAACTTGGATGTCAAATAAAATGTGCCCGTGTCCGATATTGGTGAATGCTGCTTTACTCTAATGCCGCCAAGCGAAACATTTCAGAAACTGTTGGTGATTGATATTTGCTCTCTGTTCTCACACTTTGTAGATAGAAGAAGAAGGGTAAAACCAATTAAGTACATGAGATCATCCCGACAAACATTCTTACCCCAGAATACCTTCTTCAAGTATCGAATAACGAAAAAAAGTACTGGATCAAACGGGGCTAAGGGGTGAGGGCTTTTCCCATGTCTCCATCGCTCTTTTTGCCTCGCTGACTCGCATATATTTGCGAAGAGAGTGCGAGTTGAAGGAATGGGTTCGGGTATTGAAACGAAGGGGTGGTAGGAGAGATAGTCGAAGGGGAAAAAGGGATTCAAGAGGATTCTGGTGGGAAATCGGCAATAAATATTAGATAGCCCCGGGGGAAAACTTCTGTAGAAGAGCCCTGAAGGTTGGCAAAAGAAGAAAATCAGGAGAGTGAGACTTGGTATGATGCCGGGGCTGAGCTTATGATGGGTGGTGCAGTGGGTGGACTTTTCTCGATCCATTCGCAACATCCTTTTGCTTTGTGATTCGATTATGAGAAACTACGAGTGAGACTGACTGTAGTTAGCTCCTGAGAGCTCCCTGAATTTTTTAATTTAGCCTGCCCGCCATCTTTTTCCCCCCTACACTGTCACTGCCCCCAAAACGAGAGTTACAAAGTGAAATAGCTCTGAATTTGAACCCCACCAGTATAATGACGAACCAATTATTCAACCACACAGTTGCAAGCCCAACCCAACCTACCCACGCCCATGGCACGCGAAAAGGGGTTTGTTGGTTAAAATTTACTGTCTTCTTGTTTAAATGTAACAAGCGCGGGATATTTATCTCCACAGACACTGTGTTTAACCCAGGCAGTGGAGCTAAGCACCAAAGATAAACTACTTCATTAAAAGCCTAAACCAAGGGTACCTATATGAATACTTGGTAAAAGGGTTTAATCATTTTCAGCAAACGCTAGCCCAAAAATTGGTTTAATACTGCTTTGTGAACTGCTTCCGGTGTCAATATTTCTCTCCTTTTTTTTTTTTTAAATTTTATCTCTGCAGAATGCCGGACCCGGTGCGCATCTGAAGCCGCGGGAGGCTCCGATGAGGTCACGAGGCGTTATTTTGTATAGGTACACGGGAGGAGCTCTTATAATAATCTCGTCGGCGTTCATAATATCATGTCCGGGCGTCGGGGTGACCTGGATGTGTCAGGCCGGGTGGAAAGGGTAATTTTGGGAAGAGATGGACGATATCACCGAGTGGTATTTCTGGATATTCGCGATAACGACTTTCACCAGGTCATCTGGTGGATTTCGGTGAATACTTTTTGAATGCGTTGTTAGCAGTCGGGGCAAGTTCATGGCTTTCAGGCCCGAAATAACCGCAGAGCACAGCATTAAGGGCTCAAGCAATTCCGTGTGTTCTCCGCTGAACTGAATTAAATATACCACGCTTATCGTCGCCACTGTAATGAGATCTCCATAGGTATACATTGTGTGTATTCATGTGAGTGATCACATGTTAATGACTTTGGATTTATTATTATGAAAATATAGCTTTGCTTTTCGTGTTCATTCGAACAGCTCTCGTTTTTCTTAAAGCCACCGGCCCTCGGCCCACGGTTACTGTACGACTCCGGATCGGCATGTTGCCCTCCCAAGGTGTCAAACGGAGCATCACAAACCCTTTCACCGTCACCATCCAATTTTCAATCTCTTATCTCTCAACTTGACAAAAATCAGCTCTGACCGTCACGATTCAGGGTGGCACTTTTGCGATGATATATGAATCGAAGGGAACGTGAGACGCGGATCCGCACACTGTTTTCAAAGAGGGTGGTTATTTTTTAAAGCCTATTGTGTGGGAAGGGGGAGATTATCAAACATGAATCATAATCGTTGGGGAGCGGGGGGCCGTGTAACTATATTCTTGATTCTTTAGTAATGCGGAATCGAGGGGTCTGCACCCACCCGACACAACACTGAAATCCACGGAAAAGATCCACACACCGCATGGGCATATTAAGACGTTTTCGACGCATCGGAGAGGGGGGGGGGACATACTCTCACCCCAATTCACTCAACACATGTAGTACTTTTATTGCCCATGCCAGCGCACTAACTTCGCAAGCCAGCGGGCCTGGATTCGAATCTAGAATCTAGCTACTACCCATTCCGCTAAGGCAGCGGCGAGCTGTGATACGGGGCGCTTGGCTTCGTGTGTGAGTTCCCGGCGGTGTGCGTTCAACAAACCGTGGACCGACCGGAACGCCCGCGTAGTACGGGTGTGAAGGGCACACATGGATCAGGATACGGCGTATGAGCCCAAAAGAAGCTTTATAATTATTAAATTATCATTATTATTATTATTATTATGCCTCATGGGAAACAAAATTGCAAACGCAATGAATTTTGACGCCACTAAGCCAGTCTCGGCTTTCTGTCTGTGGCTTCCAAAAGAAAAATCGGGATCAAAGCAAAATTTCCAAGTTTTTTTACAATTTCAGAATTGACAGTTTTTGGCCTGACAATAATTCAGATTACCCAATTTGATGCTTTCCAAATCAAACAGCTGGCTGAGGAGGGGGACTTGACGGTTTGACTGCGGAATTGACAATTTTAGTGCTGAAATCTGCCTCAAGGACTTAACGTGTAAGAGAATTCAGGTCCGTGAGTTCCTGAAGAAGAATACTGATACAATACAATTATTGTAAAATTAGCGGATTTTACCCTTTTTAACCTTCGGCTATTAAATAACGCGAATTTGGCCTTTTCATTGCCTAAATTTTGAGAATTATTGGCTATCGCAGAACCAATGAGGGTTTGGCTTTCTCAATATAGTAACATGGCGTGATCAACAGCATACAAGTAAATTTCGCATGGTTTTCCAATTCGAGAATCAAATTTTACGAGGTCATCAATCAAAAAAGTGATTCCACGGATTTGGGTCCTTCAAAGCAATAATTCCGCGAATTGGGCTCCAACTTAGTCCATTCGTCCCTTTCCCGATGACCCCCTCCCCTTCGAGTACCCGATTTCACGGTCTTGCTTAATTCAAGAACAAATTTCACCTTTCGTTCCTATAAATAAAAGAAACGAAAAAATCACCAATTGAGCCGTTTAGCTTTTTGAAAACCAACGGATCGGGCACGCCACAAGCCAATCAAGGTCGACCTGTATTTGAGACGGCGCGGCGGCGCTTGGATGTGCTTTGGACTGGACCGGCTGCGAAGTACATGAAATGAGCACAGTGAGTGACTCGTAAACTGGGCAAGATCCAGAACAGAGGAAAGTACCAGCACGCTGGCGGATTCTCCAGTGGTTTCCTCTCGTACACATCGTTAATTCTGACAGACGTATTGTGGAGGGACCGCACCGAACAGTTAACATGCTCCCTCCCTACAATGCTCCAAGTCATTTAACGACGCTAACTTTTACAATTAGCCCTATAGTTTTCTCATGGTGCCCAATAAAACTAATCCATCTACTAATCAAGCTACAATCTTGAAGTTGGTCTCGACCGTTCTCTCTCTCTCACCGTTACTGCGGGAATTCAATGGTAGAATAATGACTCGCTTAAATAATTAATGTAATACTGAGCGAAGCGAGCTTTCCTCCAATCTTCAACCGCCAACTATCGATTATTAGGAATTATTTTGATTACAAATGAGCCATTTTAATGAATTACATAGAGAGGCGACGGAAAGGACTTCAAATTTCACGTTTGATTAATTTTGCTTCATATCAAACCGAAATTGGAAAGGGGGACCCATCCTCACACTTCACCATAATTTCAAGCTTGAAGCGTATAGTCTTGATATTTTTCTTGTTGGTTCACCATTCACTCACTTTTCATTCACGATGTAATCATTAATGATAGGGAATGTCAGTGGTAGCTTCTGAATGGAAGCCAAGTGACTTCGGGTGATTTCCATAATGTAGGGGTTTTACGATTGAGAGTGGTTATTTTGGGGCGGTCGGGGGCATGAAACAAAGAGAAAAAGAATAATTCAGTTTTGATTTTTAAGGGGAATGAAGGGAAGCCTGTGGTTCGAGAGCAGTGAAGATGATACTGTGGTAGGGGGAAAAGGTGGACGAAGAGGTAAAGGCAATGCGGGGCTCTTTTTGAGGGAAGAAGAGCTTAATCATCCCTTTACAATGCCCTGGTGAGCTTTCAATTGTAGTGGGTGGGGGGTTATTGTTAAAAAGAAAAGTTGAAGCTCCCTTTCCTGGAAATGATACCTGCTGGTTTTTGGCTACAACAACAGACGATAGTGAATTGAGTTGGTGGCGATAGGGAGTGGTGGGGGGATAACGCATTTTAGTATTACCGATCCTCAAGAATTCTTTTGAATAGGAAAATGGAAAAGCAGAGGCCAATTGTTCCTTCCTGAAAAATGAATGCTCTTTTAATAGGGCCCATTTCTAAAGTTCATATTTTAAAGCTCTATTTATTTTTTCCTTCGATCAATAGACAGGAAACGAGTCAAGGCATTCTCGATATCGCCTACAGAAGTAGATCCTCAATACTTCATGACGTCCTTTGCCGAGCTTAATTGCATCGAAATAACTTCAAAATTTCAAGTTACCGTTATAAACTTCAAAACGACTAACTAAACACCTTCCTATGGCCATCCTCTGCCCTCAAGGGCCTAGTAGCAGAACATTGAGTCCCCTTTCCTTCATATATATACCTTTCGTACACTTCGTTCGACTCTAGGCCCCCACTTGAAGAACATTACAATAGTTGATAAACTACTTTAGCAAAACACTTACCCCGAGCGAACTTTCTACCCTGTATACCCCTCTACCCACTACAACAACAGTATAGTGAGAGAGGCCGCCCTTTCTGAGATATTTCTCCGCAAACCCTCCCCCCCCCTCACATTCGTACCATCCTTAAACCGTTTGAAACCCCGCGTTTCCACTCATATATTATTCAATATAGTTTGATTCATATTTCAAGTTTATTGCTCCCTATATATACACCGCATCGCCCGTCAGTTTCAGCCTTATAATCAAAAGCGTGAGTTCTGCCTAGCTTGCCCAACCCTTCCTCACTCCAATTATTAATCACAATGTTTCAACTTTATAGTAATAAACTGTAAAACTGGAAACTGCCCGTCGACCTCCCTCCAAAGCCTCCTGCGGTAATAATTAACGCAGCTTGTTCGCGCTTCATCCCCTCAATTATCGTTCACTCTCTTATTGTGATAAAATAATGAATCTTCTTAACCAATTATAGACCAAGAGCCAGCGACGTAAAAAGTGCAACCATTTGCATACTTTTCTTACCCAGCGCATAAAATCTAGAATAATTCCCCAATAGTGGGAAAAATTGTCTGCCTCCATTTGGACGAGACGAAACCGGTGGCAGACGGCATCAAAGATTCACTTGTGGAGAGAAGTAACAAAAATTCCGGCGAGACGGCAAAGACGTTTTATTCTCGTGAATATTACGTTTCATGCTCACGGGTCCTGCGGCTGCGAGGCAAAGGAAAAGTCGGAAAAGTCGAAAACCCCTTTGATTTGAAGTACTGCTTGTCGGTGTCAGGGTATACGGGGCCTATTTGAAGAAGAAGGACGAAAAATTCCAGTATCGAATCCTTTTTTTTTTTATTCGATGCATTTTGAAAGATCCCATCGGCTGTACTCTGATTCACTGCGCATGGAAAATGCGCATCATAAACAAAAAAATGCGCAGCCTAAAACATTTTTTGGGGTGTGTTCTTACCTGAAGTGACACTGCTTTTCTACGATAGCATAAAAACTGTTCTTCATAGATTTTTTAAAATATTTTTTTCGGATTTCTCATCCTATTTTCCCCCAGAAAACAGTACCCTGGCACCGAAAACCGATACTTCAAATTAGAGGGTTTGAAGCTTTCACGACTTTGCCATTGGCTCGACCCCATAGAACGTGATAGCATTAAATGTAATATGCATTTCCCCGTATTTTTCAATGCGTAATCACGTGAATAGAACGTTTTTGCCGTATGATCGGAATTTGTGTTACTTCTCCCCAGAAGTGAATCATTGATGCCGTCTGCCACCGGTTTCGTCACGTCCAAATGGGGGCAGACAATTTTTCCCACTATTGGGGAATGGGGAACTTGCACATTTTTCAAAAGTTGGTGTTGCTTAAAGAGGGCTCTTCCACAAGTCTATTGCTCACATTAAACTTTGAAATCAGTCAAGGATGCTTTTTTAGGGAATTTTTAAAAATTTTGAGTGGGGGTTCGATTACGTAAAAACTTACTTATTGAAATGGATGATGCGGGGAAGAGGGGGTTATACGAGTTTAATGGGGGGACATTTTTCATGTTATTTGTAAACAAACAATTTTAGAGTTCCCTCAAATGCTTCACAAGTAAAGTATTTACGTCATTTCCCCTCGCACCATCCATCCTCTTCCGAAGAACTTTGAACCTTTTTTAAAAATCTTAAAACGCACCAATCGGGTTGCAACTACCGTTGTTATCCTTCAGTTCACGGGTCAAATCACCGGTATGCTTTTCTACCCAATCTGAGATTCATGCAAGTTCCCCATTATTCTTGATTTTATGCGCTGGGTAAGAAAAGTATGCAAATGGTTGCACTTTTTACGTAGCTGGCTCTTGGTCTATTAATTTTGAATTGAAAGGGACTGATCAATGTTATATAGTTCATCCTATAAGAACGGAATTACCTTTGGACGTCCACCTGACGTACTTCTCAAGTGTTCAACTATCGATCATTACACTCTCTGCGTAATCCTTCCCACAATGATGATAGCGGGGGTGGGGGAGTCAAATATTTGTTCGACGCCAATCAAGCGTGGGAGTGTCTATGAAAGCAAAGCTGTTGGCTAGTCCTTACAATTAGAGGATTAATGCCCCGCAATTTCATTACTAAAATATCTGCCTTAAGGTTGCTTCAGCCGGCGAATTTAGGATTTCTCTCGCATGCTCGGGATTTTTTCACAGTGCGTTATCTCTCAAACTTCAAAAAAGAAAAGTCGTTAATCACAATGGAAAAGATAGAAAGTAGAATTAACAGCGGACCTTGGATTAGGTACTTAAAAGTCTGCGTTATCGGCGAAAAAAGAGTACTTTTTGGGTTTCTTAAAATATTCACTGAGGGTAAAAGTTTCAGCGATGTTGTGATGGTGAAGAGAAAAAGAGGGATATCCGGGCAATAATTTATTGCGTTAATCTAGAGGGAGTACACGTTCTGTAAATCCTTTTTTTTTCTTCTTCTTTTTTTTAGTTCTCTTTTCTGCTGAGTGGGTAAGCCAATTACACGATGTAATATTTCTCGCACTCCAAGGCCCATAAAATAAATAAAGCGATGGGTCATTTATAATTCATTCATTCATTGTTGGTGACAAGCGTGCTCAACTCAGTGTAGCCCCGTGTAAGACTGAATTATTAATTGTGACTTAACGGAAACTTTCGTTGATGTTTTAGGGCACCCACTCTCTGGGATATCTAGGGCATTTTTTACTGAAACTCAAAATTCCGAACATAGTTTGATGCTCAAGAAAGGAACATAAGAATCCTGAAGTTGTCCCCTCATTCCTAAGCCTCAAAATGTACTTTGATGTTCTTCAAAGTGTACTTTTTATCCATCTAAATTGTTTTTCTAGTAGAAAGTAAATGGAGTAGAGGTTGATGGTGGTGGTTGAAAGAATCGCATTAAGCAATATGTGGGGGAGGAGGTAGACCAGCGGCAAAAAATTAAAGGCTTCCCAAAAAGGGGAATTAGAAAATGAAAACTGGACTTTTTTAACTGCGTTTAGTCAGTTTTTGGGCTAATAATGACTGATACAATATTCTTATGACGGAAATAATATTCTATACCATCACTTCCCGCGGAGTATCAATTTTAGAGAATATTATTCCATTTTTCGGGCTCAGTTGAACGGTTTGCAGACCAAATAGTCAGTAGCAACGGTCTAAATTGCCGGTTTCGGATCTAAAAGCATGATTTCGTAGCTATTTTGGCAGTTCATAATCTAACGATAAGTGGGTTCCTAGACAGATAATATCAATAAGCTTTACGGCCGAATATTTGGTTGTTTTGGGCTAAGTCTGCACAATGAGCCAACCCTGCGAAAAATTGTTCATTTCATGAATTCAACACCACGAAATTCGTATTGAAAGGGTCCACCCACCTCGGGACATAATATTATATTCATTTTAAACAAGCAAGACCGACGAAATTGGGCTTTTGAGTGGACGTAAACCGCGAAATTGGTGTTCCAGCAACACGGTATTTGTTTACAATGAGAAACCTCCACTAAATCTCTTTTATGAAGAAGCCGAACCCACAAAATTGGCTTATGGAGTTGTTCTTTTTCCGTGAGTCGGTTTTGAGTGCGAATGTTATTATTATTATTATTTTATTTTTTTTTTTTATTTATTTATTTATTTTTTTTTGCGAGCAGGGAGGTGGAAATGCCTTTACGCACAGAGTGCCGGACTCCTGCCGAATGGCAGACTACCGGCTAAAACCACCCCCCCTTGGGCGTCGACTGCTTAGGTCATTGGCCCGTCCTAGAGTTATAGAAATGCAGACAAGTATATAAGGTAATGTTCGAATGTTTTCAAGAGTTGAACGTTCAAGTACAAATTTTGACTACAGAGAAGTTAAAGGTTGAAGTTTTGTTAAGTCAATGTTAAACACGTTGGTACAGTTCGGTGGTTCTCAAAAAGGTTAGGATCAGTTGTACATTATGGGGCTGAGGGCCTCGGGAAGGTTCGTAGGAAGGTTAGAAGAGGTTCTGGCTACACTGTATAGTGGGCAATGAAGGAGCATATGTTCTATTGTGTTTGGGACATCACAAGTGTCGCAGAGGGGTCGGTTCCGTCGGAGAAGATGGTAAGTATGGGTCAGACGCGTATGGCCAATACATAGGCGCGTGTATAAAACACTTTCTTTTCGTGATAGATTTGATACTTGATGGGTGTATAAGTCTTTCATCGCTGCCAGACGTGGGAAGACCTGTCGGAGGAGGGTGGAACTGTTGGTCCATTTGTGTTCCTCTATCTCCCAAAGTTTCTGTTTGGCATAAGTTTTGTAGTCCGTGACGGTGACAGGGGGGAGATCGTTAAGAGAGGACGTATCGATTGAGCAGGCAGCCTTTGCGAGATTGTCCACTGTCTCGTTACCAACTATACCAAAAAGACTTGGGACCCATTTAAAGCGTATACTTTTGGAGTCGCTTGATAAAAGGTGTAGTAGAATATACGCCTGTTTTATTACGGGGTTGTCGGAGAACTTGTTTTGGAGTGCTTTAAGGGAGCTGTAGGAATCAGTGATGATGTAGAAGTGGGTTTCATGACTTGTTTCGAGACAAAATTTAAGAGCGAACATAACAGCCTGGAGTTCCGCTGTGAAAATACTTGTAATTTTTTGTAAAGGGAATGATGTGAAGGTTTGGCCTTCCACGTGATAGGCACAACCAACCCCTCGGTCACTTTTGGAGGCGTCCGTGTAGACTAGTGTGTAATCACTGTGGGTGGCTCGAAAGTGTAAGAACAATTGGGAAATTTCGCGGGGATTTAAATTTTGTGTAATGGGATATCCCCGGGCGTGGCTGGCGTCGCGGTTTGGGGTTTGCGTTCCGGTGTTGGCGGCTGGATCCGTTCTGAACCATAACCATAAAAACTCCTAAATAACAGTCAATAACAGGATTGAGAAGAGGGCAGAGATATTTTAAGAGAATACGTTTATACTATAGTTTTATGAACAACAGTATTGAAAACCAGAAATGTGTATCAATAACTGCTGATTATAATCTTTAACGCCCCACCAAAACTCGGTGGTGAGGGTATCGTGACTAACGGGTGCCGTGTGACTGCGTGCATGCGCGAGTGTAAACCGGTCATTTATCTTGTGGATCGCATCGCTGAGAGACACGACTTCGTCAGACAGAGGAAGTATTGGGTCGCAAATCTTCACTGTAAAGAAAAAGGCGCAAGGTGAGCTATCATCAGCACAAAATACTCGATGTACATCAAAATGTACGATTACCCTGAATTGTGGTTCTGCAGCCTTTCTTTTATACGCCGTGCCAAGCTAAGAAGGAAGTTGTCCTGCTTTTCCTCAACGGACACGTTGGGCTTTCGTTCGAAGGTCTCTCTCTGTGCGTCCCATCTTTAAATCCAGCCGCAGGTATTCTTTGTGGTGTAGGATCGGCGAGTGTGGCAATAAGCGAGCCTCTCATAACCTCGTAGCGCGAAGCGAGTGCAAGCGCGATAACATTAAACCCGTATGGTCACGTACACGCGGATTAGAACCGTGAAAAGCCTTCGCGTAAAAAAACTTTAAAATAAACCCTCCGTCAAGTAAATAACCGATAAAGCCATCGTCGTTGTAATTTATCTAAACTTTAGTCCCGTTATACTGGTAAATTAATAGACAATAGTAAAAGGAAGCTTCCGGCCGGTCAGGCGCCTGCGTGCGCTTCTAACATTATTATACTACCGTTAATAATATACATTGTGTTCACGTTTTTCAGTGTCTTAATATTTGTTTACCTTTCCCAAAATCCAGACCTTGCTTCCAAGAGCGCGCCATCGGCCTCTTCAATTAGTTACCAATTCTCGTTATGAGCTTGGATAGAGCCTTGTGCTTGGGTTGGATTCCGGTATTGTTGAAAAAATAAAACAATAAAATAAATAATTATTGTTTGCTAAGAAATGTGATTGTACAAACAAATAATAGTTGATGAAGAGAGGGAGATACAATATCACAATGAAGTTTTCCCTGTGCCTTGAAACACCGCGCCCTTCACAGTATCCAAACGAATCTAGAAGATCTGAAAAGTGATCATATTAATGATGTTCAACATTAATAATTTAGATTTAATTTCAGCATTCACTTTCATCAGCAATCTTAACTTTTTTCTATTATTTCATATTAATTAAACAGGGGCTTTATGAACTTTTTATGATGTGTGACTAAAAAAAGGTGAAAGACCACTTCTGAGATTTTAAAACCACTGAAACTTTCAGTTTCTCCTCCTTGCCTCACCGCGAGCAGCAATTAATCCTTTCGCGCTCCTCCTTCTCAAGACAAAGTAATTGATCCACTTGTTAGCCCTCACACTACGCTCTCAAAGAGTTCGTTCATTTCTCAAGCCGCCCCCTCCCCTTAACACTATTTTGAAAGTGACGAAGTGATTTCCTTTTCTCCCACTCCTTTGGGTTTTCTAATGATAGGGTAGATAGTTGGGAGCGGGGGGCTCAGCCTATTTGTAAAATAATAAAAAAAAAGAAACTGTTGTTTCCCTTTTTCCACCTTTGCCGAAAGTGCCTAAATAAGAAATTGGCTAGACGGATTAATGAGCTTGCCGGGTGAGGAAAAAGTGAAAAATCATTCGAGAAAAATATATTAGTTCGAAATTCATGAAAAGACCTGTGAATGCATATTGCATCATACTTTACGTCGTTTGTTTTGAAATCGTCAAAGTAGAAATTTCAATTTAATTCTGAGAAGTACAAAATGCCAGCATCTTTGTCTTTTCATGTTTTAAAAATATAAGTTTGATCTGTCGCCGCCTGTTTATGACAGCCTAGCACTGGGGGAAAACCAAGCACAGCCATTGGGTTGGTTTTGCCGAACGCAAAAACCTTCGATTATCCTTTGTGACGAAGGTGGAAAGACCGTGAGAGGGATATCATTCTCGCCTAAGCCTCAAAGGCTTAACCCCATCAGGGCACAGTATAACCTCAAAAGCAAAGGTGATGAAAAAGGGGGTGAAGCATTGTGTTCAGCAGAAGAACGAAGAGAATAACGCCCCCACTTATATCCCTCTCGCAGGTTCAAAACTTCTTTTCTTTCTTGCGTAAATATAGTTGAGAACAGCTTGATCAACAACTAAAAAAGTGTTTTCCTTTTCTATTTTTTTTAATTAAGAGTTTCTAAAGAGGCCTTGACCAAGTTGTGTTATCTATGAGTGAGAAAAACTTGAAAAAATTAGTAAAACTACTCCGTAGGTCGTAAAGTTCCAGAAGCCGTCCAGTGAATATCGAGCGTGCCCTGGTAGAAAAATCCAACAGAAATGTACCAAATATGTGCCATATTTTCTGGCCAGTCACCAGATTCTCGCAAGAATGTCTGGGCAGATAAGTTACGGTCCTGTAACGCTTTCTCGGCCATATTCCTGCCGTTCTCAATGGGATAAAATATGGCCAGAAATAGCTAGCATTTTCAGTTGATTTTCTGGCTGGTAAATAAATTATTTCTGGGCACCCACTGCTGCATAATTAATTTTTTAATTATTAGGAACTTTACCAAGAACAATTTTTTGAGTCAGCAAGTTAAATATTTGACCAATTTTGGGGTGGAAGAGCGTTATTTCGTTGGTCCAAGTAACACTGTACTCTTTAAAAATCTTTATCGGAGGATTAGAGCATGATAACCCTCCCACCAGCTTTAATGATACCTGCGGACGAAAAAAAGAGTGCAAATAGTATTAACAGCCACTATTTCAAATAAATGTAATTGTTGATATTCACCTTTTATGCACTCGTATGCAGAGGTGTATCCATGAAAGGTTTTTCAACAGTTGTCTCTTTCGTAGCGGTGAAACACTAAGCAGCATTGTTACTTAAAAGAAGGTTTTTATCACATTCACAAGGCTCCTTGTCAAGTATTGGTCCTTTTCGATGCATGAGTTAATTATTGAGCACTAGGAATAGACGAAGACGAGTATTATTAGTATTATACTAATCAACACTAGGTACATAATCACCAACACGACTTTACTTACCACTTCTTTACGAACTTCCTGATCATTTGTAGGGGTGTCGAAAAATATCGACACTTGCCAGCTTCTTCATCGCGGTCGTAGTCTATGTAGAGTAGAAAGCCTGGCATTTCCAAAAAGCACAAGGGCAATGAAGCAAGGTGGGATGTTTTGGACAAAGTTGAAAAGAACAAACTGTCGACGCTAAATTACCTGTTTCAGTATTTTCGGCCAGTTCAGAAATACCCCGTAATAGAATTGAGAAAAAGGCGACTGAAGACTTGACAAGACTGAATAACTGACTTATGTGACTTTATTATTTTAGCTCACAACTTTGGACTTTCCGAGCACATGGCACAGACCACCAAGAGAAGAGACCAAGACAAGACTCACTGTGATTCACAGACTTACGAAATAATCAAGACTACCGACCGAGACACTGTGACGTCACGAGTTCAGAACATATTCGTCAAGCCGCTATGTCTGACGACATATGTCTCTTCCCAAAATATGCTATATTGCATCCGCAACAGAACGTCTGGCAGGATATTGGTGCCGAAAATTTGACTTTTTTCCTCTCATACCCTCTCTGGAATGGATTTCAGATTGTTTCCCGCCAGAATATTTAGGGCATAACTGGTCATAGAGATTGTGCCCGGATTCTGTTCCAGAAAAAGAAATTCTGGGCAGAATTTGTCGCATAACAGAAGTTCTGGCTCAAATTTCTACAAGGGAGGCTGCCAGAATTTTTTTTTTTATCAACATTGAAAGCAACAATTATTCTTTTTAATGATGTGAATGTCATGCTGATGTTGCTAAAAGTGATGATGATTTTCTTTTCAAATTAGGTGATGTTGGTTCACTCAGAAGACCACGGCTAATTGGCGATTGTAGCTAAGAGATACGATATCTGGCGGCATTTCAGAGAAACATTGAGTCCGGTACTCGCCATGTGATTTGTTGATGTCGTTTGACAACAAACTATACAGCAAAGGGTTTCTACAAGAGGTAAATAACTGGAGAAAGCCTGATTGGGCTGGGGGTGGGTAGAAGGGTTGTCACCATAGAGGTAAATAACAGGAGAAAGCCTGAAAGGGCTGGTGGGTGGGTAGAAGGGTTGTCACAAATATGGCCGCAAAAGTACACCTTCAGAACCTTGAATTTACCTCTACATCGTCAGGTTATCAACAAAAATGCTCCCTCCCCCCTGAGATTAATGCAAAATTACAAAAAAAAAAGCGCCCGAGTTAGAATGAACAAGGGGTATTTCGGGGAATTTGTTCGCAAAAAACTAAATCAAACTCGTCAACACTCTCGTTCTCAAAGCGTGGACGACTTGATGTTCATACGATTTCATTGTAAATTTCATCGTTCGTGGCACGTAGCCGTGTTTTCAAGTGTATTTTGGTGTTTATTTTCTAAAATAAGTGACCCTGATCGCGTTCCATCAACATACTAGGAAAAATATTACATGGGCGAGACAGTCACGAGTTCAGAAAGAGCCGCTCCGTCTCTTGAGGACTGCGAAACTAGGATTTGAACAAAAGTCGCCACACTCGTGCAGTTCTCGCTGTGCTCGAACCACGGGTCTTCTCATTCGCAGTGCTGGTACATATAATGTTTCTGAATTAGTTTGTTTCTTGCTTGCGAGCGATTTTTATGTGAAATAAACGTTCGTCATTTCTTAGCCCTGTATTTCTCTTTGCTATCAGAGGATCGACTCCTGAACAAACACACCCAAAAATACACAACACATCAGTAAAAAACAAGTTATCTTGAACTCAGAAACATGACGTATTCCATAAAAAACATGAGTCACGGATTTCCCGGTGGCTTCTGTCGTGATTCCCGGAAGAGGATTGGAGCTACTCGCGCACGTTGAAATATCCAGAAAAGAAGTCCAACAACTCGCGCATGGTCGACCGTTTAAAATAAAGATTCTCCGGAGTATAGTTGTGAATTATTCACTTTATCAATGTCCTGTGAAACAATCTAAAAACTCACAGTGACAATTTCTAGACATACTAGAGGAAAAAAGAACAAAACTAGAAATTCTAAGTGGAAAGTGGACATGTAAATAAAAAACAACTTGACTTGAGGTTACTTTGTGGTTCACAAGGGGCACCTCCCACCATAACTATTGCCGACAAATTACAAGCTCAAGCTTTCTTCATTCATTTTTATCTCTATGGTTTTCTACAATAAGGAAGTTCATGTATCAAAAATGTTGGTCAGTGACACTTTTTTACTGTGAACTACGGCTAAATAATCCGACGGTGACGAGAAGGCCTCGATATTGTACCTTTGGCATCACCGAATTAAGAAAACAAGACGGTTGTGCGGGTGCGCAGTACACCCGTACAGAAATTTTCACTATCGGCTATTTGTTGGTGCAAGAAAACTCGAAAACACCGATTCAAAAACGTTTTCGACCATTTTGCTGAACCCGTGCCGTTCTCTGAGCACTAAAACGAAACGGAGAGCTGGCGAGTACCAATAAAGAAATGACAAGGTGCTCGTGGGATGTCTCTCAAGGGTGAATCCAGAAAAAACTGCTGTGTCTTCGGTTGCTCTTCCCGTCGTGACTGAGACACAACATTTTCATTTCATTGTTTCGCAAAAATTGAGGGTTTAACGGTGTCAGCTATCAATTAGCCCATTGTTGGGAGAAAGTCGACCGCCGAAAGGCTTGGGATCTTGCTTGACGTTTGAGTATAAATGTATCAGAAACCAAGTTCGTCCGTTCTCGTCACTTTAGGCCAACTGACTACTTTTTTCCTGGTGTGTTACGGACGTTGACCACGAAAAAACACAAAACTTGTTATCATCTAACATATGTGGGGAGCAACGATATATAAACCTGGATTGCTAACAGCTGACTGGAAGGGCGTGGAGGGGGCAGGTCGTCCCCTGGTAAGCAATCACCCTGTCCCTCTCCTTGTGTAGTTATGGCAATATGGCACTTATTTTGAAACTCCACCCCACTCATCCACTATGGGAGCTTATTTGATGGCTATTATCAACTGGTCTTTATCAGCAGTGATGAGCAATCCAGTTCTTTTATATATCGTTGGTGGGGAGTACCGGTTTCATTATCACGCGACACTAGCGCCGCTAGTGATAGCTACAATCGCCAATAGTTTGGTGGAATTCACTTATCATGCTACAGAAATGACCATTTTGGATTTTGAGGCCAAAACCCAAAACCCCCTGAATAATATTATGAATAGAAGGAAATGACAGTTACCAGCTGTTTCGTCCCATTTCCCCTTAAAACACCAGCAACTCTCCCATTTCGTGACAATAAGGTCAAATCTTTGTAATATGCACCCAAGCTATTGGCCATTTTGTTTCCGACGAACCTCTTCAGTCTACACGTCGTGTTCTACAACTGACAAGGTAGATTTCCACCATGAAGACCAAACGGATGTGAAGCCGATTGCCTAACCTTGTGGTACCTGGCAACTCCCACCACCACTCAAAGACCGGTGCTAGTTGCTGCCCGTTACATGTTGGGAGCAAATGAAACCTCCGAGTTTCCACGTGACCTAGTAGGTCACACTAATATCCCTCCTCAAGACATTCAAGGCTAGAATGCTGAATTTAGGTGAGGGCCTCAAAAATAGAATCACGCCCCTGGAATTTTAGTTTGTTCAATGGCCCTGTAATTCATGGATTGAAGCGACAACATAAACAAAACATTGCTCCGAAAATTTTGAACCCTCGATAAATCCAAATTTTACTTGGAGGGGGGGTCCTCGTTGCCGACGATCTTCGACTATTAATGTTTGTCATCTACGGCACTTGGAGTCCGGACTGTTTTTGCACTGGCCTTAGTACTCATGGGCTTTGATTAGAGAGCAGTCGTAACCGCCTATTTCAAAACTAAATGACTTGTTTGCTCCAAGGTGAGCATTCGTGGATGAAGTACTGCTGGTGACGTTATTTTAAACAACCAATGTACAGCCAACAAACTAAAAACTAAAAGTATCATTCTAGAATCTGGTCTTTCCGATTAACCCACTGCTAGAGACATCGGCGAAGCGTATAGGAGTTCGGAGGGGTGGCTCACCCCAGGTTTTCTTGCAAGAGGGCAAAGCCAATTTTCAGGGCAACATCGCGAGTAATCTTTTCACAACCATGCGCTCGAAAATTAATCATGGAACAGTTGTTTCCAATGAAAATGTGAGCGACATTTCTTACAATGATTCGCAGTATTTAATTGAAAATACTTTTTCCGTGATTAATTTTCGTTAAGATCACAATGTAGAAGAGAAAGCTCGCGGTACTGCTCGGAAAATTGTGTCGTGTGAACAGGGCTTGGCCCGCCGCAAATTGAGTGGCGTGGGTCACCCAAGCTGAAAAAACAGTTGAAAATTGAATAGTCATTTAATCATTTAACTATTTTCTGAGTTTGGGTGGCCCACGCGGGGGCTCAATTTGCGGCGGGCCTAAGAGAGATGACCTACTAACTCGGTAACCGCTTCTTGAATACCGTGCACTTCATACACAGGTGACGCGTACACCCCAAAATTTAAAGAGGATCTGAACATTTTACTAAACATCTACGGGAGGGTTCAACAGAACAAGACTAGACAAATTGATCGCTCTGCGCTGAGAGACAAATAAAAGTTCTCCTGCAAAATAATTATTTAGTTAGTGAACTACCTATACTCGAATACCTAATTCTAGTTTGTGATGCTTTTGTGTTTCATTAAGAGTTGTGATGGGGGAGGGGGTAAGAAGTCGTGCCTCCTCCAGGCCCCCACCGCCGGGAATAATAACTAAACCGATTAATTTTTTTCATGCTTCAATACATTTTTAAGTTTTCTGAGGCTTTATTTGATTCCCTGGGGTAAAATACTTGAAATCCTGAAGTGTCAGAAACTAACTAACACCGCTTTTCTCATTTCATTTCAAGTTTTTAATTAGTTCTGCCGTAGTAATAAATAATACGACCCTCTTCTTCAAAGTTCGAAACCCCTCGTCGATAAATTATTTATTTATTTTTTATTAGAACGCTCGGTGATTCTGAATTTGTTCACGGGTGAAATCACATTTATACAGTAACAACAACCACAGGGAAATTTTCTCAAGGACTTCCCGTTATAAGCCGCCATTTTATTCTCCACCGCCATTCAACCCTTCTTCTTTATTCTCTCTCCCCCCCTACAATTTCTGAGGAAACCCCAAAGAATCTACCCCCGCACTTCATCCGACCAAAACAGCATTTAAATCGACAAGGATTCTGATTGACTCGAATTTGCTAAACAATCCATCAACGTTATACTGAGCGACCTTTTAAACCTTCCATTTTGTTTCGTTGACAAATCAGAGAGGCTTCAGTCTCAACCATCAGAGAGTTCCAGGGGATTTTAACTCATACCAACCATCCGAATTCTGGTTTAGGGGATTTCTTAAATGAGAGTTATCTCATTGTCGTTTTCTTCAAAACTTCTCGCTTCTACTTCATTCATACATTAACGCTCCGTCACCTTCCTAAGCAAGATGCCCCTCCCCCCACCATTCGAATGAGTTATGATATTCTCATCGTACAATAGAGAGGAAAAGGTAGTTTTGCAGCGTGCACGCTGTCTTTATACTTAACGCGTTGATAACTTGGAAAAAGGGAACCGAAGTGAAAAGAAAAGACAGCCAAATGTGCTCCGCTTTGTGTTCGTTTATCTTACAGGGTGGAGGAGAGAGTTCCTTTTTTGCGGCGCCCGCGTACATGATATCGTAGGCTCTGTTGCGATACATGATTAAACTTAAAGATTTTTTCATGGTGGTTGGATGAAAAAAAAAAAAAAAAAAAAAAAAAAAAAAAAAAAAAAAAAAAAAAAGCGCCTTTTTACGTCAGAGAGCCTCGCCCACCGTGTAAAGCAATATTAAACAAACCTGGTTGGTGGGAGAGGGGGCTAGTCGCTTTGATCTTTGAAATCCACTTCTCTTAAATAGATTCCTTTTCAGTTTTTTCCTTCTACCCCTTTCATACACCGTCTGTTTTATGGCTCGCTATACAGTAGGCACCCCCTTCTACATCACTAAACAAGACTCTCAAAAACTGAAATAATTTCCTGCACACGAAAAAAAACGCTGCGAAATTACAACCCCAAGTAACGGAGTAAGCAAGCTTGCAGGGTCTAAGGTCGTTTCGAGGTGGACGACAAAACTATATAATTTCCTGCATTCAGAGTAGGCAGTATAATTCAAAATTTGTCGAGATAACGAATAATTTCTGATGGAAAGCTCCTGCTTTCTGAGGTTTTTATTTCAAAGAAACGAAATCTCCAGCTATGGAAGTTCAAAACTTACTTTACTGGTGTTTATTATAAGCTTAGGCCAAATTTCACAAACTTCTTAAACCACCATCAACAACTAATCACGATTACGATGTAAAAGCTTATATGAGAATTCATATGGGTCTTTATTGGCAACTAATCACGATCAACTTTAAACGAGATCAATTTTGTTGGTGAAAATGGGCCGTACAGCCCAGTCAATGAATGATTCTAGGTGGAAAGTCAAAACGTACAAAAACCGACTGTGCCACGTTGTTTGGGGTGCCTAGTGGTATAACATACTAAAAGTCCTTGGCGCAAGAGGCAAAGAGGAAGGGTAAAAGGTCCTTATTTATGGTTTTTTGCCTATACATATATTAGTGAGGGTTGTCCTTTCAAAACATTTATGCGTATACAAAATTAAAGGTCACAGAATTCTCTACTTTTTATTATCCTATGGTTTTTTGGCCATTTCAAGCCGTGAGCAAGATAAACGTAGGTATAGAACAGTTAAATAAGGATTTGGCCCAGACACCCAAAAGAACAGGAAAACGTTTGGTGCATAATGTTTGATACCCTTCCCCTAACATATTATAAAAAATTCCCTACGAGTCTGCATTGGGTTAAGGCGCAGCTGTTGGTAGAAGTTTCATTACGATCGTTCTTACGAAATAATTCTTGAACCAATTGTTTCCACAAAATTTTACACAAGAAACTATCATACCACTTTTTTTCTCCCCTTCGTCTTCTGGTAGAAACAGGCGAAGGAAACTAAAAGCTAACGTAAAATTTGCCGAAGTCTGGAAACTGGAAAAACTGATAAACATTTTCGTGTACCTAATCTCTTTCGGACCCGCCTCCCACCATTGTGTAAAAATTTCCAGAATATTTCACGCCGGGTGTTGCCAGTGCTTGAGCTGGAGTTTGGATTTGAGGGTCATTTTGTTGGTTTTACTGAAAATACCTCCAAAACCATCAGTGCTGGCTAATCATTCTATGAGGCTCAATTCGAAGTCCACTAAAAAGCCACATCAAGGTCCCATGCACGTTTTTCCTCGATCGTATGGTATAGCGGAAGCCCTGTGGACAACGATGCAAAATTGAAGGGGCGTGCCTAACTTTTTCAATGTCAAAACGATTTCATCGAACTCCGGGATGCTTATACAAAAAAATAGTAGGAGGTATTCTAAACGCATCCATCTGAAGAACGTTAAGCAAAAATGGGCGCCTTGCGTTATGAACTTATTCTACCAAATTTTCGATGAATAGCTTAGCTTTAGATCGTCGGCAACTAGACCCCCCCCCCTCCAAGTAAAATTTGGATTTATCGTAGGTCCAAAATTTTTGGAGCAATGTGTTGTTTATGTTGTCGCTTCAAACCATGAATTACAGGACCATTTAAACCAATAAAAATTCCAGGGGCGTGGTTCTATTTTTTGAGGCCCTCACCACATTTCAGCATTCTAGCCTTGAATGTCTTGAGGAGGGATTTTGGTGTGACCTACTAGGTCACGTGGAAACTCTGAGGTTTCATTGGCTCCCAACACGTAATGGGCAGCAACTAGCACCGGCCTTTGAATGGTGGTGGAGTTGCCAGGTACCACAAGGTTAGACAATCTGCTTCACATCCGTTCGGTCTTGATGGTGGAAATCTACCTTGTCAGTAGTAGAATAACGCGTAGAAGGAAGCGGTTCGTCTCAAACAAAATGGCCAATAGTTTGGGCGCAGATTACAAAGATTTGACTTTATTGCCACAACTTGAGAGAGTTGCTGGTGTTTTAGGGGGAAAGGGACGAAACTGCTGGTAATTGTCACTTCCTTCTATTTATAATTATTCAAGGGGTTTTGGTCTCAAAATCCAAAATGGTCATTTCGGTCGCATAATAATCGAATTCTACAAAACTATTAGCCGTGGTCTTCTGAGTGAACACACTTCACCTAATTTTTTTTTTAATTGCCTACCTACAGGAACTTTTTCCAGATATTTCATATTCGTACATCTATTCATTTCTGACGTAGTTTACTTGTCAT
This sequence comes from Corythucha ciliata, assembly GCA_038030265.1. Lineage (NCBI taxonomy): Eukaryota > Metazoa > Arthropoda > Insecta > Hemiptera > Tingidae > Corythucha > Corythucha ciliata. The sequence goes on from CM075939.1 coordinate 27,285,103, forward strand.
AAATCTAAAAATTGGTGACGGAAAAATGAAAAAAATTGAAAAAGGGCATAAAAAAACAAAAACGAACACAAAAAATGGGAAAAATGTACAATAGAAAAAAAAGGAGAAATTTTCACATAGGAGAAACTCTTAATTTTCATATATTTATTATTATTAATTTGTAATTATTATTATCAAAATTAATTTAAAATTAAAATAAAATTATGAAGAAAAAATAATCAAAAATAATGATATACATAACAATAGTTTCAAAGAAAAATATATTTGAAATTATTTCATTTCTTGCTTATTTTCCTTTTTTACTTACTTGTTTTATGATTATTTTTTTCCCCATTTCCCTGAGCCTGTTGAGGAGCACCAGCTTCAAAATGTTGTGAACAGGGGTTCAATTTTGAACAAGTTTGACTTTGTGGCTGGATATCTGAGCACGTGTGAATAAACATGAAGTAGAATGCCGGAGTTCAAATAGAAAAAAGGCCGCTCTTTCCAATGGTACCTTCAGATTTGACCTTGGAGCTTCCGGTTACTATGCAACGGGCAGAGAATCGGTCTATGGTCAATAGGGATCGTTTTAACCCATTTGAGGTGCAGAATCATCGGGCGAAATATTTCCCTCCTTTTTTTTTTTTTTTTTTGCGGATGATTTGAAACAGTAGATCACCCATTTCCTGAATTTTTCGGATAAATTGTGGTTTCAGGTGAAGCCTTGCGGAAAAGCTTCGCTATTGGGGCTTAGAATATTGCCCCCGTGGCACAATTGGTAGAATTGGTAGCGCATTGGACTAGCATTCCAGAGGTTACGGGATCAAATCCCGTCGGGGAGCCCATTTTTTCTCGAAGCTCGAATTGTGCTAGGCTTTGCCTTTCCGCGTGTCATCCGGGTAAAAGCAGTTAATTAATTTACTTCTTTAAGTTCGACTTTGATGCAGGGTATCTGAGCACGTATGGAGCAAAATGGTATGGAATATGCCTGAATTCTAATACATAGAAAAAAGTCCGCTCTTTCCAATGGTACCGTCAGATTTGACCTTGGATTCTCCAGTTAGTATGCAACGGCCACTTTTCCTACAAAAACAAGGCAAAATCAAAAAGTAGTTAAATCCAGAGTAACTCGGAAAATAATGAGAATCGGACTATGATCAATAGGGGTCATTTTAACCCATTTGAGGCGCAGAATCACCGGGCGAAATATTTCCCTTTATTTTTTGAACACTTTGTATAAAAATAACATAATATGAACTCTATTTTAAAGGACGGTAGGAAAATAGGAAGGCCAAGTGGATCATTTTGTGAAGTGTAGCATATAACGCTAGGGGGACAGCCCCCCTCAAGAATTCAATTTCACTAATCAAATGGGTGAAGTTGTGCGTGGCAGTCATTTGCAAACTGTAATAGCCAATGTCGAAAGGGGCGAGCCGTAAAGGTATGAGCGTGCTAGGCTTATGAGGGAATGTAGGGGGGGGGGGGGTGAGTTAGATCTCGCCTGTCGCTTTAAACGCGATTTAAGCGCTTGGAGTGAGATGGTGAAGACCTCCCGTGTAGTAACACTCCCTCCCCTCCAACGAACCACTATCCCTTTCTGGGCCTTTCTCCGGGACTGGTCTATTAATTGGCATATGTGAACTCAATTAACTCAGGTCAGAGCTGATACAGAGAGACAGAATGATAGGTCCCTCCTTCCAATACCTATACAGAGTGGAGAGGGGTCTATACGCCCGAGTCTCGTCAATTGGAGTGAAAGAAGGAAGAAAACGTGAAAGGACTCAACCTACTCTCCCCCCCCCCTCTAACACCAATCTTTTTTTCTGTCTCACTAAAGAATAGTGAAAGGGTTGAAGAGGAAAGGCAAGGTGAGGAAGAGTTAAGCAAGCAAGACAGGAAATGGGAACTACCTTCATTTCCGTCTTGTAATGACGTCATTGCTCACAGAATGGAGGTCCAGGGGTGGAGTCGAAATTAATTGACAGCTTCTTCCGGAGTTGAGTCTACAACGTGAAAATCGTTTTCTTATCGCCTATTTTAACCACATTGAAAGGGAAAGATAATGATGTAATGAAAAAAGAGGATGAATAGAGGGATTGTATGAGAATCAAGATCCAGACAATAAATTTGCTATGAAAAGCATTGTTGTTTGGCGAATGCAATTAAATACCTATTCACAAATAATCGTAACGCGGAATACCCTCATAACAGCATAAAAGTAACTTTAGAGCATTCAGGAGTACCACGCATGTTCAATGATATCAAATGGGTGAAGTTGTGCGTGGCAGTCATTTGCAAACTGTAATAAAACACACACCAATTGGCAAACTGTAATTGGTACACACCAATTGCCGAGGGGGTTAGCTGTTTTTGTTATTAATTTTAAATTCCAATGAATATAGTTACAAGACTGTGGCCATGCCTCTTTTGTTCCATCAAATCCCCGGTTTACCATCGGCTTCATTATCCAGCGCATCACTCTTTTCTCCGCGATCCTAAAAACCATTTATTTCTCGGGATTGCCTCCTCTGCCACCGTCTAAGCCCCCAATAGCAAAGCTTTTCCGCAAGGCTTCACCTGAAACCGCAATTTATCCGACAAAATCAGGAAATGGGTGATCTACTGTTTCAAATCATCCACAAAAATGAATTTAAAAAAAAAAAAAAAAAAAAAAAAAAAAAAAAAAAAAAAAAAAAAAAAAGGAAAAGGAAATAACTTTAGAAAATATCGTTGTAACAATGGTTAAACGGTTGATGAGGCAATGAAAGCGAAGGAACGTGATAAGGGGCTTTCCTCCAACCCCCGCGCGTGCATACATCGTTACAAGCTACCAACTTCAACCCACTTGATCACCACCCCACCTTCTTTGCCGTATTTGCCTCTTTTTTTTTGGCCAATTGGTTACATCCCGTATCTCTCACACTTTCTTGCTCCAACTCACTCGCTGCTCCCTCACTCTCACACTCTCTCTCTCTCTCACTTTTCCCGCCGCCAACACACCTTAGTGGTGATGGCGGCGGGAAAAGTGGGGGGAGGGGCATGGCGTTCTTCTTTGCATATAAATAACGTGTTTTCATACAATGACGATACACGCCGAAAGCATCGGGTGGCCTTCTACCCCCTTTTAGTATTCCGTGCATTCACGGTACCAATGGTAGATTGGGGGGGAGGTGGCTTTCCGAACTTTAGTGATCCAGGTCCGTCGTGGTCGTCGCACTAAGCTAACATCAATAAAACAGCTCTTCCTCGCTGTGAACTACTCATTTTTTTTCATTGTGTCTTCCTTTTTAATTCGTCACCCGAAATGTACTTACCAAAGAGAATTCTGAATGAAAGGAAAATGAGAATTCGGCCCTCTGAATCGGACTGGGAGGTTGAAATAGAAAAGTGAAACACGTGTGAGACGAGATGCGATTGACTTTGGCAGCTAAAATTTATGAACATGTAGCTGTGAAATTCATTCTCATCTCGTTTCACATGTTTCACTTTTTTATTACAACCCCTCAGGTATGTCTATAAACCATGCATTTTTGCCATGAAGCCTCCAATATTTTACCTGAGTTTGTCCTTTAAAAAGACGAAGGCTCCAAGGACCAAAAGAAACTGTCCCCAAAGTCTGCTGTCAAAATAAACATCACAAACTGACAACTTATTAAGCAAATTGTCAGTTTAGCCTTAAAATACTGATTTTTAGCCGACATCTGCTATGCTTGACCTCCGGAAGTTAAGCGTTCATCCGTAAAACCTCTTTCACCTTATAATAAAAAAAAAGTCTATTGGTGAGACGTTCAAATTGTCAGGATTTATTCACCGTTTTATAGCAAGAGTAGTCACGAATAGTCAAGAAGGCTAGACCATAACCTGCAGACCTCGTGATTGAATTTTAAATTGATTTTTGACCTAATGTCGCGTGTTAAACTGCGATTCGACTGAGCCTATCCCTCGGAAGTGGAATTTGAATAGGTCAAGCCCTCAAAATACGCGTTCGAAATGGTCAAACGCGAAACATTTGGCTTGTTGGAGTGCCAAACACGCGAAAATATTTTCTCCCATGTACCTGAGAAATTTTCCTTTTTATAGGAAGCCAACCTTGGGAAATTGGCTTTCAGTTTCAGAAGGGGAGCAAACGCGAGAAATTGGATGTTGTAACTGTAAGTGCCAAATTCATTAAGTTGCCAGTGCAAAAGGTTAGTTTTGCCAGGTGTGGATCTCAATCCAGACCCTGGAATCCTGAATAGCTAATTTGACCTCGGAAACTGATAACTTTTATAAATCGCCCTGTACGTGAGTTTAGGTCTGCTTCATCCTCCCGTGTAATGGTCATGTGAGGAAATAAGTCAAGTTAAAAAAAAAAAAAGTGGAAAAGTCAGAAAAGGGGGGGTAGGTATTTGCAAGCAGCCGACAAGTTCTTCTTTTGAATTGCGCTCGATGGAAATGAGTTTAAAATAGTTTCAGAGTGAAAGAGTGGTGGATGATTTTTTTTTTTTTTTTTAGTGCGATAAAAAGAACTTGGACCCCTTTAAAAAGTTTCCAGGCTTTTGTAATGGCAAGGAGTGGATGTAGGGAGTTTCATGTCGTTTTCGGTGATGGGTAGTGGGTTACAGACAATATATTTAGGGTAGGGAGAGCGCTTATTTATGGTGCGATGGCTACACAACGAGGGGGGTGGGGCTCGGTAGATAAAGGAAATTTAATTCAAGCTCTGGATGTTTTCACAAGGGACAACCTAAAGAGAGAGAAAAAAACAGCTCTCAGCAAAACTCTTCTGATGACAAAAGAATGCATTAATTAGCGTTTTAAACAAATTATCATTTTCAAATTTCTAAGGAACCAGAAAAACATGCTCACGCTTAAAATTTTGTAATTTGCGAGAAAGAATGCAACTTCTTCCATGAATCTCTCTCTCCCTCTCTCTCTCTCTCTCTCTCTCTCTCTCTCTCATTAAAACATGCAACAAAATGGATGAAATATGGAAAAAGGGTGCGAGTGTAAAATTTTGAAAAACTGCACGAGCTGTGAACGATAAAAGCTAAAGCACCCTTTACCCACCAACAAAAAAAAACTCTCTAGAAACTTCCCCTGGGGGGTGAATATAGAAGCAACAACTTTGAAAGACCGCAGTAGAGATCATTTAAGTTTAAAAAAAAAAAAAAAAAAAAAAAAAAAAAAAAAAAAAAAAAAAAAAAAATGCCTTTGGTAAACTAAGAAGGATTTAACTCCCCGCCCGCCTACCCCATCAGTACAGAGAACTATGGAAGAATACAATCATTAAAAAATAAAACTCTCTTGAGAAATGCGACCATGCAATTTTTAAATATAGCCGGCGTCTCTTTTGCTCTGTAGAAGGGCGTTAGTGAATTAATTCCTTACATTACGCCAGCATTTGACCATGAAACTAGACAATTTATTATCGCCCACAAATGACAAATCCTGAAATGTTGCTTCGGACATGGACTCACTGTCGCCTGACATGGTCAAATCGATGGATTATTTTCTCAAATTGGAATATTTCGAGCTTCGGACGGGGCTGGTACATCTCAGTCCTCCTGCTCAGACTTTTGTGTCTTATTCCTGTCACATACGATCCTTCAGAATTCATACCGACACAGAATTCACACCCCTTACACCCACGTTTCTGCTATCGTGCGAAAAAAACATCGCAAGTTGGACTTTTGGATTATTAGCAGTCACACCAAATATCGCTCATCCTGCTCGCTCAAAATCTCAATTACACGAGGGCTCACTCATTCATCAATTTCATAGGTTTTGGTCGTTCAAAAAAGCCATTACACGGGTTGGCCGGCCTCCTTAGCATCTAAAACATGCATAATTGCACAATGCTGCTGGTTTGGATATTTCAAAAACTAAAATTTCACGTCATAAAAACGAACTTCGTGAGGTTGGCTCCCTGAAATGGCAAAGTTCACGGATTTCCATACAATTTTTCCGCTAAATCTGAATTTTTGTATCCGATGCCTCCAGAAAGGTGAAACAGCGCCGCATTTAAACGGCTACCTTCCTTAAGAAACTCACGCAACTATATGAAAACTGTCAAATTCACCCCCTCCCACTCTTTCCTTCACACACTGCTCAATAATAGTATTGACATCTTTCATAAATGTAGCAGCGCTCTTGCTGACCTAAGATGAACTAACATTCTGGGGTAACATCTGACCGGTGCCGCTTGCTTTGTTTTGTTTATTGAGGTAGTGAGAATCAGAATCAGAAAGAAAATTATTGAAGTAAACCCAATTGAAAATTGAAGGATACCCCAGAAGGTCGTTTCACTTAGTCGCCACATGAGCGCTGGTGTATTTATGCAAGATGTCAATATTATACACCAAGTGCATAAAGTACGCTCGTAGTTTTTGTAAATAACAACTCACGTATAAAATCGACTAATGCACGAGGTGTATACGCTATTTTACGCGCGACTCTCAACTAAAAGTTAAACAAAAAACAAAATTAGCAGAGGTCGATGCGATCGAGTCGAGCGAATGACGTTCGATGCGAGTGTTCAGAGAAGTTTGTTACATCTTTTTGCCCGATCTTTCACATGTTTATATTTTGGCTCCTAGGTGAGCTGATTTTGGAGACAACAAATTAGAGGTGGTCGCCAAGGCGATTTTAATAATTCTGGGAGAGTTTCGAACTAACCGATTTTGCCTTCGGTTTTACTCGCTATTTGAAATGGTAGGTACTTATTAACGAAAATAACATCACAGCATGCTGCATAATAGGGAGTTATTGCGTAACCGTCTGACGGTTAACATTAATGGTTTTGGGACGTCACATAAGCCCATCCGTTTGTGTCGGTGGAAAAAAAGTTATTAGAGAGATTTTGCAAACAGCTCCGCTAACGCTAACGTTAACGCTATTCACATCTCAACCAACGAAATGTTTACTACCCTAGCAACGCGTACGCACAAAAATTAACTTTAGCGTTTACGGGACGGGTTGCAAAATCTCTCGATTGCAAATAATAGTTGCGCTAAGATATGAAAACATGGTAGAGCACAGATGCACTTAATTGCTTCAAATAAATTAATAAAACACCTCCTCACACCGGTCATTATACGTTTGTGATTAACGCTTAAACTTTAAATTTGAATTTTACGCTTATCATGACGTCACATAACCGTTAACGTTGACCGTCAGACGGTTATGCAATAACTCCCAAATGTTATAAATAAATTAGCCGGTGGTATAAAACCTTACCGAGTTCTCTGGGACACTGGAAAACAACAATGAACCATTTTCCAACATGAAAAAACCGCTATTTTGGCTACAAAACCTTTAGTACGTCGTATGTTAATGTTTTGAAGGCAAGGTTTGCCTTTAATTAGCAGCATCAATCTTGAAATCAAATATTAAAACTGGCAGGATTTTTAACTTTCCCGCTTGAAAGTGACGTCACCACAACTAGTGGTGAATGTTTTCTCCGGTGTTATGAAGCATTTTTTAAAAATATTGAACGTTATTTTGTGTCTAGTTTAATACTTTAGCCTCTGTTTACAATGTTGTGACGTCAAATCCATATTTTTCATCTTTTCATTTTTCTGCATGGGAGTGGGGCAAAACAAGTTTTAAAGTGTTTTTTCGTGATCATTTCATCCTAATAACTCATTTTCCATGCATATTTTTTTTATTTTTTCCAAAAAATGGTCCATTAAACTAAAAAACAGTCGCTAAAACCTAGCAGACGGTTCCCAGTTGTCTGAGAATATATTAGTGATAATCTGATAACTTAACCTCTGACGTCATTATCATTACTTTATGCGCTTGTGCATTATTATTCTAATGCACCGGTGAAACGGGTTTTATTTGTCCTAATGCTCATGTGCATTAAGTTCAACTTTATAAGTAACAAACAGGCATATAAAGTGGCACTATATATGCCAGAAGTGCGTAAATCACAGACAGAAGACAGACAATGGGTGATCAACCTTATTGATTGCCATTCTGCAATAAGTCGTAGGACAGAAAAATGGTCGCGAGTGGTATGGTAAGAAAACGCGGAAAAGTGGTGGTGGGGGACATGAGTAATATATTTATGATAAAAACTCTAAATTAAGCCTGAGAACTGGTCATATATAAATCCAGATGAAATGGGGGGGGGGGGCTAGAATATTTTTATTTTTCTCACCCCCAACGGGAACTCATTCCAATTCCTCTTATCATGAGTCATTCTGGGCAACCACTGCTTAAGGATGAACCCCCATCCGCTACCACTCCCACCACACAACATTCCCATCGCAGGCACTCAAGTTAAGACGTGGATTGATGGCAGAATTGATACCGGTCATTTATAAAGATGTCACTTTATTAGAAACCCCTTTCTCCCTGCGACGACGACCTCCCCCCTCCACTCTCTTCAAGCCACAGCTGCCTGCCATTCTTCTCCTTTGATCCCTCTGTTACGCCACAGCCTCATCTTCCTCGGAAGAAGGAATAAAGTATGCTCCTGGAAGGGTTGAAGGATGTTGCAGAGGTCGGTTTTAGGGGGTTTGTTGCAGGGTCAAGGGTAGGGGGGGAGAAACAGAGAGTTCTTACTTCTTCCTTTTTTTCCGGCAAACAACGCCTCGGTGACAAAGACGACAAGGATATGGGGCGATGTGAAAGAAGAGAAGAGTCTAGCGTGCGCGTTTCTTCATCATTCGTTTCGCTTCCCATTGAGTAGTGCCCCTGCCCGCCAACCCACCATTTCCGAGCCCTGCATTAACTATGAAACCATTTAATTAGTAATAATCACAGAACAGGTACACTCTGCCTATACATCTCGACAATTTTAATCTAATCCTCCACGGACAAAAAAAATATTTAATAAGTTGATTTTCAGATTATCACACATCAAATTTATGTTACTAAAAAAAGAGATAATGACTACGTACTGTCCACTATAGGTACAAACTAGGATACTAAATTCACTACGTTCCCGAAATGTAGAAGGTCGATAGAAGAAAGGTCGTAACCGCAAATTCATTTTTCAATCAAGTGTGGCAATAGTTCAGACGGAAAACATTTTAAACTCCTTAAAAACTGCAAAATCTCATTATTTACCCCTTACGTTGGTGGTAAGAGTAGGGCTCTTTTCCGCCATTGCACCTCGACGCTAGCGCTGCAAGTGATAATCTGAATCGCCAATAGTATTGACATCTTTCATAAATGTAGCAGCGCTCTTGCTGACCTAAGATGAACTAACATTCTGGGGTAACATCTGACCGTGCCGCTTGCTTTGTTTTGTTTATTGAGGTAGTGAGAATCAGAATCAGAAAGAAAATTATTGAAGTAAACCCAATTGAAAATTGAAGGATACCCCAGAAGGTCGTTTCACTTAGTCGCCACATGAGCGCTGGTGTATTTATGCAAGATGTCAATATTATACACCAAGTGCATAAAGTACGCTCGTAGTTTTTGTAAATAACAACTCACGTATAAAATCGACTAATGCACGAGGTGTATACGCTATTTTACGCGCGACTCTCAACTAAAAGTTAAACAAAAAACAAAATTAGCAGAGGTCGATGCGATCGAGTCGAGCGAATGACGTTCGATGCGAGTGTTCAGAGAAGTTTGTTACATCTTTTTGCCCGATCTTTCACATGTTTATATTTTGGCTCCTAGGTGAGCTGATTTTGGAGACAACAAATTAGAGGTGGTCGCCAAGGCGATTTTAATAATTCTGGGAGAGTTTCGAACTAACCGATTTGCCTTCGGTTTTACTCGCTATTTGAAATGGTAGGTACTTATTAACGAAAATAACATCACAGCATGCTGCATAATAGGGAGTTATTGCGTAACCGTCTGACGGTTAACATTAACGGTTTTGGGACGTCACATAAGCGCATCCGTTTGTGTCGGTGGAAAAAAAGTTATTAGAGAGATTTTGCAAACAGCTCCGCTAACGCTAACGTTAACGCTATTCACATCTCAACCAACGAAATGTTTACTACCCTAGCAACCGCGTACGCACAAAAATTAACTTTAGCGTTTACGGGACGGGTTGCAAAATCTCTCGATTGCAATTAATAGTTGCGCTAAGATTTGAAAACATGGTAGAGCACAGATGCACTTAATTGCTTCAAATAAATTAATAAAACACCTCCTCACACCGGTCATTATACGTTTGTGATTAACGCTTAAACTTTAATTTGAATTTTATGCTTATCATGACGTCACATAACCGTAACGTTGACCGTCAGACGGTTATGCAATAACTCCCAAATGTTATAAGTAAATTAGCCGGTGGTATAAAACCTTACCGAGTTCTCTGGGACACCGGAAAAACAACAATGAACCATTTTCCAACATGAAAAAACCGCTATTTTGGCTACAAAACCTTTAGTACGTCGTATATTAATGTTTTGAAGGCAAGGTTTGCCTTTAATTAGCAGCATCAATCTTGAAATCAAATATTAAAACTGGCAGGATTTTTAACTTTCCCGCTTGAAAGTGACGTCACCACAACTAGTGGTGAATGTTTTCTCCGGTGTTATGAAGCATTTTTTAAAAATATTGAACGTTATTTTGTGTCTAGTTTAATACTTTAGCCTCTGTTTACAATGTTGTGACGTCAAATCCATATTTTTCATCTTTTCATTTTCTGCATGGGAGTGGGGCAAAACAAGTTTTAAAGTGTTTTTTCGTGATCATTTCATCCTAATAACTCATTTTCCATGCATATTTTTTTTATTTTTCCAAAAAATGGTCCATTAAACTAAAAAACAGTCGCTAAAACCTAGCAGACGGTTCCCAGTTGTCTGAGAATATATTAGTGATAATCTGAATCGCCAATAGTATTGACATCTTTCATAAATGTAGCAGCGCTCTTGCTGACCTAAGATGAACTAACATTCTGGGGTAACATCTGACCGGTGCCGCTTGCTTTGTTTTGTTTATTGAGGTAGTGAGAATCAGAATCAGAAAGAAAATTATTGAAGTAAACCCAATTGAAAATTGAAGGATACCCCAGAAGGTCGTTTCACTTAGTCGCCACATGAGCGCTGGTGTATTTATGCAAGATGTCAATATTATACACCAAGTGCATAAAGTACGCTCGTAGTTTTTGTAAATAACAACTCACGTATAAAATCGACTAATGCACGAGGTGTATACGCTATTTTACGCGCGACTCTCAACTAAAAGTTAAACAAAAAACAAAATTAGCAGAGGTCGATGCGATCGAGTCGAGCGAATGACGTTCGATGCGAGTGTTCAGAGAAGTTTGTTACATCTTTTTGCCCGATCTTTCACATGTTTATATTTTGGCTCCTAGGTGAGCTGATTTTGGAGACAACAAATTAGAGGTGGTCGCCAAGGCGATTTTAATAATTCTGGGAGAGTTTCGAACTAACCGATTTTGCCTTCGGTTTTACTCGCTATCTGAAATGGTAGGTACTTATTAACGAAAATAACATCACAGCATGCTGCATAATAGGGAGTTATTGCGTAACCGTCTGACGGTTAACATTAACGGTTTTGGGACGTCACATAAGCGCATCCGTTTGTGTCGGTGGAAAAAAAGTTATTAGAGAGATTTTGCAAACAGCTCCGCTAACGCTAACGTTAACGCTATTCACATCTCAACCAACGAAATGTTTACTACCCTAGCAACGCGTACGCACAAAAATTAACTTTAGCGTTTACGGGACGGGTTGCAAAATCTCTCGATTGCAAATAATAGTTGCGCTAAGATATGAAAACATGGTAGAGCACAGATGCACTTAATTGCTTCAAATAAATTAATAAAACACCTCCTCACACCGGTCATTATACGTTTGTGATTAACGCTTAAACTTTAAATTTGAATTTTATGCTTATCATGACGTCACATAACCGTTAACGTTGACCGTCAGACGGTTATGCAATAACTCCCAAATGTTATAAGTAAATTAGCCGGTGGTATAAAACCTTACCGAGTTCTCTGGGACACCGGAAAACAACAATGAACCATTTTCCAACATGAAAAAACCGCTATTTTGGCTACAAAACCTTTAGTACGTCGTATATTAATGTTTTGAAGGCAAGGTTTGCCTTTAATTAGCAGCATCAATCTTGAAATCAAATATTAAAACTGGCAGGATTTTTAACTTTCCCGCTTGAAAGTGACGTCACCACAACTAGTGGTGAATGTTTTCTCCGGTGTTATGAAGCATTTTTTAAAAATATTGAACGTTATTTTGTGTCTAGTTTAATACTTTAGCCTCTGTTTACAATGTTGTGACGTCAAATCCATATTTTTCATCTTTTCATTTTTCTGCATGGGAGTGGGGCAAAACAAGTTTTAAAGTGTTTTTTCGTGATCATTTCATCCTAATAACTCATTTTCCATGCATATTTTTTTTATTTTTTCCAAAAAATGGTCCATTAAACTAAAAAACAGTCGCTAAAACCTAGCAGACGGTTCCCAGTTGTCTGAGAATATATTAGTGATAATCTGATAACTTAACCTCTGACGTCATTATCATTACTTTATGCGCTTGTGCATTATTATTCTAATGCACCGGTGAAACGGGTTTTATTTGTCCTAATGCTCATGTGCATTAAGTTCAACTTTATAAGTAACAAACAGGCATATAAAGTGGCACTATATATGCCAGAAGTGCGTAAATCACAGACAGAAGACAGACAATGGGTGATCAACCTTATTGATTGCCATTCTGCAATAAGTCGTAGGACAGAAAAATGGTCGCGAGTGGTATGGTAAGAAAACGCGGAAAAGTGGTGGTGGGGGACATGAGTAATATATTTATGATAAAAACTCTAAATTAAGCCTGAGAACTGGTCATATATAAATCCAGATGAAATGGGGGGGGGGGCTAGAATATTTTTATTTTTCTCACCCCCAACGGGAACTCATTCCAATTCCTCTTATCATGAGTCATTCTGGGCAACCACTGCTTAAGGATGAACCCCCATCCGCTACCACTCCCACCACACAACATTCCCATCGCAGGCACTCAAGTTAAGACGTGGATTGATGGCAGAATTGATACCGGTCATTTATAAAGATGTCACTTTATTAGAAACCCCTTTCTCCCTGCGACGACGACCTCCCCCCTCCACTCTCTTCAAGCCACAGCTGCCTGCCATTCTTCTCCTTTGATCCCTCTGTTACGCCAAAGCCTCATCTTCCTCGGAAGAAGGAATAAAGTATGCTCCTGGAAGGGTTGAAGGATGTTGCAGAGGTCGGTTTTAGGGGGTTTGTTGCAGGGTCATGGGTAGGGGGGGAGAAACAGAGAGTTCTTACTTCTTCCTTTTTTCCGGCAAACAACGCCTCGGTGACAAAGACGACAAGGATATGGGGCGATGTGAAAGAAGAGAAGAGTCTAGCGTGCGCGTTTCTTCATCATTCGTTTCGCTTCCCATTGAGTAGTGCCCCTGCCCGCCAACCCACCATTTCCGAGCCCTGCATTAACTATGAAACCATTTAATTAGTAATAATCACAGAACAGGTACACTCTGCCTATACATCTCGACAATTTTAATCTAATCCTCCACGGACAAAAAAAATATTTAATAAGTTGATTTTCAGATTATCACACATCAAATTTATGTTACCTAAAAAATAAGTTGCTGATCATAAAATATAGTGCTACCATTCCACAGCTCAGTCATTATAATAAGAATCATAAATTTAGTATTATGGTGGAAGTAAAGGATAAAAATGAGTGGGCTGGAAGATTTTTTTGAGGCGTTAACGAATAAAAATGATAACTCATTCACAACGTAAACCTCACTCAACCAAAAAAGGTTTAAGAAGACATTGGCAAATTAAGCTTTTCTCTTGGATTAATTTAGTTTATGAAAAAAAAACGTTTTGTACTACTTGAGCTTTTAGATTGTAGAATACGTCATAGACGCGTTGCGCCCGCAGCCCCGGATTCAGCCACCGGTACATGTCCATTTAAATGCCCGTTTTAGAATTCCTACGCTTTACCTTTAACCTCTTTCAAAATACGATGAAATTGGCTATTTTGAAGCGAGGCAAAGCGTCTGAATTCTGAAATTGGAGTTAAATGTAAGCAGCACGCACCATCGACGTTCACATTCGTCGTTGCAATTTTACTTTTTTTTAGCTTTAGATTATTTGAATTTTCACATTAATGCCACAAATTAAGGCGTGTATTTTTTGGAATGTTTAACTTTGTTGCTTATTGATGTTGTTGTTTAGTATGGAAATGAATGACTGGGCTCACGCTGATCATGAGTGTGGAAATCACAACGAAAATGTGCTCTCACGCCTGAATTTTGTTATTTATAACAATACTACCTCAAAACAAATACAGCATAAGCCGAGTGATATTCTTAGAACCATTTCTACCGATAAAAGTAATCACGGTTAAAATTTATCTGATTAGTTGTCAATAGTGACCCATGTGAGTTCTGATAAAATTGTTTACAAAATTCATGATCAATAATTACACGAATCATGAAATTCAAGATCAACAATTGTTAATCGCGGTTATAGAAGTTGGTGAAAATCGGCCTTAAATTAATTATTGCGATTGTTTATAAGAATTTATAGTGTGGTTTCCGTGACTAACGTTCAAAAACGAAAGAAAAACATTGTATTTCAGTGATTCTGAGTTATGTGTGCATTTGATGACTCTTAATTATATACCTGTTGTGAATAGTGCGAACACAAGACATTATATACACATTCAATCGGGCTTTTCACACGTAAATCTCGTTAGATGGTTATTAACGTAGGGTTATTATTAGGGCCGTATTCAGAAACACGCCCTTACGAAGCCTTTACTTAAGGTCCCTTTTGCACGAGTAAGTTTTTTGATCAAATTAGCCATTTTGAAAAAAAAATGACAAAATGTTCTCTGCCTCAAATCGTCTGTTTGTGATCAGATTGAACATATTTGTGAACAAAAAACTTTCTCGTGTAAAACAGACCTAAAGTTGGGAATTGAAAAATGTGATGATTTATAACAATGTGTCATCTATATTTTGAAGTGCTTAAAGGAGATGTTAAGGTTAAGGTTGGATTCTGAATACGACCCTTAGGCCCGTTAGTATAGGTTATTTTATAATTTTTCCAGTTTGGGAGGGAGCTTTGCGGTTGAGGAAAATTTGAGGAACGACTTGGCATACGGGCCTAAATCTCCCCCATCACCCCTCCCACACACACCACCTTACCGCCTAACACAACCCACGGAACAGGAATCCAGGAAATATTTCCGGTTTATAGTCGTGCAAGTGAGAGGGAATATAGGCGCTGCGGCGGCACTCCTCACGGCTCCAAAAATGGTCCGATTTTCATTTTGAAAAATTGATTTTACTCGGGTTCTTCATCTTCAATTCGCATCGTTAACCTTTTTTTAGATTTCACCGCGTAACCCAAAAATCAGACACACGAAATCTCGATTTTTTATAAATTTGGAAAAATCATGTACATCCCAGTTGAAGGATAAGTCACTGTTTCCAAAACATTTTTTAGATTCAAGATCGGATAATAATTAGCGCCCGAAACAGAAAAATCGTGAATACAATAGAACACCCCCGCGAGTCACCTACCAAGGGAAAGAGGGTGTTAGAGAGAGGGACTCATACTTGAAGTCAAGGTCACGTCTCATTCACCTCGCAGGTCGTGTTTTTTGTTCTCTATCTCTTATTTTTTCACGCAAAAACAATAATGTTATACATTTAAAGTGATTCCGGCGAATCGCAGTCGAATGCCCGGTGTCCTGTGTATAACTTTATTAATAATAAAACCTCATTTATTGGGCTTGAGTAAAATATCATTGGTAATTTGGTATCCTGCCCAAATGATAAGGTGCATAGGGCAGAGCTCAGCGACCAGCGCATGCATATAAAATATGTGATACATGCGATGTAGCTAAATGTTTAAAAATACCTATGTAATATACATTTCTTCATGAGGACTGATATTTTTCAGGACAAGAGCATAGGTAAATAGTAAATCTGACAATAAAACCAATGCGGCAATGCGCAAGTGATGTATTTGCGGGAACATTCCCGATTCTTCGTTATATCTGTTTGAAAAAAAGAAAAGAGGGGAAAAAGAAGACGGAAGTAAAGCCCAGCACTGCTTTCTATTTGACAGCTTGCAAAGAGAAAGCAGCTCACTATGAAAACCAACTTTGAGCAATACCAACCAGGACAACAGTTTCTGGGGAATTGGTCGTCGTATCCAAGCTCTCCTACGAAAAGCCACAAGAGAAAATTATCTTGTAAAATCTTACTGTAACAACTGTCTCAATACCTAGTCAAAATAAACCAATGGTTTGACCTCGTGATGCGGATGCACTAAAAAATCTCTTCCTCGCCCAAAACAGCTTACGCTGGCAGGAATATCCTGCTCGGAGACCTTCTCCCGCCAGTAAAAAAATGAGTGGTGTTGACTAGGAGAGAACGTTTTTTTCAAGAAACAGAAATGCTCATGTTCCCAAAGCCTCAAACTTCTGATACATCGCTTTTGCCTTTACTATCGTCTTCGCCTACCACGGAGTGAAAACTTGTAACTTTTCAGTTTATTTTTATAATTTTGTGTTTGTGATATGTCACTGTGTGATTATTGTTTCCAGGGGCGTCGTAGCCAGCCCTTTATCCAGGGGTGGGCAGAATACGTCGAATGTTCTAGGGACCCCAGCAAAAGAACTGGTAGTTCATTAAATCTGAAGTAGGCGCAATAAATCGTCAAATTCTTCCCCGGAAGATGAGTTTTCACACTAAGGGTCGTAATCCATTAAAAACTAACATAATCGATGGGAAACTATCGGTTTTAGTATTTTATTCCTGATTTCCTATCCAAAAACTGACAATGTTTTCCCCGGAAATCGATACTTTTAGAAAAGTGGCTTGGCACTCAAATATACTGGGTGTCCGACTTTTCGTCAACGTTTTGTCTGAGAGACGTAAAACTCCAACATTTTTTAACAAAATATCGATTTTAACTCAGAACTGACGTTTTTTTAAAGCTAAAACTGAAGATTTGAATACACATATAACTGAATATTTTACTTCAAAACTGACGATTTTACGCCAAAGCCGAAGTGTTTACGCCTAAACTAAAGATTTCACAGCGCAACTGGCAATTGTAAAACCCAAGGCTTTACCCCCCCCCCCCGAAAAACTGATGATTTCACCCTAAAACTAAAGGGTTTAACCCAAACTGATGAAAAACGAATGCTCTTACCTAAACCGAGCACTCTGCATTCAAAACTGCCGATTTTATCCCTCAAGAGGACATTGTACTAAAAAAAATGTACAATTTCTCGCCAAAGTTGACGTGCAACCCCCCCCCCCTCACGAACTGAAGATGTCACTTTAAAAACTGGCGATTTCACACCAAAACCAAATTTGACGGTTCTATCTCAAAACAGGCAATTTTATAACACAACTGACGAGTTTCAACCCAAAATTAAAGTTTATTCAGTTTGGCTACGTTTAAGGCATGAATCGTCTGAAGTTTCAAGACCCATTATTTTCCATTGCGAGGAGGCTCAGTTAGGCAATGTAGGAATGTTAAATTTCGCCATTTCTCGGGCACGAATGGTTTGTTTAGCCACTTTTAGGGCGTGATTAGCCAGGCTCCACGCAAGCAATTTTATAGCACGACAGTGGTCAGTGTATCAAGTCCTTCAGGCTGCGGGTAACCAATGCTGGTGATGTGATAGGGGGGGAAGGTCAGCCATTTGGTGATGTGTGGACGGCCCATGTTCAAGTGCGTAAACACCAGTGGTCGGCTTACCGGTTTAAGTCGCGAATAGCCATGTTTGGCCATTTTTTACTTTGTTGAGCAAATAGCCATTTTTTGAAAGACACAAATCGTCATTTGCACCATCTGCAGCCTCCGTGAAGGGCGCAAATGATCAGTTTGGCAATTTATAAAGCGTTAATTAATAATAGCATGCCATGTTCTCCACCAATTTAGAGTCTGAACCGTCAGTTTTGCCTTTTCATAGAGTGCGAATAGTCAGTTTGCCATTTCTAGTGCACAAATTGTCAGTATGGTCATTTGTATGGAGAAATAGCTAGTGTGAAATTTTCTTGGCATGAATAGTCAGTTTTGCCATTTAAGGGTCCGAATGGTCAGTTTTGCCGTTTTTAGAGCAGGAATTGCCAGTTTAACCGTTTTTTAGAGCGAGAATGGCCAGCTCAATCCTTTTCTGGGCGCTAAGGTCAGTTTGGGCGACAATCGCTGTATTCAGGGTACATAGGGTCAGTATTGACGATTTCAAGGCTTGAGTAGCCACAATTGTTATTTTTAGGGCACATAGAGTCAGTTTTCTCTGTTATAGGCGCGAATAGTACGTCCCAAGCCAAGGCGAGAAAGGCCAACTTGGCCATTCAGGGCCGGAGTCACCTATTCAGGCATTTTAGAGCGCGATTCGTCTGTTTATCCATTTTTAGAGCTAGTAAAGTCAGTTCATTAGCAATTTTTAGGGTTCAAAACTTCAAATAGTCCATCAAGCCAAGGCCATGGAAGTTTGACAACTCCACGATTGTCAATTTTGCCATTTTCAGGGCAGGAATAATCTTTCTATGCATTTCCAGGGCGTGTGAAGCCATTTTGTCCGCTTTCAGGACCTCGATAATTAGTCCGTCAAGCCGAATCGCGTATTTGGTCACATTAGTCACGAGAATGGACAGTATGACCATTTCTAGCGCGCCAATGGTCGATTTAGCTACAATCGGAGCGTGAATATTGATATTTTAAGGCATTTTTAGAAGTTCACCAATCGCCAGTTTAGACTATTTTTAGCTGCGCAGTTTGTTCTGGCTATTTTTAGGGCGCGCAAGTCAATTTACCCATTTTCAAATTCGAATCGTCGGTTTTGTATTTTTGGGCGCGAGTTTAGTCAGTTTATAGTGCCGTTTTTATAGTGGGAATAGCTAGTTTTAACTACTTTTAGGCAGCAAATGGCTGTCAAGCCATTTTTCTAGTAGATGGAAGCACACCTTTTCTTTAGCCCCTCCCTTGGCAAATCCTGAATACACGTCGGTCCGCGAAAGTGGTATTTTATGACGCAAAAACGGCGAAATTGGTATCTGAATATTATGTCATCCTTGCGAAATTCGCGAAATTGATTTGTTAATAGCGAAATCCGGGAAATGATTGTTTTAGTGAGCTTCGACGAAACACAATGTGATTGTCCTGAAGGATTTATACTTCCAGAATTTATTTAGGGGTGGGCAACTGCGCCACTAAATCTGCGCTTTCGAGTCTAGGGGAGGGGAACTGCCTATTCCTGCCCCCCTCTGGCTACACCCATGATTGTTTCCTTGTTGTTATGTCCGTTTCATTGTTTCTTGAGTGCTACACTTTTGAAGGAAATCATCTGGTTCAAGTAAGTCAATGAGATCACATGATTTTCAACACTAGAAAAACAATGGAAGCTACTGTACCCGTGCAACAAGAAGCTGCCTGCCAAATAGGTATCAGCCGAACTACCACCGGTTTTGGGCGGACAATTTATAGACACCAATTTATAGAGGAACTGGGGGTCAACCATGAGCTGGCGTAAAAATACCGTCAAAACGCGGTATCTATGGCGTTATACATTATTTGTGATAGAGCGTCCTTAGTTACCGCTTGCGTTAATTTTTTAACGCTAGCTCATGGTTGACCCCCTAAACGGTTGAATAATAAAATTGGATTTATTCACAATGAAATAAAAACGTGGAACGCGAGAAAACAGGGAAACTCCAAAGTCGAAATCAAAAGGTCACTTCCATCGATTTGCTAGTGCTGCACCAGTGTAGAGAGACATGTGATCTCGTTGAATTATTTTGAAAAATTTAATGAAACGAGATGACTTTCTTCAAAAGTGCAGCACTCCCGAAGCAATAGGTCCGTTCCATTGTTTGGCGAGTGCTACACTTTTGAAGAAAATCATCTGGTTTCATTTAATTTTTCAAAATAAGTCAATGATATCACATTACTTTCTACACTAGTGTAGCACTAGCAAAACAATGGAACGGACCTAAAGTTATTTCCTTTTTTTTATACACGGTGTTCATAGATTTTTAGATCCCATTGATCTCTTGAGAAAATAAGTCACTGTATCTCAACCTCCGGAACTTCAACAATGATAAGCTGAAATTTCCTGACATAGACGTGGCAACACCGCATAATGTGACAAGTGACCTTGACCGCAAGTATAGTGTTGAAGTAGGAGTCTCTCTTCCCAACACCCACCCACGGTTGGCGGCGCGCGGGGGTGTTCTATTGTATTCACGATTTTTCTGTTTCGGGCGCTAATTGTTACCCGATCGTGAATCTAAAAAATGTTTTGGAGTCAGTAACTTATCCTACAACTGGGCTGTACATGATTTTTCCAAATTTAAAAAAAATCGAGATTTTGTTTGTCTGATTTTTGGGTTACGAGGTGAAATCTAAAAAAAGGTTAACGACGCGAATTGTAGATTTAGTACCCGAGTAAAATCCATTTTTCAAAATTAATGTCGGACCATTTTTGGAGCCGTGAGAAGTGCCGCCGCAGCGCCTATATTCCCTCTCACTTGCACACTTGTCATCCCCTTTCGCCTTAATGTGTGCGCCTACCAAAGTATCAACAAATGTCGCTCCGGCAGCTGCCTGTCGGGTGAGTTAAGTGCATAACACTACTACAAGTTTCGACGTTTTTAGTTATTTAGCTATTATTCGGCATTAATTAACATTTCTATTTGTTACTCTAGATTTTTATAGCTATTCCTGCTGAACAATCGCTAATTAAGTGAAATTAACGAAATTCGTATTTAGTGAAATGTGTGTACTCACTCGTGTGTAGTGTATGTGCTGTGTGTGTAACTTGGTGGTGAGGATGGCCGTTGACAAATGTTGGAGGGTCGGAAATAGTGTTTATGGGGGGAATTTTTTTTTTTTGCTCGACTTGAGCAACGAATCTTTCTAGTTCCTCGTAATTTGAGGGGGGCTTTAAAAACGTATAGAAATAATTGCCACTTGCGTGTGCCGCATTATTCAGGGCGATTCCTATTATTTCCTCTTCGGTATGGGACTTTACAATTTCGTTCGTCCGTTTCAAATGATCTGTAAATTCATGAAAGGATTCTGTGCTGAACTGGGCGCGAAATAAATGATTGCGTTGGAGGTCGAACATTCCATGTATATTAATAAGTTCATGAAAAATGTTATTTCGTATTTATTCATTTTCACATTTATATATGAAATTCGTATATTAGAAAACAGTAGGCAGCCATCAGCTGCTTGGGCGGACTGGACTGAAGCCCACTTCTTCCCATAGGCGCGCGTTTTTCTCTTGTACGGTATATTTTTTACTGTGTTTCTGAATGTCTCAAGCCACTTAACGCTTTTATCGAATCAACTAAATTGTAGAACACAGGACAAGCTGTCGAATGGCCTCACCAGATACATTCGTGGCAAAAGTGGACTGAGGTCGTTTTTCCCTGGAGCCCTTCATATGGGTTTGGAATAATAGTCCAAGGGGGTGATTCTGTAACTTGCAAAATTTACGTGTCGTAAAAGGAAAAAGGGAGAGGGGAGGTACCTCGTTGCCATGGTTTTTACGATACTAAGGGCCAATTTCACCACCGGGAGTTAGGTTGGAGTTACCTAACTCTAACATTGTTTACATAAATAGTGACGCCTTTTTCAGTTAATTCTGAGTTAACGTAACTCAAACCTTAACTCTCGGTGGTGAAATCCACCACTAGTGAATTAAACTGTGGAATTTTCACGCTAGATTATGTGTGGTCTCGAAGAAAAAATAATAAATTCTTGACAAATGCGTGGAAAAACCAAGGCAACGGGGTACATCCTCTCCCCCTCCTTCCCAGTTACGACACGTAAATTTTGCGAGTTACAGAATCACCCCCCAGGCAAACTAGTGCTCTATAGCACCTAAAAATTGCTCGAGAGCTTAAAATCGTTTTAATTCCTCTTAAAATGAATAACAAATGAGTTTGCGAGAGTTTCTAGGTTGTGCTTCCGATTTGAGAGCCAAACACCGCGAAATTTTTGCACTTTTTTCATTTTTCACGTATAACTCGAAAAGTACTCATCCTACAAAAAGGGTACTATTTCTCTTTTCTAAGAGCATCAAATTCTGCGTTGATTGACGTTTGAAAAATTGAAATTGATGTAGGCGATCAGCCGCAATCGCCCGTCAACTTATATACATTTTTAATATCCTCGCTAAACAGTTGAGAAGCCTAATATTTCAACGCCTAAATAACGCCTAATTACAATGCTCATAGAAACGTTCATAGGTGCACGCATTCAACTTTGACGAGCCGTTTAGGATGCAATTAATACCAATGGCTACTTCAGTGGGAAGATCGAGGCCTGAAGGGAATGTGTTCATCGTGAGGGTTGACAGAGATTTAATGGTTTTGATGTCTAAAAAATATATTATTCATAATTCCTTTGAGGCGAAATAATGGAGTATTCTTCAAGTGGTTTACGAAGGAGTTAATCTCTCCACTATTATTTCGGTTAAACGGTTTTCGGTCTACTTTAGACCATCTTCGGTCTAGATAGACCGAAGATGGTCGTTAGAATTGACCGAAAACCGGTTAACCATAAAATAAAATTTTTTGGATCTATTATCTCCTTCGTAAACAGCAACAACAACAACAATACTACTCCGGGTGCCCAACGTAAAAATCCTGATCATTTGATTGTGTTGTTTGGCACCTACAAAGAACGATTTTTATGGTCTAGGAGATGACACTTCTGAGATCACCAGAGGAAGTGGACGGAAGAGGTCCGTGTGACAGGGGTTCATAACAAAAGCATAAGGTGTCGGTTACTATGCATGCGATTTCTGACGAAAATTTGTTCGGACGAATTTGTCCCCCGTACGTATTCTGACGAGCGTTTCTCTCCCATAGTAACCACTTTCATTGAAGAGCAGACGTTTGTTTGTTTATGCGAATTCGTCAGAACACATTTTCGTCAGAAATCGTATGCATAGTAACCCTAGCCTAACAGAGGGAGTTGGCAAACGCACCTTTGGGTGGTTTGAAAATGACTGGCGGGAGTAAAAAGTTGTTTCCCGCGACGAACAAGTTAGGTATGAAACCAATAACTCTATCTAATTTGATCGTGCGTCGCGCTATGAGCGAGCTTTTAAAAATGTGAAATTCCGAGGCTTACTAGTAGCCAGGGCGATGGCGATGGTGGTTTTCCAGTTTATTGGTTGCGAAGAACCAATTTTCTAACTTGCCAGCCGTTTTCAAGCAACCCAAAGTGGTGTTCACCAGCAGAAAATGTCTGGCGATCTCAGAAGTGCCATCTCCTAGCCTAGACCATAAAGAACGTCCTAAGCAAATCCTGTGATTGAGGGGTGGGGGGGAATGCAAAACAAAAGAGCTTGTTTC
Source organism: Corythucha ciliata (assembly GCA_038030265.1). Taxonomy (NCBI): domain Eukaryota; kingdom Metazoa; phylum Arthropoda; class Insecta; order Hemiptera; family Tingidae; genus Corythucha; species Corythucha ciliata. The sequence continues at coordinate 27,308,425 of CM075939.1, forward strand.
CATTTTTCTTCAGCGGCTGCAACACTACTTCTTATTCATTTTTCCGACAAGGCAAGGTCAAATGTATCATCACCCTAGCCAAAAATCCTGACTTCAATGTTGCCTTTGGTTTTCTCGATCATTAAGCCACTCCTGACCGGAATGCTGAGGCTGGAACGAAGTTCTTCGCAGCCGTTTACTCGCAGGGAACAGAGGGCAATCTCTCAACCAACTGAGATCCCTTCTGTTCCACAGGTCCCTCTCAAAAAACTCTTTCAACTTGACAACAATGCCCCCCCCCCTACAGTGAACTGGCCACTCCATAACATTCTTTCAGGACGTTCTTGAAGGTGCAGATGCAGAGGGACTAGCAGATCAACGCAGAGCAGTTGGGATGAAAATACGTACTCCCCAGATGGTTTGATACACATCCACACCCCTCAGCCTCCAGCACCTGAGGAATATATCGCTCAACTCCAGTTTCTGTAGAAAAGTCGGGATGAAAAGTGCTCAGCCACATGCGCCCACTGCAAGGAGCATGCGTGTCTCAATTCTGTGAGTGATCAGTATCATGAAATTGCGCTCGAGTCCGAAGAGGATGCGTCGGAAGACGAACATTATGTGGAGGCAGAAGAAAGAGCATCCTTAAAAGAGGAGCAAGTACGAGAACTTGATTCCAGTGGCGGCTCCCCCGAACAAGCCAGACCGTCTAACATAAGAAGCTATGAAATGTGATTTGGAAACGATAATTTTCACATTTTCAACCTGCAGGCGCTACAATTTGAGGGTTTTCAACTTTTTAGCAAAGTTGATAAAAATTGACAATCACTGACGGGCGATTGCGGCTGAACGGCTACACCGATTGTGTCATTCGACAAGAAATTTAACGCTCATTGAAAACGGAAATAGTACAATTAATAAGTTAATTAGACTGATATTATCCGGACGACGATGGAGGGGCATAGCCCAACACGATTCGAGTTTCGAGAAAAAATGGCTCCCTGGCGGGATTTGAACCCGCAACCTCTGGATTACCAGTCCAGCACGCTGCCATTTGGGCCACGGAGACGCCTATGGGAGTCGTACGCCGAGGGATAAGCTAAGCCGAACCCCACCCAGGTCCATTGTTTCTCGAAACTCTAGGCGCTTCTCCTGATCGGTAAACCACGCCGAATTTTATCTTATCTAGATGTTGTTAGATGGATATACTGAATAAATCTGTCGCCGGTATTTTAATTAATAAATTAATTAGACTGATATTATTCGGACGACGATGGAAGGGCATAGCCCAACACGATTCGAGTTTCGAGAAAAAATGGCTTCCCGGCGGGATTTGAACCCGCAACCTCTGGATTACCAGTCCAGCACGCTGCCATTTGCGCCACGGAGACGCCTATGGGAGTCGTACGCCGTTAGATGGATATAATGAATAAATCTGTCGCCGGAAACAATGGACCTGGGTGGGGTTCGGCTTAGATTATCCCTCGGCGTACGACTCCCATAGGCGTATCCGTGGCGCAAATGGCAGCGTGCTGGACTGGTAATCCAGAGGTTGCGGGTTCAAATCCCGCCGGGGAGCCATTTTTTCTCGAAACTCGAATCGTGTTGGGCTATGCCCTTCCATCGTCGTCCGGATAATATCAGTCTAATTAAAATACCGGCGACAGATTTATTCAGTATATCCATCTGGAAATAGTACAATTTTTTGTAGGATGCGTACTTTTCGAGTTGTACGTGAAAAACTGGAAAAAGTGCAAAAAATTAAGCGGTTTAAAAAAAAAAAAAATCTGGCACAACCAAGAAACCGTCGCAGACTCATAACTTCATTATTCAGGACCCCCAAGAGGGATTAACAAGATTTCCAGCTCTTGAGCAATCTTTAGGGGCTAGATCCATTTTTTGCACTAATTTTCCTGGGCTATAAGCCAAATCCAGGAATTTGGTTTTGAAATGAGCTAAATAAGTTTTCTGAATCAGCCAAACCTACAAAACTGATTTCATAACAATAAGAGCTAAAACCACGTAATTCTTGCCCCTCACACCGAATCGTTAATACTCTCCTCTTAGTAGGACTTTTTTGCCCTTGTTTCACTTAATAGTTATTACCTCCATTACCCATACACTGCCGAGCCCGAGTTCAGGAAAAATGGACATTCCTTTTTCTTTTGCCTTTCCCTTCAAATACACTCAATCGTGTGTGCTTTGGTGCGAGTTCCAATGTCTTCACATGAACTACAATCAAAAGAGAGGAATTAGCCTCATATAATCCCAATTTTGTACGAACCTCACGCAATAATGTCGCTGTTATGTAAGTCGACTTGAAACGCTATTTTCCAAGTGAATTGGTTTTTTAATTATAATTTTGTGAATCAATAATAAATATGAATATCGGCTGGATATTTCCCTTTCGACACCCTATGCCGACTCAAAACTGAATTTACAAGGCTTCTGCTCTGCGAGGTGAATTTTCATTTTTGTAAGCCGAAACTGGAAAAGTACATTCAATTAGCTCGGATATCAAATGAAAGGGAAAATTCATTCTAATAATTAGTCCTCGGAGGGCGGACTTAAATTGAAACTTAAATGATTAATTTATATTCACTAATATCAGGTTCCTTAATTTCATGAATACTTCCATTAACGTTACAGCAAAAATAACAGTTTTTTTTTTTTAATCACTTGATAGGAGCTGGGCAGAGGATTTCACAGGCTTAGCTCTCCCGCTGGATACATTACTAGTTGCTTTTGTAAGTGCCAACACGAAGCGAGTGATGGTGGGGGGGGGGAGTTCATTTTTCCCCTTATTGTCACCACCCCCCTCCTTTATTACCAAACCTCCTTCAACTCTTCTTTTCCAAACTAAAAAACTACTTAAAAACTTTTAATTGAACCATCAAAACTTCGAATTGCTAATTTCCTTTTGACTCTTCGTTTGCTGGGGACAAAAAAGAGGAGGGAGAAATGCTTGCGTAAGTTAAAAAGTCACTTTTCTGTTTATTTCCAGGCCCTTAATTTATCTCCCCCTTCCCACCCGTTCTTGCGTTAAATCCACTTCTAACAGCACCAAAATTCTTCATTGAAATTCTTTTGATTCGGGGAAAAATAGGTCAATATTTAATTTTTGCGTGCCTCTCATGACTTCGTGAGTTGAAGAAATTACTTTTTAATTGTGGTTTTCTTTATGTTTGAGATCAAAGACGGTTGGAGGAATAAGAAGATGCACGGTTACAGGAATAAAATGAAGTGTGAATTTAAATTGATACCCTCATAATGATAATTGAGAAGTTATAAATGACGAAGAAGAAATAATTGAAACAAACAACTGTTATAAATTTGAGAGAAAAGTTTGTCACCATTTTATCATGGTTAGCACCGCGGGGAAAAAGGCCAAAATCACTGAAATTTGATGCTCTTTTATGTAAGAGACAACAAAACCCCGCCCCACACTCTTCGTCATTCTCAATTCGAGACAATCTCGTTGAAATAAAATATCAAATCCCGAAATCTTTCGCCTTGGATCCATTTCATAACGTAAGTCTTAAGTTCCACTCTGTAAACTTCAACCCCCCTAAAGCTCTTCGCTTAATATCTTGTAGCGAATCCCAAGACCCGCAATTGAGTTTTTCCTTACTTTGAATCAATATTAATATAAACTTTCATAACTAAATACCTCCGAGCTTTTCCCTCCTCCTTGAAACCATTCACGCCAGTCGCAACACTCAAATATCGTTCTAAAACTCATCTTCAGGCCACAGAATAAGGTGCCGTAGAGATCTTAATTATTTTCTTCGGCTTTCTCGTAATTTTAATACCTACACCACTACACATCCTGGGAGTTTTAGACAGACCTCTCTAATCACTAGATTCCGCTCTTAACTTTGTTGGAGAAAATGCTCTTCCTATACCACCCGCTCATTCAACGTCACAACTGTACCTTTCCCTTTAGGGGCAACGCGTAATTTCGCTCCAGAGGAAAACAATGATTAATTACCATCATCATTATAAGCGTTGAAACTCGAAACGGAGAGTGCATGTTTTAGAAGGTGGCAAGAAAGGCTCATGTTTACTAGCCTGGAGCGGTGTAAAGGTAGACGTTTAAATGGAAAGGCTCCCTCTTTCTTTCGGCGGCTTTTCAATATAGTCAGAGGTTGGCTACTGTCCAGCGTTTCAAAAATAATTGTTGACCACGTCCTTTTTTTGTATAAAATTCGTCGGACACTAATCAATTTTTCAACTGTGGGCAATTATTAGTCGAAGTAAGGCATGGCATTATTGTTCTCCACAGCTCGCTCAGAATGGACACCCGAAAAACTTTGGCCTTTGACATACTGGGCGGTTTGCCGCAAACAGTGGAATTTTGATGATTGATGACAAACTGAAGAAACCGCGCCTTTTGCCGCGCCGCGGTATTTTTTCTCCCGTGACATGCCAGCGGGTTTTTTTTCCCCGCGGCGGTCGAGCGATGCTTTTTTTTAGAGGAGAGCAGGGGCCCCCGCACGGGGGTTTCCCGCACGCAGTTTAACGTTTTTACACGCAGTTTTAGTGTCTGGGTTCTTTTTTCTGTTAATTGTTCGAGGAAAGGTTGTGATTCACGTTAAGCCAGCCGTTTTCACGGTAAGAACGACCGCGTTTCAAGACTAACCGAGTGAGCTCACCGACTTTTTTTCTCAGTGTAGGTGACATACTGAGCGGCGCGGGAAAAAACCGCCCAGTATGTCATAGGTCTTACCGTTAGATATGGGAAAATACAGGGATTTTTATGTTTCATGTTCAAGGAATGTGAAGAGGAATTTTGAATTTTCATGGTTGAATTGAACGGCCAATCGGCTTCTCAATTTTGCGTGTCTACGTGTCTTGCGACGATTTTCATTCCATCCAATGAGGAGAACATGGGATCAATATAATTTTGTCTTGTGCTACTTTTGAGTGTGCAAAGGGCGTAGTCAGTGTGCCGGGAAGAGGTTGCCCAAGAACGGCGGCATCGGAAGTGAAAACAGCTAAACGTCTCGTTTCAATTGTCACATAACCCATTTCATTTAATTTTGCATTATTTAAATTTAGTTTAAATTATTCAATTTAAGTAAATTACAAAGCACATTGAGTGAGAGAAAGGGCTAATTCACAGCTAAAATTGAGGAAAAGCAAAAATTGAAGTTTATAAAGGAAAACCGCTATAATTCTCCAGTAAAATTGGAAAAAAGAGCCCATTCACGGCTAAAATTGATAAAAATAGCTGGATGGATTTTGGAGGTTGTGCCCTCCAGGCAATCACGGAAGTTGCGGTCCACACTCCGTTTCGACTTCGGACCTTCAGCCACCAGAACTACTCGGTCCTGAGCTCATCATCCCGGCAATTGAGTCCGGAGAGTACGGAGCCGATGGACCGCCCCTCGCCGGGAACAGAGGCACTGCTCTTGCACCCTGGCTCTCAACCCGTCTGGTAAAAACCAAGCCGGAGAGGATTCCGGCGCAGAACTGATGAGAACCGTCGGTAAACGTGGTGGTTCAATTTAATGTCGTTAAATAAAAGATCACTCCCACTGAAAAAATTATTTCGTGACCGCGGTTTAAGCTTAACACCATCTTCAAACGAGTCAACGAAAAAACAGTAACACGTTACACAACACCTACCAGTGTTGGGCGTTATATTTATCTTTAGGTGATTTATTATCTAGATAATTATCTAGATAATTATTTTTTATCTTTTATCTATCTGACGGAATTTTAAGAAGGGTTATTATTTATCTTTTATCTATCACTATTCGGTTTATCTCGAGGACAAAGATAATTCCCAGATAAAGACAAAGATAATTTTTTTCAACTCCCTCAAAAACATTCAAAGTAAGCTTTTTATTAGCTCTCTATTTCTCTTAGGTTTCAGCCAGTCAAGGTCAAGACTACTACTGACTGGGCTATTCGTCTATTCCCCTGTTTTTGTCTGTGAGTTGTGATTTTAAGTGAATTTGTGATTATTTCATTCCATTACCATTAACATAGCAATTTGAATCTGACGGCGGAAAATCGAGAATTCAGGTAACGCGACACTTTGCTTCTTCTAAAAGCCAACGAATGATTTATTTTTGTTATCTTAATATTTATCTAAAAATAAAAGATAATTTTTTATTTATCTTATCTTTATCTTATCTTTTAAGGTGTCCTCATTGTTATCTTATCTTTATCTAAGATAATTTTTTCCGTTATCTGCCCAACACTGACACCTACACACACAACACACAACATGTTATTGTTTTCTCGTTGGCTCGTCTGAAGATGGCATTAAGCTGAAAGCGCGGTCACGAAATAATTTTTTTAGTGGGAGTCATCTTTCATTTCTCGACATTAAATTGTTGGATACTCCCACACTTCCGGCCTAATATTTTTGTTACTGGTCGAACCACTCTGGGAAACCGGATACCCAAGGTACCGCCGCCTGCACCAACCGCGCTTACCGCCACCACCGTAAACCTCGACACACTTCCCTATCGTCAAGTGCGGTCCTTATGCGCCTGCCTTAGCTATTATTTCCCCCTCCCCCACCTCCAAGTGGTCCACACCGGTAACATATATGTACGTCAGCTGTGACCGGCTGGCATGGCTGACGGGAAATGGGGCGGGGATAACCGGGACTTGCATGACGTGCCGGGACACTTCCCGGACGTCACGACACGTCTATCTTGGCCACGTGCTCCACAGGTCATCGAGCCACTGCCAGGGTACGAAGAAGGCACACTCCTGGTTATAATGATACTGCGATAATGACCTGGACAGTATCCTAATATTTATCGTTGGACTTGAGGAGGGAAGGGCGATAGCTCAATACTCGCGAAGTTCACGTTCAAGCGCTATAATTATACTTCATTGCAAACAGCAGAATCACTTCAAGAAATAACCCAAAACTTTGGTAATAACCCAATCAGGCAACGCAGATCCTGAGCCCTGCGTTGAGCGACTATTGATTTTGGTGGACATGCTTCGTGGCCTTTACTTCTCTTTACCCCATCCATGACCACCACTGTACAAAAAGTTGACTTTTAAATACAACTATGTTTTTTTTTTTTTTTACATGATTACTATTGGTGTATTAATCAACTTTGCCATTTAATTTTGTTTCAGAAGCTGACTACACACTCGATGATTCCTTTTGGAATGAAGAAAACCCAGTTGGTGAGTTCCATCATTTTTGTTCCATTGGTTCATGTTACTCACACACTGCCAGTTCCCCATAGACAATGTAGGTATGTGCGCGTAGATGGGAATCCAAGTGATAAGTCGAAGAAGTTACGGGTGAAGAAGAACGCGGTCGTGGGTGGGTATAGGGAGTAAAAGGACGGAGAAAACCCGTACACAGTGAGAGAGAAAGAGCGAGAATGAGAGAGGGTGTAGAAACTTCAACTCGTAGATTCCCTTCATTTTCTTGAGAGCTGCGGCATAGGAGAAAGGTTTTATGAATTATGAACTCTGCCTGAACTACCTTACTTCCCGCTCTAATTCCCCATCCTGCAATCCGTCTTGCTTGTGCCCACCCCTTGTTCACTCACTCTCACTCACTCTCTCTCTCTCTCTCTCTTTGCAGCGTGGCGAAAATTTCATGCGAAGAAGACGTGCACGGATGATGAAGAGGCTGGAGGGGACTAGTTTATATGACGTCAAAATGAAGTTTTGTTCTAAATAATAAATTCGTAATAGGTTTTCGGAACAGATTGAGCGAGGCACAGTAGGGAGAATACCCGCTCCCACAACCGGACAGATCACGCTAATGATGTTGTGTATCGCTATGATAATACGCTGAGTTATTGCGGCTATAAATCAATTGTCTTTGCTTCTCAAGTCCTCATAATATGTAGGGGACGGAAATAATGGAATGGCTACGGAGTCTGTATGAGGGCTGAAGGAAAATGATATTAATACATAACATCTCGCTCTGCGAAACTATCTACAAACAATGAGTGGGGGAGAGTTGTGTTGTTTATTTATATTTATATGATTGAAATATTATGTGTACGGTCCTGCTCTGCAATAGTCCGTAAACATTCTCCAATATTGCAACAAGTGCCAGCTCGTTTTTTCCACGCCCCGCGTATAAGCCATGGTTAAATTTCTCTAAAGATTCTCTAAAATAAATGTCTCTAAAGATGCTCAGAGTGGCAAAAAAATGAATGTCTATATTTTACACGAGGATATTTCACATAAACATTTATGGTATTAACACTATACCTGACTCCGAATCGAAAAATACTTGGGCACTGAAGCCAAAGTTAGGTAGACATTCTATATAACTTTGACTGAAGCGTTCAAAAGTATGCTACATGAGCCGATTATATAAAAAATCATCATTTCAAATTAATCGGACGAATCCAACTGTCATACCATCACGAGAAATCGAAGGAAATACTATTAAGATTAGTAACATCATAATAACAAGGCATGCAATTATACAAATTAGATATGTAGCCGTAGTTGCCTATATACGTTGTCAGTCATGAGTCATACCTCTTTAAGACGATTGTCCAAGACAAACCGGTTTGGCCTGTTCGGCATCTTCAGTGTTTGAATGTCAACTGACAACTTCATAGTGTAGACAAGTACCTAATGAACATCTAATGAAGTTCATTAACATACGTATCTGAATTACGAATAATTATGCGGTAAAAAATGTCAACCATACTTCAATGAGCTTTTCATATAAGATACAAGGGGAAATGTATGGTGACGCTAAGCTATGGGTGGGAGGGGGTCGAAATAACAGACTGCTTGCAACTTCGTATAGGGTTTTCTGTTTTAATAATGAGAAATGAACAATGTGACAGAAATACACATCTTCTGAGGGTTTCTTTTGAGGTACTTCCTACTTGAATGCTAAGATAATGTTAAAAGAGCTCAAGCACCTCTCTCCTCAATGCCTCTTCCTGGAATTCTTAGAAATCCTCCTGGGGTTGGTATATCACAACAAAAACAACTCAACCAGACGCTTTGTCAATTCAAATGAAGAAGATACGAACATTCTAACAAGTAGGTGGGGATTCGGCTACACTTCTCTTCACAAACTTTCAATATTCCCGCCCTATTTTAACCACGTTAATACCGTGGTTTCTCTAAAATTTACATACGGCGTGTTCCTATAATTCAACCATCGTAGTGGATACGTTTTGCATGCAAGTGAAATATGTAAATTCTCAAGGAAGATAGTTCCCACGATCTAGAGGAAATATAAGTCCGTGATACAAGAGTCAGGACTGCAGAAGTGGCCCATAAGATTTATATTGGTTATTACAAGCGGAATTAAACTCTAAAAATCATTCAACACGTTTTTTACAACTGATCATCACATAAGGCTCGTTTCACACATACGCGGTTTCCCGAGGCGCGGTTGCTACGCAGCCTACATTATTAATTGTTACTGGGTTGTGATTTTTGAGAAATCATAAACTTCAATTTCTAAATTAACTTGCTCTAGTGTGAGCAATCGGGAGTAAAAGACTGCTGGTGACGTCAGTTCCCACCCATCCCACCTGATGAGCAGAGGGAAATCTGTGGCACTTTTAGAAGAGTTTAGTCACCTTGGGTAAGAGTGAATATACCTAGAGAGATAATTGCGCTTTGCGCAGCCAAATGGGACCCCTTTCCTCGCACGGTCAATGTGAACTAGTCACGTGACTTTAACAGACTCCCTCCTCCCTCCCCACCGCACCACACACCAAGGGAGAAACTTCACTTCACCACGCACTTGGTCCATCCAAACTAGTCACGTGACCTTTATGTTGGCTTCACACTTTTCCCACCTCTATCTAAGGGTGGGTTCCTCGCATGTGTAAACCGAGAAACCAGTTGAAACCGCTGCCACGTAGAAACCGAAGACTTATCGCTTTCCGCCATCAACCCCTTGAGCCGCGCAAATCCGCATCGCTTTGAAACCGGCCCGCGTGGAACCGCTTATGTGTGAAACGAGCCTAAGGGTGCGTTCATAGTGAATCACCTTCACTGCGATACCTCGATGAACGATGCCCCGATGAAACCGCGATGAGGAACAAACATTGATGATTGCATGGGACTGTTTAGTGTGAAACACCTCCAATGCAAGGAAATTAGAATAATGTGGGCTTGGTTACGACGTATTCGGGGCATTCTGACAGTTTTAAACATATTAACAGATGAAGAATGGAGATGGTGTTCTGCTTCATTTTTATAAAATGTTGGAATTCCCCAGGCACGTCATAAGTGAGCCCACCTTTTATTCTAATCACCTTGCCTCCACTGCATTTCGCAGTGAAGGTGATTCACTATAAACAGTCCCATACAATGAGGACTTTGTAAATTTTTCAAGCACTGATGTTTCTTGAAGAGGGCTCTTCCACAAGCCAATTGCTTACATTAAACATTGAAATAAATCATGAATTTTTTTTAAGAATTTTTTTTTTAATCGAGTAGGGGTTTGATTACGTCAAAGGGCAGTTAATGAAATGGATGATGTAGGGAAGAGGTGGGAAGACGCGTTTTCGGGGGGTCAATTTTAATATTTATTTGTAAACAAAACATTTTAGAGTTCCCTCAAATGCTTCACAACTGCACATTGACGTCATTTCCCCTCGCACGATCCATCCCCTCCTGAAGAACTTTGAAATTTATTTAAAATTCACCAAATGCACCAATCGGGCTGGAACTACCGTTGATATCCTTCTGGGCATGCGCTAATTCACCGGTATAGTTTTCTCCCAAATTGGGCATTCATGCAAGTTCCCTATTATTGATGTTCGTTCCGTGAAGGTGATTCACTATGAACGCACCCTGAGAGAATGGTATACACAGGAGGCTCGCCGTCTGCGATGTATATACGTTCGTCAGGAGCGGGAACCACTCGAATTTGTAAGTTGAGCAACGACGATGTTCCCCAATGGTGGTGGAAGGAGAGAAGTTACAGTAGCACTGATGAACACAGGGAGACATATCTGTTCGCCATCTTTCATCAACTCGTCCCAATATAAATGGGTATAGGTATCCTTAACACAACTCATTTAGTGAACTTGACATACCAGACACAGTTTACAAGCGTTCTTAAGCTGTCGAAGCTGAATTCAGGATTAGAACGCGCTAAACTGTTCATTAGTAAAGGTAAAGAAGCTCAATACCGGAAAGGAAGACGGTATTAAAGTTAAAGGGGGAATTGGGAAATTTCCTTCAAATGGAAAACTTGATTGAGGGATAAATCCATAGTGTGAGGAGGGAGTTTGGGCTGGTTAAGCTCGGGGATGAAAACTTTTAAGCTGCTTAAGGACTAATCTTCATCTCGAATAGAGGATTTAAGAAGCTATAATAGTCAACTTAGTGGCTGTAAAATAGAGTTCACACGTACGGCTGTATTATTTGTGGCATCGACCAATAGGTTGCTTATTAATTATTATGAGTTCAATATTAAGTGTGGGTTTATCAGTGCACATAATGTTCAATTAAAGCCCCTATAAGTCTATAATCATGATGATGGTTGATTATTTCAGTATTGATAAACGCACCCTGAACCTGCTATATGAATCATTTGGTTAATCTGATAATGACCATTTAACCGCACGATACTGCCAACTCCACCCTGATATCCTCAAAATAGCACCAGAAATTCATTTTTCCTGCGCGATCTGCGCCAACGACTGCTCTGATTCTGAAACCCCAGAAATTCGAGAAAGAAGCTAAAATAACCTCAAACTCCATTCTTCCCTTGTTTTCTCCTTAAAAAATCACAATCCACTTAATTAGTATATTACAATACAAGAGCGGAAAATTTATGATTCCGAACGAGTACGTGTATAGTTGCCGAGATGCCGACACGAGACGAAGTCGAGTGGCGGCATAATCGTACGAGCTTCGGAATGAGCTGTTTCCGCCAACGATATATAAAAGAAAAACTTCTGTAGGCGCCATACGGCACCCACAGGCTTGATGGGATACTGGGTTTTTGTCGGGATGCTTTCTCCGTTAATCACTCTGAACTACATAAGGAATATTTTTTCTATCTAATTATGTTGTGTTATATTATTCACTATACAGATTACTAAAGTGAGGCTAACCGGGGCTGCAATTATAATTATTCTTATGTTTTTTTTTACCGATAATAACGTATAAGATGCAATAGAAATGCTTGTGGATTATGTTCCTCCGAAGAGCTTGCCTGTTTCTGCATTCGTGGAACCTTCTCCAGATGCAGCTGAAACTAACGAGGAATCCGGGGACGAGTACCGAGCAGGGTATCTGAAGCATCTCTCGGGCAATCACCAGCTGTCTCGAGTGGAAGCCGTCCTCGGCTGTTTGCGATTAGTGACATCGTCTTGCATAGGAAAGGGCGGTCTTGGTCTTGCAGTGAAATCCTGGTCTTGGTCTTGCAGCCATGGTCTTGGTCTTGGTCTTGCTGTCTTGAAAAAATGTACGCAATTTATGCATAATGTTTGCATCGCGATTAAAATCGAGTGCTGTAGTTATATAATGATTAGAGTATAGAATAATTAACTTTCGGATTTAATGATGGGTTTAAGTTTTAGTTATGGGGGGGAGGGATCCTACTGGAGCACGTGTGTTTTAAAGTGAGAAAAATGTATGTCGATATTCACGTTAAAAGTACCCATATTGGCTTTGTACTTTTCTCATATAAAAAGAAAAATCTCGATAAATGACTTGGTTGGCAGAGGAGAGGGGGTGTAATGCTGATGCTGTTCACAAAATTTTCTACAAAAAAAGTTAATGTCGGAAAGAAACAAGCAAGATAGGTGATAAAATGCGATAATAACGAAAATATTTCATGATTCAGGGTCAAAGGAACGATTTTTCTTGGGTCTCAATCGGGTAAAACAGATGTTGGTGGTCTCGCAAGACTGGTCTTGGTCTTGCATGCATGTCATGCTTTGTCATGTTTTGCCTTATAAGTTCTACCTCCACTCAGCGTGTCGTGCCTCCATCCTCAACTCAGTGTCACGCTTTCCCCTTCAGCTCAGTACGTCCATTCGATACTACCATATAAACAGCCACTATACTGACTCAATCTGGTAAACCACCGTCTCTTTCTTACACCGAAAAATGGACAACTTCAAGACCATATTTTTTCTAACCAAAAACTATTCAGTTCCCCTATTTCGCTTCTGACTTCCCTCTTCGCGGTGATTCATCTGAAGAATAATGTTCAAACGATTTTTCACCAACGAACTTTCTGAAACGGAAAAGTAGGTACACCGCATTTGAAGATCTTGAAATTCAATCACGAGAGAAGTTTATAAATGTTTCTTTGGTTTCATGATCCTCACGAAAATATTCCTTCATCGCGCCGACATAGTTTTTTTTTCAAATTTTAATTTATTTATTGATTTATGTTTAGTCTAACCTTTCATTTTTCTAAATTTGTTTAATCAGATCCAACTTGAAAAATACTCGCCCGCCCAGCGACGTCGGACTCGGAAACCTTATGGCACCCAACTTTTCCGCTTTGCTATGCTTTATCTGGGTGTCAGACATTTTTTTACTCATTTTTCCCTTGTTATAAGGACCAAAGAGAACACTCACATGAATTTTGGGATAAAAAATCAGGTATAAATATTTACCGTCTTAATGGGTTAAACCGTGGCGAAGTGGGCGGGGCCTATTTTATCACAGCTTTCGTTCTATTGGCCGAAAGACTTCAGATTTGGTTTTTTAAAATATTTTTCCTACACCCCGCCTCTTACTCACGATCAAAGGCAGCTGAGCGTGTGGAATTGATGTCATTCCGCACGCTCCGTCGTTTTTCCCAGCTTGCAGAATTATTACACACGCTAATTCCACACGCTCCGTACTATGGAAGCTAAGTTGTACTGAAAACGTTGTGTCGTTCGTAGCCTTGTTATTTTATATTTTTTGTATATTAATGTACTGGTGTAGGAAAAATAGCGTATACGGTACTCGTATGGCATTTCCGTAATATACTATTCTCGCACTTGGGTCATATTCTCGCTCACGTGCGAGAAAGCGGCCCATTGCTAAACGCTGGAGGAAGCTTCAGTGAGTGGGAAAGGGGTTATTCTATAGGTATGTGTAGAGAAAATTAATTTTCCACCAAAGCGGTGACCTCCCATTCCTTTTATATCCAAAGTGATTCTCGTTCCACTCGTGTTTACTTCCATTTTATATGTTAATCCCAGGCGGTAAACGTTTTATAAGCAGACGGAAGCGTTTTCCTCATTCGAAGCAGTTTATGGGGCAACGTGTGATGACCGGAAAAGGGTGTGTAGCAATCGAGGGGGCGGGGAGGAGAGAGAGAATGAGGGATCCTAAATAACTTTTAAATCTCCCGTTTCTCTCCCGTGGATTTTAAATCCACCCGGTGGAAACTTTGAAAAGGAAAAGCAAAGCACTTATATGAAAGTAGGCACACACTCCCCCCTCCTTCTCATCCACATCCACCGGTCCCTTACCTTCTTCTCAAAACCATGAATGATTTGTCTTCTTTCTAGATACTTAAATAGGGATGGTGGAAAGGAAAAGAAGGGAGTAGGGGTGAAGAATGTTAAGGGGAAGCTTTCTCGCAGTTTTACATCCCCCCTCTCACTGCAGTGCCTTCCGTGTTCTTACTTTTCATTGGTACTTAATTTAAAGCTTCTTCCATCCTTTACTTTTTTTTCCTGTGAACACAGCGTTATTTTTGGAGGGAAAAGGCTCCTGAGAGCACGAGTACTTAGAAGGGTTGAGGGGCTGAGTGAGTTGTTAGGGAGGAGTGTAATAAAAAACAGCACGAGTCTTGCTCTTAGTTCTTTTGTACAAGACGAAATATACTGAAAACAAAACGAAAATGCTTAGTAGGAGGGTCAAGTGGTTGTAATTTAGAAACTTTAAGAGATTTGACCTTTTCACTGCGTGAGTAGCGAATAATGGCTGACGTTGTAAAATATGAGAAAGACTGAAGAAATCTCGTCTCATTTTCCAGACGCCTGGTTTGGTTGATAGTCGACTCGGTGATTTTATGAACGTTTTTCGAGTTCATTTAAAACACGCGTCCATCGTGAGGACAAATAGGTACGCGGAAAAAAATACACTGATGAAGAGATCTATACGGCACCAGCAGAATCACATTTTCCTCGCCCAACACGGGTTATTGGTCAGTTCATCGAATTTGTCTCAAAGGCATTGAGACAAAAAAAAATAAACACGGAGGGTAAATAAACATAAGAAATGAATGGGTTTTGCTGATTTCCTCCTTTTCTTGGCAATTTTCCAATTTAAACCTCGAAAGCATTTCTAATTAAGAGGAAATTCGGCAAAAAAAAAAAGAAGTGAAGAGGGGGAAAGGGTATAAAGGACGAAAAGAACCATTTTGGCTATTTGCCAAAGTACAACACCCTCTCGTGAAGAAGAGTTTTCAATGAGAGCGAAGAAAATCGAGGACGAGTTTTTATTAATTGCCAATATTTCATTGAGCACGATGCTCTCGGCAGTTAACTTTGTTCTACGGAGCTCTTATCCCCGTCCGTCCCTTCATCTGTTAAAAAAAATTGCATTTGAAGAGGCGGATGTGATCCTTGTGGATATAAGAAGTATAATACTGGAAAAATGGGGAGGAAGTCGAGTAAATTCGCTTTTGAACAAAAGACGACGAGGCCGGGAACAGTGGCTGGGGCTGCGTTGACCTTTAATGAAGTCCGAACTCTTTTTTTTTTCTCAGATTGTTTTTTCTCTTTTCATTCTTCTTGTTTATTCCACGTCTTCCTCCTTTACCTCTAACCAATTCACTTGGACCTCGATAGAAGACTTGTAAAATGCGCTTTCTGTACCAGAAGGCTAAATTGATTCGCCCGGCTTCCTACTCTACTTGATTCCTAGAGACTGTTTTTCCTTGTGGAACCGACAAGGAAAAATAAAAAAATCAATCAGGCCACACACACAACAAGAGTTCACAATAAGAGTTCGAGGGCCTTTCTTTTTCCTTACAATTTTGAAGACTCCCTTTCCCATTAGTATTTACGTTGATCAAATAAACAATATCTCTTTCTAAAGCTAGCATCCAACCTTCTATTGTATTCCAGTGTCAATGGCTTGACCCTCCATATGTTTGGAAAACGTAAAGCACACAAATGCGTTTTCAATGATTAATGATGGAGCAGGGGGGGGGGGCTTTACTAAGATTTGGGCTGTACGCTAAACCACTCCGGGCAATTGTGTCTGGTAATTTGAGTTCGATTTGCAAAAAGAGGGGTACGTATGAAAAAGGGTTGGTTTCTGGGATATAGGGTGGAGCGGGGGTTGTCCTAAAACCAACAAAGCTGAATCCGCTCTTCCAGCCTTTCCATTCCCACCACCGCCCATTTTCCTTTATATATAACAGTCTACAGCGGTTTCTCTCCGCCACTAAAACCCTTTTCTTGGAGAATACGATAGCATTCTCTTCTCCACTGGTTGTCGTGTTACAAGCACTGTTGGTGAGGGAGGGGGATCAACGGGGACAGGAAAGCAAACTACAGCAAGGGGTGCAGTGAGGGAGTCTGTTGATGGCAAAGTGATGACTCAATTAGAGCTCGCGCCTATTCACCCCCCCCCCCTTGTTTTCCACCAGGGCCGTCCCCTCCCCCCTCTTCATCATCATCACCACATTTCACAGTTGTGCAGATTCAAGGGGTGGAGAACGGCCTCCGAGAAACGGACAATAAATCTAAAGCAATCCTCGTTCCACCTTTCATTCTCACCCCCATCGTCCATCCATCCATCCGTTTCTTCATTTCCACCCACCGCCGGTGGAGAGGAGGAGGACGCGGGTTATTAATATGTATGCCTGAAACCGCGAACCGATCCGTGGACGCGAATATAACAGCAGAGGAATAGGAGAAAGGGAGATAAATGCTTAAAATAAATTATTCAAAATTGTGACCGACAATTTTGTTTTTGTAAGATGCGATAAACGGGAAGTTGGAAGTTAAAATAATGTTCTTTTCAGACTCCCCTTATTATTATTTATTTCAATTACCTGAGTAAGAAATAGAATTCTTAATGTTCCAAGAAAATAGTGACAGAAAATGTACCCCCCTCCTACATCATTCTAGTCCCAGCAGTATACATGAAAGTGAGTAAATGTTTCAGGGAAAGAATACTGGACTTTTTTGGAGGATAAATCAGCGCTACCAGGTCATTGCAAGATTAATTTTTAGTGTGCCAATCGTTTTATTTTGTTTTGCGAGTGATTAATTTTGTTTTTGTTTTTCTGCATGGTAAGAGTAATCTTGGGGAAAATAAGGTAATTTGAAGTCCCATAACACAGAACAGCTTGCTTTATTCTCCATCGGAGTGGTGAAATTAGATTGTGTTTTCCCATCGCCTGTGGTAAATTGTGGATATCCCCCGTGTGAGTGTGTCTGTTCCCTTCCACTGTTGTCCATCCCTTGAATTGGTAATTCGGTGGAAAAAGGTTTTTATTCGACAATTCGAACTTTCTAGGATCAAATCACGTTAAAATCATAGCTGTCGGTCATGCTACCTGTAAATATTTTTGCACGGCCTCTACTTGTCTGTATTTCCTCATCCTTCATAAAATCTAGAATACACATAGGTTTTTTAGGCTACATTAACTTGTTCAAGCCGTTTCCGCCACGACGCCCGTCACGCTGAAAACGTGTTTGCTGAGATTTAAACGCATGCGCATGATACTAATTCCGGCGGTTGACATCATTAGGTGCACCTGTTTAGAAATAGAAATACCTGGAAAAAAAAGTCTCTATAAGAAGACAATTTGAAAATACAATTTTCATGGTGACTCTGTGCGCCAACTTTTCTGAAAAAATTTCACCTTTTTAAACGAGTTTGACTTTGTGGCTGAATATCTGAGCACGTATGAAGCAAAATGGAATTAAATGCCTAAAATTTAATAGAAAAAAGTTCGCTCTTCCCAGTAGTACCGTCAGATTTGGCCTTAGAGCCTTCGTTTACTAAGCAATGGCCGCTTTTCCAACAGAAACAAGGCAAAATCAAATATACGTATAGGTACTTAAATCCTTGATATCTCGTCGGGAAATAATGAGAATCGGATTATGGTCTGTAGGGGTAATTTTTACCCCATTTGTGGTACAGAATCGCCGGGCGAAATATTACCTCAAAATAGTAATTTTGCCGTTTCCATTCATCAATGCAACTTCCATGCCTAAATTGAGAAAAATTACAGTGTAATTCGCGATTTATCGTGGTTCATGGAGGCCCTTTGACGGGCTAAAATTGAGAAAAATATGAGTCCTTGAATGAAAATTGAGTTAGTATCTAATTCGTCCAGGTACGCAATACAATCAAACGCTCACCAACCAAAAAGGCACCTGGACATGATTTAATAACCCAGCCTCTACTTAAGACGCTGGCACGGAAAGGCATGGTATTTTAAACCCAAATCTACAATGGAATACTTCGGACCAAACACTTCCTCCAGTCGTGGAAACACGCGTTGTGGTTACGATGATTAAGAAACCTTAAAAAAGTGCCTCCGATATATCAGGCTATCAGCCTTTAAGCCTCCTCACCCTGCTTTCAAAAATATTTGAACGGCTTCTCCTCCACAAACTTCTCATGTTACTTCCTTTCAGTCACAGACTACCGGACACGCAATTGGGGTTCCGTAAGCATCACTCGTGTCCGCAACAACTGCATCGAGTCGTCGAGGAAATCTTAAACACGTTCGAATGCAAGCAAATAATGCCTTGGGGTCTTTCTGGATTCCGAGAAGGCATTCGATAAGCTATGGCGCCCAGGTCTACCGTAAAAAATCAAAAGTGACCTCCCAGATACCTACTACAGGATGGTCCAATGGTACCTTAATAGTCGTACCTTCTCAGTAGTAAAAGCAGGTGTACCACAAGGGAGTGTGCTTCGTCCTTTCTTTAAATTCGAAAGTGACTTTCCCTCGTGAACAGATGTGACTCATGCGCAATGCAATGATGATGCAGTCATTAGTGTGGACGAATCGTGCGAAGACGCGCAAGCAAAGATGCAACAATATTTGGACGAAATTTACGCATTGTGCCGAACATGGCGCGTGGTAATGTACCCGAATATGTCGGTCGCAGTGCTATTCATCCTGAGGTGCGCTACACTTCAGCCCACATCACTAAATGGCGTGCCTATGCCTATGAACTATCACGTGCGATACGGGGATCCTACGCTCGACAAAAACCCAACTTGGGCGCCCCTCGTGCAAAATCAGATAGCTATGATCTGGAGCGGATTATCCCAATTAAAAATCTCCTTCACGCTCATCATCACTGCCCCTACACCTCAAACGATAAATTTACATTGCTTTAGTCCGTCCGAGCTGCAAAAAGCAATATCAACAGAGTGCAAACTACGCAAAGTCAAGCTCTAAGATTGATGGTCGGTGCACCGTGGTAGGTACGTTAGGAACTCTGTGGTACACATTGACAAACAATGAATTGAAATAATAGCGAGATCCTACCTTAGACTACATTCGCCCAAAGTTCAGCACGAAAATCGCCTCCAGTGGGACTTTGCAAGCAACTGCCCGCCCTCTGCGTCCGGCTCGAACTACTAAAAGCGGTTCGTCGGCGGAAGCGTTTGCAGGATTCGCTGAGCAACTGAGTGCTCTCTCTTCAATAGCTGTGCCCGTTCTGTGATAAAGTAAAGTCGTCATAATAGTCTAATCATTATACGCTGTGCAAGTGTCTGTGATAAGAAAACGTCGTGATAATAGTCTAGTCATTACCCTGCAAGATGAACGTTTAAGGCCCGTTCACATGTACTATTTGTGGCTCACGGATGAACATGGTTAATTGGGGGTTAAAATTTATAAAAGTGCCATATCCTGAAGGTTTGGAAAAATGTCTATTTATAGGGGCTTAAATTGGGCATAACGCTAATTTGTGGTTGACTCTAAAATTAAATTTCACGTGGTTGCGACTCTTTTGGAAAAGACATTTTGCAGATTTGGGGCCACAAATCCCCATATTGTTTCGTCGTTTGCCAGTTTACAGAAAAAAAAAAAAAAAAAAAAAAAAAAAAAAAAAAAAAAAAAAAAAAAAAGGACGCAATTTATCGGATCCACGCATGAAGCACCCGAAGATTTGGATTCCGCTGTTAGAGAAACAAGATTTCACGTGATTTGCTTTTCAATAAATGAAACTCGGCTCTGTGGTTGAAACCCCAAATACGGCTTTGGCTTGGCTCTTGAAAAAATCGAATTTCTCTGGTTTGACCTTTTCAAAACAGATTTCATGGGTATGGCTCCTTTTAGGTAATACTAAATTTAGTCAATTCCGTTCTGTTACGACCAAATTTTTTTTGTAATAATGCTATCGTCTTCCCCGAAGATGGAACCTCGAAATTTATCTGCGATCCTTTCGTTTTAACCGTTCTGGTCAGAGTTTTTCAGTGACTAAGCCCCATGAAATTATTTTTCATTCAGTGACTAGCCCCCGCGTAAAATTTTGGTTTTAGAATACCAAAATCTGTGAGTATGATTGAATTCGTTGCCAAATACACGAGAATGGCTAAATGTTTTTTTTTTTTTGTTGTTTTTTTAAATTATAGCCACCCCTGCGAATTTTGATTTCTAAAGAACCAAACCTGAGAGAATGGTGGTTTTTAGTAACTGAACCCTGTGAAATTGACGTTTACAGTTTACAGTAATTGAGGCATTGAGGTTCACGAAAATAGTGTATAAGAAGAGCCAAACAATTTGGTTTTGATTTTATTTTAGACTTTTAGAGTGAAATCCTCAAGAATGAGGTTTTCAACGACTAAGCCCCGCAAAATTAGTTTTATGAGGAACCAAACCCGTGAATTCCTTTTTCAGTGAGCTCAACCCGCAACATTTTTTTTACATAGGGAGA
The DNA here is from genome assembly GCA_038030265.1 of Corythucha ciliata. Taxonomy (NCBI): domain Eukaryota; kingdom Metazoa; phylum Arthropoda; class Insecta; order Hemiptera; family Tingidae; genus Corythucha; species Corythucha ciliata. The sequence goes on from CM075939.1 coordinate 27,329,220, forward strand.
GTTCCTAAATTCATCAGATGAGTGAAAATTTCCATCGTGATTGAGTTAGTTTTGTAAATGTTTCTAAATTCATTATTCAACACGTATGGCGACCTTTTAAGTAGAATTCAGCGCCGGCGCTGTCCACCCGTCCTCTCAGAATTTGAACGTATGTTTTTAGACTAGACGGGGCTAAGTCCGGCGCTAAGTTTTACTGAAGTGGCCCCATGAGTTGAATAATGACTAAACTTTATCGAAAAATTTTTGTTATTTCGGCGTATGGAAATCATCAGATTATATATTTTTCGTTACCCTTGAATTATTTCCTTTAAAATAAAATTTAAAAAAATAGTCTCGCTCGAGAATGTCAAGATGACGTTTTTTTTACAAGTTCATAGGCCTCCCCCTTCTTTGCGTCACTCTTAATTGTCAGATTAGTGGAATATACTAGACTTTTTAGCATGTTTTAGTCTAGCATTTAGATGTTTTAGGATTTGAGCCTCACATCCGCTTGAGGAGCGAGTGGTCGTCGGGGGAAGGGGTGGAGCTTGTCGGCTACGTGAAAATGCTGCATTAAACGCTCAAACGGCTCCACTATGAGTGAAAATTTGCCTTTTTTGGAGTTTATAAGAACGCGGCATCCTTCGAGTTAAAATTTGTACGGTATTTTTTTCAAAGTTGTCCGTTTATACGCGAACCTGCCAACTTATTAACCGACATCGGCTGATATAATTCATTCCAGACCAGACCATCTCCTATTCCTATAATAATAGTCTCTTCATCACCTAGGTACTCAATAACGAAAATCTTGAGATGGTGGACATCAGAAGCACCAGCTATATCACGAAGCTGTCCCGCTACAACTTCGGACATCAAAAGTCACGCTGAGGCCGCGACCCCGAACATGGTCCACTTGTTTCATGTTTGGTCCATACTTTGCGAATTATGCACACTTGCAGAAGATATGCTAATTGACGAAAATTACGGCATGTGCTATTATGGTGGGTTGGGTGGGAGGTTCCGCCCCCAATGTTCCTAGTTATCACAATCCTCATGCTCTTACTCAGAAAGATTCATTCAACGGGCAAATAAATCAAGATCGTTTCAACGTGTATAATTCTATACCAAGCAGCATCGAGTTTGATCGGCAAGCTCCGACCACCGGGTTGGCAACCCTTTTGCACACTCGCAAAGTCGCAACCGTTATAAGAGACGCCCGAATTCGGTTCCAACTGCTCTAAAAGCAGACAACTCTACCACTGAAACCGATTTTCGTGCGAATCGGTTTAACTTATATGAGCGTACTTCTTTGGCTTGTGACCTACCGAGTGCACGATAAGCCTATAACACATCCATCACTGAGTTTTCAGAAAACAATAGACGAGCACTGGACCTAAGACACTTTATAGGTCGATTGGTGTTTTTGGTGAGAAAGAAGGGCTGGCGCTGTCTTTCTATTGGGTTACTCTGCCCTCGAGTAATAGCGCCCAATAGGCTCAATTACTGTTTATTTATCACTTAAGTCAACATTCCTCATAATGGAGCAACGACACTCACGTTTCATATATCTATGTACGTCATGTCGTTCCACCGACACACCCCACCCTTCCAGTAGCGGCCTGTAATACGTGTTTGACTAGAAGTGCAAATAATTCAAACAAAATTTGATATCCTTTTAGTTAGAAGCTAAAAAGCATTGCTCTAATGACAGCTAGAAACTTAATTCTTTATTATCGAGCAGGCCATGGGTTTTATCTAGTTCTTCAGCAGGGGTCCTTCCAGTTTTTCCGCTATCCAATCCTTTAAACTTCATGAAAACAGTTTCCAACCGCGCTTATAGACACCGTTTGAAAACGAGATCCGTTTTATTTGCACTGTTTGGGAAGGGTGCGTGGAACACCATTGTTTATACTAGCCAGAATGCTGTTGATAGGATGGTTGGGAGGGGGGGAATGAGTTAGACAGAGAAGCGAGAGGAACAGCAGTGTAGGATGATGGTTGGAAGCACCGGACCAGAAGAATGCAAAAAAAAAAAAGAACGTTAAAGCCGACACGTCATGTCACTCGCTGTATAATTGTGATGACGGTTTGGATGAAGAGGGGGGCGGGAAAGATCCTCTCCTCACCATCTTCGGACCTTGGTAAATAGAAAGGGAGGCAAATATCGACCATGTTAATCCATTAGCTCAGTGTGAGCATTTCCCTGTTTGACCCTCTCCCCCCCCCCCCCACACACACACACAGCCCGACACTGTTACAGTTTTCTTTTATTCCATCTGGCAGAGTACTTAACCGAAGCTTTTTTCTCTTTGAGGATCGTGGGACATAGACGGTGAAATCATCTCGGGGTGACACATTTAGCGTCCAATTAATATTTTAGTAGTAAAAAAAAAATTGCCTGATTGAATTGGTGGAACTTCCACTCCGCTTATTCACTCCTTTCGAAGCACCCTTTGACCCCATCTTATGCATTATTTTCCCATGAGGTCTTTTAACTATAAAAGTAGCACAATCTTTTTCCCCGTGCATTTTTTTTTACTGTCTCCCTACCACCCCCACCCCTAAGGAGCAGAAGCTCGGGTTATGAGTGGGTGAATAATAGGAGTAAAATGAAATATGCATAGGATTTATACGTGGTTGTCGTCAACATGCAAATTATAGCTTTAAGGTGAATCCAACTTCCCTTAATGCTCACCGCCGCTTTCCTTTAGGGCACAGAAAAAACCTTAATTCTTAATTCTCAGATTAGTGGAATATACTAGACTTTTTAGCATCTTTTAGTATAGCATTTAGATGTTTTAGGATTTGAGTCTCACATCCGCTTGAGGAGCGAGTGGTCGGGGGAAGGGGTGGAGCTTGTCGGCTACGTGAAAATGCTGCATTAAACGCTCAAACGGCTCCACTATGAGTGAAAATTTGCCTTTTTTGGAGTTTATAAGAACGCGGCATCCTTCGAGTTAAAATTTGTACGGTATTTTTTTCAAAGTTGTCCGTTTATACGCGAACCTGCCAACTTATTAACCGACATCGGCTGATATAATTCATTCCAGACCAGACCATCTCCTATTCCTATAATAATAGTCTCTTCATCACCTAGGTACTCAATAACGAAAATCTTGAGATGGTGGACATCAGAAGCACCAGCTATATCACGAAGCTGTCCCGCTACAACTTCGGACATCAAAAGTCACGCTGAGGCCGCGACCCCGAGCATGGTCCACTTGTTTCATGTTTGGTCCATACTTTGCGAATTATGCACTCTTGCAGAAGATATGCTAATTGACGAAAATTACGGCATGTGCTATTATGGTGGGTTGGGTGGGAGGTTCCGCCCCCAATGTTCCTAGTTAATCACAATCCTCATGCTCTTACTCAGAAAGATTCAATTCAACGGGCAAATAAATCAAGATCGTTTCAACGTGTATAATTCTACCAAGCAGCATCGAGTTTGATCGGCAAGCTCCGACCACCGGGTTGGCAACCCTTTTGCACACTCGCAAAGTCGCAACCGTTATAAGAGACGCCCGAATTCGGTTCCAACTGCTCTAAAAGCAGACAACTCTACCACTGAAATCGATTTTCGTGCGAATCGGTTTAACTTATATGAGCGTACTTCTTTGGCTTGTGACCTACCGAGTGCACGATAAGCCTATAACACATCCATCACTGAGTTTTCAGAAAACAATAGACGAGCACTGGACCTAAGACACTTTATAGGTCGATTGGTGTTTTTGGTGAGAAAGAAGGGCTGGCGCTGTCTTTCTATTGGGTTACTCTGCCCTCGAGTAATAGCGCCCAATAGGCTCAATTACTGTTTATTTATCACTTAAGTCAACATTCCTCATAATGGAGCAACGACACTCACGTTTCATATATCTATGTACGTCATGTCGTTCCACCGACACACCCCACCCTTCCAGTAGCGGCCTGTAATACGTGTTTGACTAGAAGTGCAAATAATTCAAACAAAATTTGATATCCTTTTAGTTAGAAGCTAAAAAGCATTGCTCTAATGACAGCTAGAAACTTAATTCTTTATTATCGAGCAGGCCATGGGTTTTATCTAGTTCTTCAGCAGGGGTCCTTCCAGTTTTTCCGCTATCCAATCCTTTAAACTTCATGAAAACAGTTTCCAACCGCGCTTATAGACACCGTTTGAAAACGAGATCCGTTTTATTTGCACTGTTTGGGAAGGGTGCGTGGAACACCATTGTTTATACTAGCCAGAATGCTGTTGATAGGATGGTTGGGAGGGGGGGAATGAGTTAGACAGAGAAGCGAGAGGAACAGCAGTGTAGGATGATGGTTGGAAGCACCGGACCAGAAGAATGCAAAAAAAAAAAAAGAACGTTAAAGCCGACACGTCATGTCACTCGCTGTATAATTGTGATGACGGTTTGGATGAAGAGGAGGGTGGGAAAGATCCTCTCCTCACCATCCTTGGACCTTGGTAAATAGAAAGGGAGGCAAATATCGACCATGTTAATCCATTAGCTCAGTGTGAGCATTTCCCTGTTTGACCCTCTCCCCCCCCCCACACACACACACAGCCCGACACTGTTACAGTTTTCTTTTATTCCATCTGGCAGAGTACTTAACCGAAGCTTTTTTCTCTTTGAGGATCGTGGGACATAGACGGTGAAATCATCTCGGGGTGACACATTTAGCGTCCAATTAATATTTTAGTAGTAAAAAAAAAATTGCCTGATTGAATTGGTGGAACTTCCACTCCGCTTATTCACTCCTTTCGAAGCACCCTTTGACCCCATCTTATGCATTATTTTCCCATGAGGTCTTTTAACTATAAAAGTAGCACAATCTTTTTCCCCGTGCATTTTTTTTTACTGTCTCCCTACCACCCCCACCCCTAAGGAGCAGAAGCTCGGGTTATGAGTGGGTGAATAATAGGAGTAAAATGAAATATGCATAGGATTTATACGTGGTTGTCGTCAACATGCAAATTATAGCTTTAAGGTGAATCCAACTTCCCTTAATGCTCACCGCCGCTTTCCTTTAGGGCACAGAAAAAACCTTAATTCTTAATTCTTCTTCCAATTAAAGCGAAAACTTTAATTATTCCGACTTTTGTAGAATGGCTCTTTCGGTCTTTCTCTCAGCCTGTGTTTAGAGAGGGTAGACGGGGGGAGTTAGAATAACTGAAGTAAACAAAAGAAGAATGGGAAGAACAATAAGAAGAAGATGAAACCACAAGTAGGGAAAGAGGCAGTGAGAAAGATAAACAATAAACTAATTGAGGATTCCGACGTCCTACCTCATCTTGGAATCCTCACTGTCTTCCTAATTAAACGTATAAAATAAATAGACATTTGGGGGACCCATGCGGTAAAAAACCAACTCCTACCGAAAAACTTCATGATTGGAGTATTAAACCATTAATGGTAATCATTTTGGATCCACGTAAAAAAAAAAAAAAAAAAAAACCGCAGAACGGAAGCGGATAAAAATAATGATGATAGTAATCCGCTGGCCCCCTGCTTCGAGCTGTATTAAGTCGTATATAACCCCTGCGAACAGAAACTCTTCCCAGTTTTCTGAAGGTCTGCGGCAAATCGTGAATTATTTGCCGGGTAATTACAAATTTATATTCCTTATCCCTCGACTGAAAAAGATACAGGCTATGTGGACCACTCTGCTGATAAATTTTCCAGCAGAAAAACTCTCAAATGATGATGGTCCAGCACGTGCTATAAGTAGTGGTGGGTGCGGGGCCTGAGAGAGAGAGAAAATAGAAAGGTCGATATGGAGTGCCTCACGATGTTAGAATTCAAAGTTATGCACAGCGTTAAACATATTAAGCAAACTTTGCAGACGTGGCTATTGCACGTTTCAACAACGCTCAACAAAGATATCCTTCTCTTTATATTGCGCAGAGCTCTTCTTGTCCCGGCCCCCTCCATCCGCATTAACTTCACCTGTCGCTGTCGAGTCTGCATTATTTTATTTAAATTTTAATCCAGAATGTTATGATGAGAAGGAATTCCTCCGGGCCAGACGTTTTCGTAACAGCCCCCTTGGACTTCCTCAAGAAAGTCTCAAAGGGATGATAATAATAACGGAACTATATTTATTACTAAAACTTGAATGCAATAATTGGACTCGAAGGAGTAGCAATAAAACTCAAGACGCTTCCACTAAAGGACAATCCGATCGACTCCTTAAAAAATTTTAAAAGTCACGAGTAGTATTGTCATACCTCAAGCGCGCACGGAACCCTCAACACTATAATGTTCTATTGCCGGTTGATAAGCAAATCTTGTCAACCCCTTCATTGTTTTCACGCATGCTACATAGTTATAAACCAGCTTGGTAGATAATCGCATCACTGAATAATGGAGGCGGAAACACTAATCCTAGCTGATGAGATTCAACCACCATATTACCTCCTCGCAGTCGTCATAATTAATTCGTCATTAACCATGAATGATTATTCCACCCCCCCCCCCATTCAGTAAAATCCACCTCGCACCTATGACACTCCCTTCACTTAGAAGCCTCGAAACTCAAATGGTTGGTTCAATTTCACCGCAGGAGCCGAGAGAGGAAATGTCTAGGGTACTAGGTCAATGCCCCCCCCTCCCCCCGAAGATACGAAGATGCAGCGGTTGCAAACAATTTTTTAATCTTCTTTAAACGATCGCCATAAGGATAAAAATTATTAAAATGCTTAACACGTTATGCCATGGAAAAAGTGATCAATCAGAAACAGCTGTGTTCAACGTTTTTTTTTTCTACCCCCAAGATCAGCGCCGTATTTAACCCCCATCCCTCTCCCTCAATCTTCACACAAAAAGGCCTTCTTTTTCAAAAGATTAAGTACGAGTTTCGTTGACATTTTGACCATCGATCAAACATTAATTAAGTTTAACATTTCCAGCCAATAAATCCACTACATATTATGCTTCCTCCTTAAGATTAATAACAAATACTAAATACCACCCCGTCACCAGTGGACCAAATCCTAGCCGGTGAAAAAGTGCTGGTAGGATGAGTACTGAATAGTTGGTCCAGACCAACCAACCAGAGAACTAATATTTACTCTTGCTCACTAAAAACGTCAACTTCGAAAAGCCAATTACAACGTAGACTCATTAAAAAAAGCAATTTAATCGGGTTTGACCTCTCACAAAAGCTATTCCGCGGGTTGACCTTAAGCGAAGTGTCGCGGACTTGACCCTTACAGCATCGAATTTCGCCCTTAGCTCCTTGAAAACCACACTCCCGAAGGTTTGGCTCCTTCAAAAAACAAATTTCGTGAATCGTGTACGCCGAAAAAATAAAATAAAATAAATTGCATGTGGTTGGCCCCTAAAATTGGCCAGATTCACGGATTTTACAGTTTAAATTAAGAATTTCAACGCGTTAGCTCATTTTAAAACTTCTCGGGCCTCACTCCTTTCAAAAGCAAAATTTCGCAGGTGTGGCTATTTTAAAAAGTTCAATTTTCGCAGATTATTGTCACTCACAAAACCCTATTACGCGGATTATTGTCACTCGCATAACTAAATTTCGTGGGCTTTACTCACTCAATTTCACTAGATGGCCCCCTAAAAAGTCAATTTTTGCGGGTTTGGCCGATTCAAACATCCAATCTTACGAGCTTGACTCAGTAGAAAAATCAATCAAATCACTAACGATTCCAAAATTCTGTTGAAAAAATCTGTCATCCATTAGACGGGATATTTTCCCGTCAGCCACTTCCAAAATCCGTTAGATCTGACGGGAAATCCGTCAAATTGGCAACGCTGCCGCCGCTTCATTCCGTCCGCTACAAAATTTCATTTTCAATTGTCATCTTTCACTCTCACTAATAATATTTGCGGAAAACTAAAGAAAGCTTGAGCTCCATCGTTAGAGGCAAGATTTCAGGTACAAACTGCACAGGCCGCCCTCCTCAATCAACTGAACTCAGTGGCGGTACTATCGCTCTTTTTACAGACGCATTTCGAATGGCTCCCTTCGACATCTGTAGCTGATCAATGGGAACCTCTAGCTCTCTCTCTGACACATCAGAAGCTGAAACCACGACAGCAGCAGTGATCAGCGTATTATGGAGAACTGAGAACTCCTTATTTATATTCTTCAATTCAACATTTTCGTGACATCCTCGAGCCAACTCATTTTAAAATTTTCTGAGACAACAAACCACTAATGATTATAAACGCCTTCAATTAGCTCTCATTCACCTCCCTATTCACAACCGATATCCAGCCCGTCAGTGGGATTATAAGCATTTCCGCGCCACTTCGACTCCGTGTTTTTGAACTCTCTTCACAACTTGAGTCCAGCAAACGTGGATTAAGGCCCGTATGCTAAGTCGCTCCTCGAACTTTCCTCGACTCCAACCTTCCTCGCAAACTGTAGAAACAAATGTTATTTTATCATTTTTCCAGATTGTGAGGGAGGTTTCAGGTTGAGGAAAATTCGAGGAACGACTTGGCATACGGGCCTAATAGTATAAAAAATGTCTTAATAATGTAAAAAAAAAAAATCATTTCATTGACATTACTTTCATTTCATTTTACTTTAGAAATTTAATAGCATTCAGTCTTTATTTTTATCGACTTGATATGAAAAAAGAGACTTTTTTCTCTTGTCTTGACGTTCCTCCCGCAGTTCAGTTTTTTCCTTTCCATCACTGGTCTTTCCTCCCTCCGGAATTAAATTATTTTTCAATTTCAAGCTCATATTTCTTCTCAAACGGGAGAAAAATGAAAATGCGATATACCTGTTCGTATTCTTATAACGAAAGTTTATTCGATTCGTGGATTTGAACAGAACTCGAATTTATTACTTTTTACTTGTACTTCGACATTCGCGTAAATTCAACATGCAGAACTCATCAAAGGGCGAGAGTAGAACAAATCAAATGGCGATTCCTTTTATTTTTATCGCCATCCGTCTTATAGTCATGCACTTAGTTTTAACGTTAAAGCTCACAGCACCGGTCCAAATTCCTATATTTTACCTTGAAAAAAAAAACAACAGAAAAAAGTATTTAGAACACCTGGAGCCGACCACTCTACACACTGCAGCTAGAGGATTGGACTTTGACGTTTATGTTGTCATTGGAATTTAAAATGTGAGGGGGCAAAGTCTTTTGTTTAGCCTCTTCACCCGCCCCTTCGTCACTTTTTTTTCTCTCTCTCCTTCCTCAAAGGGAGCCAGATTGCTTCTCTTTTTTCGCATTCATTGGATGTCCCGGGATAAATAGGAATCCATTCGATATTTTCCTCGCTCTCGCCTAGGCGAGCAAGTCTTCTTTGTCGTTGAAAACGTTTTTTTTTTTTTTTTTTTTCGGAATAAATGTTTCTGGTAAAAACACGTTTATATTCCATGCATTTGTTTGCCGAACGTCGAGGAAAATAGTGTCAGTTTCCTTTCATTCTTCTAAACAGAGGTACTCCCTTTACTCTGTCATCGCTTTTTTTCGCTCCACTTAAACAGTTCAATTTGTATTTTTGTCATAGTTACGCCACCATTTTGTATGAATTCGGAATAGATTATTCCACGGAGAAACTTCAGTATTGGGTATTGTAGCGCATACGAGAGTTTAGGACGTCAACCACCTTTAAGGGTTATGAGCTGTGTTTTTGAGCAGATTCAACACACATTTCTTTAATGCATGCACGAGCCTACGTTGTCTGTCTTCCCTCGCCATCTTCAGCGTCTGTAAGTACAACTGAAACGCTGGCGAGCAGCCGAAACCGGTTCGTTTCTAACGCACCTCAACCAGGGAAGACAGACGTAGGCTCCTATACGGCTACAGTTTCATGCATGCATTACCTACTAACCCTCGTAGTCTAAGCGATCATACTAACAATATTAACACATTTCTTTATCAAAAGGAGGAGAGTCCTCCTTTCCTTGTCTGAAAGGACAATTGAATACGTCCATGACTTTAAACTCGAGACAGTTCGATACGAGACTCGCGAGAAAGACGATGACTTATATTTTATCTCTGGAAACCCGTGGGGCTCGACTCTCAGGCAGGGGTGGGCAAAACACTTCAGTAAGTAAAAAGCTTTTGAAAACGAATGTTTTGTTTAAAATACTTTTTCGCACTTTGGGTTATAAATAAACCATTTGGCTCCTCCCAAAGAAGGCGCGAAATTGGACTTTTCTTGAATCCTATAGGGAGCAAAATGTGAAACTATTTTGCGACCTGGGACACCTAGGGAGGTGATAGTAGGTATATTACACAACGAGTGTGGGAAGTAGAATTTTGCACAAGAGTTTTGTTTGGCTCAAGAGGCGCAGTCGAGTGAGCTAAAAAAAACGATCGAGGCAATTCTACTCCCTCACGAGTTGTGTTCACTATTTTTCGCGTAAGCTACCCAGCTTTTGACATAAGCCTAATATAAACAGTCAATTTTACGCCGCTACTTTTCAGTGAGGTAAAGTTTTTACATCACTGGTGTATATATCTCTACTTCCTGCAGTTGTTTTTTGCCTGTAATCTCGAACTTTACACGCTGGACACGCGAAAATACGATTTTTTTTGTCGGTTAGAAATGAAGCGTTTCCTGCCCCCGAACCAGAGTCGAAAGTTGAAGTTTTCTGCCCTAGATATGAAATGAAATGAGTTACTCCGGCGTCCACCAGTACTGTTGAAAAAAAAAAACTATCATACGGTAAACCAAACCAACGATATATAAACCTGGATTGCTCACAGTAGACTGAAGGGGCGTGAAGGCGGGCAGGTCGTCCCCTGATAAACAATCACCCTGTCCCTCTCTTCCGGTATTTACTTTGAAACTCCACCCCTCTCATCCACTATTCTAGATCTGCAGTGATGAGCAATCCAGTTCTTTCATATCGTTGGCGTCCACTCGTCTTTTCCTTTTTCGTCTGTGCCTTAGTTAGGGCTCCGATAAGGAAGGCCTCTGAATACAGCCATCATACGTATAGCTACCGACTAAGTCGTATGGGTAACTGAAATTGTGTTTCATTTTCTACGAGACGTAGGTTAGGTAGGTAGGTACGCTTCAATCAATCAAAGTTGAACATCCATTCTGAAACAATAACATTCCAGGAAGCCTCGACAAGATGGCCCTTTTAATACCAAACACTGTGCTGTTGAAATTGGAATTGTCAACAAAATGTTCACGGAAACCCCATTGGACCGGAATTAATTTCAACTTGACAGTTCAAACTCTTATTATTGAAACCTCTCTAAAATTATTCAGTTTGTTCAAAATCTGACGAGTAAAACTCTCGAAACGTGAATAATTTTAACTCAATTCCGCAACTTCGACTACACGCCTGTGTGTTATTCTTCTTCGTTCATTACAATCTTGTTTTTGATCAAACACGGATGAGGATCAGAAATCCGTGTAATATGAAAACTTGGCAAATAAGTGCCTTTGAGAGGGTTTAAAAGGCTTAAGCGCTAATAATTTTCTAATTAAATATTTTGTTTCGGTTGGGCAAAATTATATTTTCCGTCGGCTACGCCCCTCATCAGGTAGAATTCATTCGTTCCCATTTTCTTTTTAATGGAATGTACAAAAGCCCGTCTATTGGAATAGTGAGAGAGAGAGAGCAAGGCAAATAAAACCAACATAAAAGTAAATTCAAATGGTTTACTAGTTACTACAAATAAATCGCATGCAGGCTCCCTACAGCTCCGGATCAGGCTCCATTTTCTTCAGTCTGGTACTCGTGTAAAGGACGTTTTATTTTTTAATTGACTGTGGTGGAATAGTATAATATATTACATTCCGAGTCCCGGAATCCTAGTTGGCGGGCGAGGCGGAGGCCGAGCCCGCTACAAAAAAACCAATAAGTGAATCCCCTTCCTACGAGTGATGTACAACTTTTTTCACGCGACATCAACGAAATGTTAAAATAATGGGGACCTTGCACATTTTTCAAACACTGATGTTTCTTGAAGAGGGCTCTTCCATAATGCTATTGCTCGCGAATTTTTTAAAAAAATGAGTGGGGATTTGATAACGTCAAAGGTTCTTCAATAAAACTGATAGTGTTAGGAAGAGGGGGGTAAGACACATTTTCAGGGGGACAATTTTTCTTGTTATTTGAAATCATAAAATGTTAGAGTTCCCTCATCAGATGCTTCAAAAATGGTCATTGACGTCATTTCCCCTCGTGCCATCTATCCCCTCTTGAAGAACTTTGAAATTTATTTAAAAATTACCAAATGCACCAATTGGGCTGCACCTACCGTTGATATCCTTCTGTCCGTGTGCCAATTCACCGGTATACTTTTATCTCAAATCGGGCGTTCGTGCAAGTTCCCCATTAAGGCCCGATTTGACCAAATTCTTAAACCACGATCAACTCTAATCACGATTACAATGTAAACACATCAGAATTCATATGTGTCGTTATTGGCAACTAATCACGATCAACTTTAAACGATATCAATTTTGTTAGTGAAAATGGGCCTAAAACAGTGTGATTGAACGTAACGTGAAACTGAAAAATAGGGGGTTCACCATTGTGACATGGAGGAGAACCTCCGAAGGAGGTTATAATACCAGGAAGGTTTGGTTACTTGCCTGGAATTGGAACAAGTTAAGTGTGAAAGAGCCGGTGTTCGTGGGGTCTGGGTTGACTAATTTTGGGTATGTTTTCCTGCAGTGTTTCATTCCCATTGGTAAGAAAAGAAATTAGTTTTCTTTACAATTTATTTATTTTGGTTTCTTCGATTGGAATTCCACGTTTTTATGTTGAAGGACTTTGACAATCTGACCACTGACTTCTCGTGTGTTCGTTCAAGAAGATCTTAAACGAGGTTATACCACGAATTCATTTACTATCCGTACTAGGACGGAAAATATTTTCCGGACTAGTACAGAAAATTGTTCGAATGTTACATTGCGGTAATGGTCAGCTTCCCAGCCTTTTTTGGGTACAGAAATGCATACTTTCGAAGCATGTCGCGTGAAAATTACTTTTTATTAACGTAGTTTTAACCAAGATTGCTTGCCCCTACGTGGATTTATTTAAATTCATCAATTTCGCTCTTGAAACAAAACGAGAAAAATGCCAATTTTTTTGTACTAACCAGAAACTCCCTTCGCACAATTGTAGGGAAACCATTAAAAGCCTACTAAAGAGAGAGAGAAAAAAATAAATAACGAGGTAGGAAACGTTGTAAAAGTAACAAGTTTCATACCCGTCGTGCCCTTGTTCATTCAGTCTCTTTCCACCCTTAGGGCGTTCGTGCAAATGTCTTCCTTTTTTTCTCGAGCGTTTTCCCTTTTCCACGACCCTCTCTGTCATACTTTTTTTCTTATTCTTCGTCTTCTTTACTATACACAGCATCCTCACGCTTCTCTTCCCAAACAGTAACCGTAATGGTTTCCCCGATGCATTCGTCTTGTTGTTCTCTCTCCCTCGCTCTTCGTTTAGCCCCTCCCAACCATTTTCCATTCTAACTGATGTTGTGAAAAGTTGGAAGAAAACGGAAAACCGTTTGGATAAGGAGCGAGTAAAATAGCGCTTCTTAGAATATTTTACTAACAACAAGAGTTCAGCTTTCACATTTTCGAGTCCTTTAGTAGCGAGGAGGGAAGAAATTTAACAGGAAATGTCATCGATACTTGCCAAATTCTCGCCAACTGTACCATCAAATCAGCGCTTTTTTAATTACCAAAAACAAATACAGATGGCTACCACCAAAACCAGTTATGTAAGGATCTAAATGCTTGAACCTTTGATTTGCATAGGACGAATCCGCAAAATTTGGTTTTGTTGGAGGAAACCTTACGAAATGAGTTACTAAAGGAGCCAAACCCACCAACTTTGTTTTTTTAATGAGTCAAATCTACGGAATTTGGTTCTTGGTGGAGCTAAATGCGTGAAATTCGTTGTTACTGAGCAGTAGAAAGTGTATCTCCACGTCTCACGTGCCTGAAAACTTTCACATACAAATCAAATAGGACCATGCTGTCAAAAACTATCCATTTTTGGTCATAAAACGGTCGCATTCAACCCGAAAACTCTGGGAGGAATTGGTAATGGGGCTTTATAATAAATAATTATGGTCAATGGGTGGGTGCTGGGTGATAGCCGGGATTCGTCTCTGATTTATAATGCGTTTTGGAATTTTTAAATCGTTACAAAGAATGATAGTCTCCAACATTTCACATTATTATTTCGCTTACAATAGACAATAACACTGTTAAAATTACGTGGAACATCCCGGCTCTTGACTGTCGTTGTAATTATGCCGTCTTGAAGGATTGGTAGTCTCCGTGCCTCGACAGCGGTTCGGCCTTAATTTCCTCACTCAAACAATTCAGTCTTATACTCTCTAGTACAGGGGTGGTCAGGGGGGCCATGAAGTGGCCCGCTGAGCCTTTCACAATAGCCCGCCCGTGGCCTGCAGTGGTAAATTATAATTTTTTTTGTTTGATTTCCCCCCCCCCTCAAGAATTTGATGAGCGGAGCATTAGCCCTACCTAAACGCATAGTGTGAAATTGCCAGTTTTGGAGTAAAAAGTAGAGTTTTGGGGTGGTGCCGTCAGTTTTAGGGCGAAATTGTTAGTTAGGGGGCATAACATGAGGTTTTTTTTTATGAAATTGTTAGTTTTGGGTTGAAACCGACAGTTTTAGAGTAAAATATCCAATTTTGTGGTTAAAAATAGACAGTTTAGTGATAAAATGAACAGTTTGGGAGTATAATATTCATTTTAAAGGTAAAACAGCCAAATGTTTCGGGGTAAAATCGCTCGTTTTGTAGTGGCGTCTCTTATTTTGGGGTAACGCGTCAGCTTTGGCATGAAATCGTCTTATATGGGAACAAAATATCACCAGTATTGTAGTAAAACAGTCGGTATTGTGTTTAAATCGTCAGAGTTCTCAAGGCAGAGTGGCCAGTTTTGGAGTAAAATATCAGGGGGAACTTTGGGGAAGTTTTGGGGGAACACTTCGGCTATTGCGTGAAATTATCTGTTTCAGAATGAAATATTCAGTTTCAGAGTAAAATGTTCAGTTTTGGGTTTAAAAATGTCAGTTTTCAATGTCTCTTAGGCAAGAAGTTGAAAATTCGGACACCCTGTATTGGAAGGAAGCCCTTCCTACGAGTGTTAATATTTCTGGGGAAAATATTGAGTTTGAGAGATTTGAGTTTTGGGACAGAAAATTCTAAATAGACGTCCACAACGATAGTTTACAATCGGACACGTTAGTTTTTGTCTTATTCTGATCCTTTTGGTAAAAAATCAGTTTCTGGAGAATTTTATTATTTAAAGCGCATATATTATCAGAGTAGACGAACTACCGGTTCTCTAGCTGGGGTCTCTGAAGCATCTGACATCTTCTGTCCACCCTTAGACCAAGGGCTCGCTACGCCCCTAAAACTAGGAGGAAGCGCTTGTTCGCTCCTAAAACTGAGGAAAACTTTCATCGCCAAAGCTCCGAGGGCTTGACCAAACCCCATTGCCCTCCCACTGCTACATACATTGCACTATCCATCAAGAACGGCTTACTCTCAGCATGAAGCCACGGGGGAACCTATGCTCTCCTCTCCAACTGCAGTGCTTTCGCGATCCCTGTTGCGGATGATCCATCTGAGTAGGCCCCTTAGAGTCAGAGCTAGGAGTATACCTAGTCTCGTCTGCCGTAAGCAAGAAAATATTGCATAAAAGACGTGCCTATTTTTCAGGTCAAATTTGTCCCTTCTTGATCATCTTAGGATAATGATAAGACATCATAACGACATATGGATTCGAAGAGATGTTTTGATACAAGTAGTAAAGAGTAACAAGGGGAAAATGGAATTTTACTCCTCCCGTCGACCAAACTCCATTCCCCTTCATTTTGTCTTCTTTCTACAGTTCGGGAATCCGATATTTTCTATTTCAGGTTGTAAAGGGTTAGCCCACTACGGGCTTCAGAAACGCATTGTTCTTCCCCCCAAATCATCACGGTCTCTCCCCCCTCCACAGCCACTCTACCGTTTTTCATCACACCAAAAGGAAGGGTTTGAATAAGATGTCTTCGTCCTCGAAATCCCTTCCGTCACGAATGTGTTTTTTTTTTTTATTAATATTTTTCCTTTTATTCTCCAAGAAGCAAGCCAGGAAAGACCATTTTCCCACAAATAAAATTGTTCTTATTTTCCGCTTCCTCTATCAAGAGGAATTCCTCTTTCGATTCTTGCCTACGACAAGGAAGGGAAATGAATTATGAACCGTAGCGCACCTGTAAAAAAACTTTGATTTGTAAAACCACACTTTTCCCCCGAAATAAAATGAAAAAAACATCAGCTATTGGTTCTTATAAGAAACAATTTTATTTTTAAGACGCGTGGCTCGAGTTTTCCTATGATTTCCACCATCAGGTTACCAGTTAGATTGTGCCCTGAGGGTTGTAAAGGATAAGGAGACTGGAAAAACGAGACGATTATCAAAGTGGAAGGGATTTCTCTCGTATCATTCCCCGGTTCTCCAATTTTTTATGGGGTTAGGCAGAGTCCCTACGGGCAGAGTGTGATTGCTTTTTTATTGACCCAAGCTCCAACCATTTTTACAACTTTCAACGTTTTCCTCTCTGCCTCTCTCTCCTACCCTCTTTCAGAGTTAATAACTACAAAACTATGTGCTGAACTAACACTGTTGAGCTAATTGTTTCCTCTTTTTTTTTTTCTTTTTGTAATGTTCACAGGCGAGGTCGAGAGATTGCTCAGAGAGTACAGACAGAATCAAGAATTGGTGCGAAATATCGGAGCCAATTACTACCAAATCATATACCCCGTCCAGTTGCGTCATCACGAAAAGATGGGGATTTCGACGAGGGAGGTAGGGGCAAACAAGGTGAGCAACATTTTATTTCAACTTTTATACTATACACATAATTTCTAAACGCTACACGTGCCCGTCGACAACTATGCTTATACAGCGTCGTTTCTTTATTTCTTTTTCAACTCCCTTTTTCTCTGGGGTACACAATGTGTTGAACAAAGAACAGGAAGAAATTAAGATAAGCCCCGTCTCATGCGAATTAATATGGACACCGGGTGAGTGAGAAAAAAGGGAGAGCCTGCTTTTGGACTTTTGGAAGGAGAGGATTGTCATTTTATTCGAATAAAATGTAAATGAGTAGCCGGCCACATTCTCGTCCATAATCCCTTTACCTACTTACTTTCTCTAAAGGGTTATATTTCATTAATGAAAAAAGCGTAGATTGCTATTTTTAAAATTAATTTGACGTGATTTTATCATGCAGAATAAATGAGTTGCGAATAAGACGGGTCAGGGAGTAATTTTTGGTTCAAAAATGTAAATTGCAGTCAAGTTGAGGCGCTCAGCCAAGTTTACCTAAAATCTTCACAGCACCCTCCACAGCACCCTCTACAGATATATGGAAATGAGTGGACCCCCTGCCCCTTGCACTCTTAATCAGGAAAAGAAGGAGAGGGTACCTAAATGTTGATGAAGAGAATAGCTTATCCCACTTGTGTACTGTCGTAATGGGAGGGGGGACCCATCCTCACGACTCATAGGGATTTTCTACCTTCAGATAACTATAGCGCTAATTGCACGGACGCCCTATAGATCAAAGGGTATACCTAGGCACTCACACCTACCTGCAAGTAATTACAAACAAGTGCTTTAAATTACTCTGTGTCATAGGCCAGGAGGGCAGACGTGTGGGGGTGCAAAGGGTAGATCGGCGGAGGGATGGGGAGAGCCATCCAAAGCTCGCACACATGGACGTTTCTCGCGTCTACCACACCAAACCGTTGGCCTGCATAATATAAGCCCGAACGCCCCCATTCCTGCCAGACATTCTTCCATCTAAAATTCTCTCTCTCCCTCTCTCATTTTGCTATCTCGTTTTAAAGCTTTATTGATTTTGAAACGTTATAATCCCTGTCCGAGAATTGGAGCGTACTAATTTCCGTTCGGACCTGTTTTTTTTTTTCTGTCGGTCTCTATTTAGACATTCCGAACTCGCACAAGAACTGTCAATATTGTAAGTTCACTGTAGCCTTCCCACACAAGCGAAGCTGATGCTCGGTAGTAGTAATTTTGTTGAATACCGGTACCGGCTGAATGACTCTGGGGGGGTTGGTGAACGCAAGTCGAAAATGTGGAACACTTCCATGGTTCTGTTTTGATGGGAAAAGTTTCAGACCACAAACATCGCGTCAAAAGTCATGAATTCACCATTTTGAAGTCGAAGCGCCTCTATGTAAATGTATCCACTGTAAGCCACCTCCCACACACTTCGCAATCTGACCAAACAACTTTTTTGTGCCAACGTCACTGACGTGTGACAGCATCATTTGTTTCGCCCATCCGTCGCTTAACCTAGGGAGCGATCTCTTTCAATGGTATGACTATAGGCAATAACCGCACGACGTGTTCGGGGAGGGGGAGACTGGAAAATGTAACCAGCAGGGCTACGTCATGCGGGCACGGGCAGTTCTCCAGACTTGGGATTGGGACTCTGCCTCTTGTCCCCGGCTGGTCTCCACGAGAAAGAGAATCGATCCGAACGGACCTCAATAGGCCGCACTGAGATCCGATAAAATCGACCAAATCGATGACAAAGTAAAACGCTCATATTTGACCAATTTAAGAAGAACTGACGGCCAGCGGTGTTACATCGAAAACGGCCGTATTTATGATTTATGAATTTGCTCAGGGGCTTATAAACGCCGTCCGGCTAAAATTCAAAAATATGTATACCTGATGATAAAAGAATTATGGTGTTTAATACAGGAATTTGAATTGGATCAAATGTACAAATTCCGTTTGGGGCGCCAAAGCCTTCTTTAGGCTCATACGCCGTGCCCTGATCCAGCTGTGCGCTTCACACCCGTTTCGTTCGATGCGTGGTTTGTTGCTGGGAACACCCACGCGAAGTCGAGTGCGCCGTGCCACAGCATTGTCGCTACCGTTTAGAGAAACCTGCAAGTTTAACGCTGCAAACTTGTGCACCAGTTCAACTTGTGTACCAGTTTGGATGATCCGCGGTGGGGTATTCCAGTTACTTACGACCCGTCGTATTTGTAGAGTTACAAAGCGGTTTTCTGGCCCATTTTGGGCTATGGCACCTCCGAGTGGTGGATCCTGACGACTAAGATGGACCACGAGGGGGTAAAATCCTTTCAGAGGTCCATCTTGAGGGGCCAGGGTCTTGAAGCTTGAGTCAACTGTTGTTCATTGTGGAGGTGCAGGTGCGAGCAGTCCGGGATTGACGACATTTCTGAAAAGCAAACGCTGAACGCTTTTCGTGCAAATAGCTAACCTTATGGTAACAAAAACGTTACCTTTATGATTTATGCTCAGTAATTACTGAGCGGTTTATAACATTTCGAGCAGCGATCTCCTCCTAATTTTTCAGTGTAGATAGTGCTACACTGAACAATCCAAAATTTGACAAACGAACGCTTTCAGTGTAGTTCAGGATTAAAAAACAACGCTTTTCGGACTGGTCGTGCAGTCCAAAGCAGCTCTGGACGACAAACGAACAAACCTAAGGTGGTTGAAAAGTCTCGGGCCAAGGAGGCGTGGGTCGTACGCCTGTGAGCAGCTCAAACGGCATCTCGGCGGCGTTTCGATCTTTTCGCGACCCCTCTTCAGATATTTGTAAGTAAAGGACGAAGCACATTTTTGTAGATCAACTATTTTACATGAGCCAGTATTTCCGTTAGAAATACGGCGTATAGCGTCGGAATACGCATATCTTTGAAAAGATCTCTACAGGGCGTCCCCGCGTCCAAGGCTTCACCCAGGCCAACACTCGTACAGCCTTTTTTGGAGTTTGAACACCCTAATCGCGTGAGGAGAGTTACCCCATGAAGAAATGTCATAAGACATTTCTTGGACGATGACCCAATTTCTTGTTGGCTGATGTTCTGCCCGACGAATTCAAGGAGAAATTATTGAACTCTCAGCCATATGTCCATTTTTTAATGAATGCGCATTTCGGAGCAACCCCCCTCCCTCATCAGCACAAATAAACAAAATGAACTCCACTTAACAACACGGTCTAGGGTCATCTTAGAATGAAACACCGTGAAGTAAAACCCTTAGACTGGGGAGAGATTTGGGACACAGGGAAGTAGCGACGGAGCTCCAGCGTGTGGCGCCTGCCACCCAGATGAGGAATGACAAAACCGTGAAGCGATTGAACTTGGGAAGGAAGATACGGATTCGAGTTAGTACGAGAGAGGAATTCAGGGTGCAAGAGGGAACCATGAATTGCTTCACGGATGGGTCTAAGTTGGAATCGGGAATGACAGGATCTGGGTTCTGGATACCGGAGTTTGAAGGTGGGGATTGTAGGCCCCTGAGAAAGTTGGCCACGGTTTTTCAGGCAGAGGTCGTGGCGGTCCTGGAGCTAATTAGGAAGCATGTGAGGTTCAGGGAGGTGGTGATCTACGCGGACAGCCGCGCAGCGCTGGGGGCGGTGGCCGGGCCGGTGGTGGAGTCGGCCTTGATGGCGGACTGTCGGCGGGTCGTCACAAGGTTACAGCGAATGGGTAATGAAGTGACCCTCGCGTGGATCCCTGGACACAAGTGATACGAGGGGAATGAGAAAGCTGATGAAATGGCGAAACAGGGGGCAAATAAGGAAGTATGGGGACCTGAGCCGATTATTGCGGTCTCCAAGACAGTGGGGAGAGCCCAGAAAAAGGATTTGGCGGATGGGGAGGCCACCAGGAATTGGAATAGCCTATCAGCCTGTCGGCAAGCGAGGGCTTGCATTCGGGAATGGGACAGGGAGGCGACGATGTGGCTGCTATCACTAAGTAGAGGCAGCATGCGGAGGGTTGTGGGGATATTTACAGGCCACTATGCGCTACGTAAGCATCTCCACATAATGGGGATGGTGGCAGATCCGATGTGTCGGGGCTGCGAGTTGGAAGAGGAATCGGCTATGCACTTTGTAGGGGAGTGTGAGAGGTATGCGGCTACTCGTTTCCGCATTTTCGGGACAGATAGGTTGCCAGGCATCACATTCTCGAGGGCCGAGGTGGTCCGGGTCCTTCAGTTTGTGAATGCCGTAGATAGGTTTGCGGACCCGCATTAGGCTTTTCCGAGTCCGACCCTAATGGCATGGCGTATGAGCCGGGAATGGCTTAAGCGCTTCGGGCTCGGCTAGGCCGAGTGCGGGCCCACTGCATAATAAAACTAATAATAATAAAATCCTTAGACTGGAATATCGGTCAAAATGGTCATTCGATTTTCATTTGGTATCGGTGGTGGGGCTTCTGACGATATGATTGGGAGAGGGGAGTCACGCGATATCTTCAGCATGTTCCTTGGGAGTGCCAGGGTAGCACCGGAAAGGGCCTCCCGCTTCTTGTTCATCGGCAGCTAATTTAATTTGTTTTGTACCACTGCCAGTCAAAATCAGCAATCTAATCAAGAAAGCGATGGAAAGACTTACGAAATTGCTTCTTTTGCTCGTCCCTTGTACGATTAAAATACATATATAAACGAAAATCGCAAGTTTGCCATTAGCTCGTACTACGAAACGATACAGCCGGTTGAGCACCTTTCAAATAATAAAAAAGTAGCAGTTTTCGAGCAAAGTGGTCTAATAAGTGACTGATGTTCCGACTTCCGAGTAAGAAGAGGTTTCGAACTGTTCCGGTCCAAGGGTAAACCATGCCTAGCGTAACAGCCGAGACGGAAAAAGAAAGGCGCTGCAGAACGAAAAGGGACCTAGAGAGAGACAGATTGACATAACGCATCCGCATGGGGTGCCCAGGACAGCCGCGAGTCAATTGTGAGTCCCAGAAACATGACGACGTCGGAAGTGTTCTGGAACTAGCGAGATATTCAGTCTGAGATCCTGAGTCTTGGACTTGTTAAGAACTAAATGGTTCGCCAGACACTAGTACTCTATCAAGTTGGTAGCCTGTTCCAAGCTATTGGACGCTTCAAGTAGCGTGGCCCCAGAGCCAACCACGGTAACGTCATCCGCGTACAGAAATGCCTTTGTAAGGCTGGAAGAAAAAGCGGGAAGGTCATTGATGTAGGCGTTAAAAAAAGGAAGACCGGTTGTCGATCCTTGCCTTACCCCGATGTCCATCGCCAGGGAGAGTTCTGAGGTTTTCCCTGTGTGAGTGACGAATTGTCGCCATCCCGAGACCGAGGACATTATCGTGTCCACGGCAAAGTTCAGGGAGACCCACGTGGTTGAGCTTTGCCGCTAGAATTTCGTGTTCAACGGAGTCGAACAAACGTGAGAGGTCGAAAAGTCGAACAAGGACCTTTTCCTCTTTTTCTGCACTTTCGAGAAAATGACTGCATGTGCAGTTGATCTGTCTCGTCGGAAGCCAAATTGTGACTCTGCAAGTATATACCCACTTGCTCAAGAAACCGGAAAGTTGCTCATTCAACAGAGCTTCGAAGATTTTCAAGAAGACACATCATGGTAATGTGACTGGGCGGAAGTCGGAGACCGGGATTTTTCTTTTTAGGGAGATCGAATTATAAAGATAAGCCAAGGGCTCGGTGATCTTGGCACCACCACTGTGGATTATACGGGCGTTGAGTCCATATCCATGGTCGGTATTTGATTGCTTAAGGCCCCTTTTACACGAGTAAGTTTTTTGATCAAAGTAGCCATTTTGAAAAAAAATTAACTGACGTTCCCTGCCTGAAACGGACTGTTTGCGATCCTGATCACATTAATAATAAATTTTTAGAAAAAAAAAAAAAAAAAAAAAAAAAAAAAAAAAAAAAACTTACTCGTGTAAAAGGGAATAGATATAATAAAAGAGGATGACCTCAAAGACCCGTTCCACCGAGAAGTCCTCAAACGAAAATAGTTCAAATATATCTATTCGCCTATTTCATAATTCGGCCAGCGCTGTCGTTGGCCACTTGGGAACTAGCTCATGTGGGCATTCTTCCACTACCCAGAATAACTGTTTCCCTAAATGGCCAACTACAGCACTGCCTGAATTATGATCAAGGCGAATATCCAGTCACCCAGTGCCCCCGCTCCCATGATCAATTTCTACACTGAAACCAGGAATTCGCGAATATGATTAATTGATTACACCTGTCATTAAGAATTGATTACCACTGTAGAAAAGATATTAGGGAGTTATTGCATAACCGTCTGACGGTTAACGTTAACGGTTAAGTGACGTCACATAAGCGTAGCCGTTTGTGTCGGTGGAAAAAGATGTATGTAAAAATCAACAAAATTTATTAAAATTAGTATATTCGGCAAAACGGCCTATATAAAACTGGCTCAAGCAACAAGCAAAGTATTTTACTCATCACAAAAGAGCTTCCGCGTTTACCGAGTAATGCCCGGATATAGTTAGTTAATATTCCGGTCTTTTATCATAATCCAAGGGGTTTGTAAAAGACAAACTATGTGAAACGACTAAAGGATCAATGCGCGAGGTCGTAGGGACGAGATAATGGTGGGGCAGAGGGAAAGAGGAGCATAATCCCGTTTCTAAGATCCTTAATTGAACTCAGCGAATATTCCCTGAGGCTTTCCGTTGAAACTCCCCGGTTGAGTGATAAGATGGATGAGAAGGGAGTAGGGAAAGGGTAACCTCCGTTGGCCGTAGAGATGTATATGAGAGAAGCGTTGGTTAGCCCCTCCCACTCCCCCACCTACTCATTCTCTGGCAGCCTTTGCAGGAACGTCACCTCTGTTCTTGTTTTCCAGAGTCATTACCATTTTGCACGCTTAATTATCGCTGGTGACAATGATAGGGATGTTGATAGAAAGGGAAAATCTCTTTCCAGACAAAATTACAGTCGCTCTTTAATTTCACTCTCAACGGATCACAGTTCCAGAAAGTTGGGATTTTTTTTTAAGAATTCGCGACGTCTGATAATAAGTCAAAATGGAAATAAATAAGTCAAAAGAAAGTCGTCCCTTTTGGGGGAGTATTCCCTCTTTATCGGTGATGTCACGACCTTTGACAGATTCATCTTTTCTTGTGATGAAATTCTCAACCATTGACACTCTTTAACATTTTGCCTCGTCTGTTTCCGGGCTTATAACCTGAACTTTTTGTTGTCTACTAAGTCTCTCGCTTTCTGTACAATGTCGCAGGATTCTGGAAAACAAAAGCCTTGTCTCTCTCCCATTTTCGTGAAGATGAGGGATAATTAGGATTGTTGCAACAATAGCTTCGGATGATTAGAAACTATTGTGCCACAAAACTCGGCGACCCCTCCCTTCCCCCCACCCAAACCATTATTTGTAATAAAGGGTTGATGCTCAGTTATAGATGAAGGACGAATTTGGCTTCCTCTTATTGTCTCACAGTTGAAATGTTTTAATGCTTTACTTGCAAGTTTGTAATTCATCTGATGTCATCCGAAGTGGAAATGAGGGCTATTTTGGCTTGTCTTTTCCCAAGGGCGTGACTCGGACATAGCCCCAATATGATTTACCATACCAAGTATTTTTCCCATCCCGCTCCATTGAAATAACGGTCTGCAAAAAAAAGTTATGAGTAAAATGGGACTATATTGTGCTGCCAAGAAGTTCGCAATTCTTCGTTTCATCACATTTTATCCAAAACCAAAAATACTCAGTACGAGTCCCAAATTTTCACTTCAGATCCTGCCGTTCGTGCTCCTGATAAATCACGAGTCACTCCGTTGAATTTTACGGCAAATAGTGCTCCAATTCAATTCAAAGTCATCAGATTCACAATTCCTTTAAAATAAGGACTTGTGTTATTAAAAGCGGGGATGAAGAGACCTGTATATTTTGTTATTGAATAAATTGCACCGGCTTTTCATTTTGAAGACCTATTGGAGAGACCTCCAAGAAAAAAGGATCTCAAGAGCGAGAGGCATCTTGTTAAATGTGGCATTTTGTTAGAAACGTGACAACCTCGGCGCGGGGTCGTCTTTTCACGTTTAATAGTTATCAAAATGATCGATCTTTTTATTCTCTCCTTTTGCCCCCGCATTGGCGCCCTGTCATATTCTCCTTCGTTGGGAAAAGCGTTCTCCCGCATCTTTTCCCTTTTCATGCCTTGAACCTTCATTCTGCGTCTAGCCTAGCACCACCGTGAGGTGTAAATCATGTTTTGAGACGACATTTACTCTGTTTTCTTCAATGCCTCGCGTCAAGCGACGCGTCCCCCCCCCCCACCCAACACACACACACGTTCCGATTTTTACTGTATCTCATTCAGTCTCAGAGCCATGCTTTTGAGAATAAAAGGGAGAGGGACGACTCTGTTGGCATGAATCAAACATTAGAGACCTTCCCTAAGGAAATCTTCGCTCCTGGGACTCTCATTCCAATTTATCTATTGTGGGGAGACATTTTGTGCGCTTTATATTTTTACTTATTGATATCACTTTGTTATTTTTAGTTTTTAACGAATTTTAAACTTGTTGTTGGTATATTTGAACTCGCTGTTAATCAGCAACAATGTGCATGTGTTGAGGCGGTTTACTCGCTGTGGGTATTCAAGAATTAACGCTCTTTTCTTGTTTCAGTTCCCACCACTTCGCCCCAGCGATGGCGGGAACTACCCAAGCCCTGGCCGGAGGCCTAAGGTCAGTATATTAAAGTCTTTATTAGGCTCGTAATTATAAATTATTAACCAAGTTGCCTCGCCTGAGCACCACACCTCAATAAAGAAGTTAAGAAGTTTCCAGGCCCACTCGTCAGACTAAAGTTTGCCTTCCTTGTTCCACCATTCCCCCTCAACTACTCTGAAAGAGAGAGAAGTTTTGATGTTTGATGAAGCCTTCTCTCGATTTCACCCCCCCCCCTTCCTCCCACCAACGCTCAACCCATACCCGTTACGACTACCATCTTTCCTCTCTCTTACACCGCGGAACTCAGTTGGCATTAACTATACCATACTCTTCTCTCTCCATCGACCCTTGAAAATTCGCCCTGACGTTGCCTCCCCTCACCACACGTCACTTATTTGCTTCTCAAACTTCATCCCCCCCTTCCCACTCACCACGTTTCCGCTTGAAAAGCGCAATAAATTAATTTAATCTCAAAACTAACGTTCGCTTCCCCAGAAAGGTGAAAGAAGCTGCATAAAATAATATAGCAGGGGTTATTACGTCATTAGAATATTTGAGTTTCGAGTTCATAATCTTTTCCATTATTTAATCAGGTAGTACTGTCGCTATTCAAAAGTACGTCGAATAAACAGACAATGCGGTAGCATGTAACATCCACCCCTAAATAGATGAATATTGAATATAAGTATAAAGCACCAGTATTGAAAGAAACACATAATCCATGCCGATAATAAGCATTAAGTAGATTAGAAGAGGGAAAAGTGCAGCTACCGAGGAGCAGATTGACCATGGTAGGTAGTTTGTCTGGGCCCAAGTAATGGCCATGGAAAATGATGACGCAGAAG
Organism: Corythucha ciliata; assembly: GCA_038030265.1. Classification (NCBI taxonomy): domain Eukaryota; kingdom Metazoa; phylum Arthropoda; class Insecta; order Hemiptera; family Tingidae; genus Corythucha; species Corythucha ciliata. Next base: position 27,355,540 of record CM075939.1, read on the forward strand.
GGGTGCTGGAGAGGGAATAAAGGGAGGGCAATAGTTTAATTAAAGGCAGCTGGGTAATTCCTGGAGAAAGAGGAGGGCGGAGAAAAAAATAGGGATAATATGGGTGGTGTTGGTACAGGAGGAAGAACTGAGAGAATTTACTCACATACTCACACTAGATATTAATCCCGTATACGCCTCTTGAAGGCCATCTAATTGGGTTTCTTTGTTATCCTTTCCCACCATCCCCTTTTTTTCTTTCTCACTCTCACTCACTCACTCTCTCTCTCTCTCTATCTGATTCTTTTCGGGAGCGAGCCCCAACTTAATTAAATTAACGGGCATCCCTGAAATCCATACTTTTTGCATCCCAAAAAATAGTCGGATGATCTCGATTAATTTATTTTTGAGCAAAGAATATTACTATAGGCACATACACGTGTCCTCAATTATCACGGCTGATGAGGTAACTGTATTGGATGCTGCAAGACGTGTAAAACATGAAAATTTGTTTATAATTCGTGAACAACGGTGAAATTGTTAAAGTTGCAACGCCAGTAGCATTCGTATGTAGATACGAATGTAATCACTTGACAGTTGACAAGTTTGACATGAAGGCTCCATCAACAATTTAATAGTAAACTCGAGCAAAAAGTAAATAAATAACGGAATTATTCACTTGACAGTGAGTTTTTACATGTCTGTTAATAAGCCGGAATGTATACGGAAACTTTTCTCTTTTCAACCTTTGCCCCCCCCCCCTCGTCAACCACGAGCTCTGGGAAGCTTTACGCTTAATTGTCAGTTATCGCTTCGGGTTAGGTGCTCATCCATCTCAATGGATCACACAACACCTCCAACACCCCCCTCCAACGCCTCCATCATATCATCGTCACTGTTTCAGACCGTCCCGCGGGCAGCCTAACTCTTGCCTCTTTGGGCCCTTTATAAAAATGTTCAGAAATGTATTTCGGTAAGGTTGGTGTTGAGAGGAGGGGAAGAGTGTTAAACATCACACTTTCAGTCTCGTAGCACTTTTTCGGTCTTGGAAGAACTGGTTATCCATCTTTTTCTCACTCCATTTTCCGTTCAATTCAAGTTAATTCAAGTGCGGATGAATTGATAGTTTCATGGGCTGTTTCCGAGACTAAAATACCCATTTCGCCGTTAAATTAACCACACCCCGTCATAATAAAGTATCCTGTGAGTGAATGGGGCGAAATTTCGTAGGCAGCGTAGTCAATAATAATTTTCCATAGTGTATTTCTGAGCAATTTTCTCGAATATTTGATTTCTGGTACTGAATTACGACTTTCTAGGTTGTAAATGTAGTTCCCTCGGCCGAAATACCAAATTCTGCTACTAATTTTTGAATTTCCTGCTTAATTTTTTTGGTCCTAATGAAGTGAATTTAATCGAGAAAGCCAGCCTCAGAAAGCCAAAATATAGAGTTTCACGCTTCAAAACAAACCTCGTCAGTCTTACGATCGAATTAGTGGCTCTGGGGTTGAAATACACCTTTTAATGAATTAATGATTCAACCTTTGCGATTGTGTTCCTAAATGTCCAGTTTTCTGGCTAACTAGTTAGATCCAGCGCTTAAATTGCCAAATAATTGAATTGAATTGGGGGTTTGGGTGAGCCAATAACGCAAAAAATTGTTTTTAATGGGCCAACCTCGCAAAAGTATGTTTTTGAAAGGAGCCTGACCCACGAAATTGTTCTTTTAGAATTAGCCAAATCCCCGGACCTTTTAATTTAAAAAGCGAGATACGTGAAATTAGCTTCCTAGGGAGCCAGCACCGCAAAATATTACTTTCATTGGATGAAACCCGTAAAATTTGGTATTTAAGGAGCGAAACCTGCAAAATTATTTTTTCTGGGCAAGCTGGGCTCACGAAATTTGTTTTCAAATATCCGACTCCCCCAAGCTACCTTTTGAATGGGTCAACTGAGCAACGTACGGAACTTTGTTTTTCATGACGTGGGTTCAAATAGGACAAACTAGGAGCGAGTAGCCCTAGTGGCTGAAGGTCTGAGGTCAAAACGGAGACTGGAATGGACGTTCGGTGCCACTGTTGTGACTGTCTGGTGGGTGCATGGCCCCTGGCATTCTTTCTGTTCACACTTGAATGTCGTGTTTGACCTTGGTGGTATGCCCATGGACGAAGCAGCCAGTGACTGCGGCGTTCACGGGAGGTTCTTTGGGCCCCCTCCAAAATCGTCTTTTAAAATTCTGGGTGATCCCCTCATGGTGCAGCCAGAGACCAGGATAATAATAATGTCCACCGCCGGCAGTGCCCTGCATGTGTATAGGGATCTAGCTGATGCTAGATCCATATGATTCATTTAGGCCCATTTTCACCAACAAAATTGATCTCGTTTAAAGTTGATCGTGATTAGTTGCCAATAACGACCCATTTGAATTCTGATATATGTGTTTACATTGTAATCGTGATAGTTTGTTGATCGTGGTTTAAGAAGTTGGTGAAATCGGGCCTTATTGTTAAAAATAAATCAGTTCTATTTGTGTCGTTTAATGAAACGTTGTTAAGACAAAACTCGTTTTGAAACATGGTGCCAAGCGATGAATCCGCGCGCAATGTGGCAGGTCTAAACGTCACTGATCAAACTGCTGTTGTACAGCAAGTTTTCAAGCCTAACGCCGCTACTCCACCTCCACATATCAATTTTGATTACCCGAATTGGGCGAGGTGGCGCACACGGTGGGAACGTTACCACCAAGCCACGTTTCTAGGCGTAATGTCTGACGAGTATCAGGTGAATCACTTGGTCTTGACATTAGGTGATGAGTCGCAGGATATTTTCGCTCGCCTGAGATTGACAGAAGCAGAACGAAGGAATTACAATGTGGTTTTACAAGCTTTCGAGCAGCATTTCGAAGGCAAAACTAATTTAGTTTTCGAAAGGAGTAAATTTTTTGACCGCACTCAACAGACAGAGGAGCCGGCAGAACATTTTATCAACGACTTGCACTCAATTGCGAGGAAGTGTAATTTCGGAATTTTGCAGGAGGATTTAATCATGCATAAAATATTGCAAGGCATGTCCAACGTTCGGTAGTCGGAGCAGCTCCAAGCTGACAGCACGCAAACTAAATTGACACTGCAAAGCGTCGAAGAACGAGTGAAACAGACGGAGCTCATTCACAGCCAACAGGCTAGTGTCAGAAAGCATTTCGAAGATACAGAGGTAAACCGTGTCAACAACTCAAACAACTGCTGATAAAAGACAGCAGAGGAGAAAGTGCTTTAAGTGCGGGTATGAGAATCATCTGGGAAAGGAATGCCCTGCAGTGAATAGCCGATGCTTTTTGTGACTGTGTATCAATCTCCGTCGTTAAAAACACCCAAAGAGAGAGAATTTTTCGTATCGGCAGTTGATTCAAAACATCCTGTCTCAAGTGAGGCTCAATGGGAAATTAATTTACGGGTGGGACCTTCTATAGAGTCACCTTTCGCATCGACGCGGGAACAGATGTCACAATTATTTCGGAAAATCCAAATTTCTCCTTTTGAAACAGAAGAGCTTGTTGTATGGTCCCGGGAAGAATAAATTAGACATCATTGGAATTTTTAAAGCCCCAATTAGAGACAAGCATAGGCGCAGTTTTGAAGAATTTACGTTCTGAAGAGTGAAGTCCAAAAACCCTTATTGGGCCCGTCCAGCAATTGAAAAGCTACAAATAGTTGAGAGGGTTGACGAAGTAGCTGTTTCTGATCGGAAGTGTAATTTAAAACAGTTATATCTATCAATTTTTCATGGCATAGGAGTTATGCGTTACAGTTACAGTACAGTACAGTAGAATCCCTGCACAGCTTAGGGACAGGACCGAACAAGAGTTGCAAAGAATGGAGGATCATGGGATTATCTCTCGAATAGAAGAACCAACGGACTGGGTTGCAGGGATGGTAGTCGTACCGAAGCAGGGCAATAAAGAAGTCCGAATTTGCGTGGACTATTCGGAACTCAATAAGGCCATTAAAAGGGAAAGAATAGCTTTGCCTGGGTGAACGAAATTCTGAATCACCTTTCGGAGCTCAGTATTTTTCGAAAATAGATTGTAGAAGCGGCTATTTCCAAATTCTTCTAGATCCAAAATCACAAAAATTGACATCTTTTCTCACGCCTTCCAGGCGATTTGTTTTTAACCGTCTTCCGATGGGTATCTGCAGTGCATCAGAGGTGTATCATCGCACGATGACCAAGATTCTCACAGGTATCCCTGGAGCAGTCACTCTGTTGGACGATTCCCTCACTGACGGCCACACTCTCGAAGAACACAATGATCGGTTACATCAAGTACTCAAAAGGTTGGTAGCAGAGGGAGTCACGTTGAATGAAGATAAATGCGCGTTTGGGGTCCAAAAGGTTACATTGCTAGGTCACATCATTTCAGATAGAGGGATCCAACTCGATAGAAGAAAATTGGAAGCAATCAAACAATTACCTCCTCCAACAGACGTCCAAATTGGCTGAGGTGACGGAGCCTTTAAGGAATTTACTGAAGCATGAAAACGATTGGGTCTGGGATAAAAGTCAACAAGAAGCTTTCGACAGGATAATTAGCATGTTGTCAAGCGAGCCAGTTTTAGTTTTTTATAATCCCACAAGACCTACAAGAGTTTCCGCCGATTCAAGTTTGCAGGGATTGGGGGCTGTCTTGGAGCAAGAAACTCGCCCGGGCGGCTGGCAGCCAGTACAGTTCGCGTCCCGGGGCTTAACTGAGACAGAGAAACGCTACTCCAACTTGGAAAGACAAGCCTTGGCTTTGACTTGGGCGTGCGAAAAGTTCGAAGACCTTTTAATAGGCACTACATTTATATTACGATCAGATAACAAACCTTTAGTCACCCTGCTCGGAAAGAAACCCCTTATTGATTTAAGTGCTCGAATTCAACGGTTTAGAATGCGTTTGTTAAAATTCGATTTTCGAGTTGAACACGTTTCGAGGAAGGAATTTTATACTCCTGACACTCTATCAAGATCTCCAGCTTCTTCTTCTTCTTCTTCCTGTAAAAATACCGACATTCTCGAAGACCAGATGACAGAACTGTTTGTAGATCAAGTCTTTTCAGCCAACGTTAGCTAGCGACGTTCGGTTCAAAGAGGTATTGGAGGCTCAATTTGCGGACCAACGGTCCGTGACACAAGAGTAGCTCAATTTTGGAAGTTTAAAAATGACCTATGGGTAAAGGACGACGTAATCCGGTATAAAAATCGCTTAAAGTACGCGACACGAAATAAGGCGGGTGTGACTCATCGGCCCTCCCATGCCCTGTTGCCACTCCGTGCGTTGTGGTTGGTGATGTGGGGTGGGGTTTTACGAACGCTCACCGGCTCACAGCTCTCCAAAGTGACAACGATGGGAGCGCAACGTTGCCAGCTATGGGTGTAGACTTGAGCTTTTCATCACATCTTAGGGACTATAATGCGCAACGTTGGTTTTTTAGTCGATGAGTCACACCCGCCTTATTTCGTGTCGCGTACTTTAGTGGTCCCATACAAGCTACGTGCCGTGATGTTTGACAGATTACACGGTGGAGGGTGAAGCCCCATTTAAAGGGGCACCGCCATCTTTAAGTTGGGTAAAAGGATATCACTCCGCATTGTGTTTGTATGGGGTTTTATCTGTTCAGTGAAATAAAAACTTTGTTTTGTCTTTTTTTGCCACTTATATTTGGCTCGACTTCTTCACACTAATTGTCTTCATCGCTAAAAAGTAAGTACCACATTAAATTAATATATTTTAGGTCGTTTTCGAGTGAAAATGGGAATCGCGAATGAGCAATCAGACGGCACTACAGAAATTACTATTTCAAGAGAAAAATCATTGACGATCTCACTGTATCGCTCCCTTGGTTTACGTAAACTTAATACATTACAGGGGTACTCAAATAATCAGCCGGAAAACCTGTAAAGGAGTATTTCTCTGTAATGAAGTAAAATTCCACCCCCCCCCCTTGCTTGTACAACAATTTACGTGTCGTAAAAAGGAAGAAGGGCGAGGGGAGGTACCTCGTTGCCATGGTTTTTACGATACCTAGTGAATTAAACTGTGGAATTTTCACGCTAGAATGTGTGGTCTCGAAGAAAAAATAATAAATTCTTGACAAATGCGTGGAAAAACCACGGCAACGGGGTACATCCTCTCCCCCTCCTTCCCAATTACGACACGTAAATTTTGCGAGTTACAGAATCACCCCCCAGTAAAATAAGAACTAAAAAGGGGGGTCAGGTAGCAATAATTAGGGTAGAAGATATTTTATTTTTTTTATGTTGTCTGGGATGGTGCAGGTATGACGTGTTCAAATTGTTGACCTCGAAAGACATCGGGATCACCGTGGAATTCTCGAAAAACCACAAAAATGTGGGACTTTTAGGGGGTTTTGGCTCTTTCAAGCTAAACTAGCCATTTTTCGGTTGTGGCTTCGAAGTAACTTTTCAAAGTTGAGAAAATTTCTGAGAAAACCAGCCTAAAGCAGGTTCTAAATGTATTATCGTTTCCAAGATACAGCTCGTCAAATTTAGGCAAATTTGTCAACAGTCCAAAATGCTGTCTATGGTGCTTCGTTTTCGTTAGCTGTGACATTGTAGAAACCTTTAAAGGCCCGTTCACAAGCTCTATGTTTGCGTTGTGTGGTGTCTATGCAACCTATCAAAATGCTTCATTTTTCGAGGGAATAAATTTATTTGGTTGCATAGACTCCACACAACACAAACATAGAGCTCGTGAACGGGCCTTTAATGATATTATAGTACTGATTATTTTGCTAGACTAGACTGAATCTTCAAAAATGAGGCCAAACGACTTGTTATCCCCAATGTTTTGATAGTGGTTTTCAACCAATACGTGGTGGCGGGCTGGCTGGGTCACCATCCGTTATCCACACTTGGGTCGCGACCCATAATTTTGTCCTAAAGGGCCGTGCCCTCCCCACTATTTTATGTTTTGCTACTGTTACTTTCTTTATTCACCTGAGGCTGATTAGTTCAAGTTTATTATTTCATTCACCCATTTCAAATTTCAGAGAGAGCGTGAAACAGTGCTCTCAGGCAAGCGTTCCATTTTCTTATTCATCGCTGTCAGATATAATTTAAAAGAGATATAATTTTCTCTGCTGTGGTGAATGTGACAGTCACCGTTGAGTTTGGGCTTTCGGTATAGGATTCGGGCTTTCACAGCCCGCTCAAATCGAGACGGGAAAGTCAATCCTAAAATCCCCAGGTACCCTGCTTTCGAACATCTAATTTGGCCGGAGGGACTAATGTGTTGTATAATCGTGAGATATAATCACAGAATTTGTGGCGTATATCTTAATAAAACGGCAAGGCCCGACGCGACGCCTTTTGTGGAGCCGGCCACATGCTGAAAGACTTGCAGCATATTTTTATGCACTGCTCTCGATACGCCTCCGATAAGGATTTTCGATCATCTGAGAGAGATCATGCTGGACCAATTACATTATAGTTCACACAAATTGAAAGCTCAGTAAATTCCATACATCGTTCACCCAGTGTGTTCAGTGTGTCACCCATAAGTTGAATATCTAAATAGTGTTGATTTCCGTGTATACCCATAATGTTTATATCGATAGATGATATAAAAATAACATCTACCACTGAAAGCCCAAATTTCCCCGACTTTCGACAGCTATAATTTTCTCTGCTGTGGTGAATGTGACAGTCACCGTTGAGTTTGGGCTTTCGGTATAGGATTCGGGCTTTCACAGTAACGTGTATAGTCACTCAAGCGTTCCACAGGCAAGCGTTCCATTTTCTTATTCATCGCTGTCAGGTAGCGTATCCACCTGTTCTTCAACCGCGTCTTTGACACTCTGTTACTGGTATCGTTGAGGCTAGGGTCAAGAATTCCAGCAACTTGCTTGGTCCAACAAAGATCAAGAGCATAAGGCGTACTTACAACATAGTCAAAGTCAGGGATTCGCATCCGGGAAGTTTTCTGAAACTAAGGTGAACAACTTTTTGTCATTCACAAAGAGGGTGACAACAAATACACAAGAATGTCACGGACTTTTCTGAAATTGGGAAATTCAGGGAATTTCGTGAATTTACGACAAGTCTGAGGAAAATGGCAAAATCTCCTTATAGTCTCTCTTGACCAGAGCGAAACAGAAGGGCCGAAGCACTAATATCATGCGCCTTTTAGACAGATTTTCACCAACAAACAGTCAACATTTCTCGAAAAATCACACAATTTTACTAATTTCATTAAGGTTATTTTTTAAACAAAATAGGAACACTTCACGTTAATTGAGTTTTTTCGACATTTCTTAAACGCTAAATGTACTTAGAATTGAAGGTTCTAATCTCTAAAAAGTGATCAAGCGACATTAAAAAACAAAGCACAACTTAACATAGTTTACAACACAACGTAACATAGTTTACACAGACAATTCGAGCTGTTAATCATGAATCCCTTCCCTCCCATATGCAGGGTGTTCCAGGAGGAAACGGCAATACTTGCAAATGTTGTAGAACTAAGTATGACGAACCAAAATTACTATATGGACGTAGGGTCGCAAACACTTCGTTTCAGAGTTACAGAGTTTTTCGTACTTTTTAAGCCAAACCACCTCTCTCCTACATGAATCGTTCCTGATGGGTTAACCTTTCATAATGGAGCAAAGTGAGTGACATTTCTGTAAAGAGCTCGAAATTTCGCTTTGGAAAACACTACATCAAAACACAAAAGTCGTCTTTAGGCATGTTTAATTATTACTTGAAAAGCGAAAAAGAGCGATATTTAATTTTCGTGTATCTTTAAGGGGATATTTTAGCTAAATTCTTAATGGGTCGAGCATCGAACAACCATAGGAAAACATGCCCATTTTGTAAGCTTTCAATTGGTTTAAACAAAATTGAAATCGGTTGGGTTTTCACTGAGATATCGTACCAAATATTTGGGAAACCAGTGATAAACGTTTGGTATGATATCTCAGGGGAAACCCAACTGATTTCAATTTTGTTTAAACCAATTGTGAGCATAATTGGATCTAATCGAAAAGTGGTCATAGTCGTGGTCGCTGGCAGAAGTGTCAAGAGCTAGCCCCAATTTACACGACGAACAATCCACTTTTTTCACTATACTCCTCACAACGAATCCCGCAATATAATACATAACTTGGTCCCTATGTTCTTCACGCTGTGAAAAACAACCGAAGGTAACTACATAAATGTCTTGCATTTACCTCATCGAGCTCAAGCTCACCAAGCTCGTCATCTTCGCAAGATTTCTGAACAGATGACAATATTTCTACGTCTTCAGGGGCACTCCGTTACTTTTTTCGCCATTTAATTTCGAATATGCTAACGACAGGGTCCTCTTCCAACGCAACAGCATTTGCGGATGGAGAAGCCGTAATGCTGTTCTTTATAACGACGCTTCTCATAGCTGCGGCAAATTGAACAACATTAGGGTTGTTAAATCCTTGGCGGCTCCTTATTTTGGAAAAGAGGAGATCAATGTGGTCCTGGGAGAACTTATACGTCAATAAATATTTGAAGGGCCCATCAGGAGACAGCCAACTTTTGGCTATTTCGAACACAGAAAGAGCCCCGACAGCGAAGGCCAACTATAAATTTTCTCTTCGAGCCTTGATGAAATGGTTTCCCTTTGGCGTCCTTAAGCTCGTATAAATAGCGGATTAAGGGCACTATGCATCCTTCCAAGTACTCAATATTATTGCAGTACAGTGGTTTCTTGTACCCCTTTCCATGAGGGCTTCGAGAATTTAAAAAATCAAAAATTCTATCAACGGCCCGAATGAATTTAATAGTTTCGGAGCAACCCTCAAACTAGGGCACTCCTTGCTCCATTAAAAACTCGAGAGCCGCAGCAACAGACGAGCTCAAGGTTTGGCCTGCCAACTTTTTTTATTTTTTTTTTTTTTTTTTTATTAACAGCTTGAATGCCATAAAAATTTTAACCCACTATGTTAACAAGTGATTAAGTCACTGCATACATTTCTTATTGATTTGCTGTTATGATACCTAAATAAGTCTATGTTCAGGCTATTTATAACACGGCAAGCTCTAAACAGTGGCGAGTTAAACTTATAATTAGTACCACAGAGTGGCAGGTAGAACGTATCATGGTTTCGACTGGACCTAGTAGGTACATGAAAGTTTAGTTTTGAAAGTAATTCAGTGCTATCGATAAGCCCATTAAGCAATTTAAAAATAACCAGGACATCACATATCACACGTCGTTTTTGAAGGGACTCAATGTTTGCCACTGTTCGCAGCGTGTCATAAGATACGTCCTGCGCCACCACCGGAATGTGGATTTTATAAGCCATATAGCGCAGCATTTTATTTTGCACTCTTTCCAACTTATCAATATACACTTGATAACTGGGTGACCAGATTATACTATTGTATTCTATCACAGTTCTGACTAGATAAAAGTAGAGTAATTTTATAGAAGAAACGTCTGCAAAATCTTTCGTGTTTCTCTTTATGAAACCACACAATTTTAATGCTTTGTTCGTTATGTTCTCTATATGAATCTTAAAGGAGAGACTCGGGTTAAAAGTAATACCTAGATCTTTTACTGAGTTTAGTGACTGAATATGGCATTCTTTAATTTTGTAAGAGTACAAAATCACAGTTTTTTTCCTATAAAAGCGCATAACATAACATTTATTAATATTTAAGTTTAACATGTTTAGGTCACACCATTTGACTAGAGAGTTAATGTCCTTTTGCAAATTATCACAGTCAGTTTCAGAATTCACAACACTACAATTTCAAATCATCCGCAAACAATTTGCATCTGCAGGAGGCAAATATGTCGGGTAAGTCGTTTACAAAAATTTTGAAGAACGCTGGAGACAAATGGCCCCTCTGAGGGACTCCTGAAGGGATACCGATTGGTCTCGACATAGTATTTCCAATCAACACCAGTTGGGTCCGGTTTATTAAATAATCTGATAGCCATCTCAAAAGATTACCACTGAATCCAAATCTTTCTACCTTATGACATAACAAAATGTGATTCACCTTATCAAATGCTTTACAGAAATCTGTATAAATAACGTCCACCTGGCATTTATTGTCGAACGCATCCAGGATGTCCGACTGGAACGATAATAAATTAGTTAAGGTAGATTTTTTTGCCATGAACCCGTGCTGGTGATCCGTGATAAATTTATCAATTAGAGGAGTTAATTTATCAGATATAAGCTTTTCAAAAACTTTAGGTACAACCGACATCCTACAAATAGGTCTATAGTTGTTTACAATATCTTTATCACCGCTCTTGTACAAAGGCAACACAAAAGAGGTTTTCCATTTTTCCGGATATACTCCCGACTCAAGAGATTTATTGTACAGTATAAAAATGGGCTCAACAAGGACAAAACAACATTTTTTCAACATAATCTCCAGGATTTCATCGGGTCCTTTATTTTTCCCACCCTTTAGGGATAATAGGGCATTAAGAATATCCCCTTTAGACAATGCAATAGAGCATAACGATAAAGAATTTGTTAAATTTGAAGTAATAATCAAAGGAGCCTCATCTTTTGAATAGACCGACCCAAAGTGGTCAGCAAAATAATCAGCAATATCTTGCGGACGATTACTAGTAGCCCCATTGAACTTCATTTCAGAAGGCATTGAGTTTGATTTTCGTTTACCTTGGATAAATGACCAAAACTGTTTCGGATTCGAGTTTATACGTTGCTCTACCTCACTTACATACGAAGAATAGCAAACTTTCTCAAGCTTTTTACAATATGAGCGAAGAATCGAAAAAATTGTATAATCTTGCGACAGCCCAGATGATTTGAATTTCTTATGAGCTATTTTCTTTTGAAAAATGGCTGATTTCAGATCCCTGCTAAAATATAGCGGGAATTTTGGAGTAACATATTTTTTTAATGGTACACATAAATCGAACAAAGTAAGTACATGGTCGTGGAACACATCAACCGCCTTATTTACATCAAGAGCACCAAGCAGGTTAGCCCAATCAATTATAGACAATTTTTGTGTTAACAGATCCCAGTTCGCATTGGCGAAATCGTAAAAATAATGACTCAACTTGATCGCATTTAATGGATGTACATGTCTAATTTCGAAATGAAGGGGAGGATGGTGTATATCACACTCAAGCATTGCATCATCCGCTTTGTTTACAGTGATGGTATCACTCGATGATGCGAAAATTAGGTCCAATATCTTCCCATGCCCATTTTTAAAAGTGTTGAATTGGGAAAAGTTAAGAAAACTGTACGAGTCAATTAATATCTGCGAGGCCCTGTTGTACGAATTCGCGCTTATTAAGCCGAGCTCATCACTTGCCCAGGATACATGAGGCAAGTTGTAGTCCCCACAGATGACGAGGTTTCTATGAATCTCTGCCAGTGACTCAACAACAGCGCAATGATCCTCGTAAATCGCAGAGCTAGCGTTGGGGGGAATATACACGGCCCCTATAGTTACCGAAAACGCACTCCGTTTCACTGTAACGAACATAATGTTCCACAGCAATTTCACTAATTTCCAATTTAGTGGAGCACAGGTTTTTCTTCACCGCAATGAGAACCCCGCCACCCCTTTCACAGTTGCTTGTTATCTCCGATCGATCGCACCTGTATACCAGATAATCGCTGAAACCCAGCTCCTCGGTATGGAACGACGAGTTCAGCCACGTCTCCGAAAAAACGATGATATCATAGGATGTCAATAGGATTGAAGAGCGTAGAGCTTGAAGTTTCGTACGCAGTCCCCGAACATTTTGATAGTAACATGAGATTACTGTCCCCTTGTTTCGTGGGCCGTTTGCTCTAAAAAAGCCGGTTGATCCAATTTATTTTTATTAAAATAGTATCGCTTTATACCAACACCCTCAGGCCAAGTATTTAAATCATATAGTTTGTCTTTTAACGCCAGCGGGGCCAACAACACAAAAGACTTGTTCTGTGTTGGTTGTGAAGGTAATTCTTTCACCTCAATGTCGCTCTCCACCTTCATTTACCTAACCTTCATTTTGCTGTTCTCCAAATGGACGTGTGATTTGGACAATTTATTCGCAAATTTAAATTGGAGAAGCTCTTGATACTTCTGCAGCTCGACGATGTAATGCCACTTTATCGGTTTATCCTCATGGAATAAAGTCCCCTCAGTAGCAAACGAATTTCTTGCCAACTTTAACATGTGGGCTGCATCAGGAATCTAATGTATTTTTGGGCTCCTTTCTCTGCTACAAAGCTTGGTTTTATGGTGTCAAAAGGGACAAACGCTTTACACCCTAGAATCTGCAGCGAAGAGAAATTAGTGCTACAGCCGTCGCACGTGACGGCCCACACTTTTAATCCTGATGAGTTCGACAAATGTATGGCAGTACGTATAAGTTCAGCCTGCACGTTGGCAGGAGAACCATTTTGAAGGAAGTAGCCAATCGGCCACTTCCATTTCCCATTTATAGAGACTAGCATGAAAACCAAGGCTTCTGTAGCCAGAGTTTGGGTGCCTTCGACGCTCACACACTGCCCATAATCACAGTACCCAAAATACTCGCCTTTTTGAGGATGAACCAGAAGCTGAGTCCTTATAACCATGGCATCAATGACTAGTGTATAATGCCGATCTTCTTTGGTGAAAATCCGTAACTGTTCGAAAACTTCTTTGAAGAAGCCTGGCTCGGCATTTACTGTCGAAGTCCACTCTTTTATTGACGACGGGTGAGGTAGAGTCAAATTATCAGCAAATGTAAGCCCCAGATGAAAACAATGTCCAAGTTTTAGTCAAGTCCCAAATGAGCTAATTCCCTAAAATACCCTAACGTACCACAGTAACGTACCGTTTTTTGAACTAGTGATTCAAAAAAATACCCCGTGGTATAAAATTACACCGTGTGCCCGACAGTACAAACCTGCAAAAGTTATACGCTCTAGAAGAATAATAATGGAGAGTTAAAGCGAATTTTTTCAACTCATCAGAATATCGGATGCCACGCGTTAAACGTTTCTGGGGGCTTATTCTCTAACTACGAAGCAATAGGTTTTTCGAAGTCATATGTTTATTTCATTAATTTTCTTCAAACAAATGAATGAAATAGACACACGGCTAGCGAATAAAATATTGTTTGTTGTTCGAGAATAGGCCCCCTGGTTTCGAAGCTGATTTTTAAAAATTTCCTGAGCCGTACTATTGAACTGTTTCGAAAGGGTATGACACGCTTTCTCATTGACGAATCCATTGCTCTTCATTTCTTTCAATAAGCCCTCCAAGGAAATAATCTTTGACTTCTGTCTCCGAACTTTTTGATTAAGAATTTTCAATTTCTTTTTAAGCAGTCTAGTTGAATGGGGAAGTTCACATTTCTCGACTGTTTGAACTTCTTTGTCAACTTTTAGCGGCACATCAGGGCAAAAATGCTGGTTACCCTGCGTTCAAGAGTAGAAAAAATAACAAAAATTGTAAAAAGATAAATACATCAAATAGCACAGGAAAGAAAGCTGAAAGGCAGAATAGCGGCAAGTTTCTGCCCAACTTCAAATATGGCTTTAAAAAATTGTTTTGATTCATACTTCGAGGATTCGAAGAGTCCACAACGAGGTGGCAAACATCCTTTTTAGGTGGGGGAGGGGGGCGACTGGTCAATTGGACTGGAAAACTTGGGTTTTGGCTGAAATATTCCCAAAAAACCTCACGTCCAACGTTTATAGATCGACAAGTTTCTAATGGACCCTGAAGGCCCAAATTTCCAGATGGTTCTAAGAACATGTGTTTAGAAATTTAACTGAGGCCCGATTTCACCAACTTCTTAAACCAAGATCAACAACTAATCACGATTACAATGTAAAAACTTGTATCAAAATTCATATGGGTGGCTATTAGCAACTAATCACGATCAACTTTAAACGAGATCAATTTTGTTGGTGAAAATGGGCCTGAATCTACCACTTCTTTCGGTCCATAAGAAACTTGTCGATCAACTTGTCTTGTTGTTTTTGTTGTTGTTGTTGTTGTTGTTGTTGTTGTTGTTGTTGTAAGGCTGTTAACGTAGATGTCATTTGTGAAGTATTTTTTTGTGCTGAACCGATTTCATTGTGGTTTGTTTCTCTGCGACCAATATTCTTTGAATTACGAACGAAAATACCCGAAAAACAGTTTTTCCCCAAACTTTAATGTGTATCAAGAATTTGAGCAGGGGGGTTGTAATATAAAAGTGAAACACATGTGAGACGAGATGAGATTGACTTTGACAGCTAAAATGTATGCTGCGTTTGTGGCTGTGAAATTCATTCTCATCTCGTCTCACACGTGTTTCACTTTTCTATAACAAGCCCCCAGGACTAACCATGAGGTCTATTCGTTTGTCGTCCGGAGCTGCACTATTAGCACTGAAAGTACTAACCTTTCATTATTTTTTCGCGTTATTTCACATGATAACCCGCGAGGTTGCAGAATTTCGTGCTGCTCGGAGTAGTCCGGGACGACAAACGAATAGACCTATGTTCTCTGGTCTTATCAAAGTCATATGGAAAACCAAGTCCTCAGACTTGAGGAAAAAAATGTTTTTTATTTTGGGTTGGGATTTTTGTTCCCGTTAAGAATAAAAAAGGAGAAAACCCGCCAAATACAAAAGTTATTATACAGGGTGTTCAAAAAATAGAGGGCAATATTTCGCCCGGTGATTCTGCACCTCAAATGGGTTAAAACGACCCCTACTGACCAAACTTCAATTCTCATTATTTTCCGAGATATTCAGGATTTAAGTACTTTTTGATTTTGCCTTGTTTTTTTGGGGGGAAAGTGGCCGTTGCATGGTAACTGGAGGCTGCAAGGTTAAATCTGACGGTACCTTGGAAAGAGCGGACGTTTTTCTACTAGAATTTAGGCATTCCATGCCATTCTGTACCATACGCGCTCCGATATCCTGCAACAAAGTCAAACTTGTTCAAAATTCAACCTATGTTCACGATACTTTGAAGCTGGATTGTTCCTCAACAGGTACTTTCGGAGATGAGATTTTTTTCAGAAAAGTTGGCGCATAGTATCACCATGAAAATTGTGTTTTTATATCGCCTTTTTATAGGGACTTTTTTCCAGAAATTTCATATTTGTACTCGAAAAACACGAGACACCAATTCATTTCTGACGTAGTTTTCTTGACATAAATCTCAAAATTGATGACGAAAAAATGAATAAAATGGAAAAGGGCAAAAAAACAATACCGCACACAAAAAAGGGAAAATTTTACAAAAGAAAAAAAGGAGAAATTTTCATAGGAGAAACTCTTAATTTTCGTATTATTAATTATTATTATTCATTTTTAATATTTATAATCAAAATTAAACAAAAATTTATAATGCAATTATTAAGAAAAAATATTTAAAAAATAGTAAATAAATAATAATAATAAATAACAATAATTTCAAAGAAAAATATCTTTGAAATCATTTGATTTCTTGCTTATTTTCCTGTTTTACTAATTTGTTTTATTATTATTACTATTTTTTCCATTTCTCTGTCACCAATTTTGAGATTTATGGCAAGAAAACTACGTCAAAAATGAATAGGTGTCCTGTGTTTTTCAAGAACGAATATGAAATTTCTAGAAAAAAATCCCTATAATAAGGCGATCTAAAAATACAATTTTCATGGCGATACTATGCGCCAACTTTTCTGAAAAAATGTCATCTCCGAAAGCACCTGTTGAGGAGAAATCCAGCTTCAAAGTGTCGTGGACATGGGTTGAAGTTTGAACAAGTTTGACTTTTTTGCAGGATATCTGAGCACGTATGGAGCAAAATGGAATGGAATGCCTCAATTCTAATAGAAAAAAGTTCGCTCTTTGCAATGGTACCGTCAGATTTGACCTTAGAGCCTCCAGTTACCATGCAACGGCCACTTTTCCAAAAAAAACAAGGCAAAATCAAAAAGTACTTAAATCCTGAACATTTCGGAAAATAATGAGAATCGGACTATGGTCAATAGGGGTCGTTTTAACCCATTTGAGGTGCAGAATCACCGGGCGAAATATTGCCCTCTATTTTTTGAACACCCTGTATTTATTTTTGGTTTGAAGTTGTAGCGTGATATCTATCTTGATACCATATGTTTTTTTCAACACTTAACTTTTGTATAATTTTTGAATTTAGCGGGTGATATACTTTCATAGTAGAGCAGCGCAACGTATCGGGAGCAAAAATCCCAACCCACGAACCGCTTCATTTTTTTTAACATACAAATAATACAAAGTTTAATGACTTGGTTTTCCATATGACTTTGGGTCTTATGTATTTTTTGCGCTGGATCGAATGTGCGTTTGCAAGGATCGCTGGGGTCAATTCTTTTTGAGTTTCACCCACAAATATAAGAACAAATTGTTTTTAAAGTGCTGGTTTTGTTCGGAGATATTTGCCCGTAAATTGAAAAGTATTGATCCCAGCGATCCCTACTACAGCTAATTCGATTCAACACATAAAACTACATAAAATGAGAGAACATGGTTTGTCCTGCCGAAATCGTGTTACACATTTTCTCTTGGGTATTTTCGTTCATAACACAAAGAAAACTGATTCAGCACCAAAATCACCCGAAACGACTTAATGGGTGAAACGACTTAATCACTAAATGTAGGACGTGAGGACTTTTTGAAAGTAATCAAGCCAAAAACAACGTTCTTTCGTACAAATTATGCTGCAACTCGAGAAGCAATAATTTTATGGACGGGGTTGATTTTTAACGACTCAGCACACAAAACTATATAGGATTGGATACCCTGTTTGGGCAATTTTATTCATTCCTTGTAGGGATGAGTTGGCCAACGTCTAACCGCCCTTAAAAATATGTTTGCAACCCTGTATCGTTGCGGATTCATGAAATACTCAAATTTTGCATCGAAAAGATTTTTTTATGGCACATTAGAAATTGGGCCGAATTTTGCCGCTATTCTGGCTTTATTTCCTGAACTAAAGCGCTATGTTGAAAAACAGATCCTCACCTATTCAATATCAATATTATCGACGGAGTTAACACGAGGAACTTCTAGAGATGAAACCGGACTGATGGCTCTAGATGGGCCAGGACTGATTCTTAACTCTAGTCTGGGTCTGGTCTAGACTGGGTCTTAACTCTAGACGTCTCACCTCACGGAAACCGTTCTGATTTTATTTTCCTTTGGTTGATAATACGTTGGAAATGCAGGGAAGACGGATGGAACGGCGTCATCCTTCAGGTGACGAACGTTTACACCAGGCCTCACCAAGTAGTCTGTATCGACGAAGTGATCTGAACGCAGATTGCTATGCTTTGAGGGCTTGAATTTTTTTCTTTTGACGGCCGATATCCACCTCTTTAGTAATTCAGGGTTACGAATGGGAAATCTGAAATAAAATCAAATAAATGAATACAAAGTTGCACTAACGTTCCCTCATTCATTATTCGCCAACAATGTCTCACCCAAAAAACTGCCAAGTTCCTCCAGATTTTCACTTATTTGCGCAGCCATAGGCAGAGCACGAAAGTACCATGCCTGAAAATACCAAAATGATATCTGTTAAACTTGATGCGGATACAAACCATAAAACAATTAACGCCTCCTTACTATTTACAATGTCTGTTCCAACAAGGCGCTTGGAACATGTTCGGAGCAGAGTTGCCATGGGACCAGCCAATAAAATGTAATAAAATTAAATGTTATTGGCTGATTCCATGGCAACTCTGCTCCGAACATGTACCAAACACCTTGCTAGAACAGACCTATAATTCCATTACAGTCGATAAAGTCGGATTTTTGAAGTACGGATTGATGCGGATACAATAGGTCTTTTTATGCCAATTTTCGGGCGACCCTCCAAATGCTCCAAACCTACAAAAGTTACAAATTTTGCAAGTTGTGCAGCTTTTAAACCAAAAGAACACATGTTGCTATGCAAACAACCTCAAAATTAGTAACTTTCCTAGCTTTTCTAGATCGCCCGAAAAGACCTATTATTCACGCTTACCGCCAGCTACAGGGAACGGACAAATAAGTTCCAAATCCTCAAGAGCCATCGAAGGAAAATTCCACAAGGCCCCCTCCGGCAACCAGGGTTCTTTCCCCGGCATAAAAGTACAAATGATAAAGCGTCTTTTCTCAAGATTACGTAAACCATATCGTTAAAACTGGCACCTCGATGGCTAAGTAACGTTTGGCGCCATTCTCGGAAATCTGCATCACTCTCACGAGCTTTCCTCGAAGAACTCCTCAAACGAAGGCACAAGTATGAAATTCTCTTGTTTCTTTCAGCTCAAAACGTTATTCGTCGACTTTAATTTACTAAAGGGAGCGAAGCAAGGACGATAGTTCAATGATTTTATTCCTGAAATAGTAGTACCGTCTGATTCCTCATTCGCGCTTCCCATTTTCACTTGAAAATGATCTAAAATATATTAATTTAATGTTGTACTTACTTTCTGGCGATGATGACAATTAGTGTGACGAAGTTTAGCCAAATATACGTAGCAAAAAACAGACAAAACAAAGTTTTTATTTCACTGAACAGCCCAAACACCATGCAAACGCAATACGGAGTGATATCCTTTTACCCAACTTAAAGATGGCGTCGGCCCTTTAAATGAGGCTTCACTCATTGCAAGCAAGGTTGGTGGGAGTTCGCTATCTGGGTATAGTATAAAAGTCTATGCTCGCCCCTTAAGAGAGGGAGGGGAGCACGTTTTCATAACAGATATGAAAAGATTTGGTACAGTACAGACAAAAAGTATGGAAGCACCGCGACGTTATCAGGTCGGAACCAAAACCGGAATAGTGACCAGGAACCGTGTCAACTTAATACCAACGAATTATTTGCGACCGAAAAGATATGATGACATCAAGAAACCAAAATCCATCGAAGTTCCTCATCGATCCCAAAAATTTGATGACGATTGTGACCCTTGTCTTATTTTCAGCGGCAACACGAAGTCAAGCACGACGAATTTCGAATCATCACAACAACCGGTAATAATTTAGGGATGTCAGCTGGGACATCTGATGATCCTCCTCCTCTTCCTCCTATTCGTTTGCCACGGTGGGAAGAAGTGGAAGCAGAAGTAGAAATGGAGGCTGGAAGTCAACGAGCCGTTAGTCAATAACGAGCCAGAGGACACCACCGGACATACAGTAAGTGGTCGACGATTCCGAAATCTTGATTAACCCCCCCCCCTCCCTTCTTCGCCACTATTGAAGGACGATGCTCCAATCAAAGATTGTTCTGAACCACCTTTTATTACTTATACAGCGATCGCGGTTTGTTTTTAAACAAGCGAGAAGCAACCAGCTGTAAAATGGTCCAAAGGACCGAAACCGCGGTCGCTGTATAACTAATAAAAGGTGGTTCAGAACAATCTTTGATTGGAGCATCATATTGATTTGGCCACACCATCAAGTCATACTTACTATTGAAGGAGGGGAAATGTATAGGGATCTAGCTGATGCTAGATCCATATGATTCAATTATTGTTAAAAATAAATCAGTTCTATTTGTGTCGTTTAATGAAACGTTGTTGACAGAACTCGTTTTGAAACAGCAAGACGTAAGCGCCGAGGCACGCGGTAAGCATACCCTTGGGGGTCCGTTTAAAGCACGCCTTGCCCCACGTACCCCGCAGACCTTGGGTAATCATAACAGGCCGTGCCAAAAGAAGGCAACTGGTTGAAAGAGGGTGACTTAACACCCCCAATCGCTCGTGAGCAGCTCACCCCCCCCCCACCCGCCCGCTCTCATCGATTATTTAGCGAGAAAAATCTCCATTCAGATCAATAACATGGTGTTTCAGTTGATCACCGATGAATTTTCTGGCTACAACGGACTATTAGCCACAAAATAGGACACCACGCCCCATCAGCCCACCCAAAAACCAAGAAGACCAAAATGGTCACAACGGTGCTATTTTCTTGGTTCTTCCTTTCGAAAAATTGTTTCTCGATTCAATCAACAAATTTATTTGCAGAACTCTTTGTATCGATAACAAACAAAAGGATAAAACATAAAATTGTTTTACCTGCGGAAAACAGCTGTGAAAAAAAAAGTGATAAGGTTCAGAGGTAGGAAAAGTAAAAGAGGCACTGGGTAGATGAAGGAAGGAAATACAACCGACGATGGTTGGGGGATATTGCTTTTCGAAGCTTAGACGCTTTCTCCACAAACGTTCCCCTCATCACCCCGCCACCGTCGTACCACCACACACAATCCGCCACCAAACCCTCCCAGAATGGCGTCGCCTTTTGCCATTCACACTCACAGGGACAGTCTATATCGTCTATCCACATTATCCACAATGCTCTTGAAATTGCGCTTCAGGAAGATCAAAGAAAAGGTTTCAAGGGAGGAGCGTAAGAGAGAAGGAAGAGCTTTAACAAAGACTCTCCACTTTTTCCCCCTTCCCCAATGCCACTCATTCCCACCACCAGCATTTGCGAATGAAAATCATCTAAAATAACAAAGAAGCTATAAGCGAAGAGCAAAGGGCGACTGCAGCAAAGTCTGTTTATGAAAGGCTTGCAAAAAACGTCATTTCAGTAGAGTCTTATCTTACTATACTTATTAATATACTTATTAAAACGCTAAATCCCCTTGTCCCGTTATAATAAATATGAAAAACATTGCATTTTAAAGAATTAGTCGTTCAATGAACGCTACTCCGGGGAGTTTTTAACCCCCACATCGAACGTGAAAGTTAAGAGAAGTGAAAGAAGCAAGGAGTACTTCCACCCGTGATATTGGCAGAGATTATTATATATTCCCCACCCCGCCGTTTATTCGTACGAATTAAGGTGAAGTAGGCATTCAGGGTGGTTCATACTTAGCCTATTCTCCGAAAATCCCTGAGCAATAGAACCATCCAACTATGACGATCACCACTGCGTGCCTTTCATTAAAATATGGCTGCCTATTCACATCAGTGTGCATAAATGAAG
The DNA here is from genome assembly GCA_038030265.1 of Corythucha ciliata. Lineage (NCBI taxonomy): Eukaryota > Metazoa > Arthropoda > Insecta > Hemiptera > Tingidae > Corythucha > Corythucha ciliata. The sequence continues at coordinate 27,377,480 of CM075939.1, forward strand.
AGTTAATTATAAAATCTTACGAGAGCTCTTCAAAATAAATTTAATTCCCAACGTTTTTCCATTATGTGCTTATGAGTCATTTTATCTGAAAATGGACAGGGCTTAAAACATTCTGCACTAATTATAAACCATTATTTTTCAGCCTTAAATGAGAGAATGAATCCCACTCGTCCCTTAGTACAATTCTCGCTCTACACCCCAAAAGCATTTTAATTGCGACTGGTTTGAAGCTAAATGAACCAAAATACCCCTTGAATTACCCCCTCCCAACCATAGCGCACCAGAGCCTCTGTGCGTCCGCCCTTTAACTCGCTTAAGCTTGTGGTAATGGCTCGTTGAACAAATCAGCAACATTTCTCTCCTCTTTCGAGATCCTCTTCCCTGGGACCCAACAACACTAATTGATTTTCTTTATATGTATAAAAAATGCTGATTATGCTTTCATTGCCACCTATTCCAGAAGAAATATTTTGAAGCGATTTTTTAGCAAAGCTTTGTATCGTTAGGGCAGAGATCGTTTTAGACTTTCTCTTTTGAGCCCAATGTTGATCGAGAATTCGGGTTATTCACAATGAAAGAGAATAGCCGATATAAATCTGTGAGGCGGGGGCAAAGGTCAGCCTTTAGCTGGGTGGGGAGTGGGGTAGTGATCAATTCTACAGGTTGTATCTTCCTTTACTTTTCCAAAAAAAAAAAAAAAAAGCGTGGAATTGGGGAGAAACTTTTGATTACGCTTGACATTTCACGGAAGTTGACAAGATGAATCTCCACGGAGGAAAGAAGGCGAGGAAAAAGTAGTCTCCCTGGAAACCTCTAATTGAGAACTAACCTTGGCAAATCAATACTCATCATCTACCTCCCCCCCCCCACCTTTTATTTCTCATAAATACTGCTGTCCTCTTTTACGTTTCACTTCTTTCCTCCGACAGTCAATTTATTATTTCTCAGTTTGTCTTCCAGGAGAGGCAGTGATTAGGAAAAGGTATAAAACGGTGGTTAATTTCATTCCATGGCCCATTTTAACAATACCATGTAGACAAGATATTCATGATGTGCCTGCCGAATTGGGCATGCGAGAATAATTTTGATTGTGACGTCACTACGACGTATACCTACTTGAGGCAGGAGCTAACACTGCAAAGCCGTGCAAATAAATTACCCAACTGACGACAACGGAAAAATCACTTTTTGACACATTTGGGAGCATGCAGACAATATACAGTTTATTACGCTATCTCTAAACTTTCGTCCCCCAGAGGAAAACGCCAAGTTGAAAGATTCTGTTGGCTTTATACGGGTTTCCTCATTTGGCTCCGCTTGCGTTAGTTAGCAATGCAAACATTCCCTCAACGAAGATAAATATTTATACGCCCAGGAATGAAGAGGAAGAAAATTTGTAAGTCGTCTTTCTTGTTTGGAGTTTCTGTATAAAAGTTACACATCTATTCAGTGATTGAAGTGAGGCTTGACAGTTTGACGACATTCGTCCGGTCGTTTGATTTCCCGTCGTGTGAAACGTGGCGTCAACGTAAAGGAGGAGGAGGAACTACTAAAACCGAGTAATTATTTGGAGTGATGAAATGGCTTGCGAAAAGAAAAAGTGAATGTACAAGAGTTGGATAAACACTGAACTGTTTGCTTCATCAAGGTAATTCGCAGTCAATCCATAGCTCATCAGCTCCTGTATTCCTTCCTGTAATCCGAATGTTGTGGCTTTCAAGTTTCACAGAACATGTAGGGTCCCCTATTAGCCCCATCATGTGCAAGTGTCTCTGAACTGCAAAGTGTCCTGTAAATATTCCTACTATCTTTCTAGTTTGCTTTCGTCCTAACCCTACCAGCCACTTTGTCGTGTTGACATCATACCTTTTAATACCCTCTTTCGCTTGTCTGAAGTGGTCATGTGCTTCCCATCTTTCCTGGGCTTCCGCTTTCGCCCAACCCCGGATTTCACTGAGTACTACTTCCCTTGCTATCCCCACCACTGGTTCTGGGCCGACATATTATTCTTGGCCAGTTCGTCTGCTCTCTCATTCCCCGGGATCAAAGCATGTCCTGGTACCCACCCTAATGTAACCATGTTACCCTCCGACAGCACTGCCGATATACTAGCTCTACAGCCCGCCACCACCCCCGACTTGATCACCGGCCTGAAAAAGGCCCCGAGGGCGGTTCAGCTGTCCGAGTATATCGTTATTCGCTTATTTGTATAGTATAGTATAGTTTTAATTTGACCTTTTACGGGAAATCAGTTTTTCTTCGTCAAGACCGTTCACAGTAGACTTCTCGCGCCTCTCCAAAATAAGTCAACGCACACACGCGTAAAGGTAGGTTCCCCTCCCACTGCACTGGTAGGACAAGAGACAGAATAAACTAATTCCACTGCCATCCGAGAGAGAGAGAGAGTCAGTTTTCACTTCTCAGAGTATTTAACAGTGCTATTACAAATGAGAGTAAATCTCGAGAGATGAGCTCTCTGAGAGTGCCAGGGTGCTCTCCCGAGAACTCTCTGGCCCGTTTAGACTGGCGTGTTAAGCACCCGAGAGCAAAAAACTCTCCAATGTAAACGCAGCATAAGGAGAGACTGAAAGGGTCTCCGAACACGAGGTCACTTTGAATCACCACAGAGTAGTGATTCGACCTCTAGCAGAGCCTGCAACTTATAGAGTGGCCTCAAACTGTTCGAAAAATTAATAAGCTGGCCATCCACGATCGTTCTAACAGGGTAAATAGCATGATACTGTGCCATTAGAACGCTCGTGAGTGATGGAAACCGATATGATTTTTAAGGCTTAAGTATCTTTTCTCGACAGAATACAATTTGCTCGCTTCCGAGTGAACGTTTTGCAACTTTTGACGACGGATTCGGGAATAGCACATTTTTTCCGTCTGGATGAGCTATTTTGTGGCTTTAGGTGGCCTTGAGAGCAGTGGCGAATGCTGGTTCGAAAGGCAGGGCAAGCGGTAAAGGACCAAAATCGGGCATCCAAAGAAATAAAAATGACGTTTCAATTTTCAAAATATGTTACCTGAACACGTTCCCAGCGAGTTTATTAATTAGATAATAAGTATAAAGATTAGGCGTTCAACAAGATGTGTGTTGATACGAAAATCAGTGAAAACATGTCCAGACAATTAACCAGATCAATTTTCAGACTTGAAAATTAGTCAACTGAATTGATAATAAATTTGGTAATTCGAATAATGAAATTCCAGAAAAGGCTCATTGCCCCTGAAGCAGCCTGAAGAATGATTCAGACAGAGATGTTCCCAACTTTTTCTGATCGAATCTGATAATTCATGTTGGCTTTTATGGGCCATTTTCATAGTCAGTACTTGAATTTAAATTATCCTTATAGTAAGGGTTGTAGAAATATCCTTACAGTACCCTTATACAGTCCCCGCTTAAATAATTTTGTTTGAAAGATACTCGTGCGTGTCACGGCCAGTCACGGTTTTATTTGAAGTGGAGTCCATGGATATGGGGCAAAATCTCCTCGAAATTCTACTAGCTCACAAGCATTACTATTATTATTATTTATTTTTTTCAAAAAACAAATAAACGGTTATAATCATGAGGGTATTCTGTAACTTTAAGGTATCGCTGTTGTAATTCTTATGATTTAATTTATTTTCTTTTAAAATGCAACTAAATCACAGGTGCCTTTTCGGTTTTCGATTGAAAATCTGACACCTTAAAGTTACAGAACAGTCCCCACGGTCAAACACAAGTGGCTACCTCCACGCCACGGACCTCCTCCAACTCGTACACCGAATCAGAAGCAAACAAACAAGGAAGAGCGCTCCACGAGTAAAAATGCTGTACTACTTCTGGATACACGACTTGAGGGGTTTGTGAGAAAAGAATCTCAGATCTGAGATGAACAAAAACCAATTTTTGGCATTAAAAGAAAGGCGACTGGACTCATTTATCGCTTTAATTCAATTAATGAGCTCAATTGGGATAGAAATATTGAAGTAAAACGTCCGAAATATAGCATTTTGGACTTATACTGGCATCGCCCCTGCAAGCGGAATTCAAACCGCTTCTCCCAACTGTGAGGCCCGCCTTCGTGAATTGTCGGTTTGCCGATCGCTCTGAAGTGCCTCACATCTTTCTTGTTCATGATGAGAGGGATAATAATTGCTTTCTTCCTATTATTTCATTTGGCTTTTAAACAAATAAAATAACGGAATTTGTAAAAAAAATCAAAAATAATAATTAACAATATTTAAAAAAGCTAAGTTCTTAGTCAACAACGAAACGTTCCAAATTCAAAAAATTACCCACGAAAAAAACTTGAAAATCGCCCCCAAAATTTAGGGCAAGCGGTGCTTGCCTTGCTTGCTCTGAGGATTCGCCACTGCTTGAGAGCTATTCAAACTGGGGAAAATCAGGAATTTTCATTTTTTCAAACAAATTCAACCCCCACTATTTCACGCTAAATCTCTCCATATCGGCTTCCCAAGGTCAGAAAAACTTCTTCAATGTATCCTCTTCAAAATCACTCTTGAGATTTTTTTAAATTAATAGACAGTATTTCGGCGCTAATTACCATTCGTAATGGTCATTGATCGATCCTTAACATTTCATCAACTCTTGCGCTGTTTTTTTTTTTATTGATGTGAGAAACCATTAGATTAGAGATGGGCGTTATCGTTATTTTTTGTAAACATTAATAATCGTTCGTTGACGAAAAATATTCGTTACGAAATAACCGTTAAAAATTAACTTTGTTCGTGTTGTTTCGTTCGCCGTTGTTTTTTCCCGCACTGTTGCAAGTGTTAACTCGTTGATAGGAACGCCATCTCCGAGCGTTGAGAAGAAACTGGTTGAATTGACCAGTTATTTTTCAACGGTTATTTGTTAACGTGATTAACTGGTCGTAGTTATTTTATTGTTAACTGTTATTTAACCCACCTCTACATTAGATAAATCATCTGATGTCTTCATTTTCATGAAACTGATCGTATTCGCCTTTATTGTCACTCCGGCAGCTGGTTATCGATATAATGCGCAGCACGCAGCAGGCAGAAATGGCAAATTTTCAAATGAAATTATGATCTTCCGATTCTAAATTGCTTGCTCTTACACTTTCCTGAACCGAGGAATCCTCAAGGAAAGTTCAGAAATACGGGAAGCAGTATTTAGAAACAATTTTAAGGGTTTCAAGGCATCGTTACAACCAGTGGCGGCGGAAGTGGGGTTCCGGGGGAGCGAATGCTCCCCCAATCACGATACTGAGGGAAAAAATTGTATATTAGAAAAATGGCAAATGGGCCAACTAAATGACATGATCAGGTTCTGGTCTTACATTCGAAAATTATCGTTTGCACTGAACAATAAAAGTTATATTATTGAAAACTTGTTTCCACTTATTTCCGGCGGATTTCATTGCGGAGAAGTGGTAGGAGAGCGCGAGGGCTAGGCTGGACAGTGCAGAGGGAGTGAGAAATTGCCGAAGACAGAAGCCCGTAAAAACTGCTGACTCCGTTGTTCTACCCGACCCGACAACCGCGGGAGTGAGGGTGATAGATGAATGATGAATAGAATGATGCTTTTTGAGAAGGCACGAACGTTGTGTGGTGTATATGCAACCTATCAAAATGCTTCATTTTTCGGGGGAGTAAATTTATTATGGTTGCACATCAGACTCCACACACAACGCAAACATAGAGCTTGTTTAGCAATGCTCCCGCATTCGTAATCTAAACATAATTGTATATAAATACAAAATGTTGGTTGTGGTAGGTTGGGGGGGGGGGGGTCTCAGAATCCTGCTCCCCCAATACAGAATGGCTTCCGCCGCCACTGGTTACAACTCCACTCGAGCTTCTTGCAAGAACAGTGCATCCACAACAATGGAATGCACTTTGAAGACATATCAAAAGGAAAAAACGTTTAAGAGAAAGCAGTTTAGAATCGTAAAATCATAATTTTCTTTCAAAATTGGCCATTCAGTTTCATCAGTTGAATCAGTTTTAGTACGGTGCAATTAGTCAAAAAAACGGCCCAACCTCAACATTCAAAGTGAAAGTTTCCCTTCAACACCAAATTGTTCCTCACAACTCACACATAGATTGGTAAAAGTTCCACCATTTGGAGCTATGGGTTTAGGTGGGAGGGGGTAATAAGTGTTAAGTTATTACGAAAGAACAAGTCCTTTTCATAGATGAACAGAGAGAATAAAGTAGATTGTTTTTTATTATTATTATTATTATTATTATTTCAACGTCACACATGGAAGTATAGGCCAGTCAATAAAAATCAAACATCGCAAATATGCATGTAATCGTTTTTTTTTTTGTCTGTTTTTTGTGTTTTACTCAAGTTTGCAACCTTCAAAACCTTGTGCTCAACTCGTGGCACTCGAAATTCCATCACTTTTTTTGGTTGTTGAACAAAAATACCAGAAGAAAGCGTTTTTCGAGCACGACCACAATACACATTGTTGAAGCCAACTAAATTTACTACAATTTAAGCTAAGTCCGAGCGTCCTACGCTTGTTATTTTCTGAGATACAGTCAATCAACAAAATACCTAATCTCGCCAAAAAGCGAGATTTTATTGGTAGGGTAATTTTTCAAGACCCGTAACACTCAAACATAATGGTGCTACAGAATATCCACGCGAGAATAAATTTTAGGTAGTAGCTCAATTTGAATATGACGTTATTGCCTAAAATTTTCGCGTGGATATTCTAATAAGACCTAATACAGGGTGACTAGTACTTGATTGAACAAAATAATAGGGGTGATTATAAATCCAAAATGCAACAAAAAATGTCCTATGACTTAGGTTCCGATTTCCATTCCTAGTCGAGATAATAGATTTTTTCACGTTTTTCAGTTCATCACTGGTTTTCGCAACAAAAACAGCTGTAACTTGGGAAGTAAGCGTCCTAGGTTAAATCCAACGACACCAATGAAAAGAGCGCATTTTTTTCCGAGTGAGAAAGGACGGTGTCCAAAAATAGCGCAAGATTCTTGGAGTAAACTGGGAAAATGTCCGGATATTTTTTAAAATGCCATTTTTTGACAACTGTTCAAAGCTAGACTTCATTAGCCGAGGTGCTCCCAACGCCTGGCAAATTCCTCTAAAACTGTATGAAGTAACTTGGTTTAATACTTCATGCTTATTTTACTCCTGTCCTTCGTAATGTTTTGGGAAAAATCCATTGTTATACCAAAAAATGAGGCAATGAGGCATATTTTGAGTGCCCGAAAGAAGATACGAAAGCTATTCCAAGAATTTTTTTTCAGCTTATTCAACTTTTATTTGTCTTTCCTCATAGATTAGAGTAGGAAAAGTGAATTAAGCTGAAAAAAAAGCGACGATAAACAGGCAGTTAATCAATTTAAAAAAATGCAAATGTACATGGGTTTTTCTCCCTCTCTCCCAACCGCGCAGGTAACATCTTCTCGATGAACAACTATACGTGCCGAAACGTGCCGAGTGGGGGTTTAGTTGACGTTCTTTCTTTCCCTTGCGAACTCGTAGATTTATACGTAACTTAATTAATAAACCCGTGTAGCCGTTTCGGCACGTATAGTTGTTCATCGAGAAGATGTTACCTGCGCGGTTGGGAGAGAGGGAGAAAAACCCATGTACATTTGAATTTTTTTTTTTTTTTTAATTGATTAACTGCCTGTTTATCGTTGCCTGATGAGGTCGGCGAATTGACCGACGAAACGTCGCTTTATATGAAAAAAACAGCTTAGTATTTTTTCACCTAATAGCCCTAATTGGTCGATAATTAGTATAAGAATCGAAGTTATTGGAATGGGCGATAGTTTTTGTTTCACAATGAAAAAAAAAAGTTTTGGGAATGGCTCTTGATCTTCTTGTAGGCACTCAAAATGGGCCTAATTGCTTCATTTTTTGGTATAGCAATGGATTTTTCTCAAAAAATTGCGAAGGACAGGAGTAAAATAAGCATGAAGTATTAAACTAAGCTACTTCATACAGTTTTAGAGGAATTTGCCAGGCGTTGGGAGCACCATAGCTAATGTAGTCTGGCTTTGAACATTTGTCAAAAACTGACATTTTTAAAAATACCCTGATATTTTTCCAGTTTACTCAAAGAATCTTTCGCTATAATTAGACAAAATGTCTTTACTCACACAAAAAAAAGAGAGCTCTTTTCAGTGGTGTAGTTGGATTTAACCTAGGACGCTTACTTCCCATGTTACAGAGGTTTTTGTTGCGAAAACCCGTGATGTGCCAAAAAACAACAAATTGATTATCCGAACTAGAAATGGAAATCTGACCTTAGGTCATAAGAAATTTTTTGTTGCATTTTGGGTGTACAATCATCCCTCTCATTTTGTTCAAGCAAGTACCAATCACCGTGTATTTGAGTGCTACGAGTCTTGAAAAATTATCCTACAAATAAAAAATCTCGCTTTTTGGTGAGATTAGGTATTTTGTTGATTGACTGTATTTCCTGAACTAACCGACCCAGGATGCTCGGGCATGGCTTAAATTGTAACAAATTTAGTTGGCTTTAACAATGTATACTGTGGGCATGCTCGAAAAACGCTTTCTTCTGGTATTTTAGTTTAAAAAACCAGAAAAAGTGATGAAATTTCTTAGTTTTTCGAGTGCCACGAGTTAAGCACAAGGTTTTGAGGGTTGCAAACTTGAGTAATAACTGCTCTCATTGGTCCTAACAACACGCAAAAAAAATCAATTACATGCATGTTTGCGATTTACCCAGATTTTGTGTCTATATTGACTGGTCTAGTAAGTATAAAGAGGAAATTATAAAGCGAAGTATGTGTTGTAATGCCAGCATCCCCTCTCAACAGATACTTCGGTTAGTCGGGCATCGGCATTTCTGATTTTTGGAAGAGTAGTCCTAATTGTTTTCTCATATTTTCAAACTTTCTGATTGGTAATGGTTTGGTCAATATGTGAGCCTCCATTTCTTCAGTTGGGCAGTACTCGAGCTTCATAATGTTGTTTTCTACTAAATCCTTGACGAATTCCACTTTTCCGAGAGTATTGGAGATATTATACAACTTTGATTATCTTCATGAACAATTGTAGATTCCTTTTGTGCATGGCCCATTTCATACAGAAGGTCACGAAGCCATAAGATCTGATCTCTTGTGATGCCAACCTTAGAGAGATAAATTCAGCTTCCGTCGACGACAATAAGTTAGTAAATTCTTATTTTGTTCCAGTATTTCTCAAATATTTCGAAATCTATGAGGTTTAGCATGAAAATGAGCATTTACAAAAATAATCTTCATCAAATTACCCACAAGAATGATCCCCGTGATAATCTTACTCAAGTGAACGGTTCCAGAGTTACGGCGGGTATAGTAGTAAACATTTTTCGTATTTCGACGTTAATTTGTCGGAAAAACTGGCGTAAGGAAACTTTTTGTTTTTTGCATGATTAAGTTTTGTAAAATCAAAATGCAATTTCAGTGAACTGTACAATGTTAATAATATGCCCTTGAAGGGGCAAAAACCTCCCTTTTGTTCTCAAAGGGCGCTACTTTTTAAGGGATATAAGCTTCCTTTGGGCTAGGTCATATATACAAGGTAAATCCGTAGTACTATGACACCAAATTTTGGGTGGAACTACGTCTAAAGCCGAGTACAATGCCACTTCCGGACGGGTCCTATCTAGATCCATTATCCATTCAAGATTTATGATCTAAAATAGCTCATCTCGACGGAAAAAAGTGCGCTCTCTCCGAAACCGATGTCAAAAGTTGGAAAACATTCACTCGGAAGCGAGCAACTCGCAGATTGTCGAGAAAAGTGACTTGAGCCTTAAAAATAATTAATAAAATCATATCTCGAAGAGTTTTGATTTTCGGACCATAGTCGATGGGGTATTTTCGATCACAAATACGGTCTAATTTCACCCAATTTTTTTTGTACGCGCCAAAACCGACCACCCTGTATACGTCATCAGTTAGGATTTGGTTGTCTCAAAACCCAATCAAAACAACACCTCGGGGGTGTTGTTAACCAAGGTGGTAGAGCTATGTAGAGAGGTGAAGCAGCTCCCCTCTTGCCCTACTATGACGAGGTTGGGAATTGACGTCATCCATAGACCTCAATAACAGAAATAAAACGATAGACTGTTCCTTTGCACTAGCCATGCCATTCCCCACTTTCCATTTAGCATTTTCCACAATTTCTCGGTAAGAAGGAATAGGTACATGCGGGATTTCGTACAAGGCTTATCTCTTTACCAACAATTCGAAATTTTTCGCTTACGCTAATTTTGTCATATTCAACTTCCTCGAATTTTTCCTTTAAATGGGCTAGTAAGCGCTGCGTGCTCGAAATTGTGATCAGGACACAAACTTATTTACCTCGATATTCGGGTCATGTCGAGGAATAGAGAAATAGAGTGAAAAATTTATTATTTATCTGATAACACCGAGGGCTGTCTCTAGCCCTCGCCGGGCCCGTAGGCGACAACTATCCAAGCCCTGATCCAGAGGGGGGGGGGTCACAATTAAGAATACGAATATTCTTATGATAAATATGCGTAAATTTATTGGACTTAGCTCTTAAAAATATTAATTTTGGGGATCCGTCTCAATTGAATAAACAAACTCTGTGGGTTTGGGTCCTTGAATAATCAATTTCGAGGGTTTGGCTTTTGGAGGGTCCTTGGGTTACAATTTCGTAAATTGTAATTTTGTCTTCTTCAAAAGACAATTTCGCGAGGTTGCTCTCATTCGAAAGTGCAATTTCGCGAGATCTTTAAAAATCGAATTTCTAGGATTTGGCCCTGTAAAGCCTCAATTGGGTTTTTTTTAAATCCACGGTTTGGTCCACTTTGGCAACCAAATTTCGTTGATTTGGCTATTTTTAATATATATATTTCGGGTGTTTTGCTCAAAATACGCCAATTTCACTTTCACATGTCTTACTTACTCTTTTAAGACCATGTTTTTTTGGATCTGCTGCCTTCAAAGCCAATTTCACGGATTTTCGTGGTTCGAAAATGCAATTTTGTGGGGCTGAATTCTTCAAAAAGCAAATTATTCGGATATTTGCTCTGTAAAACCCCATTTTCCAGGATTTTCTCTCCATTGAGATTATTTTGTAGGTAATTATTTTTATTCCAAGCCGGGGGCCCACCATGGGTCGGGGCCCCTAGGTGATCGCCTACCCCTAAAAACGGCCCTATACACCGTTTAACAAAGAGAAAAGTAACTATGAAACGTAACAGACGGTCATGTAATCAGACTTTCTGGTCTATGTGTGACGTAGGCAGTCCTACTTAGTTCCATGAAAAGTGCTCTTGGTGCGCCACCTGATATGCCTATCGCCTTGGTAAACGACACCGGCAGTTGATAAGATGAAAGATATTGAATCAGTGAGCTTTTTTGAGTTATTTCTTGAATTAAGTGTTGACTTTGTTTTCCGTCATTGACATTGATGCCGATAGCTGTAACACAGGGTAGCAATTGTGGTTTGTCAAAGGCGGACGTGGAAAAGTGCCCCTAAACCCAGAAGTTACCGCGACTTCAGAGTGTCGGTAGTGACAAATTCGCGTATTTTCATTACATGATATGAAAATTCTCGTTCTGTGGCGAACAAGAGACGTAGGTGGCCAGGGCTACTCGTGATCTTGGACGCGTCCCATCGAACAACGACCTCGGCGATACGATCAACAGAGCTAAAGGGCCTATCGTAGCCTCCTCGTATGGCGACATCCTAATCGTAAGAAACAAGGAAAATAATGTCTTTGCAAGCGCGTTCACGCAGTAAGTTGCTAATTTTTCATTTCTATCCGTAGTTGGATTGACTTTTTTCTCGAACTAGCAGAATGAATGCCCAGAGCTTGCGGTTCTCCTTTTGCTAATTATTTCTGTCCTTATGTAGCACTGAGACTTCTTCAGTCATAGCTGACAGATCAGGACTGTATTCGAAAGAAGTCTGATTGATTTGATTCATTGTATCCAAATAAATTAGTTATTCTTGATGGAAGTTTGTTCTTAAGCGCCCCATACACTGTCAGTTTAACTGAAGGCAATCTTGAGACCGTCGATCGGGGTTACCCACACATTTATCAGTTAATCTGAAGGTCATGGACTGCAGTACGTGAAAACTGAAGGTGTGTGGCCGTAGGACCGGCGAGGATCAGACGTGAGATTGGCGACTGACAGTGTATGTTGCTCGGCGATTTTGGTCTGACGTTCGCCTCTTGAGGCGACGGCCTGCAGGCAATTGCATATGTATAAGGCGCTTTAGAGAACACCAGCACAGCGACATCGACATGTAGAAAACGACTGTTGATAACAACATCTCAATCGACTGTCGCTATCAACTGTCGTTTTGACTGTGACTAATTTTACAGAACAGGCCCCCAGAAATCAGGGCCGTCAACTCACCGTCGGTCTCCTCATACGTTCTTGCGTAACGTAGCGAATCTTTCGCGTATACCTTGAGATCGACTCAGTCGTACTGAGAGCTATAAACCAGTGGTTATATGGTGGAGGAGGCCCCGCAAAGTGGCTCGGGGTGCTCGTAGGTCCACTGTTTTGCGGGAGAGCCTACTCTCTCGGGAGCCGTGAGGAAAGTCTTTTATCGATACACGTCCTTGGGAGATATAATTTGGTCATTGGCTCCCGTTGGACCGATTATCCCGGTCCTCGTGGACCTGCAGAAGCCGTTCGCGCGGAGGAATACCTGATGTGAGAGACAGAGTTGTCCACAATTGAGAGATGTTCTGTACCTATATGATAGTCCTTGGAAATGAATTTTTGCTACAAGACAGGATAGTCCGTACGTTAATGACTGGAATTGGGAAATTTCGCTGTTTAAAAAGAATAGTTTAATGGGGTTGACTCGTTCAACAAGATAGGTTTGGGTGGGATGGAGGCGTAAAAATAAATGTTGCTTCTTTTTTGAAAAGCCTTCATTGCTGCCCGGTTCAGTTTGAGAATCTGCGACTTAACCCCCCCCCCCTTCCGGGAACACTATGTTGCGTTAGTCAATCTATAGCTGACCCCCATATTCTGGGGCTATAAATCACGCTTTTTTTATGCCAAAATGTCAGGCTAACCGGAAGCGCATAGACCCAGGAAGGCAAATATACGGCTTCATGTAACAAGACAGTATCCTCAGAAACTTAATTTTGGGTTAAAAAATTGCCCCCCTCCCAACCGGTTTAAATAAGTTGGTTTGGTTGGGGGGGCGGGGTTTGATGTTCTGCAGAGGATGAAGCAGTTATGGATGGGAGGAGGTGGGTTAGCATGGCATTCAACATTGAAGGGCCCCTCACGATTCCGACCTTCCTGCCCTAAACCATTCAGCCGGACTTGTGAAAGGGAAGTAAATGGAAATCTATGCATGTTGCATGCTTCTGGCCCTTTTGCAGACTCCAAGCCGCCACTCACGAGCCCCCACATCACTTTCGAAACTCCCCCTCTTTTATTAACGCGTTCTTCCTATTTCAGGGTAACCCGAGGGTGAACCCCCCACCTCTACCACCTATTGTTGGTGAATTCTTCATGTTTGCCTCTCCATAGCGGTGATTTCCGGAGTTCTTTTGAAAACATCGCTTTGCTCATTTTAATTAAGTTCACGATATATTTTCTAGGGCGGATATGAGTTTTCTATTTTGCAAAAAGTTGACGATCATGTAACACAAAAGGATGACGCTCAAAAGAATGGCAATCAATAAACCGTCAACTTGCAAAATATTAGGATTGTTTTTCTTGACGGGAACCACCGTCACAATACCGACGAGCTCCCTGTTCTGATAGCAAGTGTACCTATGAGCGTCGGTGAATTCGACTCGCTCGAAAATAATTCGATCCCGTTCGTCGATGTAGACGCGACCGCGACTCGAAGCATTCGTGAAAAAAGTTACAAGTCGTTGATTGCCTCCAATGAGCCACTCTGTTGGAGTGTTGACAATTCGCGATCCCGGGCAGGCGACGGCGTATCGATCGCCGATCTTGGGAAATTGTATTTCACGGCGAATCATTCGCGGAAGCTTGGGTGGACCTTGCATCGGGGAAAATACGCCTGTAAACAAAAGGTTGAAATTTTTCGGATAGTGCGTCCACATAATGAAGTTTGTTCATCATACACGCACAACAAATTAAACCAAGTTTAGAGAGATTCTAAACCAGACAGACAGACGTCAAGGAACTAGCTTAAAGGGTTAACTGAGTGTCCATCTCTGACATGCCCCTCTACACGCACTTAAAATGAGTTGTCTCTTCAATTTGTATTTGTGTTTCTCTCTGTTTGCTTACATTCTCCCCTAAACGAACAAGTTGGACTTAATCACACGAAGTAACTTTGTTAAGCAGTGCATATCTATGTCTAAGAAGCAGGAGAGCGTCAAAATACTCACAGCTCTTTTTCCCATGCCCCTCTACTCATTCTCAGGCTCTGAGCTACTTTTATGTTCTTATACGCGTATAACACACAGGCCAACTTTGGAAGTTAATTTCAGTGGGGGAAAAAAAAAAAAAAAAAAAACATCAACTACTTTCAAGGCCGCAAGCCCCAAGCCCTCTACATCAGAAGAGAGGCTTTATCTTTTAACATTTCTTTAAACCTTAATCCTCTTTGCTCTTGAGTAAAGAAAAAGGATGCGAGAGTGCAGGTAGGAACATCATTCTTCTTTCCAACTCTTTCCATTCTTCGTCGTGTATTCCACCGCTATGTATTTTTTTTCTCCTGCCGTTCTTTATTAACATAAACAGTGAAACTCTCCAAACTTGGTAGACAGAGTTCTATTGTTTTTATCTTACCCGCGCTATTGTTCACCGACTGAATTAATTCTCCATTTTCGTTGCGCACTTCAAATAGTTGGTCGACGCAGGGAACTTTGCAGTAGCCGACCATGACTTCATTCGGCCTCTCTTTGACTGACGTGAGGCGTGTGATCTGGTTGAAAGGGGAAAAATGAGTTGCTAATGCGATTGGGGCTGCCCAACATTCCCGATAGTGCATTGTCGGGGAGACTAGAAATTCAAAGTGAACCCGTAAAATAAAACAACGCAAATAATAGGGGTATTCATTCTCAGAAATTTAACATATTATGGTATTGACGTAAACCAAGGTTACTGTTCGTAACTTTCATAAATACACTCATTTATGAACGCCACACGCTCATGTGGCAACTAATTGAAACGACCTCCTTGGGTATCCTTCAATTTTCAATTGGGTTTACTTCAATAATTTTATTTCTGATTCTGATTCTCACTACCACAATAAACAAAACAAAGCAACTGACATCACGAGCAGTCCCAACCGCCTTTGTGCTGGACCCAGTACATTATTAATTGTTATTGGGTCCGTTCTATTTTCTTGCTAGTGCTACACTAGTGTAGAAAACCATGTGATTTCATTTACTTATTCTGAAAAATTGAATGAAACCAGATGATTTTCTTCAAAAGTGTAGCACGCGCGAAACAATGGAACGGACCTATTGTGTTCTTCTGAAACCTCGTTTCAATAAGGGCAACTGCCCATCCCTGCCCTCCTTTGGCTACGCCCATGGTTTCAAGACAGTTCTTCAAGAGGGGATGGATGGTGCAAGAGGAAATGACGTCAATGTGCAGTTGTGAAGCATTCGTACTGACAATCATTGCACAGGAAATGATCCGTAGTTTCCGAAACTTTGGTCACTTTTCGAGGAATTCGTAAAAAAAGTCGAGCAATCTTCGTTTTTCTGGAGCAAGTTCAGTTAGGAAATAAAACACTAACAAATTCATAACTCCTAGGAAAATGAAGATAGGACATCCGCGGAGGTCGCATGCTACCCCACTTTTTACGTGGTTTAGCCAAACGTTTTTTTGTCACACTTATCCCGAACCACCCTGTATAATTATCATCTTTTCTTATTTATCAGGTAGGTCCGAAAATGGAGGCTGTCCTTACCTGTGTGATAACTATAGTGCTCTAACCCTGAATTGGTACTGTTGGAGAACCTACATCTTAATACCTACACGCCTCTCAGGCGGTATACTCCGAAAATGGCAACCTAGTAGCTGCAAAAATGTAATAATATTGCCTCACGAGTACATTCACAGTGAAAGAAAATGTCATTCCTTGCCCAGAATCAATAAAATAGTTCATTTTCAACCAAAAGTGTCGGAAATATTCATTTTCGTGGAACGTTTTGGTGCTGCTCTCAGTTTAATGATGCGGAGTCGAAAAACGTAATTCACACGAGCCCCTAAGGAAGTCACGACTATCGCGCTCGAGAAAGGAACAGGGAAGGGGGTGGAAGAAGCGGTTCGTTCGGAATATAAATTTAATTTTCGCGCAGCCTGCTTCGTAAATTTCCCATTACGACACCCCCACGATGGTAAGTTGAACATGAACTTTTCCTAATTTGGCATTTTATGACTAAATTGTACGGAAAAAGTATATTAAATTACGAGGCTAGTAAGTGGTGTTATTCCCGCGAGGTATTTAGTTTGGCGTACGAGGCGGAGCCGAGTGATGTACGCTGCTTTTTGCGAGACGACTACGGAATAAATGAATAAAAAAACAATTCTGAGCAATTCATAAGAGTTCGGAGAAGAGCTGAATCGAGGAGGCAGTGATTTCGAACAGCCATGAGCCAATCAAATTCGCGAATTTGCGGATAGCGCCGGCGCTTAATTTTAGTGAATAGGTGGTATCGACTGGCGGCCATCTTACCACTTATTTATTATCAGATAAGCACAGAGTATTCATACTCATAGAGTGCATACTCACTAAAATTAAGCGCCGGCTCTTAATGTCAAGGGCATCTTCTCGCAAAAAGAAAAGTATGACCTAGTTGTATGCTCTATAGATTCCGCAGTACAGTCAGCGACCAATCTTACTGAACAGTCCGCCCATCATTCATGTTAATATGACTTTTTTGGACCTCTTCTCCCGTCCCAAGGTCTTAATTATGCCCTGGCTAGCATCAATCGTTTCACCCGTTGACCGGATGTCAAACCTCTAGAAGACTACAACGCCGAAACAGTTGCCTAGGCTTTCTTCGCATGCTGGATAACTCGACATCGTCGTACACTATAAAGATCGATTCAGACTATTCGGACGTGACGTGGGGAACACGCATTCCCACGTGTCATACAAAATTCTAGAAAAGGTTTTTTTTGTTTACGTTCACATTGCTCTGGCAAGCATCATCCCACGTGTTCCCATGGCACGTCCGGGCAATGTGAAAGTGAACAAAAAAAATCCTTTTCTGGAATATTGTATCACACGTGGGAATGCGTGTTCCCATCACGTCCGAATAGTCTGAATCGACCTGAAGTCTAATTCACCAATAATATTTTTTGGAGCTCAATTAACTCAAAACCAGCGGGCCTGGATTCGAATCCAGCTATTGCCCATTACACTATAGGGCTGCGGCGAGCTGTGACACGGCCGCGGGGCACTCAGCTTCATGTGGGCGTTCCCGGAGGTGTGCGTTCAACAAACCGCGCACCGACCGGTTGTCCGGTACGGGTGTCAATTGCACAGTTGGGACGGGATATGAAAATAAAAAGTCATTCATATCTGGCTAATGCGCTCGTACGCAAAGCCAAAATAAGTAAAAAATAAATTAAAAAAATAAAAAAACTAGCAATTCTAGACTACGTTATTAAGTGTTGAATGAAAAATGGGCTTCTATTCATCCGGAATTCATATTTTTGGCCTCGAACACACAATGTTGCCTTTTTGGGGGGGCCTTCTTGGGGGACACTATACCACCGTCTAAAAACGATTATTTACCATATCACGCAGGTATAGATATGAGGACTTTTGTTCTCCTTAACACAAATAATGTACGCACCTGTAACGGAAGTAACGGGCTTCGACACGGTAAGCCATCGACAAAGTAGTTTAAAATTGCCACCGGTTCGTTCGAACTGACCGACTCGGGAACAAATTTGGGTCCCACGACGTGACACGAGCCGAATCTAGAACGTCGGCCGACTTTACCACACTGCGAACACCTGTTCCAGTCGGCCCACTCTTTCCGATCGTATAAAAAACGACGACGATTCCGTGTTATGTAATCGAAAGAAAATTACTAGCGAACATTTTCCTACCCGTGACTAATTTCAATGAAGCTGAAACGTCGTAATCCAAACGAGGATGAGGCCCAATAGTGGCGGCCTCCGGTCTTACTTTGACAACTGGCTCTTTGTCGCCGAAAACGTGAACGAAATAAACGAAAGACTTGGTGGAACCGCTTTGACACCAGTACAGTCCTGCATTTTCTGGAGCGGCCTTTGTGTACAAGGAACAAGTATATTAAAGTTTTACGAGCTAGACGAAAGAGTATTACTTTGTACAGCGTGAGTGAATCATCGTTTTCAATTACGATAAAATCGTCTTCGTAAACTCGCTCGCTGGGTGATATCAAGGTTGATGAAAACCACCATGTTATTTCAAGAGTAACGTAAGCGGGAGAGTAGCAAACGACGCACGGAATATTTATAGTGCCACCTGTGAGCACTGTAACTGCCCGCGGAGGAATAATTCTGTTAAGCTGTCTAGTGTTAACGACGACAGAATAAAGAAGGTAAATCGAGTATAAAATACTTGTAGCTTCCTATGGCGTGATATTGAGCCGACAGACATTCGTAGTATTTGTCCCAAAGCAAAGCGATTTTTTTCAGTTTTTCTTTGTCAGTTCCTGGAAATTCTAATTCCAGCAAAGGATCGTACTGAATGTCCTCCGTTGGCCCTTCAGAACGAACCCTCGGACCGGAAAATAAAAGGATGTTTAATTCTTTGACAAATTGAAAGTATACTTGAAGCTTTTCCGAGTGGGTTAACTCCTGGATTACGTCTGTTTCAACCGACAATTTAAAAATTGTTAACAGTATAGCGAGCAGCCTTTGAGTCATGATTAATTATTTTGCTTGCCATACAAAGAGAAAAATACTCTTATGGGAACATCTGAGAGTCGCTTGAGAAAGAAACAAATAATGTCGCCTGGCAACAGGTACTTTGGGATTGAAGTGATAGCTCTTCCGCCTCACCCCTTCTTCCCCAGGGCACATCACACTCATCCTCGCTTCCTCACCACTACCGCTACAGAAAAGAGAGCCCGGAGGCAGCTCGAGGGAGGTTTGTCGTCTCCCTTAGCAACTGGTTCACGCCCTTATTAACTAACTCTTTATTTGGAAACGGATCGGCGCCGCTGGAAAAGGTGGCATGAGGAAGGAGAGGGAGGTTCAAAGGAGGATGGTGGGGTACTAGGTTTGAGGGCACTTGTCATGATTTTTCCACCCCTGCTCCCAGCTCACACTCCCATATACCAACGTTCAATTTGTCTGGGGATCCTCCCCGCCTCACCATTCTTCACTCACTACTGGCCAAATTCCCTCGTGCCGCGCACTTTGATCACTGTACTTCTCCCTCTCACCACGTTATCACCCCCTGTCCTTTGGGTGGGGGAAGGCACATGATTTCTTGCTTGTCTGCGGGTGGTCGTCGACCAGTCAAAACTTCAAGGTCTGTTTCCAGCTGGCAGACAATCAGGCTGACACTGAAACATGAGGGAAACGTTGAATTTGGCAGGGGGGAAGCTCCTATACGAGGGTTATGATTCGTTTATTACTTTTGTAGAATGGGTGAAGAACAGGGGGAGGGGAGTGATAAAATCATCGGCCCAGTCGAAGAATCTAATAATGTCAGATTCATCTACGGGATGTTCCCTACGGGAATGGAAGTATGGTGTTTATTCAATGAAAATGATGGTGTGGGGAAGAGGGGGGTTAGAAGCATTTTCAGGGTGACAATGGTTCCGTTGCAAAACTATAATACGATTAAGCGCGACGAATCATTCCCTCTGATTTTAAATGTGTTAATAATCAAACCTTACTAAGTGCTGACCATTTTTTTGAGTTTTGCAACGGGGCCACTTTTTCTTTTTATTTGTAAACAAAAAATGTTTTAGTTCCCTCAGATGCTTCACAAGTGACCATTGACGTCATTTCCCCTCGCACCATCCATCCCTTCTTGAAGAATTTTGAAATTTATTTAAAAATCACCAAATGCACCAATCGGGCTGCAACCACCGTTGATATCCTTCTGTCCATGTGCCAATTCACCGGTTTACTTTTCTCCCAAATCGGGGATTCATGCAAGTTCCCTATTAAAATTTAATTTAGGAAAATAACGATTTTCTTCATTGTGTTTTCAATTCATATAAAGACACGAAATGCACCGCTCGTATAATCATCCAACGAAACGAAGCCAATTTTCGCTTTATACTTGTAGCAAAGCTGATATAGGTATCGCATCGTTTTACTTAAATGTTCCCGTAAGGAAGGAAGTTTGGTAATACAAAAAAAAAAAATGAGCTGACATCAGATTGGATCCTTCATAGTCGATTTTTTCAAAACTATAGCTCTCGAAAAAAAACAAAAGGTATTCGTTGGCTTAGATCGGAACAATCAATTTCAATCAGAATTTCCCAATTTCGCGAAATTAGCTCTTTCTAAAAATAGTATATTGCGTACCTAGGCGGGAAAGATTTTCCGGGCTAGCCTGACAAAGTCGCAAGAAAAAGTAGCGCCCAAGCGAATTTTTCAAGAAAATGCATACTTTCCAAGGCTAGCCCGGAAAAGTCCCTCTTTCCCCTCCCAACGGAGGCAGCAAAATCGAGTTTTCTCATCATGTAGGAAAGAAACACATTTACAGATTTGGTTGGTCCAAAATGCGAATTTTGTGAGGTTTTTTTCTCCTAAAATTCATCTTCCCATCCCTTTGACAACTTTAAACCCCGACTCGGCCCATTTCACTCCGTTTAGAATCGTCCCGTGGGGGTTCTCACTCTTCGTGGGGAGCGGGAAGAACTCATAAATTCTTTCGCTGTGTAAACCCGCTTGGGCGTGGTCTCTCCGGGTCAGTGACGAACCAATTATTATTTTGGCATGCTCTGCTGGGCTCTGGTTATTACATACGGTAATAGGTAACAAATTTCACTTATTCTTCCGTCATCATTTGTTCTTTTTTTTTCTCGATGGAAACTCGCTTTTTGGCTTTTAAACCCGACTTTTTAGTTTTTCGGATGAAAGTGATGGTCACTTAATTTTGATACCGTTCGAATCGAAATTTTCTGCCCGTCCGGGCCATCATCAGGAACATTTAAAAATAGATTATCAGGTGTCGTCCACACTCAGTACCTTGATACTCAACGCCCCGCCCCCCTTCATAGAAGCTGACGATATGACCGCAATACTTTTCCCATAAATTCATAGCTGACCACAAGCCGATTTGACCGTGCTGTCGGAAACTGCCAATTTTGAGTCTCTCTCCGCCAATAATCTCCCTTTAATTAATAAATTCCCAAAATGGAGACCCTCAGCCATGCAAGCATAACGCTACGGTACTGTTAACGCTGCACATTTATTTCCAAGCACCTTCATTCCTTGCAGGGCATTTCTGTTGCCAGTGCTTTTCAATTTTTTCGGGGATTTGAAAAGTCTACGGCTTTTTCCAATAATGAAAGTTGACGCCGGCTGTGAGAACTGTGGAGCGCGCCTTTATATTTGATTCAACAAATACTGGCGTGCTAAGTTGAGATTTGTTGTGTTGCAAACGAGATCAATTAGCGAGGTGGTGATTTACCGACTTGCGTGATTGCCCCCCAGCCCCCTACAAACACCACTTTCCCTTCTACACAGAGCAATGGATCGTGGGAACGTGTCTTATATACTTATTATTATATGAAATGATAAGCGATTTTACATGAGTTTGTTGGGGGATTTATCGCATGAATTGAGCCCGCGTCAGCCACACTCCCATTTTGCAGAAGGATAACCAACAGATTAGTGAAAATAAAAAACTCGTGAGTATAGTCGTATGAATAAAAAAGAGCAAGACTTTTTCTTGAATAATTTCAAGCATATGGTCATCAAGTTATTGATGAAAATCATCAATTTCATTCATAAACTGACTAGTATGCACACCAGTTTATGAATGAAACTGCTCTTTTTTATTCATACGACTCAATGAGCTGTATGAATAAAAAAGAGCATGCCCTTATGCTTGCATTTTTTCCAGCATAATTGGTCATCAATTATGAATAAAAATTATCATTTTCATTCATGAACTGATGAGCATAATTGAAACATAAGGTCATGCTCTTTTTTATTCACATGGCTCGTTATTTTATTGCCAATTCAGGATTTTGGCTGTTGAACATATTTATGCGTTGCTGTTTACGAGTCCCTCAGAACATGAGCGTTTCGCTTTTGACCGAAACGCAGCCCAGGGTACGTCAGAGTCGCTTAAAGTGGCCAAAAATGGAGCCTTTCGAGTAGATCATTGGTTTTGACCGAATTTATATCCACTCCTTGGCGATCCCGCTTGAAGGCTGCTTGCGTCGAGGAATTTCCTTAGACATCCAGGGCTGATGATCACGTGCATGATGTCCACGAGGAAATTCGTGAGGCCCCTAGGAACACGGGCCGAAGTGGCCAAAATAGCCGGAGTCACGGGTAGATCGTTCTTCAACGGATCCGAAATCCGATCGGCTTTCCCGTGACAATAAGGAATTCCGAGATACGTGGTTTCGTCCATTTTTAATTTTGGTCATGCATCACATAAAAATCGCCGATGCGCCGGTGGGCGTATTTTTTGGCCAACTTTCTCAAAGAGTTCCGATCTGAGCTAAACATTTCATTTCCACCATACCTATTTGTAAGTCGATAACTTTTGCGGAACCGCAATAAACGGGACAAAATTGGATTTGGCTGGGATAGATTTTAATAGGTCAAATTCCTGTCAAATTTGTCAATTTATGTTCATTTTACTGGAAAATATTTAAATCGGTCAAATACCAAACATAGCAAATCCAACCACGGAGCAGTTCCAACCACAATAAAATCGGATCACAAAGAGATCTAACTACAAAAAGAACTTGGTATTATGACCCCGTACGCGACACTATTAAAGATAACTAACGATTTCCTAGCACACAACTGGTAGCTGTGCGGCAAAAACTGTCAATTCAACATAAAAACTCGATCGAGATATTTGGGGCCCCAAAGCCAACTTACAGGGAAACTTACTAGCCCTTGGAATCAATTAGTATGCCTTGTTTGTTAGTTTTTGATCGAGGGACTCGTTGGCCCAGAAACCATGCCATTCAGCCCAAGAAACAGACAACTGAGACTGACTGGTACAAAATTCGTAATTTAACCCTGAAAACAATTTAAGAAGTCAAATTTTTTCAAAACCTAGGAGAACTTGGCTTTTAGTAAAAACGTTATTTATCATCACCTTGACGTACTTGGCGTGTCATAAGAATATAGTACCTATTTTATTTTCTATAACTAGTAATTTGCCTCCGCCTGCAGCCCCGAATTCCACAAAAATGCCTAGTAGTTGTGTAGTTGAGGGGCTGGAAGCAAAAATCTCCCCCGCTGCAGATTTTTGATCAAACAGCAACAAGTTTCAGTAAGTTTCATATCTCAACTATAGGATCGCAAAAATTATGTTTGGCTCTTTTTCTAGCGTGGAAATTGCTTCATTTTCTAACCGAAAAAAATGGTTTTCCTCGTTCATTATTCACTGCAAGTTTATGCATAAACTTCTACACGAACTTTTTATGTTCGCTTTTATTTGAAGGGTAGATATATCGAATAAAGGACGAAGTTGCACCTAATTGAGAAGAATCGAGGGTGTGGTGAGAAAGAGAGGAGGTACAAAAAATAAAAACAAAAAAAACACATTGAGGTTGAGTTTCATGACAGGGCGCGGGAGGGACAACGTGTAGAGATCACCGGCCTGCCAGGCCGCCAAAAGGTGGCAGTGAAAAGAGTGGAAGGGTATAGGCCTGTACGTCGGTGGTATTGATTAGGGCCATTGGGGCGGGACCGGTTCCCCACAGTTAGTTTCACAGAGATGGATGTTGTGGGCTGGGAAGAAATTGCCCCGTAGCTTCCCCCCCCCCCTCTGGAATGACTGAGACACTCGAAAAGATTTCTTATGTTTAGTTAAAAAACAACAAAAAACGAGTCTTGAGTCACTGCTAATTTCAAAGCTAAAGTTATTAAGGAGAGAAAATATTAATTATAATGGAAAGGTTCTCGCTCAAGAGAATAATAATTGAAAATTAACTTCTCTTCTTAAGAACGAATTAAACAAAGTCGTTAGGAATTGGTTATCGAGAAAAGCATTAATATTCTAACCTGTCAAGAAACACAGTTTAATAAGGCGGTAGCTGATTGGTGGAGAGGAAGCCTTCCGAGGAAGGGTTTGGAGAGAGAGGTCAAATGGTTTTTAGGGATGAAGCCATCCTTATACTTCTGCCTCACGCTCGTCTCTTTCTGTTTTCTCTAACTCTCTCTCTCTCAATCTATCTCTCTATCTGTCTCTCTCACTCGCACAAAGCTAATCCAATTAGAAGTGCCTCCTAGCTCAGAAGGCAATTAAAAGGAAGCGAATAAACCTTTTCTCCATTCTCTTCAAATACCTCCCCTCATTTTATTCACTTTTTTCTTTTTTTGCTGACGATAATAATCCGAAACAATATATGAGATATTACCACCGGCTCAGAAACGGCCCATAGCGTTGTTATAACGTGGAACATTTTCATGATTGAGAGCAGTATTTAAATGGAATGCAAGGAACATCCCGTAACATTTTGCCTTGGAAAGTTTAAAGTCTAAAAATAATCAAAATTTGATTACCTACGTACTGTAACTCAAGTACCTTCATTCTCCTTTGAGACTTAGTTTGTTTAAATTCCATCAGTATTCAGGAAGGAGATGCTTATTACGCCCATCTCGTTGTTTTAACGAACGTAATTTCAAGTTAATTAGTTGTTGACCATAGGGATGAAATTAGTCTAAGCCACTTATTTTAACGTCAATAAAAATGAAAAAAGTTAACCGTCGTAAAGTACGATAATTTTATTCAGTTTTGGTATTTTATGTCCTCGAAGAAGGACAACGGCGGCGTGCGAGTGATTTTACGAACTCGTTGTACGTCTGGACGTACACATTACCTACCTCAATCGACAGTTATCTGAGTGGAAAATAATATCGAAGCTTTTCATAGTTCTACAAATAAAAATTATGACACTTGAGAGCTCGCTATGCTTTTTCATCGTGTTTGTTGTATACGTGCAGAATCTTGACCCAGGACCTTTCTCGCAGTCCTTCACCTTCCAACGTCTTCGGCGCGTTTGCTTTCGCTTAGAAGACCTCAGCTGTTCTGAGATTTAGTTCGACTATATTCTTCAAGAATGATAGGTCGTACATTTTTTGCCTAACCTGTGCTGAAGGCAATGAGACGAAGAAGTGAATTTTTTTGCTCTTCTCCACCACTGTAAGATGAACAACTATGTTTAGTAGCATTATATCCTCTCTCTCCTTTCTTGCCTGTCAGACCAGCTGTTACACTGACGTTTGAATTTGTCGTTTTATAGCATTGACTCTTCTCTATTTTTATATTCGTAATTTTTTTTTTTATTTGGCTTTAATTATTCATATTTTTTTTTCAAAGAAAAACCATGAGCATTAAAATTTGTTGCGCTCTTCAACGCTTACAGCGTTTGGGCGGCGTTTTCAAGAATTGTATCTCGTACCGGATTGGAATTTTTAATTTAAATAAATCTCTCTCTCTCTCTTACTGTCATGCCTTCGAATGACCGGTGCCTAGGCCGTTACCGACCATTAACCGGCACACCGCCCCATCTGCGGCCCGGCTGTCACAGCAAGAGGCGGGTCGCTCCCCCGAGCCCGTCCGTTAGCCACGACTGGTGCCGTGAGAGCCCGTGCCCGAGAGAGACCACGCGGAGGTGGACGTTTTCTAAGACCGGGAGAGTGGCGAAACGCCTCCGACCCGACTTACCCCTACCCTTCGATGGACATCATGGTGCCCAGCCCTCTCCGCGCCAACCAGGCGCGGGAGAAGGACATGACCTTTTCAAATTCCCTCCGGGTCCACTGGACGGGCCTCCACTCCTCACTCCCGATGACGTAAGTCGTCATAGAACCCGCAGCGGCCCAGCACGTGATCAACGGTCTCAACCTCGTCTCCGCAAGGGCACAAAGGAGAGTCCCGCCGCCGGAATAGCCACAACTTGGCTTTGAACGATCCATGACCAGTGACGATTGAAGTGGCCGCGTGTTTAGGCATGAACCACCTGACTGCCGCCAGCCAGGTAGGATTTGGCTCTTCCAAAAAATAGTATTACTTGGTTTGGCTCTTTTTAAGGACCAATTTCGCGAATTTGGTGCTTCCAAAAACG
Organism: Corythucha ciliata; assembly: GCA_038030265.1. Classification (NCBI taxonomy): domain Eukaryota; kingdom Metazoa; phylum Arthropoda; class Insecta; order Hemiptera; family Tingidae; genus Corythucha; species Corythucha ciliata. The sequence goes on from CM075939.1 coordinate 27,403,690, forward strand.
AGTTTACGCCTGTAGCTCTTTCAACCCAAGAATGGATGTTTACTTGATCGCTTAATGACTGCTTTTTCTCAAGTTTAGCAGCGAAACTTGAGCTTTTCCCTAATTTCAGCCGCGTAGATGGGAATGTTGGATTTTTCAAAACGTTTAGCCGCGTAAGCCTGCAGAACAGCGAAAAATGAGCTTGGCTTCTCAAATTCAGACGTAGACTTGCCTGTAAGCTTGTTCAGAGAAAAGAACTGCGCACATGCTAATAGGCCGATAGCTATCTAGCAATAGGCTTTTGCCGACGACCCCTTATGGGGGCGTTTTTGGCTGGGGATGGTTATAATGGACCTGAATATCACTCACTTAAGCCCTAGAGAGGTTAAATAAAAATTGCAAAAATTTAAAATTTCACGGAATCGCGTATCTTTAGAGTTTTCGACCTGGGGAATGCAACAATCGAATAAACGAGCCGTTCAGACTGTTTCGTCCCAATTTATCTTTCCGTTTCGTCCTAATTTATCTGGTGCGCGCCTCTCTCTAGTGATGCACGAGACCAAGACTGAGTCTCGGTCTCGAACGTCGATACCGAGACCATCATTTCTGGAGCGAGACCAAGTTTTCCGGTCTCGAGCCGAGACCGAGACGAGACTGCTATTTTCGAGACGAGACCGAGACTGGTCTCGGTCTCGGAATTAAAAGAATGAAAAAATGATGCTCATTTATGAATACAGAACATTTTAACAATGAAATGACCTTGTTTCACGCCGAGACGGCTATTGTGTTATGGGCCTCTGGGCTGGGGTGGATCCAAGGGGTGGACATATCCCCTCTCCCCCTCCCAACGCACAAAATGACATAAAATAATGGGGAAAAAAATACTTTTCGTAAAATTATCATAGGAAACACGCACGATTTCGTCTACTTTTACGAATTATATATGATGGTTTTCGCACGATCAGGAAGGGAAGTGACACTTCCCCTTCCAGGTACCTCAACAGGGAAGTTGATTTTTGCTTGAAAAGATGAGCTAGGTGAAAAAAGTATTTTTTTTTTTCACTCACTAGTGAAGAAAAGCAATGCAGAATGCCAATAATTTCACATTTTCCCTCGCAAGCGAAGGAGACAGGAAGCTTCACTCAGAGCCGAAACTAGGGAGGGGCAAAGGCACGTGCCCCCGGCGGCAACTTTGGAGGGCGGCATTTCAGAAAACCAAAGAGCCTCACGTATCAACTACGACGATATTATAAAAGTATTTGCATCAAAAAAAGCTCGATCAAAAATAAACTTCGATAAATAATGCAAAACTTTCCTGACTTTTTGTCTCCCGTATAAAAGTACATTCCTGTCTAAAACGAACGTGTCAAAAGAAAACTATTTAGAGACCAAGATCCTGTGAGGGGTTGTAGGATTTGATCCATTTTCCTTAATTTTAATTATTAAGTAGAATTTATCTATGGTGGATTTCACCACCGAGAGTTAAGGTTTGAGTTACGTTAACTCAGAATTAACGAAAAAAATTCTTCACAATTTATGTAAACAAGGTTGGAGTTTGGTAACTGCAACCTAAGTCCCGGCGGTGAAATTCACCATAAGTGAATAAGTGAATGAAGTTATAGAACTTATTAAGAGAAATTGCAAGTCTGAAATTGTTTTTTGTGTGCACATTTCCACCGTGCCGCCGACGGTGGAAATGTTGGTAGATAGCGGGATGAGGCTGTTATCGATTTGTTTTTCAAGCGCTTTCCCTTCAAGTGATAATAAAAGGTTGCGATTGACCGATAACTGTTTGTATAACGTGGGTGACTGTCGGGGCCCTTAGAAACCGGTGTCACTGAGGGGTACTTACCATGCCACTGGAAAGCTGTCTTGGTCGAGGCAAGCGTTGTAAAATTTAGTGAATAATTCCACCACTTTTGGTGACTGGTGGGGTCGAAACTCGTTGGATTCTCTTGAGGGACTTGCGGTGCCTTATTGGTTCTGAGTGGCGAAAACTGATTGGAAATCAAAAAAAGTGAAAGGCGGTGAGCCCTAAAATGCCAAGCGCAGTTCGCGGTCGACAGAGGGTATGTTTAAAGGAAAAAACACACCCGGGGGAGGGGGGGCAGTGAAATATTGAACGTTGCTTAATCTTGAGATTCTGTGACAGTGTTGATAGATTCCCATATATGCTGAGTTTCGATGAGGTTTGCGGGGGAAGGGACTGAGTTGACAAATTTGGTGTCAGGTAGGGAGGTGAAAATAACTTAAGAGCAATTACTAGTTTGGTGTGTCTTAAACCGTCCGACCCAATTTAACACCAGACCCTTTGTGTACTTGCGCTAACAGACAGGCTACAATCAATTTCAATAGCAAAGCCCATTCACACCCCACCCCCATTACCACGACGGGTTTTCCATGATATACTTTCCTAGGCCTTGGACCATGAATATTGACGAGAAATAAAAAAATCACCCTCCACCCTTTTCCGTGTGAAATCAAAATCAGTCCCGTGAGTGTTTTTTACACTTGACAGATAGTCCCCTTTAGATTGAAACTCCTCTACCATCCCTTCCTTTCCGCCATCATCCTATCCCAAACACACCACTCATTCGTCCTACCAAGCCCCATGCAAACACATTCTCTCCGATATAGCCAACGCTATTTGTAATAGATACGGGAGCAATGTAAGCCCATTTTATGTTGTTTTTTTTTTTCGCATGCAATTTTTTGTCACAGCGCGAAGGCTCACGGTACAGTCCCTTCGAGGATTGATTCGAATGTACAAGAAGTATTGAATGGATGGAACGAGTTGCGATGTAGACCTGATTGCTTTATGAATTATGGAATGTTTGAAAAGGGCAATATCTTGAGTGTACATTTGAAGAAGACGAGAGTTAAAACAAATACATCGCGGTATAGCTACAAGTAGACAGATAATAAGAGAACAGTTCTGGATGAGAAAGGGGTTTTTCATGAATGCTTATTACATATTTCCTTCGTTCTGGAAATGTGCAGCAAAAAATGTTAGTCATAAAAAGAAGAGGAAAAAATTGTTATAAATTAAATATTCTGTCATATTTGTCTGTGATTTACATTTTTTCTTCCTTTCTTTATGTTCCAGGCGGGCAAACACTTTCACAGAACTTCATTGCTCATTAAAGCTTTCAATCACAAATTTAGGCTGGACCTGGAGCTCAATACGTAAGCGTAATCTTCCATATTTATCCCTCTCCCTTCACCACGACTCTTTTACATAAATATCACGCTCGAATTAGTTCGAAGCCGTTAATTAAACACAAATAGAACCGAACGAGTCTATTCACAGCTTGAAATACTGGCTCCTATACAACGCCTCCGCCTAATTTACCAGCCCCTTTCCACCACACCATCCATGGCTCATCCACACCCTTCGTCAACCAGACTTCGGATCTTATACGGCTCCCGCAGATTACCGTAAAATACTTCAAAACTCGTTCCCTTCAAACCCTCCTCCAGCCCCTCCACCCAATACCAAACAAACCCACCGATCCCATTTGCAAAATCCAAGCGCGCAATGTGCGCGACAGCTTCACTTGTTTTCTCTTAATTGAACTCGCTCGGTTTCGCGTCGTCTCTTTGCAAACTTTCAGGGCGTATTTCCCTGTATTTTTGATTATTTAAGCGTTTTATACTGCGGGGATTAGTTTCTCTCCAGTTTTTAATGGGGTCGCTTTATTTAGGGATTGATAGCAGGGGACTGGGAAATTTTTGTAGTACCTCCAGGGGGAAAAATGTGAATAAAAATGTAAGCCACAATTTAAATATGAAATAGGAGTATGAAGCTCGTATCTCAATACCTAAGGTCTTCTGAATATTAAAAACAGAAATTTCGTTTATTTTTTACTACATTCTATCCAATTTCAACCCCTCGGCAGGTGTTGTTCAAATTCAAATGGATTTATGTTTAACTTTCAAGTTTCAAAAATTCGATTTATCACGGAAGACTGATATCCTTCTTAGGGAACAATGTCGTCTTTATCTTTTACGACTACTAGTCGTTATAATGACAAGCCTTTTCCCTTCTTAGCTCATCTTCTTCCGACCAAATGCCCTCTGCCTAAGAATTAAATGCACATTGTTCAAGGAGAGAATTTGATTAATGGTTAGTCGTCTCCGCCTCTATACCCTCTGCCACCACCCCACCAACCCAATATTATTTTCGAGCCCTCTCCCACTCCTCTCCAGCATTCTACCACATCGTGCCCGTCAAATCGCGTCTACCGAACTTACAGACATGCCCACCCCCACCCCCATCCCCCTGCCTTTTGGTTCGAGTTTCGGTGCGAGACTCATCAAGCTTTCTCTAGGAGGAGAGAATCTTGACAGCTATTGTTTCTGAACGCCATCAATCCTTCGACCGACACAATTTGCTTTTCATTTGTTTATCCAATGTCTGAGCTGGAAGAGGAAGATTTTGCTTGAACGTTCTCATTGAGAAAAAGAAACAATTTTTTTCCAACATATAAACGAGACGCGAAGTCAAATTATTGGGTGAGAAACTAATTAATCATTAAAATTGTAATTGGCCATGTTGTCGTGGAGTTATTCAGACGTCCAGGTGGTATATGTTGTTGTCTCTCCACAATAATTGTTTTTATTTCTTTCTGTTCTTGGTCTAATCGATTTTCTGCCTGTCTAGGCCATCATCTGGCTAACTATGCCACCTAAAGTGTTTAAAAATTAATGTCACTCGAGTAGTTCAGTGAAAGACCCAAATTGGTTTGCCCAAATGACTTTTAGCATTAAGGACTCCAGGATCTCAGTTGAAATTGGGTACTGAATAAGCAAGCCCCGTTACAGAAGGTTTTGAAAGTGCCAAAATCGTGAAATTTGTTTTATCGTCGTCAGTTTCTTGAATTCACCGAACATGTGAAAAGGATTTTGGAAATAGCAGAAGCAAAGGCTATGCAAAAATTGGGGTTTAATGTAGTCAAACCCATGAAATTTGAGTTTGAAAGAGGAAAAGTGTCAAATCAGGGATGAAAAGAACATAGCCCATGAAATTCGGTCGTTTAAATATCGAAACCCATGAAATTTGTATTTGTATACCAATTTTTCGAATATAAACTCAATCAATGAAACTATTTTATATCGAGTCAATTTCACGAAATTTGTTATTTGAATTAAGGAGCGAAAATGCGTGGTATTAAGGGAGCAGGATTTTAAAGAGCCAAATTTGTGACATTTGGTTATGGAAAAGCGAAATTCCCGCGTTGAAGTCGTGTTTTAAAAGAGCCAAAATCACGAAGCGTTTTGGGTCATGATCTCTTCAAACCTCGCTGAATGAGAAATGCAGTCCGCCAAAACGCCCTTATTAAGAGGGCGTCAGCGCCCCTCACATCGGCTAAAAATGAGCTTTTCGCGTTGTCGTTAGTTTCAGCTGAATTTCTCCACCTCATAGTGGACTAGTGAGGTCCACTAACGTCGCGTAATGTTTTTGGCTACAGGCCGACGACAGCGTTGCCAATTTGACGGATTTACCGTCAGATGTAATGGATTTTGAAAGTAGCTGAAGAGAAAAATTCCTTCTGGCGTATGACAGATTTTTCTTTAACTGAATTTCAGTGTGTCTCAATTATTTTTTATTATCATTATTATTTCATTCATCTTTATAATTTTTTAACACAATAAAATTGAACAGTAAAAAGTGTACGGCCATCGTACGGTAAATGCACGAACGCGGGGAAAAGTGCTCACTATCCGTCCCAGTCTTTTTACTTCCATGTTGTTTCCATGATAGTATTAACACCGGCAAATGTACACATTTACCGGTAAAAGAGCACATTTTTATCAGTGAATGTGCACCTACATTTATCAAAAAGTGGCACATGTCGATGTAATCAATTCTACCATTTTGAAATCATGCGCGTCCAGGGGCATCAAAAATACGACAAAAGTGGGCTTTTCAAGTGACAGAATAAGAAAATATTGTCTTGGCTGCTTACTTTACCTCGAGGAATTAGAGCCTGTCACTACTCTCCTTCGCGATGACAACCCCGGCTGTGATCGAATAGCAAATCTGGTGGTATCTGTGGATTCCACGGTAGTGAAAAAAATTTAATTGCCCATTTAAATTTGTTTAAGGCAAGCAGATGCACTTGAATATGTAAACAAGGCATAATTGACTATTGTACAGCTGAATAGTGGACCCCGCAATGATCGCCTCAACCACAGAGGCAGACTTACACCTGTCCGGGCCCTGGAACAGCATGTAACGTTGTACTATGATTTGTTATCAATTTTAGAAGCTAGTTAACGTTTTTCTCAGTTTCAGCCAGTTTTCTTCACTTTTAGAAATGAATTTACGCCGCACTGTTACTCGATTTTGACTGAATTTGTCTCAGTAAATCGCAAATTGTGATTTCTCTCAATTTTATCCACGAATTAGCATTCTACCTGAAATTTGCCACGAATTAGCGCTATTTTTCAAAACCTTTTGAACACAAATCACCTGTGATTCTCAATTTTAGCGGTGAATTAGCAATTTTTCCCTCTTTTATTCATAAATTAGTTTTTTTCCTCAATTTTAGAAAAAATTGCTATGCAGTAACGGCGGGTTTAAGTTTTTCTCAATTTTAGCCTCAAATGAGCAGTATGTCTGAATTTTTGCCGTGTACTGGAGCTTTTTATTTTTTTAGCAGTGAATTAGCGCTTTTCTTGCTTTCAGCGTCCAAATATCAGTTTTCCTCACTTTTAGGCATGAATTAGCGTTATTTTGTTGTTGTCGTTTTTTAGGTGACCCCCCTAACTACCCCCAAAAACTGCGAGTCGTAGCAGCGGGTTAGCCGCTTTAGCACTTTTTCTTAATTTCGGCCGCAAACTACCGGTTTTTTGTTTTTTTTTTTTTTTTCAATTTTAGCCGTGAATTAGCCATTTTGAGGCCTAGGAGCGGCACATTTGTGCTTTTTCTAACTGTTTAATATTTTATTCTATTTTACTCTAAACTAAATATTTTACTCTCTTCTTACTGTTTACAATTGGCCTCTAAAACCCGGAATCTGTGATTTCGACATCCACGAGTTAAGCTTTTTCTCTTTAGCCTTTCCATGGGCGCTAATTCATTAGAGATTTTTCTCTTTTCCTGCGGCGAATTTAACGTTTTTCTCTCTTTTAGCATCAAATTAACAATTATTTTTCACTTTTAAGCTTGAATTAGCGCTTTTTCTCGATATTAGCCGATTTGGCCCATTTTCTCAATTTCTATCGCAAATTATCACCTTACTCATTTTTAGCCCTGAATTTGTGTTATTTCTTAATTGCCTTGAATTAGAGCGTTTTCTCATTTTTAGCCGTGAATTGGCGTTTTTTTCTTTTCTTTTTTTTGGGGGGAGGGCGTTATTTAGAGCTATTTCTAAATGTTAGCCTTGAATTAGCGGGTTTTTTTCATTTTAAGCCGTAAATTGGCATTTTTTTTGTAATTGCCCCAAGAGCAGTAAATTAGCGCTTTACATCCATGTTCCCGTTGGGAAAGGAAGCATGGTATACGCGAAAGAAATATGTTTCGACCTGACGCGGTTAAAATTATGAAAAGGCGCTGAGTAATAATCATGGTGGACAAGAACACCGGAATCACAGAGAGAACCACTTCAACTGCTCGTCTGGTTGAAAATCTCTTTCGATTTTCGGATTGCCTGAGGTGAGAATTCCCAAGATACGCGGTTAAGTGAGCGTTTTGGGGAGAGGGGCAATTTTATCAAAATGTTGCAATCTGGGCCGAATGCGGTTTTATAGTCATTCAGACCAAAAATGGTCAAATGATTAGTTTACGAAGACCGAGAGAGGAATTGGCTGTGCTTTTCACTTTTCTGGAGTTGCGAATTTTTCCAAGAATCTCCCCATTTATGTGACTATCTTAACTGCAGAGCTATACGCTATCCTTTTTGCTTCGGACTTCTTGCTGTCTGAAGCGATAGGGAATTGAGATAAGCTCTTTTAGTTACTGACTCTTACTGTGATGCCTTGGAATGACCGGTGCCTAGGCCGTTGCCGACCTTTAACCGGCTGCCACAGCAAGAGGCGGGTCGCTCCCCCGGTCCCCGTTCGTTGGCCACGACTGGTAGCCAGCCAGCCGTGCCCGAGAGAGACCACGCGGAGGTGGACGTTCTCCAAGACCGGGAGAGTGGCGAAACGCCTCCGACCTGACTTACATCTACCCTACAACGGGCATCATAGGCCCCAGCCCCCTCCGCGCCAACCAGGCGCGGGAGAAGGACCGGACCTTCTCAAACTCCCTCCGGCTCTCGACTAGCGCCGGGTCCGGCGGAGGACCCTCCACTCCCCATTCCCAATGGTGCAAGTCGTCATAGAACCCGCAGCGGCGCAGCACGTGATCAGCGGTCTCGTCCTCGTCACCACAAGGGCACAAAGGAGAGTCCCGCCGCCGGAATAGCCACAACTTGGCGTTGAACGATCCATGGCCGGTGAGAATCGAGGTGGCCGCCTGTTCAGGTATGAACCACCTGGCCGCAGCCAACCGAATCCGCACGTCGGGCAAGAAGCCGAACAAACGCCTACCAGTCGTACCGTCAGCCCAACGCCCCTGCCAGGTCTCCACCACCAAGTCATCGAGGAGGCGAAGTGCCCCCGGCAACCACCCGCCCGACACTAAAGGTGCAAGACGGTCCACCCAGTCCTCCCGATACCCCACCAGCCCCAACGAGTTGGAGATGGCCCGGCGCCTGTGCACCCAGGCGTCTAGCAGGAGATCAGCCGGAGGCATCCCCGCCATGACCTGAAGGGCGTCTGAGCCGACAGTCCTGTACGCCATGACTACCCGGATCAAGGCCTGCCGCTGCAGGCTGACGACACTCGCTCTCTGCGCCTTGGAGGGGCGGTGCCACCACCAGGTCGCCCCGTACAAAGGATCGGCATAAAGACCGACCCCACGTAGCGCGTACCCGGCAGCGGAAATCCGACCCCCACGTATTTCCCGCCGTAGCCCTAAAAAGAGCGACCACTTTTTCAAGTTTGCCCGCAACTACGTCCAGCTGCGGGCTTGCCCCCCTATGGCGAGCAATCTGCACGCCAGGGTACCTCCCCACGAGAGCCCCCGTCAGGCTCACTCCCTGGTATGGTATAACCAAGGAGCTGCCTCGTGGCAGTCTACCCCGCATGGTGACCACCTGGGTCTTTTGCACCGCAAGAGCCAGCCTTGTAGCCCCGCACCATCCATCGATGACCCCCAGGATTCGAGTGACCTCCCGGCTGAGCCCCTCCAGCGAGCTGGCCGAGACGACGACGGCGAGGTCGTCGACATACGCCACCATTCCCACGCATTTCCCCTCGAGGAGCCGCATGAGACCCGCAAAAAGGAGGTTCCATAGAGCAGCCGAGAGCACACGCCGGAATCACAGAGAGAACCACTTCAACTGCTCGTCTGGTTGAAATCTTTTCGCTTTTTGGATTGCCTGAGGTGAGAATTCCCAAGATACGCGGTTAAGTGAGCGTTTTGGGGAGAGGGGCAATTTTATCAAAATGTTGCAATCTGGGCCGAATGCGGTTTTATAGTCATTCAGACCAAAAATGGTCAAATGATTAGTTTACGAAGACCGAGAGAGGAATTGGCTGTGCTTTTCAGTTTTCTGGAGTTGCGAATTTTTCCAAGAATCTCCCCATTTATGTGACTATCTTAACTGCAGAGCTATACGCTATCCTTTTTGCTTCGGACTTCTTGCTGTCTGAAGCGATAGGGAATTGAGATAAGGTTCTTTTAGTTACTGACTCTTACTGTGATGCCTTGGAATGACCGGTGCCTAGGCCGTTGCCGACCTTTAACCGGCACACCGCCCCATCCGTGGCCCGGCTGCCACAGCAAGAGGCGGGTCGCTCCCCCGGTCCCCGTTCGTTGGCCACGACTGGTGGCCAGCCAGCCGTGCCCGAGAGAGACCACGCGGAGGTGGACGTTCTCCAAGACCGGGAGAGTGGCGAAACGCCTCCGACCTGACTTACATCTACCCTACAACGGGCATCATAGGCCCCAGCCCCCTCCGCGCCAACCAGGCGCGGGAGAAGGACCGGACCTTCTCAAACTCCCTCCGGCTCTCGACTAGCGCCGGGTCCGGCGGAGGACCCTCCACTCCCCATTCCCAATGGTGCAAGTCGTCATAGAACCCGCAGCGGCGCAGCACGTGATCAGCGGTCTCGTCCTCGTCACCACAAGGGCACAAAGGAGAGTCCCGCCGCCGGAATAGCCACAACTTGGCGTTGAACGATCCATGGCCGGTGAGAATCGAGGTGGCCGCCTGTTCAGGTATGAACCACCTGGCCGCAGCCAACCGAATCCGCACGTCGGGCAAGAAGCCGAACTAACGCCTACCAGTCGTACCGTCAGCCCAACGCCCCTGCCAGGTCTCCACCACCAAGTCATCGAAGAGGCGAAGTGCCCCCGGCAACCACCCGCCCGACACTAAAGGTGCAAGACGGTCCACCCAGTCCTCCCGACACCCCACCAGCCCCAACGAGTTGGAGATGGCCCGGCGCCTGTGCACCCAGGCGTCTAGCAGGAGATCAGCCGGAGGCATCCCCGCCATGACCTGAAGGGCGTCTGAGCCGACAGTCCTGTACGCCATGACTACCCGGATCAAGGCCTGCCGCTGCAGGCTGACGACACTCGCTCTCTGGGCCTTGGAGGGGCGGTGCCACCACCAGGTCGCCCCGTACAAAAGGATCGGCATAAAGACCGACCCCACGTAGCGCGTACCCGGCAGCGGAAATCCGACCCCCACGTATTTCCCGCCGTAGCCCTAAAAAGAGCGACCACTTTTTCAAGTTTGCCCGCAACTACGTCCAGCTGCGGGCTTGCCCCCCTATGGCGTGCAATCTGCACGCCAAGGTACCTCCCCACGAGAGCCCCCGTCAGGCTCACTCCCTGGTATGGTAAAAACCAAGGAGCTGCCTCGTGGCAGTCTACACCGCATGATGACCACCTGGGTCTTTTGCACCGCAAGAGCCAGCCTTGTAGCCCCGCACCACCCATCGATGACCCCCAGGATTCGAGTGACCTCCCGGCTGAGCCCCTCCAGCGAGCTGGCCGAGACGACGACGGCGAGGTCGTCGACATACGCCACCGTTCCCACGCATTTCCCCTCGAGGAGCCGCATGAGACCCGCAAAAAGGAGGTTCCATAGAGCAGCCGAGAGCACCGAACCCTGGGGACACCCCTGTGTTACCGGGGACTCCGCCTGGCTTTCGCCATAGCGGAGCCTCACTGTCCTCGACGTGAAGTACGAGGCCACTACCCGAAATATATGTCTCAAGGAACACCGGACTCACGCAAAGCCGCCAGGACAAGTGGCCACCACGCGGAGTAAAATGCGCCCTGAACGTCCAAAAGCACCGCCGCCGCATACCTACACCGGGAGGAGTCGACCAAGGCCTTGAGGGCGCCTAAGGCCGCCTCAGTCGAACCTCCCCCCCCCCCGGATCGCCCCAAACTGGCGCCCATGAAGCTCCCCCTCTATGAAAGGCTCCATCCTCGCTAGGAGGAGGCGCTCCAGGACCTTGCTCTTGTAAGGCACGAGGCTGATAGGCCGGTAGCTCCCTGGCAAGGCAGGGTCTCGGTCCGCTGACTTCAACATGAGCCGCATAACCGCTGTAGGACTGTTAGGACTGTAGTTGTAAAGGTCCAAGTAGGCCTCTCTGTAGGACTGACTCTCTGAGTAGTATTCAGATAATTTAGGATAAGTCCAACACGGAATCTATAGCTCAGGCCATAATTATGAAGCTCGAGCGTCTGAGGCAGAAACGAATCTGCGTTTCCTTCCTTTGGGTTCCAAGCCACATAGGCGTTCCTGGAAATGATAAAGTTGATTCTCTAGCTAGGGAAGCTACTCACGCTAGATGTGTCGAGGCTGTGTCTATTAGTATGCGAGACGAGAAACGTCGGTTACGAGATGAGACATGAAAGCGTTAGCAGGAGGAATGGGCGCGTAGCGTTACTCAGCAACGAAGTATCCATCCTAATGCAAAAAATAGTAAACTTGATCTGAAATTTTCACTGAAACACGCAAGACTATGTATTTTTCATACTAGTCTTACACATTCATATCACTTACTCGGAGTTCGAAGGCCATTGTGTAGAGTATGTGACGAGCCTCTGACAGTAGAACACTTTCTTATTCTATGTATTTCGCACGTTTCAGCCGCAGAGCTAGCAGCAATATGCCTGGAAGTCTGGAAGTAGCGCTGAAACCTGAAAATGCAAAGAAGATAATTGATTACCTAAAAAAATAGCGTTATTTCATGAGATTTAATCATTTGATATAAGAGACTATGATAAAATAAAACGAAAACTGTGATAAATTACCGTTGACTGCGATACAACCATAGGTAAAACTATTATGACGCTGTTACATGGGAAACGTTATTCCACGAAAATAACTGAATACGTTCCACTCAATCTCTACTACAGTCTGTGATACCCCTATGAACAAAAAATAAATAAAATTTAAATAGCAATAATAAGTAATAGTCTAGTAAAAGAAAGGTAGTGGATTGAACCAGCTGGTAACTCCAAAGTTGTGATCCTCCTGACGCCTCTTTAGGTGCGTTTTGGTCAAGATTGGCAGTCGGATCTATTTCTCAATTTAGCATAGTCTGAAGAACTCAACTCAAAATCCAAAAATTTCGAAAAAAAACAAGGAAGTAAAATGACCCCAAAACGCTCATTTTCAGCCAATTTGAGAGGCTCTTGTTCTCTAGCATGAGGAAATCATTTTAAACTTTTTTTTTTTTTTCCATCGATTACTGAGGTCATTAGCCATTGACGAGGTAAGTAAAATAATCTAATGTTGTGGCTATAGTTTGATCAACACTTATAGTCTAGTAAACGAATGCTTCTTGCAAAGGCATAGATTGAACCAGCTGGAAACTCTAAAGTTGTGATTGGGATTTGCTCGGAGGGGTCTGGAGATGGTGTACTCAAAAGTCCCCGCCTCTAGCCCACGAGCTAGCTGCTGGACGTAGCAAAACGTGCATAATTTTTCACTTTATTACCCGTAGTTCGTAAACTCTAGGTCACACCCAAAAACTTATAGGATAACAAAACAAAGTTGACAAAATTCCTCAATAATTAGTCTTCGACAAGATTTTTGTAGCTTCAACCGCTTAAGAGATAATAGCGTTAAAAGTGACACTATTCTCGAACCCCTTCACTGCTTTTTGTGAACAATGCGTTGTAGCGTCCTCGCCGTTGACGTTACGACATTGATGCATAGCAAAGAAGTTAATCATCATGAAATTCTCTTTACAAAAAACAAAAATGATACTCGCTTATCTCCGATAGGTGTCGAGATACACGCAGTAGGAGAAAATTCCCTAACAACAAAATCTGTATTTTTATGGGATGGTCCTGTTAATTTGATGAAAACGGCTATTAGATAAACTAGTTTTGTTAACTTATCACAGGTAATTTGAAAAATAGCTTGAACTAATGTGTCTTTAACCGTTTTAAGGCTCATTTTACGTCAAAGTTAGCTGTAG